>CM065591.1:456716572-457316572 GCA_033119425.1 Bufotes viridis | reverse complement strand
ACTTTGTACCCCATCCATCTAAGATAAAAATGTATTAAATAGTTGTTACTTTAAAAGCAAATATATTGGCTGAGCATCTATAGTCAATACTTTTTTTCACTACAAAGCAAGCATTTACATCTGTTGTGTATGGTTCATATTAACCAGAGGTTGCTATTTTAGACTTTAATGTTTTCTTGAAGCAGTTTCAACCTTTGGTCTTGCAGAAAACTCAACTCTTTTCCGTATAAAGACAAATGTAGCCTAAAAGTGCTTTCTGCTACCTCCCTTTGGTTCTCTACATTTAATAAAAACTTCTCTGAGGGCTTCTTCTACACATACCTCCTATTCCACCACCTGTTTCAACTGGTTGTTCTCTTACTTTTGTTTCTTCAACTTAGCCTTTTCTTCTACTTATTTTTTTTTAGGAGGGTGCAATGACAGTAATTTGCCTCATGATCTCGTCTTTCACTTTACCAACGGTTTTTATAGTGACAAGTATAAATAAGGTTCCTCCTCTTAAATAAATAAAAAATCTAGACTTTAGTTTCTTCAAGGGATAAATTATTTTTTCTCCTTTATTTGGAAAGCAACAATGCATGTCTAAGTCATGGTTTGCATCAAATGAGATTATTTTTCATATTCAAATACCAGCAAATACAGATGTGGCCCCTTGATATTAAAAACTGGCAGACCTCTCTGATTGTGTAGGTTATGTTTTATGTAAAAAAAAGAACACTCTGCCAGAAATTGCATTTTTACGGACCTTCCATAAGAAATCCATATAGTCTGCAACATTTTATTTAGTGTTTCTCTAACTTGGATCAAATGGATATAATGAAGTCACATTACTATATTAAGTCTTGGTATTTAGCTTGACATTTCTCCAAACTGCAGATTATTTTATATGAGCTCGTAACAAAGTGTTTATAACAACTCAATTATTTTATTTCCACTTTCTGTGTGCAATCTAATGTAATGTGCTTTTAGAGAAATACTATATGGTCTACTACATTTTTTACTATTTCTTCAGTTAAATGTAATAATTTATTTTGCTGCTGAAGATAAAGCAATAGACATGCAGTGAATTATAACATCTCATTTTATAGATAATATACAGTAGATCATGATAATCTAAATGAACTTAAAGGCTATGGACACCTTTGTGCACTAAAAGTCAATAGACCCAAAACTTACCATAATGCAGCACATAATAAAATTGCACTTGTTTGTTTACTGGTATCAGCTTTGCTTCACATGCCCTCAGAAATACAATTCAATGAGTTTTGCTCAATGCTGTCTTCTCCTGTGAAGCACTGTGGGTGTTCCTGTGGATTTCACAAGCACCAGAACAAGCTCTTCTGCCCCGCCCCCACATCCTGTTACACAGCACAGCTAGCAGCCACTTACATATAGGCTGCTGGAACTGCCAAGTAACTTGGTAGTAAGATTTCATTCCAATCCACAACATTGTGAGTCTTACAGTATGCTACAACCTGTAATCAGCAGATCTATTTCTCACTTTTCATTCTGTAGAAAGTCCATTATTTGTAGACACAATAGATATTTTTGCTGATAATGTTAGTGCAGCGATCTACAGTCAGAACCATGGCGTAATAAGCAGGATATAGATCTCATTACTGACGCTCTCACTACCTGCACTCTCTTCTGAATACAGTTTTTGTGTGCAGTCCGCACAGTGAGCGGTCACTTGTCCATGGTGGGACGACACACAATAATACACAGTGGGGAAGATTTATCAAAACTAGTGCAAATAAAAACTGGCTCATTCGCCCATAGCAACCAATCAAATTCTGCCTTTCTTTTTCCAATGAAGCTGTGAAAAATGAAAGGTGGAATCAAATTGGTTGCTATGGGCAACTAAGCCGGTTCGACTTTACACCAGTTTGAAAAATGACTATAAATATATATATATATATATATATATACACATATAAAGAAAATAATGTCCGCATTCTCAAACACTTTATTCACTCCTGTGGTCGCAATGTTTTCAGCTTATTCACAGAGTCTTTTTTCAACCTATGAGCTAAAATGTTGCGACTAGTGTTGAGTGAACTTCTGTTTTTAAGTTCGGCTTACAAGGCTCAGATTATCTAAGAATTCCATTATGATCATATAGGTCAATTCACACTTCCGCAACTGTATGGCGGTCTGCAAATTGCGGATCCGCCAACACGGACCGCACATGGCAGGCACTATGATAGAAATGCCTATTCTTGTTCATGGCTGCGGACAAGAATAGGACATGCTCTATTTTTTTGCGGGACCGCGGAACGGAAATGCGGATGTGGACAGCACATTGTGTGCTCTCCGCATTTTTTGTGGCCCCATTAAAAAGGAATGGGTCCGCACCCCTTCTGCAAAGTTGCGGAACAGATATGGACCCATTCATGCGGATGTGTGAATGGACCCAGTTATGGTCCATGGTAGCAGAATCCATAACGGAATGCTTACATATCCCGAATCTGAACCTTGTACGCTAAACTTGAAACACAAGTTCGCTCAAAGGTATAGAAATCTTTTGCTAGAGGTAGGTGTGCATTGTGTGTGTGAGCTTTTATATATATATATATATATATATATATATATATCAGAAAGCTGGCGGCACCAGAGAATCAAAAAATAGGGTGCTATGTCCTGGGGCTACTGGCTCAAAGCCCATATATAAAAAAAGGAAAAAAGGACAGCACTCCAAAGTACAAACCGTGTAGAAGTGTATTCACCCATGTGGTAAATACAATGCGATAGGGTTACCAATTAAGGCAACACATGTGATGCCTTAATTGGTAACCCTATTTATTTGCACTTTGCATGTATGCATTCAGCTTGAGAAAGGCTCTATAGCTGAGCCGAAACGTTGCATTGTATTTACCACATGGGTGAATAAATTTCTACACGGTTTGTACTTTGGAGTGCTGTCCTTTTTTCCTTTTTATATATAATATATATAATTATATATATATATATATATATATATACTGAAGAAGATGGGCAGCACTCCAACGAAAATTCCAAGTGTTCTTTATTCACACAAGTGGACAGACGACGTTTCGGCTCGACAATAGAGCCTTTTTCATATATATCATATATGTATTACTCTTTTTGTGAGGCGAGGTAACCAAAATAATGGCTGTTCTGGCACAGTTTTTATTTTTTGTTTTTTTACAATGTTCATCTGACAGAGTAGATAATGTGATATTTTTATAGAGCAGGTCGTAACGATGTGGCAATACCTAATATGTCTATTATTTTATTTTATTTTGGATTTATTTTGGATTTACTTTGGATATATTTTATTTTTGAAAGCCATATTTTTTTATTTTTTGGACTATTACCTTAGGTGGGGTCTCAATTTTTGCAGGATGAGATGATGGTTTAATTGGTACCATTTTGGGGCACATATGACTTTTTGATTGCTTGGTATTACACTTTTTGTGTTGTAAGGTGATAAAAAATGGCTGTTTGGCATGGTTTTTATTTACTACATTCACTCGACGGGTTAGCTCATGTGATATTTTTATAGAGTAGGTTGGTACGGATGCAGCAATACCTAATATGTCTTTTTTTTTATTATATTTTGGTTTTACACAATAAGAGCATTTTTGAAACAAAAAAATCAAGTTTTAGTTTCTCCATTTCTGAAAGCCATATCTTTTTTATTTTTTGGGTGATTGTCTTAGGTAGGGGCTCATTTTTTGGGGATAATAAGATGACGGTTTGATTGGTACTATTTTGGGGTACATATGACTCTTTTGATCACTTTTTATACCATTTTGTGGGAAGTGCATTGGGCAAAATTGCAATTCCATCATAGTTTTTCTTTTTCTTCTTATGGCCTTCACTGTGCGGTAAAAGTACGTGATCCTTTTATAGATCAGGTCGCAATACAGACGCAGCAATATAAAACATGTTTAGTATCTTATTTTTTACCAATTATATATGCAGATATAGGAAGAAGTTAGATATATTTTTTTTTTATACTTTTTTGACTCAGACCCAATTGGTTCTTGAAGATCCAGTGGGTCTGGTGCCTCTAAAATACACTGCAGTACACTGTATAGGAAGGGAGCTGATGCTGCCATACACAGCGCCCACCTGACGCTGCCCATCTGACGCTGCCATACACAGCCCCACCTGATGCTGCCATACACAGCGCCTACCTGATGCTGCCATACACTGCGCCCACCTGATGCTTCTATACACAGCACCCACCTGACACTGCCATACACAGCGCCCACCTGATGCTAACATACACAGCGCCCACCTGATGCTAATATGCACAGGGCCCACCTGACGCTGCCATATTCACCGACCAACTAACACTGGCATACAGTGCGCCCACCTGACGCTGCCATACACAGAGCCCACCTGACACTACTATATACATATTACATACACAGCTCTACCACATGCCCATTTCAGTTTAATCTTTTTGACATTTCAGGACGGAGATAATACCGCAGCATGCTGCAGTATTGTCTCCGTCCAAAATTCCAGAACACTTGCCAGCATTTTTTCCCATTGGAATGTATTAGTGCAGGATCCGGCATTCAAAATACTGCAATGCCGGATTGGTCTTTCCGCAAGTGTCAAAGTACCCTACACAAAAAAAAAAAATTTGCATGTGCAGACCGGTAAAAATGTAAAAAAATATATATAATGGATCTGTCTCTCTGCATGACAAGCAGAGAGACGGATCCATTCTTGCAATGCATTTGTAAGACGGATCTGTAACCGGATCCATCTTCAAATGCTTTCCTTTTGCGTGCAGATTGCCGGATCCGGCAGGCAGTTCCGGCGACTGAACTGCTTGCCGGATCACTCTGCCGCGAGTGTCAAAGTACCCTACACAAAAAAAAAAATAATTGGCAAAGCTAATGATTGCTCAGCATTCTTTGACATAATATCTGCTACTTTATTTGCAAACTGACAGCCACCTATAAAGGAGGACTCTCTTTCTCTATGCTATTAGGGACTATCTTGGAAAGTAGGCTACTTTATAAACCAAAAGTTTTTTTTTTTTTTTCAATTCATTATATCCTCTTTTTATGTCACCTTGTCGTCCAACAATTCTTACTGTTTGAAAAGTACTGTATAACCGTTGGCGACGTCCTTTTCCCCTAGTCAGAGTGGCGCTGTAGAGTTGCTCCAGAGACTTCCAAGCCGAGTTATGATTCCCAGTAGCAGTGCAGCTCTTACAAGAGCTAGTAGTGATATAGCTGTTCCCTACAACACGAGACGAGGCTGTGAGTTGAGGGTAAGAAGATCTGCTTTTATTGGTGCCACACTTGGACTTATATGCAAGTCCCCATGCAAGGGAACCTCCCATCTGGACCTGATGGGGAACTGGGGGACAAACACACAGACCAATGGAAACAGCCACACAATCTGTGACACTCCCATACAGGACACACAATCCCTCCCCTCTGCCTGGGAGATAATTAGGTTAGATACTGTATGTAACCCAATTATCTCCAGGCAAAAAAAAACACATATTTTATAAAGCATTAAAAAGTACCCCAAAATCCACAATATACCCACAAATGTGACATCCCCTGATAGCCCTGATCTGGGTGAGCAACATATCCCAAAATCATCCTGATCAGAGAAGGGTCTTGTTTCTGACCGACCGCACATGAGACTCCTGCCCCAAATAATACCATAGAATCAGGCTGTAGGGTTGGTCTCCTTTCGAGAGTCGAAATGTCTTTTGATACTTAACAGTTTGCAACTTTATTTTGTCCATAAACCTCGTTGGGGGATTTGACATAATTAAACAAAATATCTCAGCAAACAAACAGAGGGATTCTGTTACATACTGTAATCACCAGATACATTCAGAAGCAGTCACATATATCCCTTTAAATGATGTGCTACTCTGACAAAAAGGCACTTTGTGATACGAACCTGTGATTTATGAGCGCTTCTCTTGTCAGCAGATTATTGCAAGCGAGTTGGAAATTTGTGTCAATCAGGCTACATCTGTATCCCGAAGAGCTTTTGTTGTGATAAACATGCTAATTTGTTTCAGGAGAGCCAATTAAATTATTCCCAATAGCCTTGATTATACAGTACAGTATTGTATATGAGTAAACAAAAATGTTGGAGCTAAAACATGGACATAAATGGGGCCCCAAAGCAATGTTGAACTGGGGTTCCTTGGGCCCATCATTGGAAATTATTTGTGAGGCCCAACCTTTATATCATCAGAAAGTTTAATAGGTTTTTAATCAAATAAATAGACCGTAGAGGCAAGTTATTGACTCGTAAGGAAGCCCTATATTTTTATTTTTTTTGGGGCAAATTATAGTAACAGAGCTTGGGTCAGCCCAACTCTGCCTCACAGTACTTGCTAGAGAACACAAAGCCACAGTGTTTTTATCTTCATACAAATTAACAAAGTTCCAGCACTGAATTGGGGTTGGACTCTCACCCTCTAGTCCCCATAGCTGCCACTATACAGCTTATTGTTCCCATGATAGGAAAATAACTTTTGACTACTGTGCATACTGTTGTTTTACAATATTCATCACTTTTCACTATTGAAATATGCTCCTAATTCTCTGTTTTTTCAGAGGAAGTAGGCAGAGAGTAGCTGCTCATCATGTCTGCCTATACACAGGACATGGCAAATCAGTGGATCCTGTATCTTCACTCTCTATAGCTCACTCTCAGAAGCAGAAGCAATAATGGAGGACATTATGCAGCAGTACTGAGCAGTTTAGATATACATCCAGAAGTTAATTAAGACAGCAAATCACTTACACATGAGCAGCAGTATCTCTGTGTCAGTCTCTCTTCCACTGCCTGTCTGAAGTAGCCCCTCCCTTCTCCCTCCTCCTTCTCCCTCCTCCTTCTCCCTCCTCCTTCTCCCCCCTCCTTCTCCATAAACATCTATGTGATATGATCCTTCAGTGAGCAGGCAGCCGACCTTCATTGAAGAGAGTTCTGATCAGTAAGTTGAGAGTTAGTAAAAAGGAGGGGAAGCCGGAGAAGAGTCTGGTAAGAGAAGAAGGAGGCATATTTCTCTGATGAGATGTATTACAAAGCTTCTTATATTGCCTTGTACTATTCATTAATTAATAAAATGAGACAACAGTTACTCTTTACATTAAAATCACATTTAGTAAATGTTCTATTAAGCACTTCGGTGTGTAAGTGTTAAAAGCATTGGGTGAAGAACCACTGCTACAAATAACCAGTCAGGGCATACAGTGCACATGAAAACCTGTGAAAGAGGTCCAGGGTCAGGACAGGCAGTAAAGGGTTAATACAATAACCAGGCTAAGGTTAGGACAGGCAGTGGAGGGTCAGAGTCGGTAAACAGGCAGAGGTCAGCACACAGGTAGACAAACAAAACAGTACACCATCATTGGTTACCAGTAAACTAAAAAGTGCTACTTGAGGCCATGTCACAGCTGTAGCCAGTCATTGGCTGCAGCGGAGCATATAACCTTGCCCATGCTCCTGGGATGTAAAAACTGCACAGGGACTGAAAAATGGACATGTGGGAGGCAGAACAGAGGACTGGAGCAGCAGGAAGCAGGCTGAGGGCACTTGCAAAAAAAAACATTATTCCTGTAGAACTCCTTTAAGGGCTACCGTGTAAGACAATTAGCATAGTTTTGGGTCCTTCACAGATTTTCCTTTGACATGAAGGCAGTTTTGTTGCAGTTTCTGGGTGGCTAGGAACATCACAGTGTAGAAGATATGGCTGGTGATTGTCAGAGATTCTAGAGTTCGGACAATCACCAATTATAATCCTAGGGATATGCCATAACATTATATTATGGGAATACCCCTTCACTCAGATGTCAGCAGTGAAAACCTGTGCCTGCAGGGAAGAGAGATATGTGAGCTTCAGGAACGGGACAAGGTGAGTAGTTAATTTTTTTTTTTTTTAATACAGAGGGGGCGCAGAGAACTTTATTACTATGGAGGGGGCACAGAGGACTTTATTACTATGGAGGGGGCACAAAGGACTTTATTACTATGGATGGGGCACAGAAGACTTCATTACTATGGAAGGGGCACAGAGGGCATTACTATTATGGAGGAGGCACAGAGGACATTACTTATGTAAAGGGGGCACAATAGGAATTTCTACTATGGAGAGGGCACAGAGCCAGAGGGCATTACTACAATGAAGGGGGCACAGAGGGCATTATTACCGTGAAGGGGGCACAGTGGACATTATTACTGTGAAGAGGGCACAGTGGACATTATTACTGTGAAGGGGGCACAATGGGGATTTCTACTATGGAGGGGGCACAGAGGGCCTTACTAGCACAGTGGGCATTACTACTATTAAGGGGGCACAATGGGCATTATTACTGTGAAGGGGGCACAATGGGCATTATTACTGTAATGGAGCACAATGGGCATTATTACCATAAAGGGAGCACAATGGGCATTATTACCATAAAGGGGGCACAATGGGAATTATTACTATGAAGGGGACACAATGGGGATTATTACTGTGAAGGGGCCCAATGGGGATTATTACTGTGAAGGGGGCACAATGGGGCTTATTACTGTGAAGGGGGCACAAAGAGGGCACTAAAACTGTGAAAGGGGCACAGAGAGGGCATAACTACTGTAAGAGGGCACAATGTGGGCATAACTACTGTGAGGGGGCACACATCTGTACAAAACTACTTTGAATGTTGTACGATGAGGGCAATAGTACTGTGAGGGGGTAGAATTTTTTCAAAGTATTGGGGATGGGGGATGCCAGAGAAAGGACCCGCGTCGGGTGCAAAACACCCTAGGCACGCCACTGTGGAGCATCATAGTATCTGAACTCTGGTGCGGCAGGCGCGTGCTTCCTGGTTGCCAGTGCCACTGCAGGGATCTGAATCAGTTGCCAAGAGAAGTGTCTATATTGCCTTCCCAGTGTCTCCCTCTGTGACCACCACGTTGACGAACTCAGTGAGTAGCAAAGGCTGGAGGTCTACTGTAGCAATCTTGATCACATTGTGTGTGAGTGACTGACTGTTAGAGTAATAATCACTCAGTTATTCACTCATACTATGCTGCAATACTTTAGGGGATGGAGCTGTGAACCATGGCCTCTGTCTGTTGTATATGTGTATATATATATTTATATTTGGGTGGGGGGCCCAGTTCTGAGATCTGCTATAGGGCCCCTCGATTTCTAGGTACATCCCTGATTGTAAATTTTCATATATATTTATATGTACTATTGATATTTGAATATAAGAATAGATATCGCTGGTTGCCAGACTGTTTCACAGCCTTCATTATGCTGTTCAGATCAAAGCTGGATTGGCCCTGTGCAGATAACAGAGATGGGGCCAAGACACATGGCAACAACAAAATCTTTTCCATCTCAAGTTGTGGTATTGCTAAGGCTACTTTCACATCAGCAAATCAGGGGATCTGAAAACCACACCAAACGCTTCTGTTCAAATAATACAACCGGCTACATCCGTCACAAAGGGTCTGGTTATATTAGATTGAAAATGAAGAAACTGCATCCAGGCATTAAAACCATTGTAAGTGAATGGGAGCCAGATCTAGTTTTTTTGTGTCAGAAAAAACCCCGGATCCGGCAACATTAATTTACATGGTTTTTGGAGCCGGATCCGGTTTGTTCAGTTTCCCATGCCATGCACAAAAACGCTGCTTGCGTCATGGCAAAGCAACAAACCGGAACGGAAAGCATTCTGGTGCACTTCATTCCAGTTTGTTCAGTTTTGTCCTCATTGACAATGGATGGGGACAAAACAAGCGGTCTGCTGCAGTTTAGAGAGCCTGTGCCAGATCTCAAAACCGGACAGCACAACACTGATATGAAAGTAGCCTAACAATTTTCTAAAAATAGTTTTAGGTGAACTACATCTTTTTAACACACTTTTAACATTATGAGGTTTTTTTATTTGTTAGTGTAGTGCTGCTCAATATTCCTTAATTTCTAGAAGTCTGCAATCTGCTTCTACGAGCCTACAAATTTCCCCCATGGCCAGCCAATTTCACAGACTCATAAAAGCTAATAGACCGCAGCCAATTTCTTTGATCAATGGTTTAAAGGCAATGAGAAGTCTTTTCTTATGATAAAGATATTGAGCGATGTTATTATAAATCAACATGTTTTAACCAACAAAAGCAAAAATCCTGAAAATAACCCATACAGTTTGTGAACACTTCAGAATTTTCTATATTTCTGCAAAAATATGACCTAAAACTACATCAGATTTTCACACAAGCCCAAAAAGTAGATAAGTAGTGTTGAGCGAACCTGAACTGTAACGTTCGGGTCCGTATCGAACTTTGCGAGTTCGGTGTTCGGGCATTTAATAAAGCTTTTGAAAGGCTGCAGGGCAGCCAATCAACAAGCTTTTAAGTTGTGGACACTTAGAAGCCATCCCAGCCATGCCTAGTAATGGCTTGGCCGTGATTGGCCGGTGCATCATGTGACCCAGCCTCTATACAAGCTGGATCACGTGTAGCACCGCCCATCAGCTCTGAGTAGTGTAGGGACAGGAAGCAGGCAGCTGAAGCAAGGGAGAGTGTTAGGAATCTGGCTATTTGTTTTGTGGATGACCTATAATGATTTTTTGTGGGTGTAATACACCAGCTTTGCACCACTGACACAGAAATATAATAATAAATCTGACTGTTAATTCTTTGGGTGACCTATAGCGATTTTTTGTGGGTGCATCGCACCATCTTTGTACCCCTTACACAAAAATATAATAGTTAATCCGTCTGTAATATAGTTAATCTGACTGATAGTTCTGCCGGTGACATATACCCATTTTTGGTTTGAGGTACACCTGCACTGCGTATGAGAAAGGGAAATTAATATAGGTAATCCGTCTGTTAGTTCAGTGGGTAAAATATTCCCATTTTTGGTGTAAGGTACACCTGCACTGCATACGTGACAGGGAAATTAATATAGTTAATCTGACTGATAGTTCGGCCGGTGACATATACCCATTTTTGGTGTGAGGTACACCTGCACTGGGTATGAGAAAGGTAAATTAATATAGTTAATCTGTCTGTTAGTTTGATGGGTGACATATTCCCATTTTTGGTGTAAGGTACACCTGTACTGCATACATGACAGGGAAATAAATGCAGTTAATCTGACTGTTAGTTTGGCCATTGGCATACACCCTTTTTTTGTGTGAGATACACATGCACTGCATATGTGACAGATAAATTTATATAGTTAATCTGACTGTTAATTCGGCCAGTGACACATAGCCATTTTTGGTGTGAGGTACACCTCCACTGCAGACGTGACAGGGAAATTTATATAGTTAATCCATCTGTTAGTTCGGTGGGTGACAAATACCCATTTTTGGTGTGAGATACAGGTGCACTTTATACATGACAGGGAAATTAATATAGTTAATCTGTATGTTAGTTCGGCCGGTGACATATACCCGTTTTTGTGTAAGATACACGTGCACTGCATATATTACAGGGAAATTAATATAGTTAATCTCTCTGTTAGTTCGGTAGGTGATATATTCCCATTTTTGGTGTGAGGTACACTTGCACTGCAGACGTGACAGGGAAATTTATATAGGTAATCCATCTGTTAGTTCGATGGGGGACAAATACCCATTTTTGGTGTGAGATACAGGTGCACTTTATACGTGACAGGGAAATTAATATAGTTAATCTGACTGTTAGTTTGGCCGGTGACATATACCTCTTTTTCGTGTGAGGTACACCTGCACTGCATATTTGACAGGGAAATTAATATAGTTGATCCATCTGTTAGTTCGGTGGGTGATATATTCCCATTTTTGGTGTGAGGTACACCTGCACTGCATACGTGACAGGGAAATGAATAAAGTTAATCTGTCTGTTAGTTCAGTGGGAGAAATATTCCCATTTTTGGTGTGAGATACATGTGCACTTTATACGTGACAGGGAAAATAATATAGTTAATCGGTTAGTTCGTCGAGTGACATATTCTTACTGTTGGTGTAAGGTATACCTGCACTGCATACGTGACAGGGAAATTATTATTTTTTTAATCCGTCTGTTAGTTCGGCGGGTGACACATAGCCATTTTTGGTGTGAGGTACACCTCCACTGCAGACGTGACAGGGAAATTTATATAGTTAATCCATCTGTTAGTTCAGTGGGTGACAAATACCCATTTTTGGTGTGAGATACAGGTGCACTTTATACATGACAGGGAAATTAATAGAGTTAATCTGTATGTTAGTTCGGCCGGTGACATATACCCGTTTTTGTGTAAGATACACGTGCACTGCATATATTACAGGGAAATTAATATAGTTAATCTCTCTGTTAGTTCGGTAGGTGATATATTCTCATTTTTGGTGTGAGGTACACCTGCACTGCAAACATGACAAGGAAATTAAAATAGTTAATTCGTATGTTAGTTCAGTGGGTGACATATTCACATTTTTAATGTGAGATGCACGTGCACTTTATACGTGCCAGAGAAATTAATATAATTAATCTGACTGTTAGTTTGGCTGGTAACATATACCCATTTTTGGTGTGAGATACACATGCACTGCATATGTGACAGGGAAATTAATATAGTTAATCCATCTGTTAGTTCGGTACGTGACATATTCCCATTTTTGGTGTGAGGTACACCTGCACTGCAGACGTGACAAGGAAATTAATATAGTAAATCTGTCTGTTAGTTCGGTAGGTGACCTCAAAGAATGAGGAGAGCATCAAATAAGGGACATGACCCTGGTCATGGTGCTGCTGGTGCTGGGGGAGCCCAAATGAAACACCTTCATCAGGTGCACGTAGGCGAAAGGACGTTCAGCGTTATTTTGTAGGCCCAATTACCGGTGTACAAATGGTGAGGCCAGAACAAGTAAAGGCGGTTGTAGATAGGATGGCTGAAAGTGCCTCCAGTTCCTTCACATTGTCTCCCACCCAGTCCCCTGCTGAAACTGCAGACTCGGCACCTGCAGCCCATGGGCATCTGTCTTTCACCTCATCCCCTTGCAAATCAGCCAAGGAGTCTGAGCCCCAAGTCATGCAGCAATCTCTTTTGCTTTTTGATGACTCTGCTGGCCGGGTTTCTGTTGGCCATCCACCTAACAGAATGAGTGCACTGATGCCCAACCACTTATGGTTCAGGATGTAGACATGGGAGGACCAACGCAGCACATCTCTGATGATGATGACAAAACACAGGTGCCAACTGCTGCAGCTTTCTGCCGTGTGCAGACCAGCAAGGAGGGCAGGGGTGAAGAGTGGGGGGAAGATGATGTGGAGGATGATGAGGTCCTAGACCCCACATGGAATCAAGGTCATAAGAGTGACATGTGCAGTTTCGGAGGAAGAGGTGGTGGTCACACAGCGCCAGCCGCACAGCAAAAGAGGGAGAAGGGTGCAAAAGCTGAGTGGCCGCCCCCTAGCCTGTATGCCTGCTACTGCCCAGGGACTACCCAGGGACTGGGCACACCAAAGCCAGCTCCAAGGAGTTTCCTGGTGTGGTAGTTCTTTAGACAACGCGAGTAGTTTGCACGCTGTGCAATCAGAGCCTGAAGCGAGGCATAAATGTTCTAAACCTGAGCACCACCTGCATGACCAGGCATCTAAATGCAAAGCACGAGCTGCAGTGGAGTACACACCTGAAAAACCACAAAAGATCTCAGGCTCCTCTTGCTCCCTCTTCTGCTGCGGTCTCAGCCTCTTCCTCCCCCTCTGGAGTGAACAGTGGCACCTGCCACCCCCACCACCACCATCACCCAGCATGTCCACACTGTCCTATGGAGGTGCTCAACTGTCCTTGCCCCAAACACTGAAGAGAAAGAGGAAGTACCCCCCTACCCACCTGCGATCCCTGGCCCTGAATGCCAGCATTTCAAAATTCCTGGTCTTTGAAATGCTGTCGATCCGTCTGGTGAAGAGAGAGACTTTTAGAAACCTTATGTCGGTGTCTGTTCCACAGTACGTGGTTCCCAGCCGCAACTACTTTTCCAGGCAAGGCATCCCTGCCCTGCACAGCCAAGTGACGGACAAAATCAGGTGTGCATTGCACAACCCCATCTGTAGCAAGGTTCACATACCTAGTGATACGTGAACCAGTAAGCAGGGGCATTATATTTCCCTAACTGCACACTGGGCAAATACAGTGGCGTCTGGGCCTGAGGTGGATAGCAGTTTGGCGCATGTACTTCTGCCACTGAGGATTGCAGGACGTTTCTCTTTGCATCCTGTTGCCTCCTCCTAATACTCCGCTTCCTCCTCTACCGCCTCGTCATCTGGTCAGCTTAACACCTTCACCAACTTCATCATAGCCAGGGGGAAACGACAGCAGGCTGTTTTGAAGCTCGTCTGTTTGGGGGGAAAAAAACACACCGCGCAGGAGCTATGAACAAGCATGGAACAACAGATAACACAACATCTCATTAGGGCCACTACCAGTCCCATCCTCTCTATCTGTTCCTCTGCACTTCGCCGCACTTCAATTGCTGTAGGACAGACACAGAGGAGGTTAATCAATAATCATCAAGTAGTTAAACCCTTCAGCCGATGACCATTTAGTTTGTGAATGGCTTGGCATGCAATGTTTGCACCCATTGCAACTCAAAATGTGGAAAGTGGAGTCACAGGTTTGACCTCTCAGGCTGTTACTAGCTTGCCACTTATTGTCTGCACTTATTGGACAGCATCAGAGGAATCAAGCAGACACTACCTAGGAACATATCACTCGGTAGATAGCATGTTTGATGTTCCAATGCCCAATTTTCTATAGCGTTTGAGATCATAAGACCAGTGGGATTTCAGGAGAGTACATAAGTTTACTTTTTCAAAACTAGTAACTGGTTCTCTATAAATGCAACAAGATTTCTTGTCCCTTTGATTTACATTGCACCCAGCTACCTTGAAGTTGGAAATTATGCAGTTTTCATCAGGGCTATCCCACTTTGTGGTGCAGTACCACACATTCTGCACAGTCTCTTCAACAGGTTGAGATATCGCTCTCCTCACGACTCGCAGTAAGCCGACAAGCCTTTTGCAAACATCACGACAGCTGACTGGTCTGAATACAGGACTCAGCATCTTTCAGGTTCCAACTTCCAATGGCTAGGCAGCTCCTTTCAGCCACCCCGAACCAGCCTTAAAGGGAACCTGTCATCAACTTTATGCTGACCGTACTGAGGGCAGTATAAAGTAGTGACAGAAATGCTGATTTCAGCAGTGTGTCACACATCAGCTAAAAGTAAGTGGTTGCTGAGAACCAGCATCATAATTACTGCAGTACAGGCCTTGAAAAGAGACAAATCTAGCTTAGAAGAGTCCTGGTTATTCATGAATTCCTGCTCTCCCTGCCCATCTGCTGATGACGGACAGTCTTTTACCTAGTTTTCTCCCTTTCTCTCTGGGAGAGAACTGCCAATTATTAACAGATGGGCAGGAGAGCAGAAGATTATGGATAACCATGACTCTTCTCAGGTAGATCTGACCCTTTTCAAGGCCAGTGCTGCGATGATTATGATGCTGGTTCTCGGCAACCACTTACTTTTAGCTGATGTGTGACATGCTGCTGAAATCAGCATTTCTGTCACTACTTTATACTGCCCTCAGTACGGTCAGCATAAAGTTGATGACAGGTTCCCTTTAACTCCCTTGCGATGCTAGCTTTAGCTTGCCCTCCTTTAGGTTGTGAGGTAGTGAACCCTATTGACAAGTTGCACTCACCTCTATCTGCTAACTAGCTACTTGTATCAGCTTCCCAGATCTCCGTATCCTGCCATCTTCCACAAGACTCCCCTGAACTATTATTTATCCGACTGGGGACCTACAGCTAGAGTGAAGACTCCGGCTGCATTGCCCTCATCCTGACCCATGACTCAGCTCAGCCAGTGCTGTGCAATTGAGGCAGTGAACCCTTTTGTTTCCACCAACGTACTTCCCACAATATACAGTGCAATATGCATTTATACTTCAAAGTGTAACATGCAGTACACTGCATTTCCCACTGTCCTCAGTGTGGCCCAGCTGCAATGTCCATTTCATTCAAAGGGATTTGGCTCCTCCTGAGTGGTGGCAACCTGCAACATTTCCCATATAACTATGTACAGGGCCTGCATACACAGAACATTTCACCCACCTAGTGCAATACAGTACCTTCATTTTAGTACCCCATCTGGTCTTTTCTCAGTGGTGCAAGACCCACATAGCACATATTTTAACACACGGCATAACAAACAGGTCATATCATCATAAATGCAAGTACATGGCCCATTTCAGTATGGGGAGATGTAATCTCATGCCATAATGTAGCATATGCATACTTCAGGATTTCAGCATGTCATAGATATATAACAGTTCTTCATTTCACAAATGATCACTGACATCCTCCATAATTCATACTTCCAACTCCTGTCTACAAATCTGGAATGCGCTGCACCAGACAATCAGATTGATTCCCAACACCCACAGTTTCAAGAATGCCCTAAAAACATTGTCGGACTGGGGGCCCATCGTACAGATACATTCAAATGTCACCTGATCACACAGCAGCAAGATGCTACCAGATGATTGAATATGGGGGTCCCTGCAGCAACTTTGAGAAGGTAGGTCCTGGGGAGAGGAGGACACTGGTCTCAGCTCTGATCGTGTCTATAATAATAAACTGGGGAGTTTCTTTAATAATCTATCAAATTTTATATGAACATAGGCTGGTTGAGGTGCTGTACATTGAATATATGTACTGTATGTAGTGCAGTAATTCTACTGTGTAATGTGCCACTTGTGTAGGGGGTGGGAGACTAGGGGCCCACCGGGGGGATTAACCTGTAACCCTGTGGGCCAGGCCGAGCCTGACTAAAAACACATCTCTTTAGGCAGGCCTATGACATTTCCTAATGTAACTCTATATAGAACCTGTTCACCTCCAACCATAGCAATGACACTCCATACACTTCAATGCACTTTATATTTGTCTGGACTGTCTTCGGCTCATGCAGCCTTATGTGTACTTTCCTATGCTATATAAAATACGGCTGGGCCTATGTACAATACAAGCACTTATGTCTCTTGTATCATCATATACCCTATCTCCTTGCATCTCCTTACCCTATCTCCTTGCAGCCTGTAAGCTCTCGCGAGCAAAGCCCTCACTCCTATTGTCTGAATTGTTGACCTTTCAATTCCCACTTTGTCTGTACATGTTCTCTCTGAATAGTAAAGGCCCCTTTACACCGCCCAATGTTTGGGAAGATTGTTGCTAATGAGTGTTCATATGAATGTGTGTTAGTGATAATCTGCCAGTGTAAAGGTGCCGCTGATTACCTGATGAACGAGTGAAACACTAGTTCATGGCATAATAGGATCGTTTATGTGGACATCTGAATCAGCATTTGCCGGCAGCAGATCGTGCCGTCTGAACAGCCTCTGCTGCTGGCAAACCATGATTCTGTATGGGGATGAGCGATGGCATTAGTGATCACTCCTCCCTATACTGTGGAGAAGAGCACTGCATGTAATTAAGCAGGGGCCTTTAAATTGGTCCTACCAATAGGACCCCTACTGATCATGAGAACTGGGCCCTGTACCCTGTTGAGCCCTCTGAAATGGATGTGGAGGCTGGTCGGAAATGCATGCCACTGCTCTATTCATTTCAATGGAAGCGCCAGACATAGCCGAGCGCTGCACTCGCCAATCTCTGGTGTTCTCATAGAAATGTACCCCCACCAATCTGATAGTTATCCTCTATCCTGTGGACTGACGATAATGTTATAGCTGGAATATCCCTTTAACGCTGCATAATTTATTGCTGCTATATAACTGAAGATTATTATTATTAGCAGTGTCTAATGCTAGCCCATTGCAAACTGTAAATTATATTGTTCATTTTTTTTCTTAAAGAGGACCTTTCACGTTTTTTTTTTATTCCAGATCATTACCTTTACTTTACAGCTGATGCTGCCACCCTGAATGTTTTTTTTAAATATCACTCCTGCGCCCCGCTGTGCCCCCCTGTAGTTTTCCCGCTCAGTATGTTAATACTGAGCATCAGTAGAGTGAGGAGGAGATGCCAAGGTTTCTCAATGGGTGTCTCCTTCTCACTGGCTGTAAACTGATCCAATCACAGCAGAGAGCGTCACAGCCAGGGAGAAGGTGAGCTTTTTTTTTCTCCCTGGCTGTGATGCTCTCCGCTGTGATTGGATCGCGGCATAGCCAGGGAGAAGAAGACGCCCATTGAGAAACCCTGGCGTCTCATCCTCCCTGTACCGATGCTTGGGAGTTGGGAAGGAATTTTTCACCTCTAAAATGAGGAAAATTGGCTTCTACCTCACAGTTTTTTTTTTTTGCCTTCCTCTGGATCAACTTGCAGGATAACAGGTTGAACTGGATGGACAGATGTCTTGTATTTCAGCCTTACAAACTAGGGCTCATGCACACAAACATATTTTGTTTCCGTGTCCATTCCGTTCTTCTTTTCGGACCATATGCGGAAAGGAGGAGATTTATGATCTTAATTGTGCCAGAAAAGTGTATTTAAAAAGTTAGAAGATTGTGTTGGTGACTTTTTAAATTAGACTTTTTGAAAAAAATCGCAACTGCCTCATTTTACCCGTCCTTGGCACTTTTCCCAAAGGGAGCATGGCAAGGGAGGGAAAGGGACATGGTCAACAACAAAAATAAATTAATCTTCATTTACACCAATTTTCAGGTGCAAATGAAGCGAGAAATCTACAGCAGCTCTGAGCTATCGTAGATTTCTGTTTAGGTGCACAGACTACCGGAGGATAATAATAAATGTCTGAGTTTAGATACACCCACACCTTTATATTCAATGGCAATCGTTAGGTGCTGGTGGTGTCCGGCATATGCCAGATGTGGTAATAATGGTTTTCCTATTCTCCTGGTAAATCCCAAGCCTCTCCGGCAGTTCCCATCTGTCTACATTTACTTTGCTTTAGGAAATAACTGGGAGGATTTATTCTCAGGAGACCAGGAAAGCTGGGTGCAGGAGCGCACCACCAATTAGGCTAGGTGAGGCAATTGCCTCAGGCGGCACCAGGTAGGGACAAGTGTGAGGCATCAGCATGGTCCTGGGCATTGTGGAAGCGCTAATGTCTGCATATTCAACTGTATCGCCATCCTCAGGACTTCGATACAGATGAACGCGGCAGTAGCGCACAGGTGCAATGTCTCCCTGCCCTGTTGTTCTTACTGATAGTGTTCAGTAGTGTTGAGTGAATTGAAGTTCACAAAGGGTACTTTGATCCGAATTTCAAGAAAACTTAGATTCGCCGCGAAGCTAAATTTCCTTGTGCTTCATGGTTACAATTGTCATTGCACCTGCTATTTACAAAGAAATGCAGCAAAGCAGCTGAATAGAATTTTAGAGAACTTCGCTCATCTCTAGTCTTCAGGCCTCGTGCCTGTAGCCTACCAGAGGATGGTACAGGTGGTGCAATGATGTTGTCATCATCAGTGTGCTGCCTGGCTGCATACAGCTCAGGGAATGGACTGGATGAGGTGTCCTGCTCTACATTGCTGATACCACCATGGAAATAAGTATTAGAGTTTATTATTTCTTCTTTGCAGCATGATGTTGGGCCACTATGGGGGGGGGGGTCATCATTTAGAACTGGGGGGAGCACTGTGGGGACATTGGGCGTGCTAAAAAGTGGTATTTTTGTACTTACACGCATTAGTTCTATTGGGGGCACTAAAAGGAGGTATTTTTTGTAATGTCACATGTTATAAGGGGACATTTTTTTGTACTGGCACACATAAGGGGGCATTTTTCTACTGTCACACATTAGGTGGCTTTTTCTACTGATAAAAATTCTAAGGGGAATTATTACTACTGGGGGCATTATGGTAGGCTTTATTACTGGAGTCCCAATAGGGGATATTATTACTATTGGGGGCACTCTTACCACTAACTGCACTCTGGCAGATAATTTTTTCTATTGGTTGGACTTTGGGGAGCAGGTTTACTGTGTGTTGAGGACACCCTAGCACAGTATCAGCTAAGCACAATTATTTTTGGGGGGGCATTATGTTTATAGCACAGGGGCACTATTTTCTGTGCACAGTTATTTTTTAGGGCATTGTGTGCCCATAATTATTGAAGGGGGCACTTACTATGTGGTACTAGTAATTTCAAAGGATTATCTTTCTCCAGTATAGTATTGAAAGCACAGTGGGCACAGTATTGGGGGTGGCAGGATGGGGTGTTCAGAAAGCAGGAGGGTGATGGAAAAATAGGAAACTAAGATGTCTGTCAAACTCTGCAGAAATCATCATGGCGGTCTGATCTGAATGGAGAAGATAAAGAGAACGTCTACATCAGAGCAGACATCAGTGGATGTAAGAGGTATATGGCAGTGTATTACCCTGTATGTTTTGTAGTCCTGTTTGTAATGTTTTCCAAGTATGTGTTTAACAGTAGGGCTAGAGGGAAACAATTAGGTTGAGAATTTGGCATGGAGGGGCACCATTTAAATTTTTTCCTCAGGCAGCAGAAAGGCTATGTGCCCTACCTGGATTATATTTTTCTGGAAATTATAATGCTAGTTATTTAGTTATCACCACCCTTCTTTCCAAGGATACTGTAACCAAGAAATGTGGACCTTTAGTTTTCTCCATTTTAGCTACTTTCTCTGTGATACAAGGCATACAATAAGTCATAGCTAATTTAGTTCAACCTCTGAAAGGGCTGAGAATGGATAGATCGGCCAGCTTCTCTGTTACTTTAGGCCAGACACACACGAGTGAGTTCAATGCGAGTGTGTCAGTGTGAGGTCCAGTTCTGACCTTGGCTCTACTGATAGGATCACACAGTATTATAATGATTTATAATTCGGTGCGACCCTGAGAGTCCTGGAATCTATTGTTTTACACTGACAGAATAAGATCAGTGTAATTCAGTAGATTCCAGGACTCTCAGGGTCACACAGCCTTATAAATCATTATAAAGGTGTCAGAGAAGCGGAAATCGGAATGGGACCTCACACTGATACGCTGCAAGTTCCTCGCATTAAACTCGCTTGTGTGTGTCTGGTCTAAAACCATTCTCACAGCAGAACAAAGAGGAGAAGATAGCAGATGCTGGCTGGAGCAAGTGCGTAAAATCCCGTGGTGAGCATCCCTCCTTCACTATTAATGCTGAGGCAAGTCATCCTGAGTTATGTCATCTGGCTCCCAATCCCACTCGGTCTAAATGTAAACTGTTCATGCCATAGAGTATGCACAGTTCCCAGCTGATACAGCTGAAGCATAGGAGATAGGGTTGGTTGCCATCCATACCCTGTGTGTGCCGTACAGCATCTGTGTAGGTGTCGTGCTGAGACACACTGCACAGATGCTATTACAAATGGCAGGCCCCTGTGGCAAAAAAACTATGAATTAAAAAAATATGAATCAATTGACATTAAACTACTGATGAAAAGCATTGCTTTATTAAAACAAAAATAATAATAACAATAAAAGAGTTATACATTTCCTTTAAATCAAACATAATACGTTGGTTTTGCCCATATCAATGAAAATCTAGAGAGACCATAACTAAATGAGGCATTCTACATGATACATTTTCACTGCCAAGCACATTCTCCACTAGGAATATATTACATTCAATTTACTTCCCACATTATTTCAGGATAATGGTTTCCGTAGCTTCAAGAAAATTGCACACATCATTCACATTTCTTAACTTGGCTGTATGTCTACTACGAACCAAAAAAAAAATAATATTACATTTTACTGGAGAAGGTGGATGACTGAATATATATTTTACTTCTGATAAAATCCTTTAATCTGGTGAGTGCAAATCCATGGTTAGTGAAGATGTGTCATTTGTGATACCGAAATCCTATCTTTAGTCCTATACCATATTGCTTGGCTACCAAGTTATGTACTTTATACACTGATGGCATGTTCTCTGGATGTTGGGTGCTAGGGGGTAGCGTGATAAGCCATTGTGTCATGGCCAAGGTATTTACATAGAGGTCTATCTCTGACTTTTTTTTAAAGGATTTTTTTCTTTTTATTATTAACTATGCCATTTTAAAGAGGACCTTTCATCAGGCTAAAAAATGTGTACTAAGTATGCTGACATGTAGAGTGGCACCCAGGGATCTCCCTGCACTTACTATTATCCCTGGGTGCCACTCCGTTCGCCCGGTATAGGCTCCGAAATCTTCTGGGACTTGGTTATACTAGGCGGAGCCTAGTACACTTGGTTATAGTAGGCGTATCCCAGGCTGTAGCGCTGGCCAATCGCAGCACACAGCTCAAAGCCTGGGAGTTTTTTTTTCTCCCAGGCTGTGAGCTGAGTGCTGCGATTGGCCAGCGCTACAGCCTGGGATATGCCTACTATAACCTAGTGATACTAGGCTCCGCCTAGTATAACCAAGTCCCAGAGGATACCGGAGCCTATACCGGGCGAACGGAGCGGCGCCCAGGGATAATAGTAAGTGCAGGGGGATCCTGGGTGCCACTCTACATGTCAGCATACTTAGTACACATGTTTTAGCCTGATGAAAGGTCCTCTTTAAAGAGACTTTCCAGGACTCAAGTTCTGACGCCCTATCCATAGGCTAGGTTATCAATATCATAGTGGTGCGAATCAGACTTCTGGCACCACCACCGATCAGCTGATAAAAGATTCTGCGGTGCACCAGAACTAGAACAGCTCCATACACTGTTGTGGTCAGGAAATAAAGCTGAGCTTGCAGTACATTTCTTGGCCACTGCTCAGAGTAAAAGCTGGGCTACTTACAGTGCACCATGGGTCCTTCCATTGGCCGATCAGGAGTTAAGGCCTCCATACACATTAGTGTATTGTTGGCCAAATTTGTTGAGTGCGGTGTGTTCAGTGGACACTTTGATGTGTATGAGAAGCTCCCGACTCTGTGCCATCCATGTGTTCTACTAGGAAATAAACCCAAAGGAATACACTTACACATTCAGCCAAGACAAATATGTATGTGTATGGAAAAGCCAAGAGGCAATGGCTTTTGAATGTGTATTCCCAGCTTTAGATCCTCACTGATCTGATATTTATGATCTGTGCTAAGGATAAGTCTCAGAGAGGCTTGTTAACAAAAAAACAAGCTATTCTTACTACCAGGGTAGACCTGAGCATGTTACATAAAAATAAGCACCTCATATGACATGGCAGCCATGCCCCTCACCAGTTGGTACATTTGTTTATAGTGTAGTCTGCTCTCAGTAAATAAATGTGTGCACTGGAAATTTGATGAAATAATATTTTTAATCTTTTTATAAATGAAATTCAATAGCCTATATTATCAAAAGGAGTCTGCCACTAGGAAATTCACTGTTAAACTAGGTACTAGTGTCTAGCTAATATCATGTAGGGCTAGCTGAGATAAATGTAATGATCCCCTTCATTTAGCAATCTGATGCTTCATTCAGGAAAAAAAATTGAATTGATATGTGCAGCTAACTGCACCAAGGGCGAACCCAAACCACTCTGTGCTTCCTCTGCTAGTCCCTCTCTCTCCTTCTTGATTGATAGGGCCATGTTCCTGCATAGTCATCTCCTTTGGCCCATCAAGAAGTAGAGGGACGAGCTGGCAGAAGAAGCAGGAGCAACTAACTGCTCAAGTACTTTCTTTCCAGAATGAAGCAACAGATCACTAAGTGAAAGTTATCATTAAATCCAGCTGAACTAGTCTTACAATGCATTGTGCCCATTTTAACAGTGAATATCCTGGTGGCAGACACCTTTAAACGTAAACCATATAGTCTTAGAAGTGAATTGTAAACTTTCCTGTAGACTGCATACGTTCTATACAATAAATTTCTCCTCAAGGTATGCATAAATCCAGAAATAACTATACTTGATGCATATTTTCCTTTATGTCATTTGTAAGGGGCTAGACATAGCACTGGCAGGGGCGGATTAGCTATAGACCATACAGGAAAATTTCCCGGTGGGTCAATGCCCAGGGGGCCATCTGAGCCCTCCTCATGGACATCTTTGGGGATGTATTTTGTGCTGTTGGCAGCAGTATTTTGTGAGGGACTGTGGTATTTGGCTCTGTTGGGGTGGTATAATGTGCCACAATATGGTATTGCTGGCACCGTCTACTTATGTTGGCCCTGCCTTCCCACAGCTACGTGGGGTGCATAGGTAACAATCCAACCCAGGCCCTAATGCCTAAGGATCCCAAAGGGCCCTCTACCATGTAACACAACATTGGTACCACAAATGGCACATGCCAAGAGGAGTTCCTTGGCATACAGTTTGTACTGGAGCCCAGGAGCTTCAAGGGTTTGTACGATTTTAATATTGATGACCTATTCTCGGGTCATCACTCTCAGATCAGTGGGAGTCCCACTTCGATCATCACCCCAACTGATCAGCTGTAGCACTACGGTACTTTCTAGGTCAGTGATATCATGTTTATTGGTCATATGATGTAGGCATAGCTCAGTCTCATTCAAGTGAAAAGGACTGAGCTGAAATACCAAGTGCATATGTGCCCCCTCACAGTAGATATGCCAATATATGCCCTCTTCATAGTAGATATGCCAAGATATGTGCCCCCTCACAGTAGATATGCCAAGATATGTGCCCCCTCACAGTAGATATGCCAAGATATGTGCCCCCTCATAGTAGATATGCCAAGATATGTGCCCCCTCACAGTAGATATGCCAATATATGCCCCCTTCATAGTAGATATGCCAAGATGTATGCCCCCTCACAGTAGATATGCCAAGATATGTGCCCCCTCACAGTAGATATGCCAAAATATGTGCCCCCTCACAGTTGATATGCCAAGATGTGTGCCCTCTTCACAGTAGATATGTCAAGATATGTGTCCTCTTACGGTGGATATGACAAGATATGTGCCCAGTGCCCCCTTCACAGTGGTTATGCTCAGTTGTGCCCCCTTACAGGAAGTAAAAAAAAAAAAAACAATAAATACTCCTCACCTCAGTGACCTGGCTCCTCCCATGATCTGCGCTCCCCATCAGCAGCAGCAGGATACTGGGACACATCGCACTGCTGTGGGGGAAAAGCCGAGGCTGATTCCCAACCTGCCCCGCTCCTCCTCTTACACAGATCAGCAGGACGATGTGTGAGGACATCGTTGGTGGAGTAATGTGGGGCCAAACACAATTAGATACAGCAAACCAAGGCACCAAAACCCCCACAAAAATGTAACCAGATACTGGGTAACAATATTTTTATTAATTTAATAAAAAATCTGAGAAATTAGTATTAAAAATCAGTCACAACTGCAGAAAATATATATATATGAATAAAGAGGTAACAATGGTCTAGTATTAACACATAGCATATAACAGAAGACAAGCTAGGTCAAAGGCAGCATTCAAATCTATCATCCGACTAAATGGATACAACTAATTAAGTTAAATATAAAGTGCTTAGTGCAAGCACAGTTAACAAAGTCTAGAGCTCACGACAATAGATAATGAAGGTATCAAGGATAACAACAGATCAAAAAATGATGATTGCAAATATAAGGAAGACCAAATACAGTCCTATGTAATATTCAGATACTGACCAGTGTGCCATGGGGTGGAGGCACACTGGTCGGTATCTGAATATCACATAGGGCTGTATTTCCTCTTCCTTATATTCGCAATCATCTTTTTTTGATCTGTTTTGTCACAAAATGTTTGTGCAAATATGCCAAAAAATGTCACAAAGCCCTATTTAGCAACTTTTTGAAGCTAAAATTCTTGAATGCAGGGCTTAAAGGGAGTCAGATCCGTTTTAAACCGATCACATACTTCAGTGTGACACAAAGACATGACACAGATGCAGTAACTGGCATGAAATCGGTGCATGTGCACTGCATATCTCTGTGCCTCTGCTCACAGGGAGCAGAACACTGCGCAGGGCCGGGCCCAGCAGCGATGCGCAAACGGCCTATAGGGAAATATGATGTCACAGAGTCACAGGGCTGGCCAGAGTTTACTGAGGGGCCGAGTTAGACGCAAGTGAGGCAGGTTAACTTGGGCACTTTCAGCAAACTCTCCGCAACTGGGCACTTGCGATGGCTCATTAGCATATCATAAAACTACTTTTTGGGCGATTTGGATTATCTGAAAAATGAAACAGGTACCATCTGTGTCATGTCTTTGAACTATGTGATTGGTTTAAAACCGGTCAGGTTGGTGACAGACTCCCTTTAATAAATTAACCTGAGTATTTTCAGTTGCTTAAAGAACTTATAGTTTAGCCTAAGTTTGGATCTCAAGGACAGTCATTATTTTTATGTTTGTTTATGCTTTGTCTGGTACTTATAGTTCAGTCCCAGTCACTTTAATGGGAATGAGCTTTAATACCAGACTGGCCTGGGGGCAGATCATTTTCTCTACATCAGCTAAGTATATTTACACACATTTATTGGACTCTCAATGACAAAAAGTGAGATGACAAAAAAGAATTGGCAACACTTATGAACTGACGTAAACCTACAGTCCTTTCTGCCGCCCTGTCCTTTAGATAAGTATTTAAATGCCGAAGTATATGCAGTAGTACCATTTAACAGCAATACAAATGCTATGATCATTCAGTAATACAAAAAGTATACATAGAGCCTAAAAGTGAAGGGCGACATTACTCAATGCCCAGTTAGTATTGTAGCACAGGCTTCTTTCTCTTCAGCATCCGCTTTTCCTTTGATCTGAAGATAGATCTGTATAATATCTAGTGAACACATTTTAAAAAAATGCAACGTAATCTATTTGCAGTCCCTTCAAGTTATTTGAAATTTAGATTAGAGTTTCCATTTTGGGCATTTTTAATAGTATATACGTGACATTGTTAAATGTTTCCACATCACAGCCATAATTTCTAGTATACTTTGCACTTTCTGACTACAAAGATATAGTCAAATAATTTACAACGCTGGAAAGCTCTTGGCCTATACATCAAACGTATCACCCGACATTGACCAACAGAGCCCTCCTCGGGGTTGATATACTGCATACTTATTTTCAGCTATATGGAGTAGCTTAGTCTGTTGTGCAATTCCATACAGAGGCATTTTACAAAGAAACATGTCTGTTATGGGCAGTGTGTGAAATGATGGTATTGTACAGAATGCCTAGCAGTTTTTTTTTTTATCTTATATGCTTGACCTATAGATTTCATAGAATACCCAGCTCTTCTATTGAATTTATATTTTTGGCTATGTATGAAATAATAAATAACTGGGGAACTCAACAAATGAAAAACTGTGAAACTCAAACTACGGAAAAATACAGGGTGGGCCATTTATATGGATACACCTTAATAAAATAGGAATGATTGGTGATATTAACTTCCTGTTTGTGGCACATTAGTATATGTGAGGGGGGGAACTTTTTTGACCATGGTGGGCATTTTGAAGTTGGACATTTTGAATCCAACTTTTTTTTTTTCAATAGGAAGAGGGTCATGTGACACATCAAATTTATTGGGAATTTCACAAGAAAAACAATGGAGTGCTTGGTTTTAACGTAACATTATTCTTTCATGAGTAATTTACAAGTTTCTTATAAAATGTGTTTAATGTGCTGCCCATTGTGTTGGATTGTCAATGCAACCCTCTTCTACCACTCTTCACACACTGATAGCAACACCGCAGGAGAAATGCTAGCACAGGCTTCCAGTATCCGTAGTTTCAGGTGCTGCACATCTCGTATCTTCACAGCATAGACAATTGCCTTCAGATGACCCCAAAGATAAAAGTCTAAGGGGGTCAGATTGGGAGACCTTGGCGGCCATTCAACTGGCCCACGACGACCAATCCACTTTCCAGGAAACTGCTCATCTAGGAATGCTCGGACCTGATAGCCATAATGTGGTGGTGCACCATCTTGCTGGAAGAACTCAGGGAATGTGCCAGCTTCAGTGCATAAAGAGGGAAACACATCATCATGTAGCAATTTCCCATATCCAGTGGCCTTGAGGTTACCATTGATGAAGAATGGCCCCACTAACTCTGTACCCCATATACCAAACCATACCATCAATTTTTTTGTTCCAACAGTCTTGGAGGGATCTATCCAATGTGGGTTAGTGCCAGACCAATAGCGGTGGTTTTGTTTGTTAACTTCACCATTCACATAAAAGTTTGCCTCATCCCTGAACAAAATATTCTGCGTAAACTGAGGGTCCTGTTCCAATTTTTGTTTTGCCCATTCTGCAAATTCAGTGCACCGATCTGGGTCATCCTCGTTGAGATGCTGCAGTAGCTGGAGTTTGTAAGGATGCCATTTGTAAGTAGCTAATATCTACCAAAGAGATGTTCGACTAATGCCACTCTCCAGTGACATGCGGCGAGTGCTATGCTGTGGGCTCTTGCTGAATGAAGCTAGGACCGCCACTGATGTTTCTTCATTAGTGACAGATTTAATGTGTCCACATTTTGGCAAATCCAACACTGAACCAGTTTCATGAAACTTAGCAAGCAGTTTGCTAACTGTAGCATTGTAGATGGGTGGTCTCGTAGGGTGTCTTGCATTGAAATCTGCTGCAATGACCAGGATACTGCGTTCACCAGACATCAACACAATTTCTATCTGCTCCTCACGTGTTAACCTCGGTGACATGTCAATGGG
Organism: Bufotes viridis; assembly: GCA_033119425.1. Classification (NCBI taxonomy): domain Eukaryota; kingdom Metazoa; phylum Chordata; class Amphibia; order Anura; family Bufonidae; genus Bufotes; species Bufotes viridis. The sequence continues at coordinate 457,288,005 of CM065591.1, read as the reverse complement.
TGTAAACAAAGAGAAACTTGTAAATAACTCATGAAAGAATAAAGTTACGTTAAAACCAAGCACACCATTGTTTTTCTTGTGAAATTCCCATTAAGTTTGATGTGTCTATTGAAAAAACAAGGGTTGGATTCAAAATGGCCGACTTCAAAATGGCCACCATGGTCACCACCATGGCCCTCACATATATTAATGTGCCACAAACAGGAAGTTAATATCACCAACCATTCCCATTTTATTAAGGTCTATCCATATAAATGGCCCACCCTGTAGAATGAACAACAGAGATGAGAAAACTAAGAGAGCAGAAAAATAATGTTACATTATTTTCGCCTTCTATTTATCATGGTTAATGTTTTGTTGCCATCTATATCAGGCCAGTGAGGGTCCAACACCCTCACCGATCAGGAAGTCAGCACCGGAACTACACAGCTCCGTCCATTGTGCAGAGGACAGAGCTTGATACTGCAGGGCTGCTCTCATTCAAATGAATGGGCAGCTGATCGGCAGGACTGCGGAGTGTTAGACCCCCTCTGATCAGGTATTGGTCGTCTGTCCTGAGAAAGTAAAATCCTGAACAACTCCTTTATAGAGGTTGTCCTGGAATAAATGAATTTTCATGGATGTTCGCTAGGGAAAAAAATCATATTTACCTGCTACTTGCTGCTCCATTTTCTGGTCCGCTTGTTTACTTTCTCCCCGGCATGGGCATGATCACATGTCCACTGCAGCCAATGACTGGCTTCAGTGGTGACGTGTCCACGGGAGAAATATCATCACTGAAGCCAGTTGTAGGCTTCAGCAGAGCAGATGACCATGCCCTTGCCAGAAAGTAAACAAGCTGTAGACTGATAGATGTTGGAGCCATCATGTAGGACAGGAGCTGCAGGAAAGTATGATTATTTCCATATTGGAGGCAATCTGTGGGTATCTAGAAAAAAAAATTACTTATTCTCGGACAACTCCATTAAATTTTTAGACTTCAGTTTGGTTTGGTTGCTTCACACATTGCCTTACTTGCCTAATGCCTATATTTATAAACCAGAGAGCCTACAGGCAACACATGCTACTGTATGGCTGTACACGAGTGTAATATTCGATTCTGCAGAGTGTGACACACAGACATCTTAGCTTCCTCAATTTTGTATCATCATCCCCCAACCTGGAGTCCCCACAGTGTTATGCTGCTGCTCGCTGTGCTCCCCAATACCCCCAAATACTATCCTGAAGAAAAAGGAGTGCCCCCCATAGTAATAGTTCTCCTCATAGTCCAACCAATAGTAATTCCCTTCTATGCCCCCAATCGTGATAATGCTCCCCAAGAGTGCCCCCATTAGTAGAAGAGCCCTCCAGTATTAATAATACCCTTACAGAGCCCCCAGTTGAAATAAAGCACTCTACAGACCACTCAGTAGTAATAAGGCCCCCCATAGTTCTCAGTAGAAATAAAGTGGATCTATAAGTCCCTCCTATAGAGCCCCCAGTAGTAATAAGAACGCCTAATGCCCATTGGTTTTACAATGCCCCTACAGTGCCCCTAGTATATATACTGCCCCCTACTGTTATAATGCTCACCCTGATGTGCCCCCAGTATTTATAATGCCCCCCGCAGTGCTCCCTGTAGGTGTAGTCCTCACCCCACCATACAGTCCCGTGTAAAATAACATCACACCATCTCCCTCCCTTCAGCTGCTCCAATATATAGTCCCATGTAAATAACATTAGTTTCCTTCCTCCGCCATAGAGTCCCATGTAAATAACATCACACCATCTCTCCAGCCCCCTCCAATATACAGTCCCATGTAAATAATATCATCCCCCACCAGCCATCTTCAACAAACATTCCCCCTAAATAACATTACTCAACATTCAGTCCCATGTAAAACACATTACTCCCTCTCTCAGACCCCTGTAACATTCAGTCCCATGTAAATAATATTACTCTCTCCCACAGCCACCTCCAACATACTGTCCCATGTAAATAACATAATGCCCTCTCACAGCCGCCTTCAACATACAGTCTCATGTAAAAAAAAACATCACTCCCTCCCCCAGCCCCCTCCAACATACAGTCCCATGTAAATAACATCACTCCCTCCTACAGCCACCATCCACATACATTCCCATGTAAATAACATGACCCCCTTCCCCAGCCACCTCTAACACACAATTCCATGTAAATAACATCCCTCCCTTCAGCCCTAACATACATTCCTAGTTAAATAACCACAATAGGGTTGCCCCAACGCTACACTGGGTCCCATGGCCTCCATTGAGGTGTCGCAACATGTTGCTGCTCCCTGGAAGGTATGGTAAGGCATGGTGTACCCCAATACGAAAAAAGTCCAGAGAGTTAGGGTCTGCAGTAAACCAGTGTGTTTTTTTAATGGAGAAAATCAGGTGAAAAGCAGGTGAAACATAGGGCTGGTTTCTCCACTCTCCTTCCTGGCAGAAGAATGGTTTGATGCTGAGGAAAGACCTGAGCTAGCTGTCCGTCTCTCTCTCAGAAGGCTGGTACCCTGACCAAAGGCTTGTAGCCTATTGTCTGTGGCTCAGTAGACCGGCTGACTCCTTGGTCACAGGGCTGGCAACCCATGGTCTGTGGCTCAGCGTCCCCATTTCAGCATTTTCTTCTGGTCATCCATGCGGTCTGGCAGAGTCTCTTTTTTTAAGCAATGATCCCTTAATGCAAAACACTAGGGTCTGTGACTGCTCTGAATGAATCAACGTATTTGAAGTGGAATTTAGAAAAATCTGATTTGGCATGAATCCAAATTTCCTTGAGCTTTGAGGTAACAAATACATTTTTCCTAAAATGATGGCTGAAAATAAGCAACTTATACACATCCACTTGATCGCAGACAGACAGTTGGCTCCCGTCTTGATTGAAGATAACCCACCAAAGGACCTGCGGCGAGCATCAAGACGTCACCACGTGATCACGTTGGCCACTCGCGGTGATGTCATCACTGATAACAGAGGTAAACCAGACATCTAAAAGGTCAGTCTGTCTGGTTTTGGTGGTAAACAAGTCTGGCTTTTTCCCTCCAAAACATGCTCTTCTTTAAACCGTATGGTAGCTGTGGAAAATTACTAGCTTCTAATTATTAGCTAGAAAGTCCCAAAAGTCTCCCTTTCCACAGTGCTGTGCAAATACAGTGCAAATGAACAGGATATACATATATCACTACATACATACAAAATGCAGTTAAACAGTATTAAACAGTATAATTCAATGCAAGTTAACCCTTTAAAATGAAATAAAGTAAGGAGTTGATGACTTTGCATAGGGTAAACAGGCAAATGTCCACAAATGTCCAAATTTCAAAGTACCCCTGCCCTGCTCCAGGGCACTACAAGTGCAGGTAAAGCCTCATGATCAGATGCTGAAAGATACACTGCACTAGTGTGAGCTTGGAGATAATTCATGCATATAGCTAGCTAGCAGTGGTGGTGAGCGGCACTAGCCATAACGGTGCACACCACTGACCCTAGATAGGACAAAGACATGTGTCATAGGGGTAGTGAGGACGGAGCATCCTGACAACCACGGCCTGTAGAGAAAACAGGTATGTAACCAAGAAAGATCAACCTGCTACCAAATATGCTTTGCAAAAGCAACTTTCTGTGAACAATTCTTTGTGTTGCCAAGAAAAATATACAGTGACTGTGGTGAGACAGGGCAGAGTGTGTGCAGTGGTTGTAAGGATAGAAATACCACAAACTCGGAGTTGCTATAGGAGAAAAGTGCAGATCGTTCGGCTTAGCTAACTTCGCTGCTACTGCTTGATGGAGATTTGACACCCAGGCAAGTTGGGTTCACCACAAGCCAAAGGAGAGAGTAAGCTGTTGCCTCTTAAAGAGACAGGGCCCTCATTTATACCAGTTGCCTCTTAGACCATGCCCTCTATGAGAGTGCATAGGGGCCTGGTCTTGGAGGCAACAGTTCCATTGAGAGACTTTGTAAACATTAGCATGTTTTGCCTCATGTGACATTCTCACCAGTACGCCAATGACTGTTGAAACTGTAAATAATTAGTACAAGAAGTCCAGAATTAAAATTTTCAACAGTGTGTACTACACTAGCTCTTCCCCATGTGCATCAGTGACCCTTGGGTGTTCATGACCATGATGTTAATTCGCCAATTGTCCTTCCATACACCACTTTTCCTTAGTACTAACCACTGCGTACAAAGAACATCTCACAAGACCTGCTTTTTTGGAGATGATCTGACTCATCTAGCTATGAATTTTGCCCTTGTCAATGTCACTCATCCCTACTGTATATCTGCTTCAAGAGTCTATCTAGAATTTACCATTCTTACAATTCACAATGAAGGTAGTCTAGACACTACTTACACTGATGTAAGAAAAAACTGGCTTAGGTGCCCATAGAAAACAATCAGATTCATCCTTTCATTTTCCAAAAGAGGTGTTTAAAATGAAAGGTGGGATCTGATTGGTTGCTATGGGCAACTAAGCTTGTTCTACTTAGCTTCTGCCTGCCATATTGTCATCAAGGCAATCTGGAACTGGTTTCAAAAGTATGGAAACTAGAAAGAGGAAAACATCCTGCCTCAGTTCTCCCCTATAGTCTGTTTTAAATTACGTATGTAACATATTTGACTCCAAGGCACATTAAGTCCAGAATATGGAACACATGGTTTGATTTCATCACTCTTGATTGCTGCTGATTTTTATTTTATAATAAGGTTACCATAATAATCCATTTTGGAGGAAATTATCTCTAAACCACAGCACTTTTTTTTTTACTGTTGACCTGAAAGAAAGAATGCTCCAGAACAGATTTTTGTTCAAATCAGAATCCATAGAACGTGTTCATAGGGTCAGATTTATCAAACAGTCTGTAAACCATCTTTGTTGCCCATGGCAACCAACCAAGGAATATCTTTCATTTTTCATGAGCAGGATATATAATGGAAGCTGCTCTGTCATTGGTTGCTATCAGCCGCAAATGCACTTGTTTTACACAATCATAAATTGCCTCCATTGAGTTATAATCATAAATCTAAAAATAATAATAATTATTATTATTAATATTATAATAGTATAATTAATTGTTTTTTTTATTTTTGTTCCATTGCTTCTTTTGCAGTGTTTTTTAAAGGTCCTTAAAAAAGAGATTCCTAAAGAAGGAATGTAGTATTCTTTAAATTGGCTCTAAAAATGTAATGGTGAACTTTTTTTTTTTTTACACTGATTAACCCCTGAATGACCTAAATAGAAGCCTCAGATGCTGCGATAAGCGATGAACACAGCATCTGAGGGTTTCAATGTCGGGGTGCGGCACAATTGCCGTTCCCTATTGTTGCACCCACTACATACAAATAAATGCACTTCGTGACAAAATAATTCGTAACAAAGCTAATTTCTTTGTGAAATTCGGCAAACCAGCTGAATCGAATTTTCCAGAACTTCGCTCTTCTCTAGTCATAAGCAGACAACTCCATTAAACCCGATGACCTGGGAAAACCACTTTTGAAAAAACAAGATCCAAATAAGTTCTGAAATCCTATACCATGTATTATGAACCCAGTTTAAATATACAGTCAGGTCCATAAATATTGGGACATCAACACAATTCTAAGATTTTTGGCTCTATACACCACCACTATGGATTTGAAATTAAACAAACAAGATGTGCTGTAAATGCAGACGGTCAGCTTTAATTTGAGGGTATTTACATCCAAATCAGGTGAACGGTGTAGGAATTACAACAGTTTGCACATGTGCCTCCCACTTGTTAAGGCACTAAAAGTAATAGGACAGAATAATAATCATAAATCAAACTTTCACTTTTTAATACTTGGTTGCAAATCCTTTGCAGTCAATTACAGCCTGAAGTCTGGAACGCATAGACATCACCAGATGCTGGGTTTCATCCCTGGTGATGCTCTGCCAGGCCTCTACTGCAACTGTCTTCAGTTCCTGCTTATTCTTGGGGCATTTTCTCTTCAGTTTTGTCTTCAGCAAGTGAAATGCATGCTCAATCGGATTCAGGTCAGGTGACTGACTTGGCCATTGCATAACATTCCACTTCTTTCCCTTAGAAAACTCTTTGGTTGCTTTTGCAGTATGCTTTGGGCCATTGTCCATCTGCACTGTGAAGCGCCGTCCAATGAGTTCTGAAGCATTTGGCTGAATATGAGTAGATAATATTGCCCGAAACCCTTAAGAATTTATCCTGCTGCTTTTGTCAGCAGTCACATCATCAATAAATACAAGAGAAGCAGTTCCATTGGCAGCCATACATGCCCACGCCTTGACACTACCACCACCATGCTTCACTGATGAGGTGGTATGCTTAGGATCATGAGCAGTTCCTTTCCTTCTCCATACTCTTCTCTTCCCATCACTCTGGTACAAGTTGATCTTGGTCTCATCTGTCCATACGATGTTGTTTCAGAACTGTGAAGGCATTTTTAAATGTAATTTGGCAAACTCTAATCTGGCCTTCCTGTTTTTGAGGCTCACCAATGGTTTACATCTTGTGGTGGACCCTCTGTATTCACTCTGGTGAAGTCTTCTCTTGATTGTTGACTCCTGGTGAATGTTCTTCATCTGGCCAACTGTTGTGAAGGGTGTTTTCCTTACCAGGGAAAGAATTCTTCGGTCATTCACCACAGTTGTTTTCAGTGGTCTTCCGGGTCTTTTGGTGTTGCTGAGCTCACCGATGCGTTCCTTCTTTTTAAGAATGTTCCAAACTGTTGTTTTGGCCACGCCTAATGTTTTTGCTATTTCTCTGATGGGTTTGTTTTGTTTTTTTATTCAGCCTAATGATGGCTTCACTGATAGTGAAAGCTCTTTGGATCTCATCTTGAGAGTTGACAGCAACAGATTCCAAATGCAAGTAGCACACTTGAAATGAACTCTGGACCTTTTATCTGTTCATTGTAATTAGGATAATGAGGTAATAACACACACCTGGCCATGGAGCAGCTGAGAATCCAATTGTCCCATTACTTTTGGTCCCTTAACAAGTCGGAGGCACATATGCAAACTGTTGTAATTACTACACCGTTCACCTGATTTGGATGTAAATACCCTCAAATTAAAGCTGACAGTCTGCAGTTAAAGCACATCTTGTTTGTTTCATTTCAAATCCATGGTGGTGGTGTATAGAGCCAAAAATGTTAGTATTGTGTTGCTGTCCCAATATTTATGGGCATGGTTGTAATTAAGGGGTAAAAATGAAAGCAATGCTCTACTAAGTTTTTGGGGGCGGGTTGTGATCTGCCCCGGGTGTCGGCTCGCAGGGGGATGCCAGAGAAGCAATGAGCGCTTTCATCAATACAGATGGAAGCGCTAATTGCTGGAGCGCTGAAGCCCACATACTGCGGCGGAGCACGGGAGCACATAGTTCCCTGTCCCGCCGCCGATCACTGCCATAGGAGTATTTAGTTTTTTTGCTTTTTTTTTATGTGCCAAGTAACTTTGGGGGACACAGGAGGACATGTGGGGGGAAAATATTATGGTGGGATACTGTGTGGGGCAATAATTATGGGAGGGATTACTAAGTGGGGGGCAAATTACTAAATGGGCACAATATGGGGGAAACTACTATGTGGGGCAAATTACTATATGGCGGCAGTGAGGGGTACACTACTGTGTGGGGGCAGTGTTGGGTACACTACTGTGTGGCGGCAGTGTGGGGTACACTACTGTGTGGGGGAAACTACTGTGTGCAGGAAATTACTGTGTGGGGGCAGTGTGGGGTACACTACTGTGTGGGGGCAGTGTGAGGGACACTACTGTGTGGGGGCAGTGTGGGGTACACTACTGTGTTGGGGCAGTGTGGGGGACACTACTGTGTGGGGGAAGTTTGGGGGTCACTACTGTGTGGGGACACTACTGTGTGGGGGCAGTGTGGGGGAAACTACTGAGTGCGGGAAATTACGGTGTGGGGTACACTACTGTGTGGGGGAAACTACTGTGTGGGGGCAGTGTGGGGGAAACTACTGTGTGGGGGGCAGTGTGGGGGAAACTACTGTGTGGGGGGCAGTGTGGGGGAAACTACTGTGTGGGGGACACTACTGTAGGGAGGCAGTGTGGGGGACACTACTGTAGGGGGGCAGTGTTTGGGACACTACTGTAGCGGGCAGTGTGGGGAACACTACTCTAGGAGGGCAGCGTGGGGGACACTACTGTAGTGAAGCAGTGTGGGGGAAACTACTGTGTGGGGGGCAGTGTGGGGGAAACTACTGTGTGGGGGGGGACACTACTGTAGGGAGGCAGTGTGGGGGACACTACTGTAGGGGGGCAGTGTGGGGGACACTACTGTAGTGGGCAGTGTGGGGAACACTACTGTAGGAGGGCAGTGTGGGGGACACTACTGTAGTGAAGCAGTGTGGGGGACACTATTGTAGGAGGGCAGTGTAAGGAAAATTACTGTGTGGGGGGCAAATTAATGTGGGGGGATTACTATGGAGGGGGGCGGGGTTGCGGTCTGCTCCAGGTGCCGGCTCGCAGGGGGATGGCAGAGAAGCAATGAGCGCTTCAATTAATACAGATGGAAGCGCTCATTGCTGGAGCACTGACACCCACATACTGATCACTGCCATAGGCTTCAAGTCTAGTAGGCCTGAGGTCTATGCAGCAGTGAAATCCTGACGCAGGCGTGCATGATGACGTCATTGCGCGCACCTGTGCCTGGACGCAGCAGCACAGTGAAGTGTGCGCGCCTTCCTCTGTGAGAAAGCGCCTGCACATAGGTGAGTATTTAGCTTTTTTTAAAGTTTTTTTTATTTTATGTGCCAAGTAACTTTGGGGACACAGGAGGACATGTATAGTACCTGGGAGCACCACAGGCACAGTATTGGGGGTGTCAGCAGGATGACACTGTGGGGACACCAGGATGGGGAGGTTGATGGAAAACCTGAGAAATCTAACAAGTCTGTGTTACAGACTTTGTCATGGCGGTCTAACGGAGTAGAAGACAGGAGATGTCCCTAACCCTAAGAGGTATGTGGTCAGGTATTGAGTGGGAGGTGCCAGAGCAAGTTCCCCCCCCCTGGTGACAAACACCCTAGGCACGCCACTAGATATTGGTATCTGTTTAATGCTTAAAGGGGTTATCCCATGATTGAAGTAAGAAATAAGAATCAGACATGATATAGTACATGACAATCTCTTTCTAAGGCCCCTTGCACACGACCGTAAGCCCTCCGAGACATACGGTCCATGAGTGGGCCATATGTTCTGGGGCGGCATAAATCGTGCGCGCTGGAGCGCACAGCATTATAGGTTACTATGATGCTGTACGCATCGGGCCGCCCGCGGGACTATTGTCCCACACTGATAAGATCATATGAGTGCAGGACAATAGTCCCACGGGCGGCCCGATGCGCACAGCATCATAGTAACCTATGATGCTATGCCCTCCCGTGCGCACGATGTATGCCACTCTGGGACATATGGACCGCATGTCTCAGGGGGCATACGGTCATGTGCAAGAGGCTTAACAAAGCTAGAACCAGCACTGTACCAGAACTGTCTATGTTTATAGCTCCTATTGATCTGCAAGATTTATTTAAAGCTGGCAGCTCAGAAAGCATGTCCTTTCTTGGGACATGTCCTTTGTCAGAGGGGTTCCAGCTCTCTCAGTGTAACTGTCAGTGTAACTGAGCTTAAGACATGTCCTCCTAGTAGGATGTGTCGAACTAACCTCTCAATTTTAACATCAGTGTGAGGGTTTAGTATCACCGCAGAGTGCACCTGCGGCAGTACTTTTGTGTCCGCTAAAAAATCATGTTCTGAGCGGACACCAAACGGACCCCATTAAAGTCTATGGGGTCTTTAGGCTCCGTTGGTGTCTGTTAGGTGTCAGTTATGTACAGCATCCGTCCTTTCCATTCTCCTGCTCCTTAACGGAGCCGGAGAACGGAAAAGACAAACGGTGATATGAACGAGCCCTTACAGGATTAAGAATATGTTCACATCAGTTTTTTTTTTTACATTTAACATATACACATGAGATACATGTTAAACAGATGCCTCCGACAGATGTCATACAGTGGCATTCATCGACCATAGTGTTCCATTGTTAAAAAAAAGTTAATTGTTTATATATGTTTTTTTGCTGAATTTTGCATTCCTTTTTCCCCAATGTATATGTTAAACATCGAACAAAGTATGATGTGAACACAGCCAAAATATATATTTCCAGCGTCTTAAATTCTGTGCACACCAAATAAAGTTTGTCTATTAAAGTTTTGCTACAGTCATCTGGGCTTAGACCTGGGAATAAGCTGATGGAAAAATAAAGAAAACTATTGATTCTCTTTTTGTCATTGCAAACCTACAGTACATAATTCAAAGTCAACATCAGCAATATATATATATTTTTTTTTCCATAACACATATACCGGGAATTTTTTTTTTAGTTAAAGGGAAATTCCACCTTTAGTCATCTTCTCATAAAAATATTAGAAAACAGCAGTGAGTCAATAAGGTAAGATCTCCACTGATTCCCAGCTAAAAAAAAGCAATTTTTAATAAATTATATGAAACTATGTTTTATAAAACGAATAGATATATGGATATATTGTAATGTAAAACATAACATGTTGAAGTTCCAGTATTTACTTATCTTCCGAGAAACTTGTTGTGCTTTAGTGGTAGTGAAACAAAATGGTCCTAGGCCTTAAGCCATCTGGGTGTGGACCAAGTACAGGATTTTCAAGTTAGGCAAACAAAACACATCACAGGGCAGCACAAAATAGGAATATCTTATTTTCATTTTTCTACTTTCATTTTCTTTTTCCCTACTCGATCTTTGTAATCATCAAATTTACCAATTAAAAAAAAAAAGACTTTGATGATATTGCCCAACAGCTTAGGGAGGCAACAACTGGCACAAAGCAAACCTAAACAATATCTTAATAAGTCTATATTTAGATTAAAAGGAATTGTTAGGGAAATATTCATATTTACAGTATTTGTGAAGGTCTTATTAGAACAAGGGAATGTTCGTATCATCTCTAGGGAGGTTTCAGAAACAGAACTCACAAATTATATGGGTAAATATAGCTGGGAACTTCCTAACTGCTCTCTCTGATAATATGAAGCCTTTAATATAAATATTCAATTTAAGTTTACTTTAAGCCAAAAATACTAAATATGGAATTCATATACAGAAACAAAAAAAAGACAAAAAACAGCGCCTCATGTGCAGTACGTCTGGACTAAAAGTAATAGGAAATGGTGCGTATTGCGCTTACCGGATCCTGTTGTGAGGAGTCACAACAGCTATAAGAGCCTTGCTGGTGATTACCCTCACCGGCTTAAGGGGATGCCTTGCTGCTGCCTGGTTCCGTCCTGTCTCGTTGCTGCGAGCTTCAGGACGAGACCTTGAAACGCCCTGTACGCCCTTGAAACACCTAGACAGCTTTATTATCATTAAGTAAAAAGAAAAAACATCCAAGCCATTGTGCAGATCGATTTATATGCCTAAAGCATTGGAAAGTGGTCCTATTTTTCTTCAAACCGTCAAATATGGAATTCATAGGAGCTCATACAGATTAGTATATTACATTCCTGTAGAACCTCAGGAAAATGTGCAATACCCTACCCTCCCAAAACCATGGAAAATACTAGCAAGATTAAAGAAAAGTAGCAGAAGTGATGGAGAAAAAAATGCTTCTGGAAATACACATTGATGGCCTATCTATGGGTTTCTACCTAGAGATGAGTGAATTTTCTTAAATTCATTTTTGGTCCAATTCATCCAAATTATTCTGGAACAAATTGATTCTGCTTGAATCAAAAGTACTTTAAATGCCTGGCAAATATTTCTCTCTCTCAAAAAAATCTGCTTTTCTTTAGTTATTTTACTGATCCGTGAAGGTTTTGGGGGTAGGTTCTTCCAAAATTTCCTTGAATTTCATAACAAAATGAACATTTTCATCTATAGAAGACACTAGGACATCTTTGTGAGGCAATGATATGAGAAGAATGAAGAGAAAAATTATTTGCTTTTGCGTCCCCTGATACCCTTTTCCTAGACACATTTCCTTTACACTTTTTCTTTTCATTACTCCTCCCCCCTCAAATATCTGTTTTCCCTATCCGTCCCTTTATTTCCATTGACATGGTAAGCCTAGACCCATTGAGTTTCCAAGGAACAGCAAAAAAATGACCATACCTGTATGTATGAACTTAAAGAATTGGCCATTTAGGAAACAAGAAACCATGAACATTATGGAAATGAATGCTTTCAACCTGGAATATTTTCTGGAAATTTCCTTCAACATAAAGCTTCACTTTCACAATTATATACTATTTACAAGTACTATTTACAGTACACAAGTGCTTACTGCATAACACTAACCCTCCCTCACATTCATGCCTACCTCTAGTTCTCCCCCTAGATATCAACCACTTTGACACACCATGATTTGTTCATTGAGGAATGTTAAAAGACTGTAACTTGAGAGTTTTAACCATCTCTAGCCATTGATATTGTATTTACATATTCTACTATACTCTACCTATGAGAACCCATCATTCTCCTGCATGAGAGACCCAGGCTAACATTGAAATTACTAACTCTACAAATATGTATTGTATTACTAATGTACCGTACATGCCTTTACAACACTGAGTTAGGAACTAAAGCCCCAGGCCTTCTTTAATTAATGTCTAGTCTATTTAGTTTAATTAATGTTAATTTAATATTTAATATTTAATCAATGTTCGTTTAATTAAAGTCTAGTGTCTAGTTTTTTTTTTGTGGCCTAGCATTTTGTTAGTCATAGAGAGAGAGAATTGACGATGACTACAATTTTATCTGCAAATTAAATTCAGGCATAGGAATGGTATCACATATTACATTGGAATTTTAAGGTTTTTGAGTTTGAGCTCTATCTATTGTATTTTGTAGCTGGGCTCCCCTTTGACATAAAGAAAACCTATCACTATGAAAATGCAGTATAATCTATAGGCAGTATATCTGGAGCAGGAGGAGCTCAACAGATTGATAGATTTATGGGAAATGATTAACCAAACTTGTAATGTATTAATTTAAATCTCTGTTCTTTCACAGCTCAGTAGCCCAAGTGGGCAGTTTCATCTGTGATTGGTATGTGTGTGCATACATGTATATACAGAGATCACTGATAAGACCACCTGGAAGACTACTGAGCTGAGAATTAGCAGGAATTTCCATGACTAACTTACTGGTTTTGTTGAATCATTTCCCAAAAAACCTATAATCAATCTGCTCCTCTCCTCTTGCTACATAGCATGCTGCCCGCAGATAGGAATGCATTTATTTTTATGGTGACAGGTGTTACCACTGCGCCAACATATTTGACTAAGTGCTAAACCTAAAGTTGTTATCCTGGCTTTTCCCTGGTATTCACCCTTAAACTCTAAAGAAGGAATTGCATCCGGTTCTCTACCTCTTGGTGTAGTCTCCGTCTGATCCGCTGCTGACCCACGAGGTTCAAGAGGAACTGGTGAATGGCTCAGAATGGACAGGCAAAACTTGTAGTCAGTAATGGGCCTAGGTCAGGGCAGGCAGAGTATACGTGAATCCATGAAACGGTCACAAAAGTCACAGCATGTAGTAGATGGTCAAAACGGTAAACAGGCATGGGTCAGTTCAGGCAGAGAAGGATCAATGTCAAGAAATAGGCAGAGGTTGTTACACAGACAGACAAATGGAACAGTACACCTTATGCAGGGACTAGCAAACTAGAACAATTAATACTCAGGACATTCCCATAGGGGAAGGCTCCGTAATACCCCAGGACAACTAGCCATTGGCTGCTGAAGATTAGGATGAACTCATGTTGGCTATCTCCTGGAGTAATCTCCGTGTGATTGACTGCTGACCCACAGGGGTCAAGAGACACTGGTGCATAGCACCAAGGGGACAGGCAAAGGTCATAGTCACTAGAACCATGGTCAGGGCAGGCAGTGTTCATGGAAATACATGAAACAGCGGTGAGGCAGCACAGGGTCAGAACAGTAAATCAGGTACCAGTCTGGTCAGGCAGCAGAGAATAAGGAAATGGATAGAGGTCAGTACACGGGCAGCCAAGAGTAAAAACACATTTGCAAGGAATTTACTAGCTAGGGTCCCTAAGGAAGGTACCTTAAATATCCACACATTGCCAGACATTGGCTGGTGAAGAAAAGGATACAGGCAGTGGTGCTTTAAGAGCTAAGTGCACTCACCCACTCTAGGGGTGTAGAGGGAGCATTTTAGTAGGCTTAAGCCTGTGAGCAGAAGGAAAGTTACCCCAATGAACAGCCTGCAAAAAAGAAGAGGAGAGTGGGTTATGGATCTAGGAAGCCGATACTAAGGACCGGTGAATGGAGAAGTAACAGCCTTGAGAAAACGCTGTAACAGAACCCTTCCAGTCCACCAGGAAGAAGGTTTTCCCTTTGATTCCCTTCAAATCCAGAATATTCTTGATTTCAAACATATCTTCAGTACTTACAGGAGCAGGATGAGAAACCCTGGAATAGTGATTAAACACCACTGGCTTGAGGAGGGATACATGGAAAAAATTAGGTCTATGTAAGGAAGCTTGAAGGCACAACTTATAGCACACCAGATTCAGTTGCTTCAGCACCTCTAAGGGACCAACGAAATGCAGTGCTACTGCCAACTTCTATCAGGGTACCTTGATTCTGATAATTTTTGTGGAATGGCAGACCTTGTCTCTAGGAGTAAAATAAGGTGTACGCTTACGTCCTACGCTTACGGTCAGCAGTCCTTTTAATGTGAGCAGAGGCCTGGAGAAGAGGTTTTGGTTTCCTTCTAGATCTGGGTTAAGTAAAGTTCCTTTTACACGGACTGATTATCTGACAAATGATTGGGAATGATGCAGATGCTCCCGATCACTGTCAGATTATCTACGGAGGTGATCTCTTGTCCCCATAGAAAATCATTGTTCTAGCAAAGCAGATTGTTGATTATACACCACGATCTGATATGCAGCAGCAATAATTTTTTGTGCCAGCAGAATGACATGAATGATCCTCCAATGAACAATTGTTTGCTTATTCATCGGGTGATTGTTAACACCTATTAGAGTAAAAATACATATAGATGCTCACACATCTAATGTCATGCAAGGTGCTTATACGTCTAACTAGAGGTTGGTTTTTGGGGATAGACTAGCACACTGTATCTAGTACCACGATGAGTTGCAAGGATTTTGTAAAATGGCTATTTATTAGTATTTATAAAACATTAATTTCAGTGATCACTATAGAAGTTAATAATGGTAAAGATATATGCAAAAAGTGGAAGAGAGTGATAAAGTTGATGAAAGGATATCACAAAAATAAGTCATAAAAATATAAAAATATCTCATAAAAATATATTATAAAAATATGTCCAATGTCCTTAGTCATCCATAATGTCTTTCTTGTAAACAAGGACTGAAAACAGGTAAATAATAATAAAAATTAAATTGCTGTATAACCACTGTGTTTGATCGGTGGGTCTTTATTCCATATATGGATGGGTATTTGTCAGGTAATTTAGGGGTTAATACAGTGTCAGCCTAGAACTTCCACCTAGTTCCTAGTGGAACAACTTGCTTTTAATGTATTAACTGTTCCCCCGATATATTGTCTATAGCGTGGAGTGCCACGGCATATATTGAAGATTATGGGTTAAGAATCAAAGCAGGCAGTGATCGTGGGTGACCTCTCTTGTGGCGTCCCACAAGGAGGTGATACACTGTCTGCTGTTACCTCTCTGGGGGTGGCTCACAGCTCCGTTTCCACTCACAGGATGTCTGGCGACTTTAGTCTACTGAACCCAGATCAGGTTGCCAGACATTATCTGGTGAAGATAGGAGAAGCATGCTGTGGACCTTTAAGAGCTGAAGAGAGCAAACATGTGTGCCCAAAAGGGCATAGAGAGCTCAGTCTAGCAGCCTCAGCCTGAAGCAGAAGGACAGTTACCCTGGTGGCCAGGCCCGCAGGGAAAAGACACAGGTCTGGGCCACTGGGAGGTCGAGGTCAGGGACTGATGAGTAGAGCAGTGGTGATCTAGAGTTGCCGATGTAACAAGTTCCCTTTAAAAAGAAACTGTGTCAGCACTGTAAAACAATCCACAAAGCCAAATGAGGAATTTCACCTGCAATTTATGAATTTAAATCTCTCCTATTTCAATTGTACACGGGAGGAGGCGTTATCAGTGATCAGCATTCTCTGTGCCGTGTGTATGCTTAGATAGCTATTAATCACTGATCCACCCCACCTCCACTGTGAACAATGAAATCAGAAATAGCAGAGATTTGAATGTACAAATGACATGTTTTTCTGAATCTTTTCCTTCAAAACTATATATCGATCTGCTGAGCTTCACCTGCTCAATAATTTTCTCTGTGCAGATTGCTGTTAAGTTCGGGTGTGGGAGGGGAACACCACACCGAACATAGGAGGGAAAGGGGTAAGGGAATAAGGCCTGTAAACTAGGGAAAGGAGATAGACACCTCCTAGTAAAACCCTAATCAAAGTCCTGACTAACTACCAGTATTAACATACCCCAGAGGTAGGTGAGTTCACACAAAGGAATACCTAGTCTCCTAACTCACCCTATAGGACCCTGGTACTAATGTCAGGACTGAGACAACCTGTTCCTCCACTTGACTTCAAGTGGCTATGGCAGCACCAGGAACTCAGTCAAGATCCCCACACCAACAATCCACAACTCAAACAGAAGCTTTAAAGAGCATATTATAGTGGGAGAAACAACAATACATAGAGAGTATTAAATGACCATAATAGCCACACCTGGAGAAAGAAGGGGTAGTAAGCACCAGAAACAACACAGACGTCATTTGATCCAAAAGGAAAATATGTCAGATCAAACAATGTGTTGCCAGTCTCACGATCTCCTTCCACCAAGAATTAGCAAAAGAATATTTCCTGAAAAGACACCCAACAAAAAAAAGCAAAAACTTGCATTATACTCATTCTAAACTTATATATTTTTTTACTGTAATTATGACAAATATAGAAGAAAGCCAATGCCAGAGCAGTATTGCCAGTCTTAACTCCGTCCATGGTGTACCTATGTATGCCAGATTCTACAAATGCTTAAGAATGTATTGTACAGTAAGGATGTCCTATTAACATATTTCCAGGACTGCATGACATTCTCATTTCACAACTTTTTTTTAAAATATTTTCACACCTTGGAGAACAGCTAGCTGATTTTTGCTGAGAGCTTCCTAGTAAACTTGATAGAGCAACACATTTTCTGATGTAAAATCGAATATGTTCCCAAGCTGTAGGTAATCGTATGTTCCATAAATAAAAGCCATGATTTAATATAAAACAGTGATGTAAATCGTGTCCCGTGAAACCTAATAATGTCAATAATGGCCATGGTTTATATCGCACTAATTCTTGTTAGCAGATAGGTGTAAATCATATAGACACAGATGACGTCGGGCTCACTATGTAAGCTGATTCCAGAAAAAACAATCTCTTTTATAAAGCATTGCCGAATGCCACACTCAGCTTTGCTGCATGGACAAACTCTGTTCAGTTACCTTACATCTGAAGTTTATTTGGTTAAAATGTCCTGATTTATGGTCTAATGGAGGAAGTAAGGATGGAAACTATATTGTGTACCATATGTATCTCTGTGATTCATTTAATGAGTTTTCAGACTACACCTGGTTGCATGCAAGTTTTATGAGGAAGACCAATGACCCCCCTAAAGGGCCAAGAGAATGATGTGAGGAGTCTACTTCAAATATTTAAAGATGTTGCCTTACCAAGGAAAACCATGAGCCAGACCAGTGATTAGCGAATACACTTGGCTAATTCAGTTCACACTTCAGTTATTTGGTCAGTTAGGGCTCATTAACACAACTGTGTTTTTGGTCCGCATCCGAGCCGCATTTCTTGCGGCTCAGATGCGGACCCATTCACTTCTATTGCCCCGCAAAAATTATGAGTCATGTCCTATTCTTGTCCGTTTTGCAGACAAGAATAGGCATTTCTATAAAGGGCCGCCCGTTCCGATCCGCAAATTGCGGAAGGCACACTGGCGGCATCTGTGTTTTTCAGATCCGCAATTTGCGGACCGCAAAACACGCACGGTCGTGTGAGCAAGCCCTTATTGTGAGCAAAAACCACGAGTGAAGCCTACACAGAAATAATGTATAATAGAAAGATCTGCACCTGTTCTGTGTTTTTGACCCGAACCTGGTTCTTGGTTTTGGTCACAATTAGAGATGAACTAATTAAAGTTGACGAAGTGGAATTCGATCTGAACTTCAGGAAAAATTTGATTTGCACCAAATCCGAATTTGCTCACGCTTCGTGGTAACGAATCAAATTTTTATAGGTGCTGCATGTGTTAGGACATGGAGCAAGGAACTCTGAGAATGAGGGATCACCCACAATGCCATGCATGCAGCCAATCGGCAGCCAGCCAGCCCTGTGATGTCACAGCCCTATAAATAGCCTCTTAGATAGTAGTCACCAGCACTCACTCAATTGCACACTGCCCGGGAGAGGAGCGAACTCCAAAACTCAAAGATGAAGAAGAAAATCCCAGCAGTCGTGTCTTCATGTGGATAAATGGTTTTATTGGGGTCCTACAATCAGGACGCGCTTCAGCGACATGCCTTTCTCTTACCTACTGAATCTGTTGAGAAAGGCATGTCGCCGAAACGCGTCCTGATTGTAGGACCCCAATAAAACCATTTACCCGCACGAAGACACAACTGCTGGGATTTTCTTCTTCATCTATAAATAGCTTTAGCCATCTTGGATTCAGCCATTTTTCAGTGTACTTAGTGCAGGGACAGACATTAGCAGGCGCTAGGGACAGTGGTAGAAAAGACTTTGAAACTTTTATTTGACTGTATAGAAGTTCATAGGATAGGGAGAATCATTCCACAGTATTGAAGCAGAACAGGGTTCAGTAGGGGAGGTTACAGCCTGAGTAATAGGAACAATCTGATTACACCTTGCTGCACTGACTGTGGATCCAAATTGCCATTATACAGCTCTGTAATTCCAGCAAACCGTTGTTGTTATTGGGGTGCAAGTGCTGTTTTATACAGCCATTAATAGAGTTTATAACAAGGAAATATTTCTATGTCTTATTTGCCCTTGTGTGGTGCAGTTATTTGTTTTAAAGCGTTTTTTGGCTTGTATAAGTGGGGGAAAAAAGGGCTTATTAGCCGTTGTGTGCTGAAGTGAGAAAATTACAGCCCTTTTTGGCGTGCACTAGTGGCACAAAAATATATATTATTTGCCGCTCAGGTGTGCAGTTATATGTTGTAAAGCCTTTTTGGCGTGCACTAGTGGCACAAAAATATATATTATTTGCCGTTCAGCAGTGCAGTTATATGTTGTAAAGCCCTTTTTGGCATGTATTAGTGGCAAAAATATATATATTTGCATTTCAGCGGTGAAGTTATATGTTCTAAAGCCCTTTTTGGTGTGTATTAGTAGCAAAAATAAAAAAGTATTTGTCGTTGTGTGGTGAAGTGAGAAAACTGCAGCCCTTTTTGGTGTGTATTGGTGGCACAAAAAATATATATTTGGCGTTCAACGGTGCAGTTATATGTTATAAAGCCTTTTTTGGCGTGTACTAGTGGCACAAAAAAAATATTTGCTGTTGTGTGGTGAAGTAAGAACATTACAGACCTTTTTGGCTTGTGTCAGTGGCAAAAAATTATATAGTTGCCGTTCAGCGTTGCAGTTATATGTTCTAAAGCACTTTTTTTGCATGTATTAGTGGCACAAAAAAGTATTTGTCGTTGTGTGGTGAAGTGAGAACATTACAGACCTTTTGGGTGCATCAGTGGCAAAAAATATATATTTGCCGTTCAGCAGTGCAGTTATATGTTCTAAAGCCCTTTTTGGCATGTATTAGAGGCACAAAAAAACGTATTTGTCGTTGTGTGGTGAAGTGAGAAAATTACAGTCCTTTTTGGCATGAATTAGTGGCAAAAAATATATATTTGCCGTTCAGCAGTGCAGTTATATGTTCTAAAGCCCTTTTTGTTGTGTATAAGTGGCAAAAAAATATGTATTATTTGCCGTTCAGTGGTGCAGGCATATGTTCTAAAGCACTTTTTTTGCATGTATTAGTGGCACAAAAAAAAGTATTTGCCGTTGTGTGGTAAACTAAGAAAATTAGAACTCTTTTTGGCGCGTATTAGTGGCAAAAAATATATATTTGCATTTCAGCGGTGAAGTTATATGTTCTAAAGCCCTTTTTGGTGTGTATTAGTAGCAAAAAAAAAAGTATTTGTCGTTGTGTGGTGAAGTGAGAAAACTGCAGCCCTTTTTGGTGTGTATTGGTGGCACAAAAATATATATTTGGCGTTCAACGGTGCAGTTATATGTTATAAAGCCTTTTTTGGCGTGTACTAGTGGCACAAAAAAAATATTTGCTGTTGTGTGGTGAAGTAAGAACATTACAGGCCTTTTTGGCTTGTGTCAGTGGCAAAAAATTATATAGTTGCCGTTCAGCGTTGCAGTTATATGTTCTAAAGCCCTTTTGGTGAGTATAAGTGTAAAAAAAATATATTATTTGCCGTTCAATGGTGCAGTTATATGTTCTAAAGCACTTTTTGTGTGAATTAGTGGCACAAAAAAAAGTATTTGCCGTTGAGTGGTGAATAGGGTTGAGCGAACTCGAACTGTAAAGTTCGGGTTCGTACCAAACATTACGGTTTTTCGCACCTGGACCCGAACCCGAACATTTCTGTAACAGTTCTGGTTCATTGCTTGGCGATTTCTTCCCGATTCTTGAAAGGCTGCAGGGCAGCCAATCAACAAGCGTTTCACTACTTTGCCCTAAGAAGCCATTACAGCCATGCCTACTATTGGTGCAGCATGTGACCCAGCCTCTATTTAAGCTGGAGTCACGTAGCGCTGCACGCCACTCTGCTGCTCTTAGTGTAGGGACAGGCTGCTCTTGGTGCTCTCAGGGAGAGATTACAGAAGAAATCTGTTGAACTTGGTGGTGTTAACTCTTCAAACTACAGCATTTTTAATCCATCTGTTACTGAGGTGGGGGTCAGCGGCCATTTTAGCAACTGCAGTGTCTTTGGAACTGCATGTGACCTGCATGTGTACCAGCCTGCAAGGGACATCAAAAATTCCTTTTTTCTGGCAGGTCAAGTCCCCCTACATTACCTATTTTATAATTTTGGGGGGACATAGTGCATTTCTGTAGTTGGGGGAATAAACCCATACTGTCGTACCACACAGCACTTTTGTATACACCTCTGAAAAACCTATTTTAAAATTTTTCGGTGACATAGTGCATTTCTGTAGTTGCTGTAATAAACCTGTACTGTTGTACCACAGAACACATTTGCATACACCACGGAAAAACCTATTTTAAAATGTTGCGGTGAAAAACTGCATTTCTGTAGTTGGGTTAATAACCCCGTACCGTTGTGCCACAGAGCATGTTTGCATACAATGCAGAAAAAACTGGTTTAAAGTTTTGCGGTGAAAAACTGCATTTTTGTAGTTCGGTTAATAAACCAGTACTGTTGTGCTAGAGAGCACGTTTGCATACAACGCTGAAAAACCTATTTTATAATTTAGCAGTGACATACAGCATTTGTGTATTTGGGGGAAATAAACCTGTACTGTTGTTCCACAGAGCAGTTTTGCATACAACGCACAAAAACGTACTTTTAAATTTAGCAGTGACATGCTGCATTCCTGTATTTGGGGGAAATAAACCGGTATTGTTGTTCCACAGAGCAGTTTGGCATACAACGCACAAAAAGTATTTTAAAATTTAGCAGTGCCATACAGCATTTGTATATTTGGCGGAACTAAACCTGTATTATTGTTCTACAGAGACGTTTTGCATAGAACGCCGAAAAACCTATTTTTAAATTTAGCAGTGACATACTGCAATTCTGTAGTTTGTTGCAATAAACACTGGTTTTGTGCTACATAGCAGATCTGAGGCCTACCCTGTATTTCAGTAATTTTAAGTAACCTTTTGAACTCCGCATTTACATAGTTGGTTGGAAAAACACCAGTTTTGTGGTAGACAGCACATTTGCGGTGTACTTTGCATTTCTGACAGTCAAATTGTACCGTTAACCTCTGCTGTTACATTACAACTACAGGTCCAAGTGAAACACCTTCCTCAGGTGTGAGTAGGCGACAGAACCTGCAATTATTTGGTAGGCCCGAATGCCGCTCTACGAATGGTCAGACCAGAACAAGTACAGGCGCTAGTAGATTGGGTGGCTGACAGTGCCTTCAGTACCTTAACATTGTCTCCCACTGCTGAAAGCTCAGAGTTGGCACCTGAAGCCCATGCCCATCAGTCTTTCACCTCACCCCCTTGCAAATCAGCCAAGCAATCTGAGCCCCAAGTCATGCAGCAAAATCTTATGCTTTTTAATGACTCTGCTGGCAGGGTTTCCCAGGGCTATAACCATAGCCCTGCCCCAGAAGTGGAAGAGATTGAGTGCACGGATGCCCAACCACTTAGGTTTGAGGATGAGGACATGGGAAGAGCATGTCTCTGATGATGACGAAACACAGGTGCAAACTGCTGCGGCTTTCTGCGGTGTGCAGACCGACAAAGAAGGCATGGGTGAAGACTGGGTGGAAGATGATGTTGAGAACGATGAGGTCCTACACCCCAAAATATACCACTTAAATCCATGTTATTCATGGTGGTGGAAAAATCATATTTTTTAAGGCCAGGAATTACCTTTGCAGCCTGCGCTGCATATGTGCCGGGGACAATAATATAGTTAATCCGTCTGGGAGTTCAGGGGTTGACATATTCCAATTTTTTGCTGTCAAGTAACTCTGCACTGCATAGGTGACAGGGACCGAAAATTTGAAAACTGTTCTTTTAAATTTTGTGGTAAGGTGCAGGGTGCCGTCGTGGATGGCAGGTATGTGTCACCGAGGTTCATAGCCTCGGTGAGGTAAGAGCCCGTTTTTGTTGATGTCAGCAGCAGCTAGTGCTACTGACAGAGTTTAAATAGCATGGCTGCAAAGCCGATCCGGGCCGGCTCTTACCGGGAGCAGCTAAAGTGTAGGGTGGGTGGCTGCTCCCCACGACCCAGTCCTGGTTTTGGGCTGGGTTTAAAAGCTCAGCCAGCTCAGCAGCTGGAGGCTGTGATTATCCTGGAGCTGCTAACAGGGCTGGGAGTTCTCTGTCCTGGAGGAAAGAGCTCAGCAAGGAGGTGTTTTGTTCCTGGCTACCTGAAGCTGGATTCTCCTGCGGCTGGGCCGACAGCGTGGTGCGAACCTGCACCTACACCTCCCAGGTGACTGAACCTGTGTTGGCCTGTTTTTGTTTTGCCACGTTATTTCCGTTGTGTGTGAACTGTCACCAAGAGACTGTTTTTCATTTATGGTGTGCAAGTGTGAATAAAACACTGTTTGTTGCACAATCTGGACTCCTTGTTTTGCCTCTAAACTGCACCCGCACCGCTATCTACCAGAGCGACTCCCCACAATTTTTAAAGTGCAAAATTACCATTTTTGCCAGGTACAAACCCTTGCTCTGCATAGGTGACAGTGAACCGAAAATTAGAAAAATCTTCTTTTAAATTGTAGGGTGCAATATTACAATTTTTGCCGTGAATAAACCCATCCTCTGCCTAGGTGCCAGGGGCCTACATTTTGTAAAATTGTCTGTTCCATTGGTGGGTGACATGAACCCCGTTTTGCCGTGAATTTTTGCTGTCAATTTTTAGTCCCTCTTCTGCCTGCGTGCCAGGGGCCTACATTTCTAAAAATCGCCTGTTCCACTGGTGGGTCACATGAACCCCGTTTTGCCGTGAATAAACCCCTCCTCTGCCTTGGTGCCAGGGGCCTACATTTCTAAAAATTGCCTGTTCCATTAGTGGGTGACATAAACCCAGTTTTGCCGTGAATTAACCCCTCCTCGGCCTGGGTGCCAGGGGCCTACATTTTTAAAAATCGTCTGTTCGCATTGGTGGGTTACGTTAACCCTTTTTTGCTGTGAATTAACCCCTCCTCTGCCTGGGTGCCAGGGGCCTTCATTTCTAAAAATCGCCTGTTCCATTGGTGGGTGACATGAACCCTGTTTTGGCGTGAATAAACCCCTGCTCTGCATAGGTGACAGGGACTTAAATTTCTAAAAATCGACTGTTCCATTGGCGGTTGAAATGAACCCCGTTTTGCCATGTATAAACCCCTCCTGCCTGGGTGTCAGGGGCCTACATTTTTAAAAATCGTCTGTTCCATTGGTGGGTGATATGAACCCCGTTTGCTGCTGAAAACCCCCTGCTGTGCATTGCTGACAGGGAACCAGATTTGGTAAAAACGTCTGTTAATGATCGAAAGATGCATGACTACAAACGCATGCTGGTAGACGCGCTGTTGATGGCATTCCCACCGGACGCCTCCTCAACCTCCTACTCCACATCCATTTCCTCCTGCTAGATCAAGATTTAGATTTTAAATTTTAATTTATTTTATTTTAAGTAATTTCCCTATCCACATTTGTTTGCAGGGCACTTACCCACATTTTGCGGCCTTTTGCAGCCCTCTAGCCCTTTTCAGGACTTTTTACAGGCCATTTTAGTGCCCAAAAGTTCGGGTCCCCATTGACTTTAATGGGGTTCGGGGTAAAGTTCGGGTCCCGAACACAAAACTTTTTTGTGAAGTTCGGCCGAACACGTCGAACCCGAACTTCTAGGTGTCCGCTCAACTCAGAAAATGACAGCCCTTTTTGGCATGTATTAGTGGCAAAAATATATATATATTGCCGTTCAGTGGTGCAGTTATATGTTCTAAAGCCCTTTTTGGCGTGTATTAGTGGCAAAAAAATATATATTATTTGCCGTTCAGCGGTGCAATTATATGTTCTAAAGTCCATTTTGGTGTGTATTAGTGGCAAAAAAAAAAGTATTTGTCGTTGTGTAGTAAAGTGAGAAAATTACAGCCCTTTTTGGCGTGTATTAGTAGCAAAAAATATATATATTTGCCGTTCAGCGGTGCAGTTATATGTTCTAAAGCCCTTTCTGGCGTCTATTAGTAGCACAAAAAAAGTGTTATTTGCAGTTCATGGCCGCAGTTATATGTTCTAAAGCCTTTTTTTGTCATGTATTAGTGGGGGGAAAAAAAGGGGCTTATTAGCCATTGTGTGGTGAAGTGAGAAAATTAAAGCCCTTTTTGGCGTGTATTAGTGGCAAAAAAAAAAGTATTTTCATATTTTTCGCCCTATAAGATGCTCC
This sequence comes from Bufotes viridis, assembly GCA_033119425.1. Lineage (NCBI taxonomy): Eukaryota > Metazoa > Chordata > Amphibia > Anura > Bufonidae > Bufotes > Bufotes viridis. The sequence continues at coordinate 457,262,785 of CM065591.1, read as the reverse complement.
GACCCATAAGAGGCACCTAGGTTTTGGAGGAGGACAATAAGAAAAAAATATTTTTAATTAGGCCTCAGATCAGACTTCAGCTAACAGCCCCAATCAGACCCCCAATGTTAATAAGACCGCAACAAGTCATGTGAATGACCCCCAATCAGACCTCAGACCCCAATCAGAACTCATATCAGCCCCCAGCAGCCCCCACTGCCTCTGATATTGGCCCCCAGCAGCCCCTATTGCCTCATATCAGCCCTCTGTAGCCCCCCCCATTGCCTCTCATATTGCCCCTATAGCCTCTCATGTTGCCCCCATTGCCTCTCATATTGACCCAATTGCCTCTTATATTGTTCCCATTGCATCTTATATTGTCCCCATTGCCTCTCATATTGCCCTGTTGCCTCTCATATTTCCCCATGTTGCCTCTCATATTGTCCCCATTGCCTCTCTTATAATGGACCGCATTGCCTCTCATATTGCCCCATTGCCTCTCATATTGCCCCCATTGCCTCATGTTTAATAAAATAAATAAACCACTTACCTCTCCTGTTCCTGGACGCCGCCGCTCCTCACCTCCAGTGCGCTCTGTCTTCTTCCTGCCGTCAGCTGTGCTCAGCGTGAGGTCACAGCGCACTCACACTGTGTGCAGCCTTGACAGCCGACAGCCGAGGACCAGGAAGTGGGGAATACAGAGCCTTCACTGCTTCCCGGTCCTCCGGTACCAATGAGTGCTTCCAAAATGGAAGCGCTTCAGTAGTATTTGCCCCATAAGACGCAGGGGCATTTCCCCCCCACTTTTGAGGGGGAAAAATGCATCTTATGGGGAAATAAATACATTATTTGACGTTCACGGCCTCAATTATATGTTCTAAAGCCCTTTTTGGCGTGTATTAGTGGGGAAAAAGAAAAAGGGCTTATTAGCTGTTGTGTGTTGAAGTGAAAAAATTATAGCCCTTTTTGCCGTGTATTAGTGGCAAAAAAAAATATTATTTGCTCATTCAGCTGTGAAGTTCCATTGTACTACAGCCATTTATGGAGTGTATTAATAGGATAGATACGTAGGTCCTATAAGCCGTTCTCCGGTAACTTGCTATTTTAATTTTTTTTAGGGTGTATTAATAGGAAAAATAGAAAAAGAATATGTCTTATTATCCACCCATGTGCAAGACATCCTAAAAATGGCCAGGAAACTTTGCATGCACTTCAGCCACTCGTACACCATAAAGGACACCCTCCTTGAACTGCAGCAGCAGAACGGCACCCCCCAACATAAGCTGATATGCGATGTTTCCACCTGTTGGAATTCCACCATCCATATGTTGGACCAACTATACAAACAGGGAAAAGCCATAAACGATTTCTTGATGATCCAAGTGGACAGGAGTACTCCCCTGTGTAACTTTGATGTCAGTCAGTGGCAGCTCATGCGTGACACCTCAGGCCCTTTGAGGAGGCCATGTTATTTGTCAGTCGCCAGGACTACAGGATGAACAACGTCATTCCACTGCTTCATGTCCTGGAACAGATGGTGGTAAATCTGGCTGGTCAGGGGACTGGAGATGTGGCCCCTAGATCTCACGGCCACATGAGCCCTGTGGGGGCTGAACTAGAGGAGGAGGAACATTGGAGCACAAGCAATGTGTAGCAAAATGGGTGGTTTTTATACATAGGTGACAGGAGAGGAGGAGCAAGAGCAGCCAGAGGAGCTATAGGGCGATGAGAAAGACGAGGCAGAGGACCCAGGCACACTGTGGCAGTATGCAGTGGAGATGGAGGCAGGGAGTCCCTCTGAGTAAGTTGCACAAATGGCCCGATGCATGCTTACTTGCTTGCATAGTGACAGCCAAATTGTTACCATTCGGCAGAGGGATGACTTCTGGCTCTCCACCTTGTTGGACCCTCGCTACCGGTCCAAAATGGGGCCTTTTTTACACCCGATGAGAGGGAGGACAAACTGAACTACTATAGACATCCTATGTAGTCAATTGGCCGCTGACTATCTGTGCCATCGTCCTTCCTCTCACAGCTTTGACCGGGCCTGGGGGGGGGGGGCCTCTGCGCTCACGTTCCTCTGCCATGGCTGCTGTGGCAGTGTAGGGGGGTAGGAGCAGTTCCAGCTCCATCAGCAGCAACTTGAGTCTAAAGTCAACCTGAAGCAGGACCTAAACCAGCAGGTGGTGGCATACTTGGACAGCAACCTGCCACCCCACATTGAAGATCCGCTAGACTACTGGGCAGCCAAACTGCATTTGTGTCTGCAACTGGCAGACTTTGCCCTGGAAAAGCTGTGCTGCCCAGACAGTAGTTGAGCATCAGAGCAGGTGTTTAGTGTGGCGGGGGCCATAGTTACTCCAAGAAGAACTCGCCTGTCTACCCAAAATATAGAGAGACTGACCTTTGTCAAGATGAATCAGGCGTGGATCAGCCAGGGTTTTCACCCACCAATGCCTGATGCATCAGACTAGATCATCCATGGTGCCACACCAACACTTTGACAAAAGAGACCGGTTTCTTCTGGCTACCTGCCTCAGCTACTATTCTGATGCTGCCACCCACCTGATGCCACATATCTGATGCTAAGTGCTCCTTCTTTCACCCACCATCTTCAGCTGGAACTGGTATTGCCACCCACCTCCCCACGCTGTTACCGGGTCACTCTGTCTCCTGATGCTACTGCCACCTCCACACTATGTCACCTTGCCATTCTGTGGTCTCCTGATGCTGCTGCTACATCAACACTATGTCACCTTGCCACTCTGTGGCCTCCTGATGCTGCTTCTGCCACCTCCACACTCTGTCATTGTGCCACTTTGCGGTCTCCTCATGCTGCTGCTGCCACCTCCACACTGTCATTGTACCACCCTGTGGCCTCCTCCTGATGCTGGGGCTGCCGCCACCTCCACGCTCTGTCATTGTGCCACTCTGTGGCCTTCTGATGCTACTGCCACCTCCACACTGTCATTGAGCCACCCTGTGGCCTCCTCCTGATGTTGCTGCCACCTCCAGACTCTGTCATTGGGCCACTCTGTGGTCTCCTCATGCTATTTCCACCTCACCACTATGTCATAGGGCCACTCTGTGGACTTCTCATGCTGTTCTCCCACTCCCCACTTTATGTCTGGGCCACTATTTTGCCTTTCGGCCTGGCTGACATCATCATTTATTTGACCCTTCTTCTGATCTGTCAGAAGGAAGAAAAAATGAGACGCAAAATAGATCCTGTCTATGTAACAGCTTGCATGACATGATCCCTATTTTGCATCAGAATTGGCTTATGATTTCGTAGCCAAAGCAGGAGTGGGTACAAAACACAGAAGACATACAAATATTCCATTCACATGTCATCTCTGTTTTGGATCCACTCCTGTTTTTATTTGGCTTTAGCAATACTTATGGATTACTGACCAAATGCTGACCGAGTGAAGGCGGATGCTCCACAGACAGGATCCGTTTTTTGGGGGTTATTGTTCTGATGGATCAGAGGAAGGGCAAAATAATCAGTGACGTCAACATAAACTTACTTCTGACACCCTCTCCTCTCTGTCGGGGGGCTCTACTTGTATAAGCATTTAATAGAACAGGTTCTGCAGAAATCTATGTGGAATCAGTGAATTGGTGTAAAAGGAGTGCTCTCTTTCACACTATAGTAGCATCTTTGGCCTCTGCACAGTTCTTTATACCTGGCGCTAACATTGACCTGTAAGGCTGATTTCACACTTGAGTTACTTGGTCAGTTTTGGCCCCGTAACTGCCCAAATAAGGCTACTTTCACATTAGCGTTTTTTGCGGATCCGTCATGGATCTGCAAAAACACTTCCGTTACAATAATTCAATGGGATGCATCCATGATGAATGGATCCGGTTGTATTATGTCTTCTATAGCCATGATGGCAGGGCCGGCTTCAGGTTCAAGTGGGCCCTTGGACGATAAATCCCAGTAGTCCCCCTTCAGGCATTTTTTAACATTTACATGTCCCACTGTGGCTGCCACAAGGTATAATGATCCCCAGTGTCCCCACACACACAGTATATTGACCCCACAGTGGCCTTCCATTCAGAATAATAACCCCCAGTCACCCCCCATTCATAATAATGACCCCCGTGGTCTCCACACTGGGGGTTATACTGTATGGAGGCGGCACTGGGGGTCATTATACTGTATTCTAGTCACTGGTCATTATATTGAATGGGGGCTCTGGGGGTCATTATACTGTGTAAGGGGCCCTCACAGTATAATGACCCCTAGTGCCCCCCACACAGTATAATGACCCCACAGTGGCCCTCTATTCAGAATAATGACCCCCCCAGTGCCCCCAAACAGTATAATGACACCACCATACTGTGACCGGCTAAAAGGGTATAAGAGGGCACAGTACAGGGAATGACTAGGGGCACTGCACAGGGTGTGGTAAGAGGACACAATACAGGGTAGAAGGGGGCACAATACAGGGTGAGTGGCACAGTACGGGGTGGGGGTCACAGTCACATGACCCTGTGACGTTAGAAGGTCCTTATGGTGAATGTGGTTTAGACACCACCATAATGAGAGGCAGAAGAGTGACACAGGGGCCTGGGGCCATGGATGGACAGGATGGGTGAACACAGCAAGTAGGTGGAAGGGGCTGAGATGGATTCATATAAGAAGTAGTGGCAGGAGGTCTGTGCAGGGCAGCAATAGGAGACTGGAGCTCTGGATACATGAGGGAGGAAAGGAGACAGCAGGGGCTCCTGAGATAGGACAGGATATGAGCGGTGAAGGTGTCATAGAGGCAAACTGCTTAATGAAGCAGTAAAACAAATAGCATGAAGCTGCTTGTCTACTACAACATCCAGCAGCACCTGGAAGAGTTCCCTGTCCCACAGACAAAAGGCAGTCACAGTGCAGACTCACTACTCACTGACAAACTGTGTTCACACTTCTACTCCAGCCTCTTCTCACTGTCCTCAGGCAGCTGTAGAGCGGGGAGTCTCTGCAGCAGCCTCATTTGACTATCAGAGGGCCCTCCAGAAGCGGTACTGCGTAAATGAAATGACAGCAACTCCAGCAATGAGTTCTTCCATCTGTATTGATGGAAGTGCTCATAGCAGCTCAGTGGGCCCCCTCAGAAGCAGTGGGCCCCGGCAGCTGCCCAACCTTGCCAGGTTCTAGCGCCAGGCATGCATGATGGGTCATTTTTGAACACCATTGAAAGTCAATGGGGGACGGATCTGTTTTCTATTGTGTTAGATTGTGTCAGAGAAAACTGATCCGCACTACATCGCGGACAGAAAAACGCTGCTTGCAGAGTTTTCCTCTTAGCGATGGGGACGCAACCAAATGGAACGGAATGCATTTTGGTGCATTCCATTTAGTTCAGTTCAGTTTTGTCTCCATTGATAATGAATGGGGACAAAACTAAAGCGTTTTTTTCTGCTATTGAGATCCTATGACAGCAGACTCCATATGCGCGTTACTGCAAGGCACAGTGTTCTACACTACTATAAAGGCTCTCTGCAGCCAGGAAGTAGATGTTTTTAACGCGATTCGCCACAAATAAATTTGGTTTGAATCAAATTTTTCCAGAAAATTCAATGAACCGGCCAAATCGAATTTTTGAGATATCCGCTCATCTCTATTCACAATAACTGATAAAAATAACTGATCAAATAAGGGATGTGTGAACTTGGCCTAAGTTGTGGCTGGGCATGCATTTCTCCTGCAGCAACCACACATTCAATTCAGTTCTATTTAACCTCCTTACAGTCACATTAAAATTGAAAAAAAACCTCCCAAAAAGGTCACTTTTTTATTGCAGATTTTTAATATATGAAGTAAATATAGTTGTCACACAACTCCGGGGACACAATTGCATTTTTAACCCCTTAGTGACATTACTAATTTTAGCCTTAAGGACCAGTAACATTTTGTCCCGCTGTGTTCCAGCAGTCATAACTTTTTTTCTCAAAATTTTTCTTAATTTTGCGGGATGAGTAGTAGTTTTCTTAGAAACCATTTTGGGGTACATATAGTAGTGTATTAAATAGCTTTTAGTATTATATTTTTAGGAAGAAAGATTAATAAAACAGTTTTCTTTAATATTACACTACTCACAAAAAGTTAGGGATATGTGGTTTTCGGGTGAAATTTATGGAAAACGTGAGAAGTTCACACTACAGTGATATTATATCATGAAAGTAGAGCATTTAAGTAGAAGCATGCAATGGTGATTTCCTCATCTCAAACAATTGATTGAATAACTTGTCATGTGACCTTGAACATCATTTACAGCTTGACAACATCTCATGCTGATCACAAGTCGACTTATTGTCTGTTGAGGCATAGCATCCCACTCTTCTTGAAGGGAGGCCCTCAGGTTCTAGGGTTAGGGTACAGAATTACGAGCCTCTACACGGCAACTCAGCTGGTCCCATAGGCTTTTAATGAGAACCAGGTCTAGAGAAAGTGCAGGCCACTCCGTTTAAGGACTCCAACAGCTGTTTCCTAATTTGTAAAAATTATTATAACTAATAACCAACATGGATTTACCAAAGACAGAAGTTGTCAGACTAACCTGATATTGTTTTTATGAGGAGGTAAGTAGTAGCCTGGACAGAGGGGCGGCTGTGGATGTAGTGTTTCTGGATTTTGCAAAGGCTTTTGATACTGTCCCTCATAGACGTTTAATAGGTAAAATAAGGTCTATAGGCTGGAAAATATAGTTTATAATTGAATTGATAACTGGCTGAAGGACCGTGTCCAGAGAGTTGTGGTCAATGATTCCTATTCAGAATGGTCCGGGGTTATAAGTGGTGTACCCCAAGGTTCAGTGCTGGGTCCTCTGTTATTTAATTTATTTATTAATGATATCGAGGACAGGATTAATAGCACCATTTCTATTTTTGCAGATGACACTAAGCTATGTAGTACTGTACAGTCTATGGAAGATGTCCATAAACTACAAGCTGACTTGAACACTCTGAGTGATTGGGCATCAACTTGGCAAATGAGGTTCAATGTGGATAAATGTAAATTGATAATGGTAGTAATAATCTCTGTGCTTCACATGTCCTAGGTGATGTAACACTGGGAGAGCCACTTATAGAAAAGGATTTGGGTGTCCTTGTAGATCATAGATTGAATAACAGCATACAATATTAATCAGCTGCTTCTAAGGCCACCAGGATATTGTCATGCATTAAACGAGCCATGAACTCGCAGGACAGGGATGTAATATTAGCACTTCACAAAGCGTTGGTTCGACCTCATCTGGACTATGCAGTTCAGTTCTGGGCACCAGTCCATAGAAAGGACGCACTGCAGCTGGATAAAGTACAAAGGAGAGCGACTAAACTGATAACGGGCATGGAGGGTCTTAGTTATGAAAAAAGATAAAAGAGTTGAATTTATTTAGTCTTGAGAAGAGACGTCTAATGGGGGACATGATTAACCAATATAAATATATAAATGGGCCATAAAAAAAATACGGTGAAAAACTGTTCTATATAAATGCCCTCAAAAGATAAGGGGGCACTGCCTCCGACTGGAGAAGAACAAGTTCAGTCTCCAGAAGCGGCAAAGCTTCTTTACTGTAAGAACTGTGAATCTGTGGAATAGACTTCCTCAGGACGTGGTCACAGCAGGAACAGTGGACAGTTTTAAAAAGGGTTTAGATGAATTCTTAAAAGTAAACAACATTAATGCTTATGAAAATGTGTAGAAATCTTAGTCTCATTTCCTTCTGGGATTTGTGTCCCCACCTATCCCTTGGGTGAACTTGATGGACTTATGTCTTTTTTCAACTGTATTAACTATGTAACTATCAGTGAACAGCACTGAGGCCCACTGGTCCCTCATCCAGTGTAGATGCCCCCTGGCCCATGCAAGACAATGATGCCTATGTCTGGTGGTGGTGGTCAGGTACCCTTGCAGGTCATCTAGCACACATACCATGCTGATGTAAATGGTTTTGAATGGCCTGACTTCACACTTGGGTGCCTCTCACCTCCCTTAACTGTGCCTGGAGTTGTGTGGAATTAATCATCTTGTTCCGCAGGGCATTGTTCACAATGAAGCGGCTTTCAACAGGAAAAAAAGTCCTGCATTGAGGACTTTTTGTCCAGCTGAAAGAAGCCATTTCTGCCAGAAAGCATCCGGATCGCATAGTAGTCAATGGGAAACCAGTAGTGCGCCACTCTAGCTGGACTTCACTGTATCCAGCAGACTGTACCTCTGCCAATAAAGTCTGCCAGATTTGCCAACAGAGATTTAAAAGTAGCCTAAGCCGTGATTTATATTTGGTATTCTAATGGGTGAAGAGATGCAGGAGATCATTTTTCAGTTTCAGTTTACATTCTGTTTCACGATAACAATCTGCTGTGCATACGTTTTCCGGGTGATGCCTCATAAGCCCTGATTTAATATTTTACAGGGAGTAGCCATATTGTCTCTTTGCATATTGCTATACTGTTGCGGTCAAGATAAGAACTGACATCTTTCCCTGTGTGAACAACTGATCAGGAAATGTCTCTTCTGCAGTCATGAGCAGAAGGGGCAATATTCAAATGTGTGATATTTCACGAATATGTGGTAGAATATGCGTCATATATTCGCGAATATTCGTATTCGAGATTATTCTCTTGATTGCAAAAAATCGGCAATGTAATAATCGCATAATGCAAATTCGTAATGCGAAATACAGGCGTGGGTCACTTTGGCTACATTTTTTCAAGCTGCTAGAAGTTTCCTGAGTTTATCCTGACTGAATTAGAACATTCTTCATTATTTGATTTATTTTAGCTTATGCGAAAAATCGTCAATGTAATATGCGCGTTAATCGAGTAAGGGCGGGTTATAGGCAACTTTCCTATTGGGTTGGCTTGCTAGAATTCGCAAATATGTAGAATATAGTATGATATATATTCAGAAAAACGAATATTCGTCTTTTTTTTCTCATCTGAACCCATTACATTTACTACTCTAATGGATTCAGATAAAAAAAAAATAGACGAATATTCGAATATTCGAAATTACGAATATATAGCACTATATTCTAAATATTCACGAATTCTCAAAGTTGTGATATTAAAATTCGCTATTTAAATATTTGCGCTCAACACTACTCTTCTGTAGTATGAAATAGAAATAGTGCTGTGCAGTAAAAGATTCGCTTTTCAGAGCAGTCTTTGTGTGGCAGGACAAAAGATTGTGTTTGTTTGCAAAGAATATCGCTGAATGCTTGTCGAAATATGAGTAAGGAAAGCACTCAAAGTCATACAAGAGCCTACATTATAGACATTACAACTCGCAGCCAGGAAGTGAATGGGATATGAAGAGGGTACAAGTGCTTTTGTAGACAATTTAAACCTAATGTAGATTTTACCTACATTTCAAAAATTTTGTTTTTTAAAGCGGCACTTCCTGCAAAATGTTTTTATCACATAATAACCTTTAAGTGAATATTCTATGTATTGTTTTTTCACAAAAAAAAAAAATAGAGCCGTCATACTGTCATTCTAAATTTTATAGAAGATGACACCTTCCCTCACAGCGGTTTTATCTCCCTGTGCTGTCTGGCACAGAAGGACAATATTTTGCATTTCATTTCAATGGCATAGCACTGCAGAAATGAAAATAAATAAATAAAAAATCCTAATATATATATATATATATATATATATATATATATGATTGTCCAAAATAGAGCAGCACTCCAGGATAATGTGGAAAGTGATGGTTTATTCACCCATTGGTGACGCAACGCTTTGGCCCCAACATCAAGCCTTTCTCAAGCTTGAAACGTTGCGTCACCAATGGGTGAATAAACCACCTTTTACACATTATCCTGGAGTGCTGCTCTATTTTTTTGGACTGGATTTTTGGGTAAGCTTGCCGTTTTGAACCTGCATCCGCAGTATTGTTTATAGGTTGGTGCTGCCTTATTTATATATATATATATATATATATATATATATATATTTTCTATGAATATTGAGTTAAAGCAGTTATCCCATGATTAATGTAGAAAATGAAAATCATACATAATCTAGTACATCCTCTTTCTAAAAAAGATAGAACCAGCCCTGCAACTCACATGGATCCTCCCCATTCACTGCTCCAATTGCTCTGCTAGATTTAGTTCAAGTTGGTAGCTTACCCTCAGTTCACACTTTCGCGTAAAACGCCGCTTTTGAACGCACATAAAAACGCACAACAGTAAAGGAACCATGCATTCCAATGAGGGTGGTTCACACTTTGCGCTTATGCTTATAGGCGCCTATAAACGTCCGACGCATAGGCAATTATGTTCGCTAGTACTGGCTTTTTCGAGCGTTTGGTGCTAATAGAATTCAATGGGAAACGCGATAGGCGTGTTGTTCGGGCGTTTGTGCTGCGTAAAACGCGCCTATGGACGCGCGTTTTTCAAAATTCACACCTCAGATTGGCCAAACTATATAGGGAGGGCTGTTTGGTCATTGGCCAACTATGCAGTCAATCACATAAACGCGCGTCAAACGCGCCTACACTATTTACCAAAACGCTTGAAAAAAACGCGCCTACACGCCAGTCTTGAACGCACCAAAAACGCTAGGCTTCAAAACGCTCAGGTCTGAACCCAGTGTTAGGATGTGTGTCCTTTCTCAGGGTGTGTGTCCTGCCTGCTGCAGCCACTGGCAGTTAAAGGATGAAACTAAGCATGTGCTTCCATATCAGTAAGCAGGACAGAGAAATTGGAAAAAGAGCAAAAAGCAGGTGGTGATATACAGATAGATTTCAGTGATTAACTATGGCTTCAATCATTTTTAATTACTTTCAATTACAAAAATATTCAGATCCAGGTGCTAGGTTGAAAATTATTCGTCAGACCACCCCTTTGTTTAGCTGAGTACTTTTACATGCGGAGTACCCTTTGCTAATGATCCCAGATGTTTTCTTTTTTTGAAAGATCCCTCGTGTTTCTCAGTGGGTGTCTCCTTCTCTCTGGCTGTGGCACGGTCTGCTGTGATTTTTTCTTTTTTTTTCAGTAGCAAAACAATAAAGAGTATATAAATGTAGTATTGCAGTTAATATACCAACCCTCAGAATAATTTATTAATGCCATAAAATTGAATCCCAAACAACAATGGTGGAATTATGTTTTATTCTATTCTATTCGGCCACTTCGCCAAAGTTTGACAAGAAATTTGATTTGTTATGATTTAATTCATCACAAATTGCTATGTTAAAACCCCATTCAGCCTATTAATCAATGGGTGATGTCATCACCCTCAGCGCAGGTCCTTTGGCAGGTCTTTTTCAATCAAGAGAGGAGCGGACTGCCTCTGTGTAAGCAAGTGGATGAGGTGATTGATTTTTTTTAAAAAACCCAAAAAGCCATAAAGCACTAGCATAGTACCATTTTAAACGGCCGATAGACGGGTGCACTTCTGTCTAAGAGGCCGTTAAAAATGGTAATACAATATGGCTTTTTGGGTTTAAAAAAAAAAATCGGACCTGCCAAAGGACTTGCACTGAGCGTGATGACATCACTGCACGCTCCCAGCATGATCATGTAGTAACCATAATGTTTGTTTGTTTTTTCATTCTTTGTAAGGCAACTCCAGGTGCCATTTTAGAAAAAAATTATAAGTTACCACGAAGTGCTAGAAAATTTGGCTTAATTTAGAATTAAATTTTTCCTAAAATTTGGACCGAATTCCACTTCGGATGCTTCGCTTTGCTCAACACTACTAAATATACCTGACCATCTTAACATAATTTAGAGTGGTTCAATGAAAAGAACAATAACCCTTTCTTTTTGGAAATAGAACAGCTTTTTTTTTAAATTCGATTCTGTTCCTTTACGTTTATCTTAAATATGTTTAATTAGTATTCTCTACATGTCCTGCTGTCAATTGCCACATATTCATTCACTGGATTGTTCCAATTTATAGATTTGCTGAGTTTATTTTCTGATTCTCTAAAATTTCCAAGAGATGGAGCAATAATACACGAAGGGCATAAAGAAGAAAATACGTGGTGGTGGAGGGGGGAAACCACATTGAAGAATCACATATCTGGATAGAGTGCGTGAAATAATTTTTGGCTTCCCAGAATATTTCAGTTTATACAACCTTTAACAACACGCCAACAAAAAATAGCCCTTTCACAAAGGGCGATCATTGGGTCAATTATAACGGGGATGAGCATTTGTAGAAATGCAAGCTTCCAATAATTATAAAGTCGCCCGGGCAATCACTCAGTGTTGGAATTGTTTATACAGGAATCTGCTACCCATAAACAATGACTCTGCATTGGTACGAGTGATTTTTGTAGAAATTGTTCTTCCCCATACAGAAGAGATGATTGCTGCATGTAGATGCAGCTTCACCTCTGCTGACAATTAAGACATTTTTGGGAGTGTTTGGCTTTTCAAAATTATAGGACCCTTGAAAATTAAATTTGTGAACATCATTATCAAGAACCTGTTTCACACACAAAATATATATTTTTTTTGCAACATTTTTTTTCTAGTGTTGCGCTTTTTTGGGGTCTATGAAATTTTTGGGAAAATAACAGTATTCTCTGTCTATGGGATTTTATGGAATGTTTGTGCCATAGACATCCATTTTTTGCCTCTGCTTCAAAGAAACACAAGTACTAATTTGTGTTGTATTTTTATGGTGGTTTTGCATTGTAATTTTTTTAAATTTTTGTAACAGTGGGATCAAAAACCACCTTAAAAATGCATGTAACATTTAAGAAAATTGCTGGAGATTTTTCTGAGCTTTTTGTGGAATAAAAGAGAAAGTGAAATAAAAATGATGTGTAAAGGATAGCCTTTGTGCTGTATTCAAGTATATGGTACCATTTGCTAATTTATTACCACAGGATGGTGTCCAGTCTGTAGAATACATAAGGGGAACCTAAACCCTCACCATTGAGTGGTCTGTATCTCTTTGTATGCACTCTATTAGTCAATAGTCAGTCCTCGTATCCTGTCTTTGCTGCTTTTAACCAAAGGAATTTTTGTGCCATTTGGTCTCATAGTACAGTGGGCCTGCTGCTATAATGCTGCTATAATATGCTGCCCTTAAAAGAGCACCATATTATGGTCACAAATCCACCATACTATTTCACTCAACATAGTGCATTTCCCTAGAGGACTACTGCAAAGGATCAATGTTTTCCAAAAGGGTTAATATAATGTTACCAAGTTAAATGTTGTGATTTACTATTTAGGCACTGTGTGATCCTAACAGATATATATGGGCAGCCAGGGCTATAGTTATAGCTGGAACTTTCCTTGGCACCAAGCCGAATACTTTGCGTCTGGGCCAGGATAAGGGGAGTGGTAGACAGAGTAGCAGTACCATTAATTAGAGTGGTGGGTGAAGGGGTGGACTGGGAATTTAGAGTGACCTCTTGTTGTAAACGTAAAGAAAGTGGAGCCACCCCGAGTAGACGAGGTCAACTCAAGTAGCTAGGGCTAATACACTCAGATAGGGCCAGACATAGAGGGGCAGTATATTGTGCTTCCCTTCTGCAGCAGAGCTGAATACCACATTGCAGCACAAAATACTGCCCCAGCAGAGCCAAATACCACATTGCAGCACAATATACTGCCCCAGCAGAACCAAATACCACAGTGTTGCACAATATACTGCCCCAGCAAAACCAAATACCACAATGCAGCACAATATACTGCCCCAGCAAAAAGAAATACCACATTGTAGCACAATATACTGCCCCAGTAGAACCAAATACCACAATGTTGCACAATATACTGCCCCAACAAAACCAAATACCACAATGCAGCACAATATACTGCCCCAGCAGAACCAAATACCACAGTGTTGCACAATATACTGCCCCAGCAAAACCAAATACCACATTGCAGCACAATATACTGCCCCAGCAGAACCAAATACCACAGTGTTGCACAATATACTGCCCCAACAAAACCAAATATCACAATGCAGCACAATATACTGCCCAGCAGAACCAAATACCACAGCACAGTGAAATATACTGCCTCCCCAGAGGCAAATACCACAGTGCAGCAAAATATACTGCCCCAGCAGAACCAAATACCACAGTGTTGCACAATATACTGCACCAGCAGAATCAAATATCACAGTGCAGCACAAAATACTGGCCCAGCAGAACCAAATACCTCCCAAGCAGCTGCACTTCTGTGAAGGCCAGTACCAGCTGCCAGATTCTGTCCTCCTCCTCATCCTCAAGTGGTTTCTAATTAATATATGGAGAACAGGGCTGAGGAGATGAGACCCAGGTCACCACTGCGAGTCCACTCTGCCAACAGCATACTGCCTGCCAGCACTTCCAAATATACAGTACAGGAGAATACAGCACTACTTACCTCTTACATCCAGTGATGTCTCCTCTGATGTAGATGTTCTCTTTCCTTATCTTCTCCATTTGACCCAGAGCGCTATGAGAAATATTAATAATCAGCCACATCTTGTTTTAGCAGAGTATGGCACATATTAGATTTGTCACTTTTCCATCATCCTGCCAACTTTCTAAACACAAACTCCCCATCCTGGTGCCCCAACTGTCCCATTCTGCTGCCTCCTCCAATACTGTGTCCACCGTGCTCCCCAGTGCCCCCAGTGCAACTAAACGGGGCATTTTATGTGCTTTGAGACACTTTTTGATCCTCACTAGACAAAGTATGTGGCTCACAGGGAAATGGGGCATGGTTTAGTGGGGAGGGAGTGGCCCAAATACAAAATCGCGTGTCAACATTTTTGCACAGAGTAAGCCAACCAATAAGAGTTTAAAGTTAGACAAATCCCTAAAAATGCACCATATTTATCATAAAGCAAGAAGTATCAGCCTAGTGGCCAGTGTGAAAACTGCAATAGGATTTTTGTATGTACAGTGCACATACAGTATTAGCCATTTAGCCAAATTAATTTAAAAAATCAACAATTTACATCATTTTTTACTGCTTGTCAGTTGGGAATTGTACCAAATTTATTTCTGTATGTAAACCTTTCTGATACATGTTCTGTAGACAGCAGTTATAGAGTTTCTTGCCCCTTGTCAGTACAGTGAAGGGCCAGATACCCACAAAGACCTTTTTCAATGGACCCACAGGGTCTCCTCAATGAGATTCAGTGATGAGCGAGCACCAAAGTATTCAGGTGTTCGGGTGGAACACATAGCTATGTTCGTGTGCTCAGCCAAGCACCCGAGTATAATGGAAGTCAATGGTAGATAACCAGGCATCCCCTGCTCTGAAGAGAGGAGGGTGCCTGGTGCATTGGAAAAGGTCTGAAAGTGACAGAAACACCACCGAAAAGGATCGGTAACAGCATGGGGACGATGTATGGATGTATCTTGGACTCCCAGGTCACTGTTGGGAACCATGTTGTCTGAGTTGTACGCCACTTTTACAGACTGACAAAAATACGCCCAAAACCTCCCCAAAAAAATCAATTTTTCAGGAAATTTTTTTAGGAAACATTCTTTCTTGTATATTCAATTGTATATAAAGTGCAAGTGCTCCCAACAATTACAAGCAAGAGGCACTCCGAAACAGCCTGTGTATCACATGGATTTTTGACACCATGTCCCATTTGAAGCCCCCCGATGCACTTGAGATACCCAATATGTCTACTTTTTATAAATTTTTTTACATTTAGCACTAAAAAGTATTTTTAAAACAAAAAAATCATGTTTTAGTATGAGAGGCATAGTTTTAGGTAGGGGCTTATTTTTTGCAGGAAGAGATGGCGGTTTGATTGGTATTATTTTGGGAGGAATACGCCTTTTTGATCGCTTTGTATTACACTTTTAGTGATGTAAGGTGCCAAAAAATGGCTTATTTACACCATTTTTTTTTTTATGGTGTTTACCTGAGGGGTTCAGTCATGTGATATTTTTATAGAGCAGGTTTTTACGGATGCAGAGATACAAATATGTGTAGTGTATTTTATTTTTTATTTTTATTCAGTGATATGTGTTTTTTTCATTTTTCCTTTTTTTTTCTTTTTTTTTTGACACAGACCCACTTGGTTCTTGTAGATCCAGTGGATCTGGTGTCTGTATAATACAGTACAGTACACTATACAGTGCACTGTGCTGTATTTTTTTACTTTACAAAGTCTGAATAGACCTTTAGCAGGTCTATTCAGACTTTCAGCACCATGGAGAGCAGGACGCTTCTGAAAGCGACCTGCTGCCATAACAGAGCAGCGGGCGATGGGAAGGGAGGGAGCTCCCTCCCTCCCTGTTAGCCGCTTCCAAACCGCGGTCCGTGATCAAGCACAGATGCCAGCCGTTTTATCTGAGTGTCAGCAATGTGCTGACACTCTGATAGATCCACTAGACACCAGGGAAGAATAGGCGGGCGGGGGATCGCTATTGCCTCCTTATTTATTATTTATAAATATTTATTGCCTCCCGCACCGCCTCCTGCTGCCCACAACCACCCCCCCCTGCTCCCCCGCAGCCATAATATGATTGGGGGCTGCAGGGGGGGTTAAAATGTATAACTTTGGGGGCATTTAGACTCTGATCCCCATGGTCACAGACCACGGGGATCAGAGATCGCAAAAGAGCTGCTAACCGCAGGTCTGAATTGACCTGCGCTTTGCAGTGACCGCCGATTCGGGGGGTCACAGGACCCCCCTCGGCATTGTAACAAGGTACCTGCTGAATGAGTTCAGCAGGTACCTTGTTCCGATCACTGCCGGCTGAGCAGCAGTGATCGGAACTACTCATGACGTCCTGGTACGTCATGTGTCCTTAAGGATTCGGGAAACATGCCGTACCGGTACGTCATGTGTCCTGAAGGGGTTAAACTCCTTCACTGTATTTGCAGTTACCATTTCTGCAGGAAGGCTATTCCATGCGTCCACTACTCTCTCAGTAAAGTAATACTTCCTGATATTACTTTTAAACCTTTGCCCCTATAATTTAAAACTATGTCCTCTTGTAGCAGTTTTTCTTCTTTTAAATATTCTCTCCTCTTTTACCGTGTTGATTTCCTTTATGTATTTGAAAGGTTCTTTCATATCCCCTCTGTCTCTTCTTACTTCCAAGCTATACATGTTAAGATCCTTTAACCTTTCCTGGTAAGTTTTGTCCTGCAATCCATGTACTAGTTTAGTAGCTCTTCTCTGAACTCTCTCCAAAGTTTTAATATCCTTCTGCAGATATGGTCTCCAGTACTGCACACAATACTCCAAATGAGGTCTCCCTAGTGCTCTGTAGAGCGGCACGACCACCTACTTTAGGTTATCTGATATAATGACCCCTAAATCCCTTTCCTCAGATACTG
This sequence comes from Bufotes viridis, assembly GCA_033119425.1. Classification (NCBI taxonomy): domain Eukaryota; kingdom Metazoa; phylum Chordata; class Amphibia; order Anura; family Bufonidae; genus Bufotes; species Bufotes viridis. Next base: position 457,245,527 of record CM065591.1, on the reverse strand, counting down.
AGGTTAGTACTGTATCACTGATTTTATATTCTGCTCTTAGGTTTTTACACCCCAGGTGCATTATCTTGCACTTATCGACATTAAATTTTAGTTGCCAGATTTTTGACCATTCCTCTAGTTTTCCTAAATCCTTTTCCATTTGGTGTATCCCTCCAGGAACATCAACCCTGTTACAAATCTTTGTGTCATCAGCAAAAAGACACACCTTACCATTGAGGCCTTCTGCAATTTCGCTGATAAAGATATTAAACAATATGGGTCCCAGAATAGATCCCTGAGGTACCCCACTGGTAACAATACCATGGTCTGAAATCTGAATATACTCCATTGACTACAACCCTCTGTTTTCTGTCCTGCAGCCACTGCCTAATCCATTCAACAATATGTGAGCCCAATCTCAAAGACTGCAGTTTATTGATAAGCCTTCTATGTGGGACAGTATCAAAAGCCTTACTAAAGTCCAGATAAGCAATGTCTGCTGCACCTCCGCCATCTATTATTTTAGTCACCCAATGAAAAAAGTCAATAAGATTAGTTTGACATGATCTCCCTGAAGTAAACCCATGCTGTTTTTTTTTATCAATTACGCCATGGGTTTTTAGATGGTCCATAATCCTCTCCTTGAGTATGGTTTCCATTCATTTCCCCACTATTGATGTCAGGCTTACTGGCCTATAGTTGCCTGATTCCTCTCTACTACCTTTCTTGTGAATTGGCACAACGTTTGCTAATTTCCAATCTTCTGGGACAACTGTTACCAGTGATTGATTAAATAAATCTGTTAATGGTTTTGCTAGTACACCTCTAAGCTCTTTTAATAGCTGTGGGTGTATCCCATCAGACCCCTGTGATTTATTTGTATTCATTTTAGACAGCTGATTTAGAACCTCTTCCTCTGTAAAGACACATGCATCAAAGGATTCATTAGTCTTCCTCCCTAACTGAGGTCCTTCATCCATGTTCTACCTGCTCCATCTCACTGTCATGTGCCTGGCTGTAAGACACGCTGGAGCAGAAGCCTACCTGCTACTATATGTCCTGTCTGCAGTAGGGTAAAAGATCATTAAAGGGCATCTGTCAGCAGATTTGTACCTATGATACCGGCTGACTTGTTACATGTGCACTTGGCAGCTGAAGGCATCTGTGTTGGTCCCATGTCCATATGTGCCAGCATTGCTGAGAAAAATGATATTTTAATATATGTAAATTAGCCTCTAGGTGCAACGGGGACATTGCCATTACACCTAGAGGCTCTGCTCTCTCTGTAACTGCTTCACCCTCTGCACTGTGATTGACAGGACCAGGCATGATGATATTTACACTGCCTGGCCCTATCAATCAAAGTGCAGAGGGAACGGCAGTTCCAGAGAGAGCAGAGCCTCTAGGTGTAATGGCAACCCTTCTGAGGCTCTTGTGCATATATTAAAACATCATTTTTCTCAGCAATGTGGGCACATATTAACATGGCACCAACACAGATAATTTCAGCTGCCAAGCCCACATATAACAGGTCAGCCAGTTTCATGGTCATGGGTACAAAACTGCTGACAGATGCACTTTAAGCCTTGCTCCTTTGCTAAGCTTTGTCAACCAGCCATCTAGAAAAGCATAATGCAGGAAGTTCCTCGTTTACATTTAGCATTTGTTTCTAGCTTTAGTGTTACTTTTATCAATTATTTTTTTCAGCTAATTTTATGGTTTGATGCAGTACTTATGTGTTTTTAAAGAACCTGACTAACTTATTTGATAAAAGACATCATCAATATACTGTCACAAGGTACAATGCCATTGTTAAGGCAGCTACAGTATATGCCAGTGATGGAGAACCTTTTAGAGACCAAGTGCCCAAATTGCAACCCAAAACCCACTTACTTATTGCAAAGTGCCAACATGGCATTGTAACCTAAATACCAATATAGTATATCTTCCATGTACTTTATCATTTACTATAATAGCCCGCCTACATTCAATGCGCTGCCTGTGCTGTCCATAGTGTGCCCTGCGCTGATGAATGGCAGGAAAAGTCTAAGGCCTATTTGAACACCATAGCCTTTTTCCAGGGTGTGGGTGCCCACAGAGAGGGCTCTGAGTGCTGCCTCTGGCACCTGTGCCATAGGTTCACCACCACTGGTATATACATAGAAGTATTGCTGTGATTTGTATGCCTTTATATGTTCAGTGTCACTAGAGGGCACTGTTGCTGGAGGTTTTCAAAGCAATGGCAGTTATTGGTATGCTTGTTTATCTTATCTTTATATTGTTGGTTTTACTTTATTATCCTAAATTTAATGGTCAGATGTGGGGCCTATTTATGTACTGATATTTACCACTTTTGTGGCGTATACCAGTCGCAGATTTTGCTACTAAATCTGCAAGCAACTTTTCCCCGCTCACGTCACTTTCCCAAAAGGTCTAAAAATTTGGGCGTGGCATGGGCGAGGCCCATCTCATTCATCATTTTGTACACCAGTTTTTGGCATACAAAATGACTTAAATCTACGCCAGCAAGGGTAGATTTTAGATTGTTGCATGTGCTGCTGGTGGAAGCAACAAAGTTATGTAGAGGCCTGCTCCTCCACATAACTTTGGCGCTTCCTCCAGCAGCGCAGAAGCACATTTAAATTGCCAGTCTTAATAAATGTGCCCCTGTTTTTCTATTTTTAGGTTCCCTGTTTTATTGCCAAAAACTACAAACAACTCGTAATAATTGATAAACCAGAAGTGAAAAAATGAGACTAAGCACATCATGAATGTAAATGTTCCTAATAGTAAACTGTTCACAATGCTCACTGTGCTGAATTGAAAACTAAATTGTAATTTCATTATCGGAGCAGCCTACTTTACATGCTATCCATAGAAGTCTTTTTCAACCAATTTTGTTGTTAAATTCCCCATTTGCAAAAAAAGAGCTGAGTCGACCTGTTGGTTATGATGGTGAAAATAAAATCAAAATGCACGTAGTTGTACCAAGCATATGGGATAATGACCTCTCCCCACTGTAAATTCTGAGAATATTAGAAGCTACCCAGGAATTGGATGATTGTATATGTGCATGAGCCTGCCGAGCAGTTATACAACTCATTAACTAGGCTGCTGCAGAACTGACCGTCTGAGTATAAAATATTTAAGGAGAGAGAAAAGGTGGGAAATGTGTAAATTGCAATTTCCCGTTACTTATATGATGCTAACATACCATGCAACGCAGTTCACAGATTGCCACCATTCACATCATTCCTTGTCGGTTGTCACCAATATGGCATACGAATACGGTAATTTCCCAATGCTAGGAAAAGTTTCCTAGAAAGTCAATTAACCTACCTGTCTGTTTGATAAGGGGCACCATAGGACAGTGATGGAAAAGGAAGTTTATTATAGACTTAAAGGGGTTTTCCAGGATTTTAATATAGATGACCTATCCTCAGGATAGGTCATCAGTATCAGATTGACGGAGGTCCGATACCAGGCACCACCACCGATCACCTGAATGAATGGAAGGCTGCACTCCGTTCTAGTGCAGCCCTCCCTTGTTTTTTAACCTGCTTGAATAGGAACGAGTCGTCCCATTGATGGAATGAGACCACTTGTAGTTACAGCAGCTCACCGCTGCGCTGTTGACGGTGAGCAGGTAAACAAACAAGGGAAGGTTGCGTTGGCACTTAGCGCAGCCTTGCCTTCATCCAGCAGGGTTAATAATATTAAAATCTAGGAAAACCCCTTAAATGTTTATCCTCCTGACATCTGCCATACAGGTACAGAGGTTTTTAAAGATGGCCTTGAGTTGAGCAGTAGTCATGGCTGGTGGAAGCCTGCTGTTTCACACAGCAGATACCTACTGACAGTGTCTGTGATTGGAGGCAACTCTGATCATCGACATTTAACCCCTAGATCCCGTGGTCAATCGTGACCTCTGCATCTGAGCACTAATTTAATAGTAGCGGGCTGCTCTTGGTGACAGAATGCACAACAAGATCACAGGATTAGAGATCAGTGAATTTCTTGAAATTCGTTGCAGGTCTGATTCTAATGAATCATTCGGAAAATACAATTAAGGTACAAATAAATTCAACCCAAATCAAAACTGCTCCCCTGGATCATTTTTGCAGAATAGCGGGCTGAACATGATTGATGTATGTCTTTTTTTTACACCTAGAGGCTTTGCTTTCTCTGCAACTGCCGCGGCCTTTCCATTTTGATTGACAGGGCCAGGCATGATTACATTTTCCTCTATGTGTAATGGTAATGCCCTTTTTGTCCCTAAAGGCTCATTTACATATATTACAACATCATTTTTATCAAATGATGAACAAAAAGCATCCCTGCCCTCCACATTTATTTTGCATTGTACAGTCACATGGCAGAGAACGTGGACTGCTGTTTACAATTGTTCCTTGCAATTGTTGCTGTTCAGCAAGATGCATGCTGCCAGGGACACTTGGAGCAGCTGTTATGGACAGGGACAGTACATGTCAGCCAACTTGGCAGCCCACTGGGTCAATATTTTTCCTGGCAGTGGTGAGACAGCACCTCAGCAAGAAAGCCAGGTCCTACTGACATCTCCACGTTTGTGTCAGTCTGGTTCCTGGTAACTGGTGATGCTGCTTCATGTGATGCAGTAAAGCCGTGGTATAAAAATGCTTGAACATCCATGGCTTAGTTTTCTCTGACAGATCTTGCACACGTTAATGTTTTTGTCTTCTGGCGTTGTGGAGAAAAACTGACAGACGGGCAATATTCACACAGAGCCAGCAGCAGAAGAGCTTGGTTTAGGTATGGCATGTTTTGAGCCTGCACCCACAGCCTCAGCAGCATCACCAGTTCCTGAGCTGACCATAATAGAAGCGAATCTGGCCCTGGCAGTGCATTGGGAGCTTCTGGCCATATATTGCCCAGCCACCATCCTCCACCTCTGATGTCACCTCTTCCTCAACTCCCCGATCTGGCACCCAGGTCCTGTCACACACTTGTATCAGACTGTGATATGTCATTGTGAGCTCCTTGACCCCCCTCCCGATTCCCTGCTCTGTATTTTCCCAAAGTGCCACTGTCAATACCAGGGTTCTTACTGCCACCACTGTCGTTACAAATGCCACTACTACCACCATAGCCGTGCATGGAGTCCCTCACCTCCCCTGAATTTCCTCCTCATGGTAGTCCAAATGTTGACTGTTTTCATACAAGTCATCAACAGGGAGACTTTCTTGAGTAAAAAAGAAGGCATCCACTGGGAAGGGGCAGTGAAGACAGAGAGGATGCAAGTGAAAGACTTTTCTGGGGTGGCAAGGAGAAGGAGCAGGAGAAATACTGTGACTCCTGGCTCCAAGACACAGTTTCAAACACATAGGTGACCTCATCATCATCCTGCTGTGACTGAGGATGAGCAAGCCATACAATGTCATCCTCTTTATCCTCAATAATAATGTGGTACCGATTAGAAGCCAGGGATAAATGTGGCCTACTACTAGTGATGAGCGGCAGGTGCCATATTCGATTTCGACGAAATTCGCGAATATTCGAATGAATATTCGTTTCGTATTCGTCGAAATCGAATATTCGTCATTTTTTCTAGTTATCGCGATTAAAATGCGATTTAAATAATCGCATATTGCGATTTGTACTTAAGGCTACTTTCCTATTGGTTTCATATCTAGAATTAGCGAGGATGACGAATATGACGAATGTATTCGTCATATTCCTCAAAGCGAAGATAGCAGTATTCTACATCTTCGTTTTAGCAACCTATTCGTCAACCTCGCTAATTCTAGCAATCAAATAGGAAGGTTGACTATAGAGACAGCTGTGTTAAATTCGCTATGCGATTTTTTTTAATACAATAATTATATTACTTGATATGATAATATTATTATAAGTATTCTATTTATTAAAAAAAAAAAAAATCGCATAGCGAATTTAACACAGCTGTCTGGTAAGTCAACCTTCCTATTTGATTGCTAGAAATAGCGAGGTTGACGAATAGGTTGCTAAACGAAGATGTAGAATACTTCGTTATCTTCGTTTTGAGGAATATGACGAGTACATTCGTCATATTCGTCATCTCGCTAATTCTACCAAGCCAACCATAACTTCTGTGCTCATGGAGCGTCCCCATCACCATGGGAACGTCTCCATATACTAAAATGTACTGTCGGATTTGAGGAATTACGTTGAAATCGCAATGCGATTAATTCAAGTTATATTAATCGCATTGCGATTTCAACTTAGAGCTGGGTTTATAATGGGTCAGCTTGCTAGAATTAGCGAAGTTAGCGAATATGGAATATAGCAGCAGTGCTAAGTTGAAATCGCAATGCGATTAATTTAACTTAAAGTATTCGCATTGCGATTTCAACTTAGCACTGCTAGTGCATAGCTATATATTCCATATTCGTTAATTCTAGCCTATGTAAGATAGCAGTGCTAAGTTGTAATCGCAATGCTGATTAATATAACTTGAATTAATCGCATTGCGATTTCAACGTAATTCCTCAAATCCGACAGTACATTTTAGTATATAGAGATTTTCCCATGGAAGGGGACGCTCCATGAGCACGGAAGTCGGCAGAAGCGGCAACGGGCACTGACTGGAGCAGCCAGGAAGCCAGGAATCCTCATGACAGGTAAGAACTACTTTTGGGAAGTGGGAAAGAAAAAAATATAACTAAAAAAAAAAAAAAAAAAACGAATATTCGAAATAGCGAATTTATAGCGCTATATTCGAAATATTCGCGAATTAGCGAAGTGCCGATATTCGCTAAAAAAATTCGCTTTTCGAATATTCGCGCTCAACACTACCTACTACTACTACTAGTACTACTACTGACCAGATGGCTGATGCTGTTACTGATGTTACTAGCCACATCCTGACTCTCGGATGACAAGGCATAGGTCTTTCATTTCTCCCTCTTTTATTTTCCAGAAATTTTATTATGAGGCCTGTAAATGAAAAGTCATAGGTTTGGTACGCAGAATTCTAAACGGTACTAGCAAAATTGCAAGTGTTTTTACTATAATTTAAAGACCGAGGTGAAATTAAATGTCCGTTCCATTCCACAAAAACACTAACACTGGTATTGACAATTAACTTTTTGCAATAAAATGTAATTAAACTACACAGTATATTGCAGTAATAGAATGTGGCTATAAGAAGTCAGTTTTTGCAGTAAAATGTGTTTGAAATTACTACATGGTATTTATTTACAAGGGTATAAAAAGGCAGTTTTTTTTCTGTAAAATGAGGTTTATTCCTGGACTCGCTACCTGTTTGATCCCTGCCTGTTTATCTTGACATCTCCTGTTGCCGACCCAGATTGCCTGACCTGTACCTGTGACGCCTGCCCCGACCTATTGCCTGTTCGACTTCGCCTCTGCCTCATCCTTCAGTCCTGCACTGTTGTTCCTGGTTACGACTGCTGACAAGGCCTTGCTCAGGTACCTCCTGGTCCGTCTCGACTAGCTGCCTCATATGCCAATCCTCCTCAAGAGGTAGCGACCTAGTGTTTCCCTTGGGAAAGTCTATCCCCACCATCAGGGGTACTGTGAAGATGGAAGGGTTCACTTAGACAACGCCCTTAGAGGAGGTAGGACAAGTGGCACAGTGAATTCACATCCGCTGGTTCGTGAGATTAGGCAACAGGCTACTTCGGAAAAAATGTGTTTGGCACAGTTTAAGGTTTTTGAGAATGGGGTTCAGGTAAAAATTGCATGAACAGTGGGGCATCAGAAGGAATTTTACCGGTGTGCCCTAGGCACCCTAGTTCGACATTGACGATAGTTTAGGAAAGGGAGAGGAATAAAAGAGCTGATAAGTGGAGATAGAGACATTTTTCCTCTGATAGGATAAGGATAAAGATGAGAAATGAAAAAAGCTATGAAAAATTTGATTTGGCTGCTTTGTCGAATTTCATAAAGAAATTTGCTTTGTGATGAATTACTTCGTCATGAAGGTCATTTCTTTGTATGTAGTGGGCTCAATGACAGGGAACAGCAATGGTGCTGACCCCGTCGTTGAACCCCTCAGGTGCCGCATTCATTGGCATCTGAGATCATCATTGAGGGCTTTCAGGGGCTAATTCGGTAAAAAAAAAATACTCAATTTATCCATTTGATCACTTAGAGGCAGCCACAGCCATCTTGATTAATGACAAACAGCGAAATCTCGTCATATGTCACAGAGCACGAGGTTTCGCTCGGTATCTTCAATCAAGGTGGCTGCAGTGGCCTCTTCGCACGCAAATGGAGGTTAGTATGTATTTTTATTCTCATTACCACGAAGCGCAAGGAAATATGGCTTCGCGGCAAATCAAATTTCTCCTGAAATTCGGATTGCATGCCACTTTAAATACTTCAATTCACTCAACATAAATAAAGATATTATACATTTTCTTATATTCACCTGTAGTATTGATGTATGCAAAGTTGTATGAAAAGTTGGTGACCATTTGAGTTGCACTTGAAGCCTTGTAGAGCAAGAAATTGTTGGGCACAGAAGAAGACCTGAAGGGGATGAGGTAGAAGTCTTGAAGAACATAACAATACAACACAAGAGAGATGAAGATTACCTGTAGAGAGAGGTTTACATTAATGTTGTTAACTGGAAATCAATTAAATGAATAGAGGAGTTAGTGGAAACAGCTACACAGTGTAAGTACTGTAATTATGTAATCTCAGCAATACTGAAAGACAGGTGCTTAGAATAAAAGCATTCATCAAATAAAAGTGGTGAGACAAAGCTGAATGAATGGTGAGCTATTTAAAATTGTTAAGAAGCAAGTGGGGACAAAGCGAGACGGTGTGCATGATAAGGGAGAAGAGAAACAGAAAAAAAATAAGATAATAAAAAATGGCAAAATGAAGAGGTAGTTAAGCAAAGAGAACCCATGTGATGAGCTTAGAGGCATGAAGTATTACAAGAAAAATAACTCCATTATCGTAATCCTTTTTAGACCTTCGTCATACATGCCCGGGTGGCAGGAGGCTGCGGACCCACGATGTATGAGTAGAAATACAGGTCACCATGCAGACCGGCTAATCACTGCCAATGCCAATTTCTTAACCTAACCCCTTCCCTTCAGCCCATGGCCCTTCAGCTGCCCCCTCTTGCCCCTACCTGGTGCTGCCTGAGGCGATCGCCTTACCTGGCCTCATTGGTGGTGCACCCCTGTACACACCACCATTTCAGTTTGCGATGGTGTGCTGAGAGGTTCTGTGCACCAACACTGCAATGTGCTATTTACAGTTAAAACAATAATCATTTCCAAAAAAGCTGCATTGTTCAGTAATTCTATTGTACATTTGCAGTAGTTCAAGATCCCTGATTCCTGCTCCCTAAGTCCCAAGCCTTATCCCTATCACTCTACCCCTTCCTCTCCCTACCCCTTGTCCGCTTGAAGCTTGAATGCTTTTTTGTCCGTTGTTTTTTTTTTTCCACCAGTTTTTCTGTGAGAGAGCTGTGACCGACAAGCACTGATCAATGTGTACGTCATTGATCAGCACCTGTGCTCAGTTTTTTAGCACAATCATTTTTGTGTTTTCTGTGTGCACACACACTTTGCACACACAAACCATCTGCTTGTCAGCACCCTGCACCTGCTGATCAACGATCCATATCTTTCATGGCTGATAGTTTGTAGTCAATGGAGACTGTTCAGCTCCGGTCAGGTATGTTATGTCCCTATCCAACACTTCTGTCATTGCAATTGTTTGGCTCCTCTAAAGGAGCAGAACATCGACTTAAGTGGTAAATAGCTTTATTTATACATTTGCTTTCATGTGTCCTGCAACTCCTGAGCACCAATCAGTACCATCCATTACTGATCATATCTGTTTCAGTTTTCCGTGCAAATTTATTTATTTATTTATTTTTTGTTGAAGGTGTTTTAAATAAAATTCAGTGTGGGCTGTGATACTGTTAATGAGATGTGTCCTGTTCGTTACATTCATACCCCTAAAAATGCATGAAGCCTGAGACATGGTGGCTCTGGGAGCAGCATGTGGTCCAGGGGTTGCATGGCTCTACTAGGAATATGAGTAAATATATCATCATAAGCTATAAATCATTCCTGTTAAGACTTACACTTAATAATTCTCATAATCACATTTGGAAACACCCCTTACCTGACAGAGTGCTTTCCCACAGAATGAGAATCTTGAATTCTGGGACACATACATACATTTTATATTTGGTGTCTAAACAGTTGGCATGATGAAACCTGAATTATGGAAACATGTCGCCATCCATATAGCTTGAGAGAAGACAGAAAGATATAGTTTGTGGTTCATAATTCCGGCGGATCCACACTAGCTATGGGCTTTAGTCTAAAACTCTGGTCTTAAATAATTAATCCCCTAAATGTCTGGTTTGTGAGGTACGGGCTGATCCAGAAGAGGGCCAAGTTTATGACGCCAAGAGACGTGCAACTTTACCCTCAGTTCACACTTGCGCGTTTTACAGCGCGTTCGAACGCGCTGTAAAACGCATAACCGATGCAAACCAATGCTTCCCTATGGGACTGGTTCACATTTTCGCGTTTTACAGCGCGTTCGAACGTGCTGAAAAACGCCCGACGCATAAACAAGTACTTGAGCTTTTTTTGGGGTGTTTGTCGCACGTTTTGGCCCATAGACTTCAATAGGAACGCGCAACGCTTGTATTTTGCGCATTTTTGACACTAAAAACGCACGTTTGAACGCGCGTTTATGAATTTGCAACATGCTGGAAAGGCCAGACCCCAGCTCTGATTGGCCAAACTTCATATAGACAGGGATATTTGGTCATTGGACAACACTGCAGTCAATCACACAAACGCGTGTAAAACGCGCGTTTACTATTGCCAAAAACGCGCACAAAAACGTGTGTGAAACGTGCGACAAAAACGCGCGTCTCAGAAACGCTCAGGTGTGAACCCAGGGTTAGAGACAGTTTTTTAGTAAAATAGTCCAAAATCACCAAGTATCACAACGTATGTTGCAGAAGTAATCATCATCACTCCCCCTACACTTTAAGAAAAAAAAGTGCAGCTACTCTTTAAACTCATCATTATAGCATAAATTAATACATTTAAAGACTATTGGCATTCTTTTTATCTTTGCTTTTTACTCAAGTTGGACAAAAAATATTTAATATTTTTTTTGAAGTGGTCTAATTAAAAATTTTCAAAAGTTTTTCCTCTATGGCTTTAACTTGCCCTACATCTACAGACTATTGCATTCTGCTTCACAGTAAATCCTTAGGGAGTTTCTCTAGCGGCTAGTTCTATAGCCCTGATCTGTACTTTTCTGACTGCTCATAAATAGAGATGAGTAAATGTCTTGAAAATCACTTTGGGTCTCACTCTAAATAATGACTAAGATGGGGATTCAGTTTGGGTATGAAAAAAATGCTAACCAAATCAAAAGTGCTCTAATTGCCCTGAAAAGTTGTGTAGGATGCTCTGAGGTCTCCTAGGACCAGGGATGGAACTACTGATGTACCAGCTGTACCTTGAGCCTGATGTGATCCATTTCTCTGGGGAATGGGGTTAAGGTGGAGGCACTAAGGGGCATTCTACTATGTGACAGCACAAAGGGAGTACAACTATTATGTGGGGGCACTAACGGGGCCTTCTACTGTGTGGGGTCACTGAGGGGACATAAATACTGTGTGGGTGGGGTTTGTATGGTGAAGGGACGGGGAGTTGAGGGGAATCTGTTCTCCATCTCTCCATCTTCTTTCTCTCTTTTTAAAATGTTTAAATACATTTTCTCACTCTCTCTTTCTCCTTTCAAGCTCTTTAACTCAAAGGCAGCGACATATATAGCTATGGGTAAATGTATAGCTGACGATGTTAAACCAGCTTGTTTAATAACACACTGCACAGATTAGTTATAGTTTTTTTAAATAAATAAAAAAAGTTGGACAATGTTGCAGCAGCGGCTGGTAGCCTATGCCATTTTCCTGCACTTACCCAACATGTCAAACCTGCCTCCAGCTGCTGGATCCGCTCTGTTCCCATTCTCAGGCTGCAGCCTGCTTTCTGTTCAGGCATCTCCTCCTGCACCATTTTTTTTTTTTTTTTTGCGGATCCATTGTAATAATGCCTATCCTTGTCTGCAAAACGGACAAGAACAGGACGTGCTCAATTTTTTTTGCGTGGCTATGGAACGGACATACAGATGCGGATAGTACACGGTGTGCTGTCAGCATTTTTTGCAGACCAATTGATATGAATTGGTCTGCATCATATCCACAAAAAAAAACAGAACAGATACGGAAACAAAATATGTTCGTGTGCATGTAGAAAAATAAAAATATATTTGCCATTCAGCGGTGCGGTTATATGTTCTAAAGCCTTTTGTGGCGTGTATAAGTGGAAAAAGAAAATTATATTTGACGTTCAGCTGTGCAGTTATATATTCTAAAGCCCTTTTTGTCGTGTATTAGTGGCAAAATAAAAATATATTTGCCGTTTCAGTGGTGCAGTTATATATTCTAAAGCCTTTTGTGGCGTGTATAAGTGGGAAAAAATGTATTTACCATTCAGCAGTGCAGTTATATATTCTAAAGCCTTTTGTGTCATGTATAAGTGGAAAAAAATCAGGGCCTGTTTGCCGTTCAGCGGTGCAGTTATATGTTCTAAAGCCCTTTTGTGGAGTGTATGAGTGGAAAAAAGAAAAATATATTTGTCCTTCAGCTGTGCAGTTATGTGTGGAGTGATTCTAAGAGCGACGCCTGTCATCTGCATGTCATACTGACTCACAGTATTATTTCACTACCACAGCAGACTCCCTATGCATGTTACTACAAGGCACAGTGTTCTACACCACTATGAAGGCTCTCTGAAGCCAGGAAATAGCCGTTTTTAACGCGATTCACCATGAATAAATTTGGATCGGACCAAATTTTTTCTAAAAATTCAGCGAACCAGCCAAATAGAATTTTTGAAAAATTCGCTCATCTCTAATTATTTGGTTCATAGTAGGGAGGGATCCATAGTAGGGAGGCGTCCACATGGGATTATGGTCACCCCTATAGTAAATTCCTCAATTTTATTGAGGAAACTTTTCCTGCCAAAATGCTATGTACCATCCCTGGTATCATCACACAGGAGGACAGGGGCTGCTGCATACATGCTCCGGCTCCACCGATCCCTTCTAAGGGGAGCTGGAGCACACCCGGATAATCACGGCATCTGAAAGGTTAAGGCTGGGAACACACCTAGGCGTTTCTGAATCGCGCGTATTTACTGTCGGACGTTAGGAAAGGGTTAACTTCCAAGCCTTTACACTGAGATTGGTCCACCAAGTGGGAATGATATGATTAGGCAGAGGGGCCTGGGTATACCTGATTTATAGTGATTGGTGACAAATTAATGCAGAACAAATATAATTTTTGGGTGAATTACGACGAATCGGCCAAATTGAATTTTTCATCTCTAGTAGCTATACAAACCATTCTTACCAATGCAGATTTTCTTCATATTACTATGAACTGTATCCAGTCTGACAGAACATTCTTCCCCTTTCCTCTCATGAAATAAATGACCAGCTCTGTAATAGACCTTAATAAACATTTCAACTATTAATCCCGCCACATGCATCAATACACTGGGAAGTCTGCCTAATGTAATGCGTGGGCAGAATTTCCCCTGTTATACTGAAAAAATCTTCCAGAATCCTGTTCTCCAATGCTAAAAATGTTACTCATGGCAATCTTAGAATTGTTGGCCAGAAATCTGTCTGCATCAAATTTACAGACACAGGGAAGACATAATACCATCTTATTAAAAAATTGAACACCACGCATAGACATTCCCACATGATTTAAGTCTAGAAATGATAAAACACTTTCCATACATATATGTTCTACTCAGCGGTGCTCTATTAGGTCTCTGGCTGAATTATTCGCAAAAACGCAATAAACAATTTATTGGAAAATTATACTTTAACTAGCAGGACAACTCGACTTTGCACTGGTATATTTGAACTATTTGATTTAAAGAGGATCTTTCACCGCTCCTGACATGCCTGTTTTAAAGAAGACCTTTCATCCTGAAAAAATTCTGAACTAAGTATCATGATATGTAGAGCAGTGCCCAGAGATCTCACTGCACTTACTATTATCCCTGGGTGCCACTCCGTTCTCTTGCTATGTCCCCTGGTATGTTCCGTGACTTGGTTATACTAGGCGGAGACTGCCCTTGCTCTCCTGGGAGTCTCCTTCTCCCATGCTGTAGCTCTGACCAACCGCAGCGCTCAGCTCATAGCCTGGGAGAAAAAAAAACTCCCAGGCTATGAGCTCTGCACTGCGATTGGCCAGAGCTACAGCCTGGGAGAAGGAGACGCCCAGGAGAGCAAGGGCAGTCTCCGCCTAGTATAACCAAGTCAGGCAGGCTCCGCCCAGTATAACCAAGTCCCCAAAGCTACTGGAGGACATAGCGGGAGAACGGAGCGGCGCCCAGGGATAATAGTAAGTGCAGGGAGATCTCTGGGCGCCGCTCTACATATCATGATACTTAGTTCAGAATTTTTTTTCCAGATGAAAGGTCCTCTTTCATAGCTTCATGCATTCCCCATGTAATAACAATTCTGGAACATCTATCTATTCTTATGGCTCTATGTTGTGCCATTCCTTTATTATTTCTACTAGAAGTTATAAATGAATTGCTAGCTGTCTGCAGTAAGGGTACAGAGGGGAGGTAACCAGTTGTGGTTGTATACCTGTGTATATGATAGAAATACACTTACCATTTCAAACCCTCTACTTCTAGCACCATCGCTCCAGTGCTCCTTGCTGGGAATTGTTGAGGTGACTGCAACAGATTGGTGCCGTATATTGCACATGACCACTGCAGCCAGTCACTGGCCTTAGCAGTCTTGTGTTGTATACCACCAAGTCCAGTGATTAACTGCAGTGCTCATATGCGGTATATAGGCATGTCATCACTGCTGCCTAAAGCATGACATCATGGCAGCAGCAGTGGAGATGGAATTGCAGCGCAATTAAAAAAATGAAAATACTTAAATATGAAATTATAATAAATATATTTGCAAATACCTTTCATTACTGTCACAGGATGTCGGCGCTGCACTCATTCCCTCCTGTTCCGCTGTCGTCCTGTGCTTAATGCTGAGCAAGGATGTGCTGTGCGTCCTCGTCTCCAGGGTGACGCGGAGTGGACGGGAGTCGGCAACACACGCCTTCTCTGCGTCCCATGACAACAGTATTAGGGCTGAGCGCCGAGCTGGCCACTTGGTGCTCAGCTTGAGGCAGGCTGTTGACTCATGTGAAGCTGGCCACGTCACATGACTTCTTGCCTCCAGTATTTAAACAGGCAGCCTGCTGGCCACAGGTTGCCTGTGAATTAACTCCTTACCTGGTGTGTCCTCAGGCTTGGTAAGGTTTTGCATCTCAGCTCCCTGGCGTTTTGCTCCCTTGATCCTCAATTGTGGTTTTCTCTGGTTGTGACCTTTGGCTTGTATTCTGACCTCCCCTCGTTTGCTCCTCTGGTTCATATTTGATATCCTGGTATTGACTCTACTGGTTTTGACTCCTCTGCATTCTCTCTTCGGCGTGTTTGTCTCTCCTGGTTTGACCTCTGGCTTATATCACTTTGTCTACCTGTATCCGTATTTACTAGGACTGTCAGTGTTGTCTGTCTTGTCCATACCTTCCTCACTTACGCAGGTAAGGGACCGCCGTCCAGTTGCGTCCCGTTACCCAGGATGGGAGGTGCAAGCAGGTAGGGACAGAGGGGTGGGTGGCAGTCTGGGGTGCACATTCCCTTCCACCGTCTCATGACAATTACTTAGAATGGTTTGTTTTGTCTAGGGAGGAATCATTAGGAGAGAAAAAATGGCCACGGTCCTATCAGTACAGACAAAACCTGTTACAAAGTCAGACAGGAGGACAAGCTACTTCACCACAATGAGCCATAGTGCTGCCTCATCCTCCTCTCTGATCTTCTTGTCAGGAATCATGATCCTGAATACAGGTGAATCTATGTGGGAATGGAGATGATGAGGAGACATGAGAGGAGGGTGAGGTGTGGTAATAAGCAGCAGCATTTGTTTACAGTGTCCATTACCACAGCAACACATTACTGCAGTCTGTCCTGTCTGTCCTCTCTGTACTTCATGTCTCTTCATGAACTAAATTCCCCAGAGATTCAGCTAAAGTTCTTATCATCTGTATTCAGGATCATAATCCCAAGCAAGTAGAGAGGAGGAGGAGGATGAGGCAGCTCTTTACCTCAGTGTTGTAAACTAACTTGTCCTCATGTGTAATCAGGACAGGTTTTGTGTGAACTAATGGGACAGCAGCCATTTTGTTTCCCCTGATGATTGCTCCCT
This sequence comes from Bufotes viridis, assembly GCA_033119425.1. Lineage (NCBI taxonomy): Eukaryota > Metazoa > Chordata > Amphibia > Anura > Bufonidae > Bufotes > Bufotes viridis. The sequence continues at coordinate 457,229,204 of CM065591.1, read as the reverse complement.
AGACAAAAAGCCCAATTATAAATAATAAAAGGTATTTGAGAATATATTTATAATAAAGTAATATTTAAGTATTTTCATTTTCTTAATTCCTGGAGAACCCCTTTAATCAGCTGATCCTCCAGGAGACACCCCTATCAGATACTAAGGTTAGGTCATCAGTATAAAACACTTGGAAAACTCCTTTGACTAACAGCTTTGTACCCCTATTTTATGGTGTAAAAAAAAGTTCTAAATTTTGACGAACTTGATATTTACACTAAAATTTGCAACTTCTCTTGCCTCTCATCACTTTCCTGATGCGTTTCCCTATGGCTATGGTGCCACAGTTCATCAGGGGCGTTAGGGACAGTATTGATATCCATACTGTCCCTAATGTGCCTGATGAAATGTGGCACAATAGCCAAACGCATCTGGATTATTTTTATAGGGATCGATGAGGAATCCATCTGAATGACTGAGATTATATCTTTGGGGGACATTATTGTTTTGGATACTAAATATTAATAATTGTGTCCAATACTGGATATATATTGTGTTTTTTGTTTTTGGTATTTGATGTGGGCAATGTAGAAAACTACATAGGTATATACTCCTGGTGGAGGTTTGTTCTGTGTTAGGGTCTCTTTAGGGTATCCAGGAGGTTTCTGACACAGGATAGCCCCAATATGGGCATCCATTCCATTTATAGACAGGGCCTGATTATTTTATGGAGAATATCAGGGATGAATTTTCCGACCCTTTTTCCCTACCCTGCCTTTCTAACATTAATAATAAAGAGGCAATTTAATATTTTAGATTTATTTATTAAAAATTATGTTTTAGCGGTTGTGGTTCTGTGATTCACTTTATTTGACAGTACGCCACCATATCTGACAAACTGACTGTCTGATTGTCAGATATTTTTGAAAAGTGCTGACAGCAGGCATAGATTTCCTTTTCTGTCTTCAGGAGAGCCCAAGAAGCACTAAATGTATTAAGTGATATACCAGGGATCAGCGACCTTAATTTATATGAGAGTTTTTAGAAGAACAGAGCGAGTATGCATGCTGGGAGTTGTAGTTTCATAAGAGCTGGAGTGCCAGAGGTTGCCTACCCCTGATATATACAGTCGGGCTTCTACACAGTATGGTTTAAGAATGGTATATAAACCACCAGTCCTATTAAATCTCCCCATAATGAGTTAAATTGAGACCTGAAGTTTTATTGGGACATTTTGGTTCAGCATACAGTAGATTTCTTAAACCAATGTCAATCTGTGACTGTAGCAAGCTACTTTACTGTATTTTGCCTCGAGCAAATACTTGTTTTCATAGGTTTTATAAATATCTAATTCAGTATTGGGAGTCAGCTTACCACTTATATAAATCAGACAGATATTGAGCTAATTTAAAATGATGGATATCTCTATTTAAAAAAACATTATGCAGTCTACACTGAGTAAGTAGGACACAACTACTGAATGGTGCTAAGTAATATAAAAATACACTGTAAAAAAAAGTTATTAAAACTTATGCAAAGAATAACTGACTTACTGTATTTTTTGTCCTATAAGACACACCTAGGTTTTAGAAGAGGAAAATAAGAAGAAAAAAAAATTTTCATTAGACCTCAGATCAGATGCCCAATGTTAATCAGACCTCAATTCAGAGGCCCAATCAGAGCTCCAATGTTAATAAGACCCCCAATCAGGCCTCAAATCAGACCCCCAATGTTTATAAGACTGCCATTTAGACCTCAAATCAGACCCCAATGTGAATGACCCCCTATAAGATCTCAGATCAGAGCTCCAATGTAAATTACCTCCATTCATACCTCAATTCAGACCCACATGCTTAGAGCAGATAAAATAATCTACTTATTTTTCCTGCTCTGGACGATACTACTTTTCCTGCGATCCAGCGCACTTCCTGTCACGCAGTGCTGTAACCCAACTTCTCATAGCGTGAGGTCACAGAATGCCAACATCCTCACACTGTCCGTAGGTCGCAGCACAGCTTGAGGAGCCTGCAAGAAAGGACCAGGAAGTGGCAAGTACGGAGCCTGTACAGGGAGCACTGCATTCACCACTCCCCTATCGTCATGTACAAATGACCATTTCCAAAATGGGAGCACTCATTAGTATTCACTACATAAGATGCCTGACATTTCTCCCCACTTTGGTTTGAAAAAATGTGCATCTTAGAGGGCGAAAAATACTGTATTTGCCCAAACCAACCAATCAGATTGATCCTTTCATTTTCCAAAGGAGCTCTGAAAAATTAAAGGGAGGATCTGATTTGTGGCTATAGTCAATTAAGCCAGTTTTCCCTTGCACCAGTTGTGATAAATCTCCCTCTAAGAAATGAAAATAATGCAAATGAATGAGCAAGAAAAATTACTTGAAGAAAAATGCCTAAAGAGAGTCTGTAAGCAGTTTTGACCAATCAAAACTGCTAACAGTGCTAGGTATGGACTGGGGTAAGCAGAACAAACATACCTTTGTGGAGGTTTTGTCTTCAAGAATGGGGTAAGAGCAGATAGCAGAGAACACCTTACAGTGAAGCTCTGCGTCGTGGACACTAGCAGGAGCTGAAACTATCTAAATACTTGTTCATGTTCTCATACTTACCAATGTTTCAGTTGGTAAAATCCGGTTCATATAAGCCCCGCACCTGGGAATGCCCAACCCCACCTGGCAACACCCACATGTGTTAACCCCTTCTGTTTTTGGCTCAGGACAGGATAAATTGGCTCTGAAAATCAGGGACAATCCTGCCAAATTTGGGATAGTTGGCAACTGTGCTGTGCATTCCCGTTATTCCTAACAATAATAAAACCTCCACAAAAAATAAGTTTGTCCTGCTATCCCCTAGCACCGTCAGTAGTTTTTCTTGGCCAAAACTGATGATAGACTCCTTTTACAGGAACACTCCAGTCCCAATGTAAACAATGAAAAAGCCACAGTGCTTACACAAGCACAGAGGCATCTTCACATAGCTGATCACTGGGGGTGCCAAGAGTCAGAACTCCACTTATTTAATATTGAGGATAAGCTGTAAACATCTTGGAAACCTCATTTTGAAGGGCAACATTAGTGTGCACTATGGACCAGGGTAATTTTTTAAGTCTCTTTCTGTTCGATACAAACAAAGAACTCCCCTTAAAGGAAATCCCTGAATGTCCCTGACTAGTGGGTACATTTATACACTGTAGATCGCATGTGTCCCTGAAATCCTATTTGAAAGAAGGCTAAAATGTAGCCTCTGCTATACATAAATGGTAAGATAATTGTAATCTTCAAACCTCATAGTTGTTCATATCATGTTTTAAAATACTTTAAATCAAATGCATGATTAAAGGGGTTATTTGGGGATTTTCACATTTATGGCCTTAGGATTCCTTATAATAGGTGATCAATATGGGATCGGTGGGAGGTCCAACTCCCAACAACTCAGCTATTTAAGGAAGCTGTGGCATTCACCGGAGCTTTGATGAATGCCATGGCAAACCTACTCATTTCCGGAACACTTGCCGGATTGCTGGATCCGGCATTAAATTCCATTGAAATGTATTATTGCCGGATCCGGTACCAAGTGTTCAGGAAATTGTCGCATTGACGGATCCGGTTTTCCTTTCTGCGCATGCGCAGACCTTTAAAAATTTGAAAAAATAAATACTGGATCCGTTTTTCCGGATGACACCGGAGAGACGCATCCGGTATTTCAATGCATTTGTCAGACGGATCTGGATCCGGAAACAAATGATATCCGTTTGCATACCGATTTCCGGATCCAGCAGGCAGTTCCGGCAATGGAACTGCCTGCCAGATCCTCACATCGCTAGTGTAAAAGTACCCTTACTGATAATACAACCATCTGCATCTGTTATGAACAGATCCGGTTGTATTATCTTTAACATTGCCAAGACGGATCCGTCATGAACTCATTTGAATGTCAATGGCGGACGGATGTGTTTTCTATTGTGGCAGATTGTGGCAGAGAAAACGGATCCTTCCTTATTGACTTACATTGGGTTAATGCCGGATACGTTTTGCATTCGCATCCCAGGACGGAAAGCAAACTACAACATGTTGCAGTTTGCTCTCCGGTCTGGGAACGCAACTAAACGGAACGGAATGCATTTTGGTGCATTCCCTTCTGTTCAGTTCAGTTTTGTCCCCATTGACAATGAATGGGGACAAAACTGAAGCATTTTTTTTCCGGTATTGAGCCCCTATGACGGGACTCAATACCGGAAAACTTAAACGCTAGTGTGAAATTGCCCTTACTCTTCTTGCTGATAGCGTTAAATATAAATTATGTCATAATTAGGGATGAGCGGGCCCATGGATGTTCATGGTTCGTCAGGTTCAGCCAAACTTCGGGTCAAAGTTTGGGTTCGGGACCCGAACTTGACCTGAACTCGAACCCGAACCCCATTTGAGTCAATGGTGACCCAAACTTTGGTGCACTAAACTGGCTGTAAAATAGTCAGAGTAAGGGTCTAGAGAGCTGCAAAAGGAAGCAAAATGGGGGTAAGAGCAGAATAATTCCCCTAAAACAAATGTGGATAGGGAAATGACTTAAAACAACATAGAATATAAAAAAATTTAAAAATAATAATCTTGAACTAGGAGGCGGAGGTCAAAGTGGAGTAGGAGGTTGAGGAGGCGGTAGACATGGCGGTGTAGGTGGAAGCGGCAGTGGAGGAGGAGGAGATAGCCATGACTGTTTTTTTGTTGTTTTTATTTTCCATTATTTATTTATTTGTTATAAATTTGAAAAGGCCCCAAAACATTGGGAAATGGAAAAGAAAACACAAAAAGAAGGTGCGCTGTAGTATAACAATGGCTGGGTGCGGCCGGTATACTTGTCTATTCAGCACAAGAAACGGACAAGTCCTGTGGGATCAATGCCTGGTTAATTTTAATGCGTCTGTGACAACCAACCCAAACCCCCCCCCAACGTGCTAAACACACGTTCAGACAATACACTGGCCCGAATGGGGCAGACCCATCAGTCAGTACTTGTAGGTGCGTACACATGTACTGTTCAACCATGTTGCTGAAATGCTGCCTGCTGCTAAGACGTTCCGTATCAGCTGGTGGTGCTGGTTGTTGTGGCGTGCTGACATGGCTTTTCCACATTTCGGCCATGCTAACCCTCCCTTCTGAGGTGCTGGCGGTGCCCCAGCTGCATTAGCGACTTCTTCCTCCTCCTCTGCCTTCACCTTGTGCTTCCACTGAGCCCCTGCTATCAGGTGGGAATGCCATCAGCAGCGTGTCTACTAGCCTGCGCTTGTACTCGCGTATCTTCCAATCAGGCTCCAGTGACGGAATTAAAGGGAGTCTTTCACCCCCAAACCCCATTTTTAAGCACTCACATCTTCCTGTGCTAAATTGCCCCCCTATTAAAAAGCCTCTTACCCCATTTCTGTACCGCTTACCTATCTTCATAAAATCACTTTTATTGCAGCTGTCAATCACAGCTCAAGGTGCCCAGGGGCGGCGTCATAATGGCCGGTGCCCAGGCCGCGTGCTCATCTTCCTAACTGTCCACGCCACCTTTCACCCAGACGGCCCGCCCAGTGTCTTCTGCTTGTCCTCCTTCTCAAGTGGCCAAATCCCGTGCCTGCGCCGAGGATCCGGCAGTCCACTCTGAACAGCCCTCCGATGCAGCGCTTACAGGAGTATTGCTGTATGGGCCCTCGCCTGCGCACAGGATACCCCGATGCTTGTGCCAGTAATCGGGAAACCAGTGCGCAGGCTCGGACTGCTGGATCCTCGGTGCAGGTACTTGTCTGTGATCACCCACCACGTCAGGCATGGAGGCCTACTCGTTGGTGGTGAATTGGTGCTATTCCACAGAGCGACTCACCCGTGCGTGCTGCAGCTAAAACTCCACTATCGCCTTCTGCTGCTCGCACAGTCTCTCCATCATGTGCAAGGTGGAGTTCCACCTTCTGGGTACGTCGCATATGAGGCGGTGAGCAGGAAGGCCGAAGTTACGCTGCAGCGCAGACAGGCGAGTAGCAGCATGGTGAGAACTGGGACGGATCCATTATGCAGCCCATAGACTTCTATTATGACGGAATGAATACATTCCATCATAAAATTGCATTATGGTCCATGGTAAAGGAATCCATAGCACAATTCTGCTCTTACCACCAAACGAAGCGCAAATGAATTTCACAACATGAAATTCACAAATCCCTAATGTCACCCACTGAACTAACAGACAGATATATTAATTTCCCTTTCACGGATGCAGTGCAGGTGTACCTCACACCAAAAATGGGTATATGTCACCCACCAAACTAACAGACGGTTTAGCTATATTAATTTCCCTGTCACGGATGCAGTGCAGGTGTACCTCACACAAAAAATGAGTATATGTCCCCCACCAAACTAACTGACGGATTAACTATATTAATTTCCCTGTCGCATACCTCACACAAAAAATGGGTATATGTCACCCACTGAACTAACAGACGGATTAACTATATTAATTTCCCTTTCATGGATGCAGTGCAGGTGTGCCTCACACCAAAAATGGGTATATGTCACCCACCTATCTAACAGACAGATTAACTATATTATTTTTCCCTGTCACAGATGCAGTGCAGATGTACCTCACACCAAAAATGGGTATATGTCACCCACCGAATATGATCACGAATATTCAAATTGCGAATTTTTTTTCGCAATCAAGAAAATAATACCTGAAGATCAGGAATTCACAAATTCGCAAATATATGGCAAATATTCGCCCAAATATTCGCAAAATATCACAAATTCGAATATTGCCCCTGTCGCTTATCAGTTATCACTACTAACAGACAAATTAACTATTATATTTTTGTGTCAGGTGTACAAAGATGGTGTATTGCACCCACAAAAAAATCACTATAGATCACCCACAGAATAAATAGCCAGATGAGATTCCTAAAACTCTCCCTAACTTCAGCTGCCTGCTTCCTGTCCCTGTACTACTCAGAGCTGATGGGCGGTGCTACACGCAGGGCTGCCATCAGAAATTTTGGGGCCCCTTACACAGCTCAAGGCCTTGGCCCCCCCCCCCCCCGACACTGCCCCAGTGGCGGATCCAGAGCCTGGTCTTTGGATGGGCACTTCCCCCAGGAATAGGAGATCATGGGGCCCGTGTCCCCGTCCACTTTCAAGCCACACCCACACACAGCCCCACCCATATATCGCGCCCATACCTCTTACATCCAAGGACGTCCCCCACACGGCCCTCCACTATGTAGTTCGCCCGCCACACTGCCCCCCACTGAGTAATTTGCCCCCCAAGTTAATTTTGCCCCCAAACAAGTTAATTTTGCCCCCAGACAGCCCTGCATTATGTAATTTGCCCCACACGGCCCTCCATTATGTAGTTTGCCTGCCACACTGACCCCCCCACTGACTAATTTCCCCCCCCCCACAAGTTAATTTTGCCCCAGACAGCCCTGCATTATGCAAGTTGCCCCCACTAAGTAATTTGCCCCCACACTAAATAATTTTGCCCCCACATGTCCCTCCATTATGTAGTTTGCCCGCCACACTGACCCCCACTGAGTAATTTGCCCCTCCCCCACAAGTTAATTTTACTCCCAGACTGCCCTGCATTGTGTAATTTGCCCCCACACTAAGTAATTTTGCTCCCACACGGCCCTCCATGTAGTTTTCCCGCCACACTGACCTCCCACTAAGTAATTTGCCCCCACACAAGTTAATTTTGCCCCCAGACAGCCCTCCATTATTGCCCCCCCCCCCCGTACTTGTGTCGCTGATTCCGGCCAGCTCACTCCCCAGCACCGGCAGGAGGTACCCTATCCTTGAATCCAGTCTCTGTGCATGGGCGTCCGCAGAAATTTATTTTTTGTGAACAACAGAAAACTGGTCAATTAAATAAAGGCTTTGGATCCGGGGGCTGGGCCGAGAGTAGATGGATGGGGCATGAATTAATATAAATTAAATTTCATAACATTAAAGGTTTAGTTTATTTCAAGATAGAAAAGCATAAAAAGACGCACCTAGGTTTTTAAGGAGAAAAATAAGAAAAAAATTATTTTTAACCATAAGGTGAGCATTTGGTGGGATTTGAACTAATGGTGGCCTGTGGATGGCACTGGTTTGGGGGGAATCTGTGGATGGCACTGTTCTGGGGGGGGGGATCTGTGGATGGCACTGTTTTGGGGGGGGGGATCTGTGGATGGCACTGTTTTGGGGGAATCTGTGGATGGCACTGTTTTGGGGGGATCTGTGGATGGCACTGTTTTGGGGGATCTGTGGTTGGCACTGTTGTGGGGGGGATCTGTGGATGGCACTGTTGTGGGGGGGATCTGTGGATGGCACTGTTGTGGGGGGGTATCTGTGGATGGCACTGTTGTGGAGGGATCTGTGGATGGCACATATATAGCATCTTATGCTATATATATGTCATCCACAGATCCCCCCTAAGTGCCATCCACAGACCGATCCCCCCTAAGTGCCATCCACACTGATCCCCCATAAGTGACCCCCAACACTCAGAATTAATAGTGGTATAATAAAGCAAAGACCTTTTTTTCTTCAGAATCGCGCCACACTCCGGAGCCCAGTGCCGCCGCCTAGTTAATTTATTCACCTCACTTGCGGGTGATGTAATCTCGCGCAGTGCATCTGCGCGAGATTACGGTGCTTCTCTTCAATTATGTCAGCGCCAGTGAGGTGAGTAAATTAGCTAGTTTGCACGTCAGACAGACACACACACAGGGACAGACAGACAGAGACACACACACAGGGACAGACAGACACACACACACAGGGACAGGGACAGACAGAGACACACACAGGGACAGGGACAGACAGAGACACACACAGGGACAGGGACAGACAGAGACACACACAGGGACAGGGACAGACAGAGACACACACAGGGACAGACAGACAGAGACACACAAAGGGACAGACAGAGACACATACAGGGACAGGGACAGACAGAGACACATACAGGGACAGGGACAGACAGACAGACACCATGGCCCTCAGAATACACCTGGATCTGTGCTATAAACCCCCTTAATTGCACCAGATTCCACTCCACTTGAACCCCACTGCTCCTGAGTGCTCCACCTGCCCCCTCCTACATGAGCTGCCCCTCACCTGCTCTCCATGAAGCTTTGTGGACTCCAGGACTGCAGCACATCCTCCCTCACTGAGCAGCCTGCAGGCACACAGCCCCTCCTCCCTCCACAAGCTGCTGCTGCTGTCGGGGTTTGTCCATGTGACTATGAAGGAGCATGTGACCAGTGATGTCACAGACCTCCTTCTAGCAACTACATTCTACCCATGGATCTGCCGAGACTTCAGCTATCTTGTTCTCAGAACAAGATAGCTGGGGCCCCGGGAGGTAAGGGACAGGCTGCAGAAGGAAGAGGGGAGGAGCACTGAGCCCCAGAGCCGGCTGCCACAATAAAAAGAAAAAAAGAAAAAAAAAGTTTCAGGACTGGCAGGGCCCCCCCCAGGGTCTGGGCCCCTTACTGGGGTATGGGCTGTACCCCCCTGATGGCGGCCCTGGCTACACGTGATCCAGCTTTTATAGAGGCTGGGTCACATGATGCACCAGCCAATCATAGCCATGCCATTACTAGGCATGGTTGTGATTAGTGTTGGGCGTGAATATTAGAATTGTGAATTTTTATAGCAAATATCGCAACTTTGAGAATTCGCAAATATTTCGAATATAGTGTTATATATTTGTATTTTCAAATATTCTACAATTTGTTTCAACTAAACCTATGATCCCTCCCTGCTTCTTGCTTGTGGGCCAATGAGAAGGCTGCAATGTCTTTGTCTGAGCTTAGCAACATCCCTAGCAACCAATAGGAAAGTTGCCTACCCATTACTATTTAATAACCTCCCCAGCAGCCATTTTCTGCAGTTTATAACAGTTCTGAGAGAGACAGCAGTGTTATTGATGTGCTCTGTGCTTTCCTGTGTCATCACATTAGATAGTTAGTTAGTTAGTTAGTTAGTTAGTTAGCCTTTATATATATATAATGCAGATAGTTAGTGGGAGATAGTCAGTGTAGGTTAGATTGTGATATAGTGTAGCTGATAGGTTCTGCTTTCCATACATACATGCTACATACATAGTGCTGTGATGTCACAAGTTCACAACAATACTTAGTGCACAATCACTAATATGTAGTCAGACCTGCTAAAATGTGAAGTTGCAGGTATTGTGCCAAAATATTCGCATCATTGGTGCCGATTTGCGCAATCACAAATATATTGGATATAAAGCTATTGTAATGTTCTTACATTGCCAACCATTTTCTCCAGTCTCAGGAAACTTCTACCAGCTTGAAAAATGTTTCAAAAGTGACCCACGCCTGTATCGTGCGCGCATTACGCAAATATTGCATCAACGATTTTCGCAATCAAGAAAACAATCGCGATTTTGAATATTGCCCCTGCCTCTCATCACTAGCTGTGATGGCTTCGAAGTGCCCACAGCTTAAAAGCTTGTTGATTGGCTGCCCGAACACCGAACTCAAACCCAAACTTTTGCTGCAAAGTTCGGGTTCAGGATTGGGTACCCGAAATCACAAAGTTCGGTATGGGCCCAAACTTTGCAGTTCGGGTTTGCTCAACACTAGTCGTAATGCAAAAATTAGGAGTTAAAGGAGATCAGTAAAGAGACTGAAAAATTAATTGTCTAATTAAGAAGAATTACAAATGAGCCAACTGTAAAGGCAAGCTGCAAGTTCCTAAGAATTTCTTCAGCTTTGCCAAAATTATGCAAGAAAACTTTTCAAATTTTCTGTTTCAAAAACTTCATGACTAAGATATTGTTTCCTTACTATACTTTCCTTCCTCCCCAAATTTAAACATTTTTAAACATTGCTAAACAATGTTAAAGTACCAATGAGTACATCAATCATACAGTCATCAAAACTATGAATATATAGCTTAAAAAAAAAGATAGGCCCATACATGGTAGCAGCAGCTTAACTTTAACCCAATGTCTAAGAGTGCATCCTCAGGGGTTTCTTTTAGGCAACAATTATAAGCACCAGAGAGTGTCATAACATAGTAATGCCATTTCTACACAAGGTACGCCCACTGTAACCAGCTATAAAGCCCAACCAAAAAAAGACCTACAGTATAAATATACACCACCAGGCCCCTAAAGAAGTCAGTGTGAGAGAGACCCCAGTCAGATGATAACACTTCACCAGGACATTACCGATTGCTGGCCTATCAAAATCACTGAAATTGTGGCTGGGAGCAGATAGGACAAGCATCCTAGGTAACTATGGATGTAACCAGGCAGCTTTTGGACACTCTACCTGTAGAGAATGTGAGGAAAGCTAGGAAAGGCATATCACCACATAACCACAAAATAAGACTGAACGCTTGTGTAATGAAGTGGAATAGTAAACACAGTTATAGAACATCTATATAGATTAGCAGGCTGCTGGAACTAATTATATCGCAGACTGAGACAGCAAATCAATATGTAAAACAGGAGCATGTATAAACTGGAACAAAGCTTTTCCAAAACCCATAAGGAACCCTCATGAGACGCTTGTGCTATGAGCCCAAAGTATCCACCGCCAAAATCAACAGTCAAAGCAAGTGGCCAATGAGCACTCACACAAGCAAACAGTAGTATAAAGGGCTGTTGCGCAGAAAAACAAAAATAGGATCAACTAATAGGTCCATGTGGAATAGGCAAAATCTCAACTTAGTAGCAAGAGTGGAACATAACTCGAGGCAAATTTATAATTTCAAATAGAGGGTAACAGTATTGCTTCCCCTGCATTGTAGGTAAAAGTGCAGCTACGAAAACAGTTTTAACAAAGCTAATTGACCCTAGGGTTTAGTGCAGATGCTTTTACACATTTTTTTACTATTTGAGATAAACCCAATTGAATGCCTACTCTTGACACAGACCCTCTCTGATTTTTTTTAAAATATACCTTTTATTTTCTCTTCCTTAAAACAGTTTTTTGTTCTAGTGCTCTTTAGTAGACGTGATTAAAAGGTTCTCTCTGAATACTCCTGTGTGGTAGATTTTGTATATCTAACTGTGTATCAATTGTATATTGCTGGCGCGCGTTCCAGCCTTCCACAGTAATCGATAGTTACTTCACTGCCTCACCCAAACAGTTCTTGGACTATTATACCAGACTGAGTTCAGAGATAATTTAAAATTCTATCCCGCACTGCCCCCCTACTAAAACAGTGCTATCATACTGAGAGCTTACGGCCAAGGGGTGAGAAAGGCGCTCATAGGGTGAGTAAGTTCAAGGTACGGCAGTTTACCCTTAAAAAGTAGGTGGATAAAGTTAGCTCACCTAGTTAATTGTTTGCACCGAATATGGGTGCAACCACATTGAGGGTGGGCTGCAAAGTTTCAGAGATATCAGGGTTGGTGCTGCCAGGATCGTCCAAGTGCCCTTTGGGCGATGGCCAAGCCGCTACTCGGGTGGATACTGGAGGATTTGTTTTAGCTTGTCACGGTGAGGTGATCTAGCTTAGTGGACGATTGTAAGGCACAAAGACTCAACCGATGTAAGAAATAATATAGTTTATTGCGAGACAACGCGTTTCGGGGCCTGATCGACCTCTTTATCAAGTCTACAAGAAACATAAAAAGATATATATATATATATATATATATATATATTTAGTACCATGGACTTAACGAAACCACTGGAAAGCAGATGCTTTTAAATTTTTCAAGTATTTTGCATTTTTTCATATATATATTTTTTTTAAGTTTATGTTACGCCTCTAGTCCTATTCCCCCCTCCTCCTGCCAGCATACAATCTATCTCTTCTAGCCACTTGTCTATCCACACTCATATTATTTATCACTCAAGAATTCCTTCGTATGTCTATAGACACACACACACACCTATTAAAATCATTCATGACATTAGACCATCATCACCCATACAGCAAACCTACTAAGTATATTAAAACCCCAAGCATCCACCATCCATCAATCATATTCCCCTTCTATACAACTCTATACACTTACATGCAATTTTTTAGCCCATACATATAGCCATTTACAGCATACCTCACTCTTAGTATTAATAATATCGCGGCCATCATCTCTATTTTTATAAGTTTTTATAATGATTTTCATTCTCATTTTTATTGCTACCTCCTATTTTACTTTATATCACCATTTTCATTTATCATTCTATTCTCCATTTGGAACTCTTTCCCTCCCCAGTATTCCTTGTCACATTATCATTCAACAAACTCTCCCCATTGACGTTTCTCCCCCATACTGTATCATCCAGTACACGCTTTATCATGCAGTAAAAGCATCCATTCATTCACACACACACATCCGTCTCCTCTCCACTAATCATATTGGTCCCGTTCTTGCAAACACACACATATCCGTCTCCTCTCTATTTAATTTATTGGTTCCGTCCGTTAAAACTTCATCACTCTGTCCCCCATGTGTCACTAATTCATATTCCATTGTGCTCCCGTCCAGCACACCACTGAGGAGACACTGATCAGCTACAGACCAGAACTTCACCCTGATGGCTCAACCATCACTACACTAAGCAGGGAACTTGCGTAGCCACCCAGCAGAGCGGCCAGCTCTCCAACGCTTTGTGACTCCACCCATCACCTCCTCGATATTCACCCCTCAGTTGACGCGCACAGACCTCTCTGCCTGCGCGTTTATTCTTCATGTGCTACGTGCAAGATTGGAACATACCTGCTCCAGGAGCCAAGGTAACCTAGTCCAAAGTTTATCCTTTGTCACAAGCCACAGAGAAAGGCTGTTCCAGATCCATTTCGGTGGTGTTTCTGTCACTTTCTGACCTTTGGACCAGGCACCCTCCCCTCATCCGAGCAGGGGGTGCCTGGTTGTCTCCCATTGATTTCCATTATATTTGGGTGCTCGGCGCACGAATGTCGCTATGTGTTCGGACCGAGTACCCGAACACCCGAACGCTTTAGTGCTTGCTTATCACTAATAGTAATCAAAATTCCTAAAAGTTATGGACCTCTGCATAGGTCATCAATATCTGATCGTTGGGGGTCAGACACCCAGTATCCCTGCTGATCAGCTGTTTGAGAAGGCATTAGTGCTTCCGTGAGCATCACTGCCTTTTCGTAGCTTACCAAGCACAGTGCTGCACATTGTATAGAAGCTGTGCTTAGTAGCGCAGCTCAGCCCAATTCACTTCTATGGGGCTGAGCTGCCCCTAGGCCACATGATAGATGAACTTGTTGTCACTGGGCTAGGAAAAGCTGTAGAAGCACCAGTGGCTTCTCAAACAGCTGATTGGTGGGGGTCCCAGGCATCGTTCACATACTAATGACCTATCATGATGGTAGGTCAACGAAACTAAAATCTATGAAAACTCCTTAAAGTCTGACCGGTTTCGTCATTTCCAGCAGAATGTTCAGAGAGCCTCACATTATTTATTACACAATTTCTTTAAGGCTGTTGACCACTACTTCAGGTAACACAACAATGAGGAAACCAGATCATGTGGATCTTCCTTTCAAATACATTTATTTAATTCAATCCATTTTCAAAAATGATATGGACTGAATAAATGTATACTTACATTCGCCTAAAGTATGCATTACCGTTGCATTGAAGTAAATAAAGCTGGAAACCACCAAGGTAAAGGCTAAGAATAAATATGCTTATCATGTGTAGCAAAGCATTAGATTAACCTTGTCATTAAAAATAGACATGTCTTCCTGATGTTATGCTATGCAAAAGACAGAGTAACCTTAGGGGGCTTGCAGAGGTGGTCTTTGCACATGGATCACTATAGGATCACTGTCGGCTCTCCTGTATAAGAACATTACAGTTGTCCTAAATTTCTGGACGCTGCCTCCAGCTTTATGAACGGACGTGCATCTGTTTTTGTCTGTCCGAATCCCCACACTAATGCTGGAAACAGGCAGAATCCCCGCCAGGTCCCATTATAGTCAATAGGCTTTGGCAGGAATAGTACCTAAATATACCGGACACGATGAAATCCAGCAGGCTGTTCCTCTGCCGGAAAAGCCTGCCAGAAGATTTTAGAGGTAGTGTGAAACCAGTCTTAGCTGTCCATCCAGTTGACGTTTGACCAATATTCTTTCAATATTTTAACTTTGTTATACTTATACACCCTATTGGGGAATTCTAGGGGGTCCTCAGTTCAGGATCGTCATCTCTGTCCAGAGTGGAACGTGGTTAAAAGACCATTGCTTGCTAAGGAGGACCTTTCATGTCTTGCATTACAGGAAGAGTCCGTTTTTTTGACTGGGCACTGTGTAATACATTCTCATGTGGTGGCACTGCAGAGAAATTGAACACTTACTGACAGGTTTACTTACAGATTACAGTTGACCCAGGGCCGGCGCGTCCTATAAACCGGCTAAGCAGCCGTGTAGAGCTGCCAGGAGCGCCTGGCCCCCCTTATGCTGCAGCCACCCAAGCGCTCTGTATAGAGCCTCTGGCAGCTGCAGCACTGCCCGGGCTGGCGCACCCATGAGGGCGCACTGCCCGGGCGCAGCAAGAGGAAAGGGGCTGACAGGAGGGGAGTGCTGTAATTCCCCCAATGTAGCGTGGCCGAGCCCTGTATGGTCCGCAGGTACAGGGAGCATCTGTCTCCTGTACCTGGCCGGACTGACATGAAGTGCGCACACAGTGTGCACTTTTGTCAGTCTGCTCGGGTACAGGAAACAAAAGCGCCTATACCTGCGGACCATACAGAGCTCGGCCATGCTACACTAGAGGTAGGGGAGGGAGGGGGAGGGGAGAGAAAGAGAGTGACAAGGGGGGAGAGAATGACAAGAGGGACAAAGAGAATGACAAGAGGGGGAGAGAATGACATGGGGGGGAGAGAATGACAAGAGGGGGGAGAGAATTACAAGAAGGGGAGAGAGAAAGACAAGGGGAGGGATGACAACAGGGGGAAAGAGAATGGCATGGGGGGGGAGGAGAGAATGACAAGAGGGGGAGAGAGAGAACTGGCGTTAGTTAAGGGGGTTCTGCAAATAATTTAAACTGATGATCTATCCTCTGGATAGATCATCAGCATCTGATCAGCTGGGGTCCAACACCTGGGACCCCCGCAGATCAGCTGTTTGAGAAGGCAGCGGCGCTGGCAGTTGCGCCTCGGCCTTCTCGCTGTTTACCGCAGGCGCATTGACTTCACGACTAGTATAACTGGCCTGGGCGGGGTTAAGCTCCGTAGCCCCACCCAGGTAAGTGATATTAGTCGTGACGTCACTGCGCCTGCGGTAAACAGCGAGAAGGCCGAGACGCTACTGCCAGCACCACTGCCTACTCAAACAGCTGATCGGCGGGGGTCCCGGGTGTCGGACACCCGCCGATCAAATGCTGATGATCAATCCAGAGGATAGATCATCAGTTTAAATAAACTGCAGAACACCTTTAATATGGCAGATCATATGGGTGGGGCATTGTGATGTCACATGGGGGGCCGCAAACTTTTCTTTTGCCTAGGGCGGCAAAAATCCTTGCACCGGCCCTGAGTTGACCCCAGGAGATTCCAACAAGAAGCCACTTTGTGATCAGCTTATAGTGTAGAGACCTTTGTAACTAGTGATGTCGCGAACATAAAATTTTCCGTTCGCGAACGGCGAACTTCCGCAAATGTTCGCGAACGGGCGAACCGGGCGAACCACTATAGACTTCAATAGGCAGGCGAATTTTAAAACCCACAGGGACTCTTTCTGGCCACAATAGTGATGAAAAAGTTGGTTCAAGGGGACTAACACATGGACTGTGGCATGCCGGAGGGGGATCCATGGCAAAACCCCCATGGAAAATTACGTAGTGGACGCAGAGTCGGGTTTTAATCCATAAAGGGCATAAATCAACTAACATTACTAAATTGTTTGGAATAACATGCTTTAAAACATCCAGTGTGTGTATACGATCAGGTATGATGTTGTATCGATCAGGTAGTGTAAGGGTTACGCCCGCTTCACAGACATTGACAGACCAAACTTCCCTTTTAATGCACCGCAAACAACCGCAAACAGTCCATTTGCACAACCGCAAACTCCCCATTTGCACAAGGTTGGATACCAAGCTAGCCATGTCCCGGTGATGTCATTGAAGGTTTCTTCCTCCACCCAGCCACGTACAACACCAAGGGTCCCCGAAAGGTGAATTGAATTGATTTTTCGAACGGGGAGATGGTTGAAAAAACGCTGGCTCCCTCCCCTTTGTTTTAATCCACGGTCACTGCGTCTGCGCTGTGCAATTTACTGTCACACCCGATATGAGTGTTATTTTCTGTAGTACTATTCTCATCAGTTTAATCCCTGTTACGTCCTCAATCTGGGGCCCATTTATTGAATTGATTTTTCGAACGGGGAGATGGTTAAAAAAAAGCTGGCTCCCTCCCCTTTGTTTTAATGCACGGTCACTGCGTCTGCACCGTGCAATTTACTGTCACACCCCATATGAGTGGTACTTTCTGTAGTACTATTCCTATCAGTTTAATCCCTGTTACGTCCCATATCAGGGATTGCCTTTTGTGAAAAAAAATTTTAGGCTGGGTACCTTCGACTGCCTTCACAGTGACAGACCAAACTCTCATACACCAAACTGAATTGATTTTAGGAACCGGGACATGGAAAAAGCAGCTTGGTCGGTCCTCTTACTCCCAAATTGGGGCACTGCGCGTGCACAGAGCAATGTGCTGTGACACCCTATATGAGTGGTGTCTTAACTAGTACTATTCCTATCAGTTTAATCCCTGTTACGTACCCTATCTGGGGACGTGTGTCGAATTGATTAACCATTGTCAAATTAAAGAATCATTACGACATCATGAAATAATTTAGTTCTGAGCTCTGTACTTGCTTTGTATTGGAATTGATGGGGATTTTTTTAATTGTCTGCATTATTTCTAATAAACTATTAAGAGACTTTATTATGATTTTTTATTTTATGTATTAAAAACCCATACAACTTAAAAAAAAGGTAAATTAATGTTTTTTCTATGAAATATTATCCAGCCGTCCGATCGCTTTTGGTCTGACCATAATGAAGCAAAGGCCTTATCATCTGGGGTGTGGCAACATTGCCAACACACTCATAGAGGTGATGATTGCTTCATTGTGATACGCAAGCCCCTTCACCACAACAAGGTAACGATCACGAAGGGGAATTGACACTTGTATGTGCCTTTTTTTTTTGTTTTGTTTTTGCAGCCACAGTGCTGCACCATAGGACAGAAAAATTAGGCATGTACACATGCCTGAAAAATAATGGCATTGTTGCAGCCACTATTGTAGCAGCGGCCGGAAAAATTGATGTTTTCCAGGCAGAAAAGTGACTAAAACATTGCGGCTTGAACCCTAGTTGGTGGTGGAGAATTCACGAAAGTCATACGGTATGCAGACATTAAATTCAGCAGCGTGGGGACCATTTTGAGGCCAGGGCATGTAATCAGGCCTTTTGTTAGTCAAACGTATCCCCCACTGTCAGTCCCTTAGGGATCCATGCCTCATTCATCTTTATGAAGGTGAGGTAATCAACACTTTTTTGACCAAGTGACTTCTCTTGTCAGTGACAATGCCTCCTGCTGCACTGAAAGTCCTTTCTGACAGGACACTTGAAGCAGGGCAGGCCAGAAGTTCTATCGCAAACTGGGATAGCTCAGGCCACAGGTCAAGCCTGCACACCCAGTAGTGAAGGGGTTCATCGTTCCTCAGAGTGTCGATATCTGCTGTTATGGCGAGGTAGTCTGCTACCTGTCGGTCGAGTTGTTCCCGAAGGGCTGGATCCTGAAGGGCTGTGGCGATGTGTAGGACTGAAAAAGCTCCGCATGTCCTTCATCAACAACACATTTGTAAATCGTCCAGTCCTTGCCGCCGTGGTAGGAGGAGTATTACTTTTACCTCTTCCCCTGTTAGATTCCCGTTGTGCTGTGACATCCCCCTTATAAGCTGTGTAAAGCATATTTTTTAGTTTGGTTTTGAACTGCTGCATCCATTCTTACTTTCGGTAATTTGGTAACATTTCTGCCACTTTCTGCTTATACCGGGGATCTAGTAGCGTGGCCACCCAGTACAGGACGTTCTCCTTCATCCTTTTTATACGAGGGTCCCTCAACAGACATGACAGCATGAAAGACCCCATTTGCACAAGGTTGGATGCAGAGCTACTCATTTTCCGTTCCTCGTCCTCAATGATGTCATTGACGGTCTGTTCTTCCCCCCAGCCACGTACAACACCATGGGTCCCAGATAGGTAACAACAACGAGCAGCCTGGGGTGCCTGCTGTGGTTGGTCTTCCTCCTCCTCAAAGCCACATTCCTCCTCTGACTCCTCTTCCTCATACTCCTCTTCCAGCGTTGCCACAGGTCCGGCAAGCAATGATGACAAGGCTGTTTCTGGTGGTGATGGTGACCACAACTCTTCCTCTTCCTCTTCACGCTCATCTACAACCTGATCAAACAGTCTTCGCAGTGCACGCTCCAGGAAGAAAACAAATGGGATGAGGTCGCTAATGGTGCCTTCGGTGCGACTGGCTAGGTTTGTCACCTCCTCAAAAGGACGCATGAACCTACAGGCATTGCGCATGAGCGTCCAGTAACGTGGCAAAAAAATTCCCAGCTACGCAGAGGCTGTCCTAGCACCCCGGTCATACAAATACTCGTTAAAGGCTTTTTATTGTTGGAGCAGGCGGTCGAACATTAGGAGTGTTGAATTCCAACGTGTCGGGCTGTCGCAAATCAAGCGCCTCACTGGCATGTTGTTTCGCCGCTGAATATCGGAAAAATGTGCCATGGCCGGGTAGGAACGCCTGAAATGGCCACACACCTTCCTGGCCTGCTTGAGGACGTCCTGTAAGCCTGGGTACTTAGACACAAAGCGTTGTACGATGAGATTTAACACATGTGCCATGCATGGCACATGTGACAACTTGCCCAAATTCAATGCCGACAACAAATTTGTTCCATTGTCACACACCACTTTGCCGATCTCCAGTTGGTGCGGGGTCAGCCACTGATCCACCTGTGCATTTAGGGCGGACAGGAGTGCTGGTCCTGTGTGGCTCTCTGCTTTCAGGCAAGTCAACCCCAAGACAGCGTGACACTGTTGTATCCGGGATGTGGAATAGCCCCTGGGGAGCTGGGGGGATTCAGTTGATGTGCAGCCAGACGCCGCAGCAGAAGAGGACTCAGCCGAGGAGGATATCGAAGAGGATGGAGTAGGAGTAGAGGAGGTGGCAGTAGGTCTGCCTGCAAGTCGTGGCGGTGTCACCAACTCCGCTGCGGAGCCACGCATACCATGCTTGTCAGCCGTCAGCAGGTGGACCCAATGCGCAGTGTACGTGATATACCTGCCCTGACCGTGCTTTGCAGACCAGGTATCAGTGGTCAGATGGACCCTTTCCCCAACACTGTATGCCAGAGATGCCATGACTTCCTTTTCAATAACATAGTAGAGGTTTGGGATTGCCTTTTCTGAAAAAAAAATTCGTCCGGGTACCTTCCACTGTGGTGTCCCACAGCGACAAATTTTTTGAAGGCCTCAGACTCCACCAGCTGGTATGGTAAAAGCTGGCGGGCTAAGAGTTCCGTCAAGCCAGCTGTCAGTCGCCGGGCAAGGGGGTGACTCTGTGACATTGGCTTCTTACGCTCAAACATTTCCTTAACAGACACCTGACTGTGGGCAGATGAGCAGGAACTGCTGAAGGTAAGAGGCGGAGTGGCGGTTTGTTGAGAGGGGGCAGGGAGGACAGCAGTGGTTGACGTGGCTGAAGATGCTGGACAAGGAGGAGCATGGTGGCTTTGAGTTTGTGTGCTGCTTGTACTCATGTGTTGATCCCATAGAGGTTTGTGATGTGAGATCATGTGCCTTCACAAAGCAGTTGTACCGAGGTGGGTGTTGGACTTCCCACGACTCAGTTTCTTTTGGCACAGGTTGCAAATGGAATTGCTGTTATCAGAGGCAGACACACAAAAAAACACCACATTGCTGAGTTTTGCAATGACGGCATTCTGATGGTGGCAACAGCATGCGTTGACTGGCGTGCTGTCTAGCTGACCCCGGGTGCCGATACATGCTGTCTGACTGTGCCACTAACACCTTGCGACGACTTCCCCCTGCTTCCAACTTGTCTCCTCCTTCTCTCTTTCTCCCCTTCTGAACTTTCCCCTCTCTTCTTCTCTTCGAGAAGGCACCCACGTGGCATCCGTGGACACATCATCATCATCAACCGCTTCACTTGTATCTGACACCTCAGCAAAGGAAGCAGCAGCGGGTACAACATCATCATCATCATCATCACACTGTACGTCCATGTGTGTAATCCTGCCTGACTGAGACATATCCCTGTAATCTACATCATCTGGCAATAATGGTTGCGCTTCACTTATTGCATCCAACTGATGTGTAAATAACTCCTCTGACGGATCAAGTGAAGCGGCTGTGGTGGCTGTGGTGGTAGTGGTGGTGGTGGCGGCGGGCGGGAGCGTGGTAACTTTAAAGCAGGTGACCAAAGCTGAGCTGGAGGAGGATGGTGCGTCAAGGTTCTTAGCGGAAGCTGTTGAAGATTGGGTGTCCTATCTAAGCCAGTCAACTATGTCCTCAGAATTTTTCGGGTTCAGGGTACATGGCCTCTGAACACTAGGCATTATTCCAGGGACAGTGGAAATCACAGCACCACGACGGCCCCTGCGGGGTGGCCTGCCTCTGCCTGTCATTTTTTTTTAGATAAGTGGTACTACGCGTGCTAGGTACTGTGCCACCCGGTATGAGTGGTGGGCACTGGCAGTGGGCACACTACAGTCTGTGGAAGTCGGCCTGACACACACTGGCAGCAGGCAAGCAACTGAAATTACACTAAAGTGTAAAAATTAAATGCCTTATTTATCGGCAAGCTACTGTGCCACCCGGTATGAGGGGTTGGCACTGGCAGTGGGCACACTACAGTCAGTGGAAGTTGGCCTAACACACTGGCAGCAGGCAAGCAACTGAAATTACACTAAAGTGTAAAAATTAAATGCCTTATTTATCGGCAAGCTACTGTGCCACCCGGTATGAGTGGTGGGCACTGGCAGTGGGCACACTACAGTCTGTGGAAGTCGGCCTGACACACACTGGCAGCAGGCAAGCAACTGAAATTACACTAAAGTGTAAAAATGAAATGCCTTATTTATCGGCAAGCTACTGTGCCACCCGGTATGAGTGGTTGGCACTGGCAGTGGGCACACTACAGTCTGTGGAAGTCGGCCTGACACACACTGGCAGCAGGCAAGCAACTGAAATTAGACTAATTTGTAAAAATTAAATGCCTTATTTATCGGCACGCTACTGTGCCACCCGGTATGAGTGGTGGGCACTGGCAGTGGGCACACAACAGTCTGTGTAAGTTGGCCTGACACACACTGGCAGCAGGCAAACAACTAAAATTACACTAAAGTGTAAAAATGAAATGCCTTATTTATCGGCAAGCTACTGTGCCACCCGGTATGAGTGGTTGGCACTGGCAGTGGGCACACTACAGTCAGTGGAAGTCGGCCTGACACACACTGGCAGCAGGCAAGCAACTGAAATTACACTAAAGTGTAAAAATTAAATGCTTTTTTTTATGCAAAGTCCTGTGCCACACGGGATGAGTGGTGGGCACTGGCAGTGGGCACACTACAGACAGTGGAAGTCGGCCTGACACACACTAGCAGTCAAGCAACTGATATTACACTAAAGTGTAAAAATGAAATGCCTTTTTTTGATGCAAAGTCCTGTGCCACACGGGATGAGTGGTGGGCACTGGCAGTGGGCACACTACAGTCAGTGGAAGTTGGCCTGACACACACTGGCGGCAGGCAAGCAACTGAAATTACACTAAAGTGTAAAAATTAAATGCCTTTTTTTGATGCAAAGTCCTGTGCCACACGGCATGACAGGGGTGGGCACTGGCAGTGGGCACACTACAGTCAGTGGAAGTCGGCCTGACACACACTGGCAGCAGGCAAGCAACTGAAATTACACTAAAGTGTAAAAATTAAATGCTTTTTTTTTATGCAAAGTCCTGTGCCACACGGGATGAGTGGTGGGCACTGGCAGTGGGCACACTACAGTCAGTGGAAGTCGGCCTGACACACACTAGCAGTCAAGCAACTGATATTACACTAAAGTGTAAAAATGAAATGCATTTTTTTGATGCAAAGTCCTGTGCCACACGGTATGAGTGGTGGCCACTGGTAGTGTGCACACTACATTCAGTGGAAGTCGGCCTGACACACACTAGCAGGCAAGCAACTGAAATTACACTAAAGTGTAAAAATTAAATGACTTTTTTTGATGCAAAATCCTGTGCCACACGGAATGAGTGATGGGCACTGGCAGTGGGCACACTACAGTCAGTGGAAGTCGGCCTCACACACACTAGCAGGCAAGCAACTGAAATTACACTAAAGTGTAAAAATTAAATGCCTTTTTGTGATGCAAAGTCCTGTGCCACACAGGATGAGTGGTGGGCATTGACAGTGGGCACACTACAGTCTGTGGGCCTGCAGCTCCTCACACACGGGCAGACCAGGCAACTGCAATATATATATATAGGGGAAAAAAAGCAGACTAATGTAGCAGCCCTAAAACTGGCTTTTTTGGGGTGCTGTCAGGACGCTGTCCTTACAGCAGAGATCAGATGAGTCTTTCAGGACTGGAGTGGACACTGAATTCACTAGCCTAGCTATCAATTTCCCTATTAAATCAGCAGCAGCTACTCTGTCCCTCCTCTCACTAAGACTGCAGCTTCTGAATGAATCTAAAATGGATGCTGTTCAGGAGATGGGAGGGTCTGGGAGGGAGGGTATGCTGCTGATTGGTTGGAATGTGTCTGCTGACTGTGAGGTACAGGGTCAAAGTTTGCTCAATGATGATGTATAGGGGGCGGACTGAACATCGCATATGTTCGCCCGTCGCGGTGAACGCGAACAAGCTATGTTCGCCAGGAACTGTTCGCTGGCGGATAGTTCGGGCCATCTCTATTTGTAACATGCAGGGATCAGCCAAAGTGGAGAACTACTTTAATTCCATTCCTTTTTATTTGAGCTTTGACCTTTTAACATACAGATTGTCAGCCAGTTTAACCATTCTCCTTCCTAGTCATATGGTCACACATTTGCCCAACTGTAGCTGATAATCTGCCAGTGATGCTACTTGATTCCACCAATAATTATGTAGTGTGCAGTCCAATTGATGCTGATCCCCACTTGCTATACTACAATTGTCTCCTCAGATTATGACAAACAGTCCAGACATCTACAGCCTTATACTATTTCCTCCAGCAACCAGCTCCTCGTGTGTTCCTTTCATTGTTTTCTATCAGAATATCCAGTGAGTTAATAGCGTTTCAAGACTCAAACCCCAGAGGCAGGAAAGAGGTCCTACAGTTTAATTGAGTGATTCAGTCAGATTCTTTCTCTAGATAACTCTGGGGCTGAGAGGGTTGCAATGTGTACCATAAAAGAGCAGCAGGACTGTGAGCTGAAGAGGAGCCAATATCCTAGATGTATCTAATGTAACATGACCCCTAAATGTACTATGATTTGTTTGAGTAAATGTCAAGAGCCAAGAAGCTTCAAGTTTCTGCACCAGATTTCTGTAATTCAATAGTTTCACTACCATTTTAATATACCTTGACCACAATTTTATGACACGCATTTCTTTTACTAGAACTAGCATTCTGTGGCTACATGAATTGTCTCAATTTCAAATGCTCTCTCTGTCAATAGTGTTTTATAAGCTAAAGAACAGCAGTTCTTAATAAATGTCACGGTAAGGGCGACATGCCACCTATGATTATATAACACAACTTCGCTGTTGAGTGTATTATCTAAATAACTTTCTTTCAGAAGTGAAGAAAATTCTCTCTTTTCATGATTGTATTTTTTACTGTCCAGCAGGAACGAATATGAACATTGAGAAGTTATATAATAAGTTATATAAGCATATTATATCAGTATATTGAAATCACAACTAGTTTAGTGCTCTCATTAAGAGAAATGAAATAAGAGTATTGCAGGGTTGATACCTTTTAATGGCTAACAAAAATAGAAGCAATGATGTTACATAGCGAGCTTTCGAGATAACTTCAGTCTCTCCATCTGATGTATTATGGTACCACACTTTTTCCTTTTTCTTTTGAAATGACAAGAAATGAGTGCTTTGATTGATGGGGTGGGGATGGTAAAGACAGTAAAAAAGAGAGTTTAACAGTGAAACAAAATAAAAATAAGAGGATATGCATGGAGAACCCTCAGCATAGAGATGAACAGGAGATCTGACTAGGGCTCGTCTCTAAACATGGGGCTTAAAAGCCATGTTTCTGGCCAACTGGCCAACTACAATTTGCAAGCTAATATTAAGAGTTAACACATCATTAAAGGCCATTTTTGTTTATGATGCATTTTACTCATATTTGGCTAAAAAAAATCATATTTTCAATTGGCCTTTATTAAAAATATTGAGCCATTCTATCACAAAGGGTTAACTACTGTTTACTGTTTAACTGGTACTTGAATTTTCACTTTGTGCCAGGTCATCTAATAACCCATATCTCTAACACTGGGTTCAGACCTGAGCGTTTTGAAGCCTAGCGTTTTTGGTGCGTTCAAGACTGGCGTGTAGGCGCGTTTTTTTCAAGCGTTTTGGTAAATAGTGTAGGCGCGTTTGACGCGCGTTTCTGTGATTGACTGCATAGTTGGCCAATGACCAAACAGCCCTCCCTATATAGTTTGGCCAATCTGAGGTGTGAATTGTGAAAAACGCGCGTCCATAGGCGCGTTTTACGCAGCACAAACGCCCGAACAACACGCCTATCGCGTTTCCCATTGAAGTCTATTAGCACCAAACGCTCGAAAAAGCCCAGTATTAGCGCGAACAAACTTGGCCTATGCGTCCGACGCTTATAGGCGCTATGAACGCGCATAAAACGCGCAAGTGTGAACCACCCTCATTGGAATGCATGGTTCCTTTACTGTTGTGCGTTTTTATGTGCGTTCAAAAGCGGCGTTTTACGCGAAAGTGTGAACTGAGGGTAAGGCTACTTTCACACCTGCGTTTTGGATTCAGTTTGTGAGATCCTTTTTAGGGATCTCACAAACGGTACGACCAAAACGGATGAGTTCAGCCCCAATACATTCTGAATGAATAAGGATCCGTTCAGAATGCATCAGTTCGGCTCCGTTCTGCCTTCATTCCGTTGTGGAATGCTGCATGCAACATCTTGGGGTCCGTCTGACGATGCGGAGCCCAACGTATCCGTCCTGACTTACAATGTAAGTCAATGGGGGATGGATCATAAACACTTATCAGTAAGATAAGAACTGAGCTATAATGAGTGTTTATAAGGTCAGATATAAGAGATAAGGATCTGTCAGCTCCCTGAAAAGAGAGAAAATCCACAGGCTGCTACTAGAGCACCTCAGATCTGTACACAAAAAAGAATTCCATATTTAAAGGGAGTTTGTCAGCAGGTGGTTGCATATCAGATTAAAGGGCATATTTCAGCAGATTTGTACCAGGCTGACCTGTTACATGTGCGCTTGGCAGCTGAAGACATTTGTGTTGGTCCCATGTTCATATCTACCCGCACTGCTGACAAAACGGATGTTTTAATATATGCGTTAACAATTCACCTAGAGGCTCTGCTCTCTCAGCAACTGACGCTCACTCTCTACTTTGATTGACAGGGCCAGGCAGTGAATACGTCAAAACACCTGGCCCTGACTTCTCCTGGGGTAAATCAAAGTGGCGCAAGCATAGTGCGCTCCCATTCACTTCTATGGGGAAAGTGCTTGGTGGTGGCCGGACCCGGGGAAACCTGGGGTCCTCCAGCCACCACTTTCCCCGCTCCGTTCTCGATATAGGTGCAAGTTCCAACAGAGGGACCTGCGCCTATCAGACAATGGGTACATATCCTAGCGATATTCCCCCATTGTCTCAGATACCCCTTTAACCCTAGGGAGCATCAGTGTGAAGATTGTCACTACTACTCTGATCCTACACTCTGTTCCTCCTAGACTTGTGACAAATACAGCAACGAATAACTAAATGTACTGTTTTGATAGATTACTCAAGCTCTACCAGCCATTATGAAGGGTCTTATATACAAAAACCTGTCAACAGACTTCCTTTAATTACTAGGATTATGTTGTTTAGAACACTGTTTCTGTCTCTGATAATTTTGACTATCTTATCTGGGTACGAATGTCTTTCCCTACCTGTCTCTATGCACCAGGGGACAGCAATACAAATTCTTATCCCAGCCAGGTATTGGCTGGAATAGATGCCAGTTATAATGTACAATGCATTCAGAAAGTCTTCAGATTCTTTCACTTTGTTCACATTTTGTTATGTTGCGGTCTTGTGATAAAATTTTAATTTTCCCTATCAATCTGCCCTCAATACCCCATAATGAGAAAGTAAAAACAGAATTCTAGAAACGTTTGCAAATTTATTAAAAAGGGAAAAAAATCACATAGACAAAAGTATTAATACCCTCTGCTATGACAATTGACATTGAGCTTTAGAGAGCCGCCCATTTCTCTTGATTATCTTTAACCCCTTAAGGACACAGCCCTCTTTCACCTTAAGGACCAGGCCATTTTTTGCAAATCTGACCAGTGTCACTGTATGTGGTGATAACTGTAAAACGCTTTTACTTATCCAGGCCATTCTGAGAAGGTTTTTTTGTCACATATTGTACTTCATGACACTGGTAACATTTTGGCAAAAAAGTTGATTTTTTTGTATAAAAAATACTAAATTTACCAAAAATTTTCTAAAAATTTGCAAATTTTCAAGTTTCAGTTTCTCCACTTCTATAATACATAGTAATACCTTCAAAAATAGTTATTACTTTACTTTCCCCAAATGTCTACTTCATGTTTGGATCATTTTGGGAACGCCAGTTTATTTTTTGGGGACGTTACAAGGCTTTGAAGTTTAGAAGCAAATCTTGAAATTTTTCAGAAAATTTCCAAAACGCACTTTTTGAGGATCAGTTCAGGTCTGAAGTCACTTTGTGAGGCTTACATAAAAGAAACCACCCAAAAATGACCCCATTCTAGAAACTACACCCCTCAAGGTATTCAAAACTGATTTTACAAATGTTGATAACCCTTTAGGTGTTCCACAAGAGTTCATGGCAAATGGACATAAAATTTCAGAATTTCGATTTTTTTTTTTGGCAAATTTTTTTCGAGGAACAAAGCAAGGGTTAACAGCCAAACATAACCCAATATTTATTGCCCTGATTCTGTAGTTTGCAGAAACACCCCATATGTGGTTGTAAACTGCTGTTTCGCCAAACGACAGGGCACAGAAGGAAGGGAAGGCCATATGGTTCTTGGCAGGCAAATTTTGATGGACTGGTTTATTTACACTATGGTCCATTTCAAGACCCCCTGATGCACCCCTAGAGTAGAAACTCCAAACAAAGTGACACTATTTTGGAAACTACTGTATAAGGTGGCAGTTTTGGTGGTATTATTTTTAGGGTACATATGATTTTTGGTTGCTCTATAATACATTTTTGTGAGACAAGGTAATAAAAAATAGAAATTCTGAAATTTCATCTCCATTTGCCATAAACTCTTGAGGAACACCTAAAGGGTTAATAAAGTTTGTAAAATTAGTTTTGAATACCTTGAGGGGTGTAGTTTCTTATATGGGGTCACTTTTATGGAGTTTCTACTCTAGGGGTGCATCAGAGGAGCTTCAAATGAGACATGGTGTCAAAAAAACCAGTTTGCCTTCCAAAAACCATATGGCATTCCTTTCCTTCTACACCCTGTCATTTGGCGATACAGCAATTTACGACCACATATGGGGTGTTTCTGTAAACTACAGAATCAGGGCAATAAATATAGAGTTTTGTTTGACTGTTAACCCTTGCTTTGTTACTGGAAAAAAATGATTAAAATGGAAAATTTGGAAAAAATAGCTGTTTTGGGACCGTTTTTATTTTATTTTTGTGACTGTGTTCATCTGAGGGGTTAGGTCATGTGTTATTTTTATAGAGCAGATTCTTACGGACGTGGCAATTCCTAATATGTCTACTCTTTTAAATTTATTTAGGTTTTATACTATAATATCCTTTGTTAAACGAACAAAAAACTATTTTAGTATCTCCATAGTCTGAGAGTCAGTTTTTTTTTAGTTTTTGTCCAATTGTCTTAGGTAGGGGCTCATTTTTGGGGGATGAGATGACTGAATGGCACTATTTTGGGGTGCATATGACCTTTTGATCGCTTGCTGTGATGTTAGGTGACAAAAAACAGCTTTTTACAGTTTTTTTTTTGCGGTGTCCACCTGAGGGGTTAGTTCATGTGTTATTTTTATAGTTCAGGTTCTTACGGATGCGGCGATACATAGTATGTCTACTTTTTATTTATTTATTTCGGTTTTACATAATCATATAATTTTTGAAACAAAAAAAAATCATGTTTTAGTGTCTGCATAGCCTGAGAGCCATAATTTTTTTATTTTTTGGGCTATTTTCTTAGGTAGGGTATCATTTTTTGCGGGACGAGGTGACGGTTTGATTAGTACCATTTGGGTGTAGATACAACTTTTTTGATCACTTTTAGTAACTTTTTTGGGAAGTGAGGTGGGCAAAATTTCAATTTTATCATAGTTTTTTTAGTTTTTTTATGACGTTCACCATGCAGGGAAAGTAACAAACCCATTTTATAGATCAGGTTGTTACGGACGCCGTGATATATAACATGTGTAGTGTATTTTATTTTTTTATTAGTGATAAATGTGTTTTTTGTTTTAACTTTTTCACTTTAAAAAAAAATATATTGGACCCAGACCCACTTGGTTCTTGAAGATCCAGTGGATCTGGTGTCTGTATAATACAGTACAGTACATTATATAATGTACTGTACTGTATTTTTTACTTGACACTTAGTCTGATCAGACTTTTGTCTTTAGCAAAAGTCTGATCTGAGTTCTGTTACCATGGCAAGCAGAATGCCTTTGAAGGTGTCCTGTTGCCATGGTTACTATCCTCCGCTGCTATAACAGAGCAGCGGAGGATGGGGAGGGAGGGAAGCTGGGGACTGGAGCTAGGGGGGCTGCACCAGGACCGCGGCATGGAAGGGGTTAAAAGGCTGACATCCATTCCTGCACGGATGTCTGCCGTTACAAGCAGAGTGTCAGCAATGTGCGGACACTCTGCTTGCCAAGCTCGGCCATCCTAAAATTGAGCGGAGGGGCGGGCAGAGGATCGCACGCCCGCCCGCCCCGCACCGCCTGCCGCACCGCCCACCGCACGCCTATTACTTATTATTACAGTAATAATAAAAAAAATTGCCGGCATTTTAAAGTGGAGTCCACCTGTGGTAAATTCATTTGATTAGACATGATTTGGAAAGACACAGCCCTATCTATATAAGGTCTTATAGCTGACAATGCATATCAGAGAAAAAAAACAGAGCTCAGAGACAGGATTGTGTGGAGGCACAGATCTGGAGAAGGGTACAAAAAAAAATTCTGCACAGAAAGTTCCCAAGAGCACAGTGTCCTCCTTAATTCTTAAATGAAAGACATTTGGAACAACCTTCCTAGAGCTGGGGAGAAGGTCTTTGGTACGAGAGGTGACAAAGAACCCAATAGTCACTTTGACTGAGCTCCAAGGAGCAAGCTTGCAGATGGGAGAAACTTCCAGAAGGTCAACCATCACTGTAGAACTTCACCCATCTGGATTGTAGGGCAGAGTAGTCAGAAATCTGGCCTTAATTCTAAGCTTTATGTCTGGAGGAAACCAGGAAATATTCATCATCTGCCCAATACTATCCCTACAGTGAAGCATGGTGGTGGCAGCATCATCCTGTAGGGGTGTTTTTCTGCAGCTTGGACAGGGAGACTGGTCACGGTTGAGGGAAAGCTGAATGGAGCAAAGTACAGAAATATTCTTAATGAAAACCTGATCCAGAGTGCTCTGGACCTCAAACTGGGCTAAAGGTTTACATTCCAACAAGACAATTACCTGATGACCCTATCCCTCAGCGATTCTCAAAATGACAGACTCTAGTCACCTGCAAGATTGTGACAAGGA
Source organism: Bufotes viridis (assembly GCA_033119425.1). NCBI lineage: Eukaryota > Metazoa > Chordata > Amphibia > Anura > Bufonidae > Bufotes > Bufotes viridis. The sequence goes on along the minus strand of CM065591.1, from coordinate 457,198,124 downwards.
GGAATTTGAATGGTGTGTCAGTTGAGTTGAGAATTGTACTCAGCTGTTTCCCTCAGTGCCACTATTCCAAATGTATCCTCGCCATGGTCTTACGAGTGGAGGGAAGAGGGACCGAGGTCCCCATTCTGGTAATTAGTTGGGTCCCAGAGATCAGACCTCCAGTAGATAGGTAATAAATGCTTCAGGCTGGAATGCCTCTTTAATTTCCCAACATCCCCTTTACATGTAAGATGAATGTCGGGTCTTTAAAGACGGCGCCTGATCCGGAGAAGAATGAGTGCCATAGCCGCTGGGTGCCTGCTATTTCATACAACAGACATCCGCGGCTAATGTCCGTGATCGACAATAACGCCAACCGCAGAAATGTATCCCCCAAGATGCCATGCTCAAATGTGACCATGGCATCTGAGAGTGCTAAAACCCAGCACTTTCTGGTCAGGAGTGCTTTCCCCCAGTGGAGACCGGGGAAAGTGTCCTATGGTAATAATGAGCCTGAGCCTGTACTATGCTTACAGGCTTATTATTTGTATATGGCCTCTTTCACACGATCATGTCCGAATTAGGTCCGGATGCGCTGCGGATGCGTTCAGTTAAAACTGTGCGATTTCGCAGGCAAAGCCATTCAGTTTTGCCTGCGATTGCGTTCAGTTGTTCAGTTTTTTCCGCGCGGGTGCAATGCGTTTTAATGCGTTTTTCACGCACGTGAAAAAAAACTGAAGGTTTACAAACAACATCTCCTAGCAACCATCAGTGAAAAACGCATCACACCCGCACTTGCTTGCGGATGCAATGCGATTTTCACGCAGGTCCCATTCACTTCTATGGGACCTGCGTTGCGTGAAAAACGCAGAATATAGAACATGCTGCGATTTTCACGCAACGCAGAAGTGATGCGTGAAAAACAACGCTCATATACACAGACCCATTGAAATGAATGGGTCAGGATTCAGTGCGGGTGCTATGTGTTCACGTCACGCATTGCACCTGCGCGGAAAACTCTCTCGTGTGAAAGGGACCTATCAGAGTTCATGCCAGCAGGTGGCAGCACTAAACTGTGAAATAGCGATTTCTGTATAGAATAATGGAGAAAATTAAAACCTAAAAAAAAGTAAAAAAAGTTTTGAAAAATATAAAAAAATTCAAATCAACTCAAAAAAAAAAAAAAACTATAAAAAAATAACACCATGAGTATTGCCACATGTGAATATGCCCCTATTGTTAAAATATATAAAAAAAAGATTCCATATGGTGAATAGCAAAACAGAAAAAAATGGTCGATTCGCTGTTTTGTCATCCCAAAAAATTTAATAAAAATTGCTCCAAAATGGTATTATTGAAAACCAAAGATCGGTCCCACAAAAAATGAGCCCTCAAACATCTCCGTAATTACAAAAAAGTTATGGGGGTCAGTATATGGCGATGAAAAAATAGATTTTTTTTCAACAGTTTTTATTTATTTATTCAATATTAAAATGGAAGCAAAACTATTCATATGTTGTATCACATTCACTAATCATACTGACCTGGAATGAAAATCACAAGTCAGTTTTACTGCACAGTGAACACCGTAACACAGTGAACACCATCAAAATAAAACCTGTAAAAATGTTCTCCCTCTGTTGCATGCAATATTAAATGGTAGTACAACCTGTCCCACAAAAAACAAGCCCTCCTACAGCTATGTGAAGGAAAAAAAAAAGTTATGGCTCGGGGAAGCCAGGGAGCGAAAAACTAAAAACGCAAAAACGTAAAATCGCTGCCTCAGGAAAGAGTTAAGCTGAGGACCAGAAAACTCATTATGTGATATATGTTAGCTGCAAGACACTAGAGTATTATGTTGTTCATTTTGTTGTGCATTTTTATTCAACATCTTCTCTGTAGAGTGAAATTATGTCACTTATATTAGTCTGAAAAATGTGATTATTATATACGCCTGTGAATTTATGCCATAAATTAAAGATACTTGGCAGATATACGGATGGAATAACTTACGTAAGACTACTAATTAACTCCATAGTGACTAATTATGGCTATCTTATCTTTTTCCTAAAAATAAATTATGGCTTTAAATTTGTGATCTCCAATGATTGGGCCAGAAATGCTAGATTTCTGAAGAGTGCTTGTCAGTGTAGCCAGTAAACAACTTCAGGTCATCCTTCTCTATAATCATTCTGAATCATAAATAGGTTGCAGTCACCATGGCAGGCAAAGCACCTAAGGAAGCAGGCACATACAACTTTATAATTGCCTACTGCTATTTGATTCTTAATATTTCTACATATATTTGTCTATCACCCTACACCTACTTTCCATCTGCCAAAGACCAACATAGAGCAATCCAAATCTCCCTGTCCCATCTCTAAGCCTTTTCTCGTGTTGTACCAGTCCTGCCCCAATCTGGTTAATTTCCCAAACCCACAGCTTTACGTGTGCACTAAAACCACAACTTTTTAGGGAGCCTCTAATATTCCCTAATCTCACTCTTCTCCATTTACTCAACTTACTTTTTTCATCTTTATTACAATTTTCAAATACAAATCCATAATGAAGAATCTAAAAATTCGAAATACATGTTATACAATATATTTCAACCCTACCCCCATATCCAAATTGGACCAATCAACAAACCAATCCAGAGGGATTTTTTTTATTCCAATTGCATCACATTTTGATCAGTTTTTTTAATTTGATTCTGATTGCAAAATCATATTTTTTGCTCGTTCATCAGATTCAACCATTCTATTACTGACAGCGAGTCTGCAGGTACCAGCTTTCTGAGAACTCTTAATCTGTATAAATCACTGAAAAAAAATTGCATTGTTGGTCCTGCAGTGCAGGTGGGTGGGATTGGGGCTGTGAGCTGGATATCTGCACCTTTCAGACCCTGTTCACACACCATAGATAGTCTAGTGGTAGGACCCCATGCCATGCTGAGAAACCTTGACGTGGTGCATGAGGGGGCTCCGATATGTTCCTGACTGGAAGATATTGGTGAATGGCTCAGCTTTTAACATCAGCTTGAGGAATTAGCCAGTGTTGTCAGGTGCTTATCCTTGTGGTGCACTTTTTTTCAGCGATTTATGTGTTTCTTATATTTTTTATATATTTTCATCCGTACATTGCTTAATTTTGTGTAGGATGTTTGTGTGGTGCAATGTTTGCTGGGGATGGCCGAACCACATGCGGAGGAGCTGCTCCCCTAGTTAGAAACATGCAACAGTGTTTGGGGTTTGAGCAGTTCCACCCATTTAGGCCACGTTTATTTCTGTGATTTGAACTCTTAATCTGGCCAAAAAAGTGACTTTAAAATTACACATTTTTTGTGATCAGTTCTTGCAATTGAACAATATTCCCATCCTTAAAGGGGTTATCCAATTTCTAGAAAAACCCCCACATGTGCCGGGCCCATCACCGGTAATATACTTACTGGCGCTGCTTCCGGTCCCCACACCGCCGCTGCTGCTTCTCCCTGCACACGGGAAAAAACATCCAGTGTCGGGGGGGGGCAGCCATTGGCAGACAGGGACGGGGACTAGCCTTCCTAGCATCGCGGGTGATGCTAGGGATGCTCATCCCCGTCCCCACCTGCCATTACCTGCTCCCCCCAGACACCGGATAGCAAGGCACTTACTAATGTATTGTGATTGTCCATATTGCTTCCTTTCCTGGCTGGATAAATTTTTCCATCACATTATACACTGCTCGTTTCCATGGTTATGTCCACCCTGCAATCCAGCAGCCGTGGTTGTGCTTGCACACTATTGGAAAAAGTGCTGATCTATGCGCACTCCCATAGTCCAAACCACCATAGAGGCCGGTGGTTTTTTCTATAGTGTGCAAGCACAACCACCACTGCTGAATTACTGGGTGGTCAACTCATAACCGTGGAAATGAGCATTATAAATTGTTATGGGAAAATTAATCTAAATCAAGGAATGTCAGTCAAGGTACAGGAAGTGGGTTAGAGTGGTTGGTGAATGCTTGACTTCAAGTGGGACTAGAAGTTGAATATTCTCCTTGACTTGGAAAGGCTACTTTGTACACAGCACGAGTCTGTATTAAAGTTTATTTTCAGTGCAATTACAAGTTGGAGGCACCTCGGGAGGAACATGAGCAGACTGTAAAGGTACTGTAGACAGTTTATATTATGAAAACGAGCTGACAGGTTCCCTTTACTCCAACTTGAAAACAGGTTATTTGATCTTCCACTATTGCAGATTCAGAGAACAATAAAGTAGCATATGTATTTCTAAGAGGCGATTTCAAGAAACTGTCCAAAGGTTACGGCACAATTACTGCGCAGACCAAAAGTGGAGATACAAATCTGAATTTGTTTCAAAACATACCAAAAACAGGGTGCTAAAAGTATTTGAATTAAAATTTACTAAAAGGCATAACTTAGTAACTAGGACTGTGACACCTGGACCCAGTGCAAAATCTTTATAACAAAGGCCTTCATCTACCATTTGCATTGATGATTTTGGAGTATTCCTATGTGGTATAGGGTCCTTTAGACCCCCTCAGGCACCAGAACCTGGGTACGTCTGTTACCTCTGCACTCCTTATGGCTATACCTCTGTATATTAGACATTATTTAAGCCTAACAGTTTTAAATAGGTTCTACAACATTTTTGATGCCCGGCAGCCATCAGGTGGGGTAAGGAAAAGTCCCTAGAAAATTCTTTTAAATTTATCATGCCATGTGCACCAATTTTGATGAATTTAGTGCAATTTTTATCATTTTGCCAGTTCATAATTACATGCACCCTATAGGACTTGTGATAAATCCCCTCCAATACCCATTGAATTCATCAGACTAGTGCAGGTCAGAAGTTGGCATTTGATGGTTTCTACTGTCAAACGCTCCATTTTACTAGGGATGTCCCGATACCGATACCAGTATCGGTATCGGGACCGATACCGGCATTTTCACGAGTACTTGTACTCGTGAAAATGCCGCCGATACCGCTGCCGATACCGGAAGTTCCGGTCCGGCAGCTTAAACCTAACCTGCCCAGTCCCCCTCAGGTCAGGCGCTCAGTCCCTCCATGCTCCTCCAGCCCCGCCTGCCTTCTTCATTCATAAAAGTGGGCGGAGCGAGCAGGCGGGACATGAGGCGCATGGAGAAACTGAGAGCTCAAGCTGCCCGATTCCTCCAAGCACCTCACGTCCCTCCTGCGTGCTCCGCCCACTTTATGAATGTAGAAGGCGCGCTGGGCAGGAGGAGCATGGAGAGACTGAGCGCCTGACCGGAGGGAGACCGCATCAAAAGTTAGTCATTCCGGCCACTTGTGTATGGGGGATCTCTGGATGACACTGTGGGGGATCTCTGGATGACACTGTGGGGGATCTCTGGATGACACTGTGGGGGATCTCTGGATGACACTGTGGGGGATCTCTGGATGGCACTTATGGGGGTCTGTGGATGACACTAATGGGGATCTGTGGATGACACGTATATAGCATAATATGCTATATATGTGTTATCCACATAGCCCCTGACAGTGTCATCCAGAGATCCCCCACAGTGTCATCCAGAGATCCCCACAGTGTCATCCAGAGATCCCCACAGTGTCATCCAGAGATCCCCACAGTGTCATCCAGAGATTCCCCACAGTGTCATCCAGAGATCCCCACAGTGTCATCCAGGATCCCACAGTGTCATCCAGAGATCCCCCACAGTGTCATCCAGAGATCCCCCACAGTGTCATCCAGAGATCCCCCACAGTGTCATCCAGAGATCCCCCACAGTGTCATCCAGAGATCCCCCATTAGTGTCATCCAGAGATCCCCCCATTAGTGTCATCCAGAGATCCCCCATTAGTGTCATCCAGAGATCCCCCCATTAGTGTCATCCACAGATCCCCCCATTAGTGTCATCCACAGATCCCCCATTAGTGTCATCCACAGATCCCCCATAACAGCGTCATCCACAGATCCCCCATAACAGCGTCATCCACAGATCCCCCATAACAGCGTCATCCACAGATCCCCCATAACAGCGTCATCCACAGATCCCCCATAACAGCGTCATCCACAGATCCCCCATAACAGCGTCATCCACAGATCCCCCATAACAGCGTCATCCACAGATCCCCCATAACAGCGTCATCCACAGATCCCCCATAACAGCGTCATCCACAGATCTCCCCATAACAGCGTCATCCACAGATCCCCCATAACAGCGTCATCCACAGATCCCCCATAACAGCGTCATCCACAGATCCCCCATAACAGTGCGTCATCCACAGATCCCCCATAACAGCGTCATCCACAGATCCTCCATAACAGCGTCATCCACAGATCCCCCATAACAGCGTCATCCACAGATCCCCCATAACAGCGTCATCCACAGATCCCCCATAACAGCGTCATCCACAGATCCCCCATAACAGATCCCCCTGGAGGCACATTGGTTGGAAAACACTATTATATTCCCATTTATCAATTTATTAACACTTGTACAAAGGAAAAGAAAAGCCGTTGTCCATAGCAACCAAATTCCAGCTTTAATTTTTTTCATTGCTATCGGCAACTGCGCCGCTATTTATACGAGGTATCGGTAATTGGTATCGGCGAGTACTTAAATAAAAGTATCGGTACTCGTACTCGGTCTTAAAAAAATGGTATCGGGACATCCCTACATTTTACCATATGTTTTTCTATCATTGTATATTTATGTTGTATTTATATTTCTTGTGTTGTTTCGTTGAGCAGTACAAATAATTCATTACTTCAGTACCCAGGAAGGGTTTCTTTATAGACAGCTCTAGTTGGCCCCATGGCAGTAGTAATATTTTATGTGCACTTGACTTTGTGCTGTGAGCGTTTCAGGAGGCGGCAGAAAGATGCACAGACTGTATTAAATTTATAGAGACTCGTCCTATTCATAAATGACTTATTTAGAAGCAAAAGGCGAGCCAAATTCAACAGTGATCTATAAATGCGAGTAAGTTAATCAATATGTAGTTGTGCATGATGAACAGTGAAAGGAGGATTACAAATACCACCAAGGTACTATACTCTCCATTTATGATGAGAATTATTTCAGGTTGTGCTGCATTATAATTACCCGGTTAATTAGTTCCTGGCACAGGATTATAACAGAAGCTTTACTATGGCCAACAATGCAGTCAGTAATGCTACTCACCTACAGCACCTTTTAGTATTACTAGGACTTTGAAACTGAGCATATAAAGGTTGATTCATTTTGACGACCCCTTTGCATATGCTCTACTATGGTATATGTATGTCATAGAGGGCTTCCTAGTTTATTACCCTATCTATTAGGTTAAATTAGGCAGAAAGCCTCTAAATAATTTGAATGGGCACAATGTAATGTCAAGTATTTATGTCTGCAATTGCTAGTCCACCTCTCCCGCCACCACCACCACTGCAGTATTCTTATTTTCAGCAGGTTTTTGTTTAGATAAGAAGTTGTCCTCTGTTGTGCTCATAATCATATTCTTCCAGAGAGGGGCCCAGCAGTAAAGCTTTCATTTTCTTGAACAGTGACAGTCCTGAGGGTCAAATCAGGGGCATAGGTACCATGGAAGCAGGGGAAACAGCTGCTATGGAGCCCAAACTCAAGAAGGGGCCCAGGAGGAGGACAAATGGATTTATTTGCAGGGCCCAGGGAATGGTGAGTATTACTCACACTCCCTTCTTCTACGGGCACCTGCGCTGTGCCATGTCAGGTCACTATGTTGTGCGTGCCTAGACACACTACTGCAAGTAGAGCGGAGCTGCCCGCAGGAGAAGAAGAGAGGGGAGTATTTTTTTTTGTTCTGGTCATAGGTCTACATTAAGTTGACCGAGGGGGAGGGGGGGCCCGTTCAAAAATTTTCTGTGGGAACTAGTCAGTTCTTATTATGACACCAGGTCAAAGTCCTACCAAGTTGCCATAACTAGCAATTTAAATGAACACCACAGGAGAAACTAATAAACTGTGTTATACTGTACATAATTTAGGACCTAAGGGTGCCATGTGTGACCTCTGTCTTTGGTGATCATTAAGCAGGAAGCAAGTTATAGAGGAGGAGGAGCTGAGTGGATTGATTTATATATATATATATATATATATATATATATATAAATATATATATAAATATATATATATATATATATATATATATATGTAAAATTGGGAAAGAGGGGTGATTAAAAATTTTAATATATTGGTGTTTTTTATTTTTTTACTTTTTAAACTTTTTTTTATAACTATTAGACCCCTTAGGGGCCTAGTACATGGGATCTTTTGATCCCCTCTCCTATTCACCCTAATAGAGATCTATTAGGGTGAATAGGATTTTTACACTCTCTATTCTGAGCTATGCCTCGTGCATAGCTCAGCATGAAGAATGCCATGGCAGGCCTTGATCGCCTCAGGAGTGTCTAGGCTGCCATCGAAACCGATCGGAGCCCCGCAATTTCACTCTGCCTTCACTCACAGGTGCCGCGTCAGTGAGGCTGGGTGCCTGCTGTATGAATTTGAAACAGCCAGCACCTGCAGCCTATGGAGCGGGCTCACTGCAGAGGCCCACTCCATATACCCGCAGGCGCATAATGCCATACATCTATGACGTTATAGGTTAAGGGGTTAATGGCCCACCAACCTCTCCAAAAAATTACCACTTTTGGGTTTTTGTCCCACAACAGGAACAACACTTTTTTACCTGCGTGGACCATGAAAGCTGTGTGGCCCCATAGTAGTTGCTATTGCTACTATGTTGATGATGATAAGATTTATATTGGTGGGTTTCATTGTTTCTCCTAAAATTACTTTTTACAAAGTTCTGATTGGGTAGTTGGATTATCTCTTGAAGACAAACCCTTCTCCACTGGTACAGGACCTGGGGAAGGTTAGTATGGCCATAATTTAGTTTCCCATAGTGACCACTAGAGACGAGCGAATCAAAGTTGATGAAGTGGAATTCGATACGAATTTCAGGAAAAATTAGATTTGCACCGAATCTGAATTTCCTCACACTTCGTGATAACGAATCGCATTTTTTGCTAAAATGGCTGCTGCACGTGTGAGGACATGGAGCAAGGAACTCTGGGAATGCAGGATCACCCATAATGCCATGCATGCAGCCAGTCAGGCCCTATAAATAGCCTCAGCCATCTTGGGTTCTGCCATTTTTCAGTGTACTTAGTGCCAGGGGTGCACCTAGCCTTTGTGCTGCCTGAGGTGAACATACCTCTTACATCCAGTGATCTCTGCTCTTATGTAGTCGTTTTCTTTCTTTAGCTTCTCTATTCAAACCAGACCGTCATGATGATTTCTTTCAGCCATCTCTTGTCTCTACAGAGTTTGACAGACATCTTAGTTTCCTACAGTTTCATCCTCCTCCCCACCTTCTGAACACCCCATCCTGCCACATCTAATACTGTGCTTCTCAATACTATACTGCAGAAACAGATGATTCCCCTGAAAATAATAATTGGCACACAGTGCCCCAAAAAATAACTGTGTCCAGCAAATAGTGTCCCTGAAACTTGTAGTGCCATAAACATAGTGTCCTCCAAAAATAATTGTGCTAAGCTGATACTGTGCCAGGGTGCCTCCCTGTATGGTGAAAGGCCTCCCAGAAGTCCCACGATTAGTAATTCTTTGCCAGAGTGCACTATGTGGTAACAGTGCACCAAATAGTAATAATGTCCCTCATTTTGTTGCCCAGAAGTAATAATGTTCCCATAGTGCCTCCAGTAGTAATAATTACCCCTATAATGTGTGCCTGTACCATAAATGGCCCCCGTATAATATCTGGCAATACAAAAATACCCCCTTATGTGGGCCAATACAAAAAATGCTCCCGTATAATGTGTTCCAGTACAAAAAATAAAACTTTAGTGCCCCCTGTAGAACAAATGTCCCCATAGTGGCTACCTTAGAATGTGTGCCAGTACAAAAATGCTACCTTACAATGTGCCCCCTTATGTGTCAGTACAAAAAAACTACACCCTTTTTAGTGCCCCTAGTAGAACGGATGTCCCTATAGTGGCCCCCTTATAATGTGTGCTTACATAAATGCTCTTTTTTACAGCTGCAATGTCCCCAACTCCCCATGGTTCTTTCTCCGGTTACAAAATAACGAACCCCAGCATATTGTGGCCCAACACCATGCTGCCAAATAAAAATAATAAACTCAAATACTTACCTCCATTCTGTTGTCAGCAATGCAGTGCAAGACACAGACCTCTTCTAGCCTGTGCCCTGAGCTCTATGCAGCCCGGCTTAGGCAAAGTGATAATGATTAGTGATGGGCGTGAATATTCGAATCGCGAATTTTAATAGTGAATATTGCCACTTTGCAATTCGCGAAAATGTAGAATATAGTGATATATATTCGTAATTTTCGAATATTTCCGTTTTTTTTTCATCTGAACTCATGATCCCTCCCTGCTTCTTGCTTGTGGGCCAATGAGAAGGCTGCAATGTCTTTGTCTGAGCTTAGCAACATCCCTAGCAACCAATAGGAAAGTTGCCTACCTCTTTAGTATATAAGAACCTCCCCAGCAGCCATTGTATGCAGTATTTTGCAGATCTGAGAGAGACAGCAGTGTTACTGCTGTGCTCTCTGCTTTCCTGTGTCATTACATTAGTTGGTTAGTTACTTAGCTTATATATATAATACAGATAGTTAGTGGGAGATAGTTAGTGTAGGTTAGATAGTAATATAGTATAGCTGTAGCTATAGTGTAGGGTTCTGCTGTCCATACATACATGCTTCATACACAGGGGCGTAGCTATAGGCTCATGGGCCCTGGTGCAAGAGTTCAATTTGGGCCTCCCCGTTCGGCCATTCCGTTTCCCTGCTCTGTTATAGGAGCAGAAGAAAGGAAAGTACGCATTCGGCACATAATTGAGCCGAACAGAGCCTAAGGATCCCATAGACTATAATGGCGTCCATTAGGTGTCCGCTCCGAAGATGATTTTGGAGCGGAGACAAAAGCTGTGCATGCAGGACTTTTGACTCCGCTCCAAAATCATCTTCGGAGCGGACACCTAACGGACGCCATTATAGTCTATGGGATTTTTAGGCTCCGTTCGGCTCAATTATGTGCCGAATGCGTACTTTCCTTTCTCCTGCTCCTATAACAGAACAGGAGAACGGAAAGGACAAACACTGATGTGAACTTAGCCGAATGGTGTCCAGTGACATGGAGGGAGCGGAGAAATGTGACATGGAGGGGGGTCATGTGACATGGAGGGGGGCAAAATGTGACATGGAGGGTGGAGAAATGTGACATGAGGGGAGAAATGTGACATAGGGGGCGGGGGGAGAAATGTCACATGGTGGGGGAAATGTGACATTTCTCCCCCTCCATGTTACATTTCTTCCCCCTCCATGTCACATTTCTCCCCTCCATGTCACATTTCTTCCCCCTCCATGTCACATTTCTCCCCTCTCCATGTCACATCTCTCCCGCCTCCATGTCACATCTCCCCCCATGTCACATTTCTCCCCCCTCCATGTCACATTTCTCCCCCCTCCATATCACATTTCTCCCCCCTCCATGTCACATTTCTCCCCTCTTCATGTCACATTTCTCCCCCTTCATGTCACATTTCTTCCCCCTCCATGTCACATTTCTCCCCTCTTCATGTCACATTTCTCCCCCTTCATGTCACATTTCTTCCCCTCCATGTCACATTTCTCCCCTCTTCATGTCACATTTCTCCCCCTCCATGTCACATTTCTCCCCCTCCATGTCACATTTCTCCCCCTCCATGTCACATTTCCCCCTTTCTCCATGTCACATTTCCCCCCTTTCTCCATGTCACATTTCTCCCCCTCCATGTCACATTTCTCCCCCTCCATGTCACATTTCTCCCCCTCCATGTCACATTTCTCCCCTCTTCATGTCACATTTCTCCCCTCTTCATGTCACATTTCTCCCCCTCCATGTCACATTTCTCCCCCCTTCATGTCACATTTCTCCCCCCTCCATGTCACATTTCTCCCCTCTATTAATATTATGTAAAAACATTATGCTCACCTGGTTGTGGTCCAGTCGGTAGCAGCTCCTCTTCTCCTCTGGCACTGGCTGACTCCTGGTATCTTCTCTCTGGCCTCCCGACAAGTTGTTTGAGGTCTTGAGGACCTTTCACACTCAGCCAATCAGTGGCCACAGTTATGTCATGTGTCAGGCCAGTGATTGGCTCAGCAGGAAATCACTGGCCTGACATGTGACACAGCTGCAGCCACTGATTGGCTGAGTGAAAAAGGTCCTCAAGACCTCAAATAACTTGTCGGGAGGCAGCTCTCTCCTGGAGGGGGCCCCGTGGGCCCCCCTGACTCAGGGTCCCGGTTGCAATTGCGACCGCTGCGACGCCTATAGCTACGCCACTGGTTAGGAAAGAATTTATTCTGCAAAAAAAACTATTTAGAAGTTCCGGGAAAGATCAGGGAAGTGTAGGGAAAGGATAGGGAAGCATTGTACAAACTGTAGGGAGAAAGAAGGGACCAATAGGGGAGTGTAAAGCCTGGATAATAGAAGCAATTACTATTACACCATGCTGCATTAATTGGGGATCCAAATTGCACTATATGATAGCTCAGTAATTCCAGCAAACCTTGCTTGTTATTGGGGTGAAAGTACTGTGTTGTACAACCTGTTTTGGCGTGTATTAATAGGAAACATAAGTACTTGTTTTAGCCGTTCTGCGGTGAATTTACACTGTGATACAGCCATAGTTGGGGTGTAGTTATAGTAAATATAACTACTTGTTATTAGCTGTTCTGCAGTGAATTTACACCGTGATACAGCTATTTTTGGGGTGTATTAATAGGAACTATAACTACATGTTCTAATCTGTTCTGCGGGGAACTTACATTGTTATACAGCCATTGTCGGGGTGTATTAACAGGAAATACATATACGTGTTATTAGCCATTCTGCGGTGAACTTACATTATGAAGCAGTAATTTTTGGGGTGTATTAATAGTAACATAGTATATAAGACCGAAAAAAGACATTTGTCCATCCAGTTTGGCCTGTTACCTACAAGTTGATCCAGAGGAAGGCAAAAAAAACCCTGTGAGGCAGAAGCCAATCTTGCCCACTTAAGGGGAAAAATTCCTTCCCGACTCCAATCGGGCAATTAGAATAACTCAGAATAATAGGAAGTATAACTACGTGTTATTAGCCATTCTTCTGACAATTTACACTGAGATACAGCCAGTTTTGGGGTGTATTAATAGCAAATATAAGTACGTCTATTTGCCGTTCTACCGGTGAAATTACATCCTAGTACAGCCAGTTTTGGGGTGTATTTAGTTTATTTATAAGTATTTGCGGTCTAGAATGCTGCATGGGTGAAGAAAACACGCTCCTCGGGCTTAGGAAAAAAAATATATAAAAAAAACATACTAGAGGTGATCACACCATAAAGGCCGAGAACAGATAACCTGAAAAGGGTTAGCCACCGAGGCCACTGTTCGCTGAAGCAGAATACTTCTCTAGAAGTTTATCGAAGCTCCCACTAGGGGCAATGCTCTGTTGGATATGGTAATTCCTAATGATGCAGAGCTTGTTGGAAATGTCACTGTTTCAGAAACATTAGGTAATAGTGACCATAATATAATTATATTCCCCCTACACTATAAGAAGCAAACTCTGTCAGGCAGAGCAAAAACACTGAATTTTAAAAAGGCTAATTTCCCTGGGTTGAGGGCAGCATTTCAGGGAATAGACTGGGAGCAGCTACTGTCGCATATTAATAGTGAGGATAAATGGGAGAGCTTTAAATCCATATTGCGTAATTGCACTAAAAAATGTATTCCTTTAGCTAACAAGTTAAAAATAAAACCCCCTGTGGCTTACAGCTACTGTAAAAAGGGCAATAAATGACAAAAAAGGGAATTTAAAAAATACAAATCTGAGGAGTCAGATGTAGCCTTTGAGGTTTACAAACGGCTTAATCAAATCTGTAAAAACGAGATAAAATTTGCAAATTTTGCCACCTACTGTTCGTTTTGCAAACAGCAGGTGGCAAAAGAGAGCAAAATAAATACCCAAAAATTATTTAACCCCTTCCCGACATATGATGTAATAGTACGTCATGGCGGCAAGGGACTTGCCGCATTTTGATGTACTATTACGTCATGGTGATCTGGCGGGCACCGGAGCGGTGTGCGCCCAATCACTGCAGGGGCCTGGAAGTCCTTGATAGCTGGGCCCCTGCTGTATCAACCGGCATTGCTGTAAAAGCCGATGCTGGCGTATTAACCCCTTTTATGCCACAGTCAGCGCTGATCGCAGCATAGAAGGTGCAAGTGGCGGGTGAAGGAGCCTCGCACGGCATCTGGACCTGCCTTCTACGGGGGCAGAGGAGATCTAGCCCCAGGCTGGGTCTCCTAGGCAACCTATTCATGTTATTGTAATGCATTGCAGAGGGGATCAGACCCTCAAAAGTTGAAGTCCAAAAGTGGGACGGAAATAAAGTTTTAAAAAAAGGGTTAATAAAAAAAAAATTCAATTAAAATTGATTTTATAATAAAAAAGAAAGAAAATGAAATGAAAAAACACACATATTAGTTATCACCGCGTCCATAATGACCGGCTCTATAAATATATCTCATGATCCACCCCACTCAATAAACAACATAAAAAAATAATAATAAAAACTGTGTAAAAACAGAAAAGCCATTTTTGTCACCTTACATCACAAAAAGTGCAACACCAAGTGATCAAAAAGGCATATGTCCCAATAAACTCGTCACCTCATCCTGCAAAAAATAAGCCCCTACATAAGAAAATCACTCAAAAAATAAAATATATAGCTCTCAGAACATGAAGACATTAAAACATAATTTTTTTTTTCAAAAATGCTATTATTGTGTTAAAGTGAAAAAAATAAAAAAGTCTACATATTTGTATCGCCGCATCCGTAACAGCTAGCTCTATAAAAATATAACATGACCTAACCCCTCAGCTGAACAAGCCCTTTTTTGTCACTTTACATCACAAAAATTGCAACACAAAGCAATCAAAAAGGTGTATGCCCCCCAAAATAGTACCAATCAAACCATCACCTCATCCCGCAAAAAATGAGACCCAACCTAAGACAATCAGTAAAAAAATAAAAAAGTTATGGCTTTCAGACTATGGAGACACTAAAACATTTTTTATTTTTTTTAATGCTAATATTGTGTAAAACTAAGAAAAAGTATACATATTATGTATTGCCATGTCCGTAACGATCTGCTTTATAAAAAATAATGTCCCATGACCTAACCCCTCAGGTGAATGCTGTAAAAAATAAAATGTGCCAAAACAACTAATTTTTAGTCTAATTTTGGTCACCTTGCCCCATAAAGTGTAATAATGAATGTTAAAAAAATCATATGTACCCAAAAATGGTACCAATAAAAACGTAAACTGTTCCTGCAAAAAAGAGCCCCTGCACCTCTTGTGCAGATGTGCAGAAAAATAAAAAAAAATATGGGGTTTGGAAAATGGAGACACAAAAACATAATTTTTTTTTAAAAAAATGCTTTATTATGTAAAACTGAAACAAACAAACCAAGAAAGACATATTTGATATCATTGCATCTGTAACAATCTGCTCTATAAAAACAGCACATGATGATCTACCCTGTCAGATCAATGTTGTAAAAAATAAAAAGGTGCCAAAACAGCCATTTTTTGGTTACCTTGCCTCACAAAAAACTAATATAGAGCAATGAAAAATCATATGTACCCCAAAATAGTACCAATCAAACTGGCACCTTATCCCCTAGTATCCAAAATGGGGTCACTTTTTGAGAGTTTCTACTGTGGGGGTTCTTGGGGGCTTCAAATGGGATATGGCATCTAAAAACCAGTCCAGCAGAATCTGCCTTCCAAAAACCATATACCGCTTCTTTTATTCTGCTCCCTGCTGTGTGCCCTTACATCAGTTTACGACCACATGTTGGGTGTTTCTGTAAACCGCAGAATCAGGGCAATAAATATTGAGTTTTGTTTGGCTGTTAACCCTCAATGTGTTTAAGAAAAAAATGGATTAAATTGGAAAATCTGCCAAAAAAGTGAAATTTAGAAATGTCATCTCCATTTTCCTTTAATTCTTGTGGAACAGCTAAAGGATTAACAAAGTTTGTAAAATCAGTTTTGGGTAACTTGAGGGGTATAGTTTCTATAATGAGGTGATTTATGCGGAATTTGCCCTATGTAAGCCTCTCAAAGTGAATTCAGACCTAAACTGGTCCTTAAAAAGTAAGTTTTGGAAATGTTCTTAAAAATTTTAAGAATTGCTTCTAAAATTCTAAGCCTTCTTAGACATATGGGGAATGTGAAGGTTTTAAAAGCAGAGAAATTTAGAAAATTGCTTTTTTTTAAAAAAAAATTGTAAATTTGGGATTTTTTCATAAATAAAGGTGAAATATATTGACTCAAATTTATGACTATCATGAAGTTCAATGTGTCAAGAGGAAACACTCTCAGAATGGCTTGGTTAAGTAAAAGTGTTCCAAAGCTATTATTACATAAAGTGACACATGTCAGATTTGCAAAAAATGGCCTGGGCAGGAGGGTGAAAACTCGCCTGGGGTAGAAGGGGTTAAATATTTAAATACTAAAAAACCAAGGTCTGACCAGGTAGGTCTCCTAAATAATAGTAAAGGGGGGTTAGTCACTGAAGATAAGGAAAAAGCAGAGTTACTAAATTGTTTTTTTATCTTTGTATATACAAAAGAAGAGAAAGGAGCTGATATCTGTGGTGCTGGGGCTGTTAGTACATCCAGTAATATATTCAATTGGCTAACTGTAGATATGGTCCAAGCTAAGTTAAATGTAAATGTAAACAAGGCTCTAGGTCCAGATGGATTACACCCAAGAGTTCTTAAAGAGCTCAGTTCAATCATGTGGTGCCCATATTTAAAAAAGGATCTGGGTCCTCCACAGGTAATTATAGACCAGTTAGGTCAATTTCTCTTGTGGACAAAATGTTTGAAGGACTCTTAAGGGACTATATACAGGAGAATGTGACTGTAAATAATATAATAAGTCATAACCAACATGGGTTTACCAAGTACAGAAGTTGTCAGACTAACCTGACTTGTTTTATGAGGAGGTGACTAGTAGCCTGGACAGAGGGGTGGCTGTGGATGTAGTGTTTCTGGATTTTGCAAAGGCTTTTGATACTGTCCATCATAGACATTTAATAGGTAAAGTAAGGTGTATAGGCTTGGAAAGTATAATTTGCAATTTGGATTGAAAACTGGCTGAAGGACCGTGTCCAGAAAGTTGTGGTCAATAATTCCTATTCAGAATGGTCCTGGGTTATAAGTGGTGTACCAAATTATGGAAGCTGGTGTTGCGAGCGGTCAGGCACGTGTCCCTGAGACTGGTGAGGGTGACATCAGTGACGTGCAGGATGATGATGTGGCCGATCACACATGGGAGTCGGGTAAAGAGGGGACTTCATCATCATCATCAGGAGAAGAGAGTGGCAGCTTGCGTGTAAAGCAGTGTCATGCTCTAATGTGGAAGGGAAACCCACACTGAAAATAGGAGGGAAAGGGAAAAGGAAATAAGGCCTGAAAACTAGGGAAGGAAGATGGACACCTCCTAGTGAAAACCCTAATGAAAGCCCTGACTGACTACCAGTATGAACAGACCCCAGAGGTAGGTGAGTTATTCCCTGGGAAACCTAAAGTCCTATCTAACCCTAAGGGACCCTGGTTCTAACGGAAAGAGACATCCTGTTCCTCCAAAAAGAAGGATGAACGAGAGTCTCCCTAAGGCCTAATACAAAACAACAAAGAAATGCAATGCACAGAAGAGCCAAAATACAAAGGGAAAGGTAACATTTAACTTCCAAGAAGCTATGGCAGCACCAGGAACTCAGCCGAGACCCAAACACCAGCTATCCACAGGTCCAACTGAAGCTATAAACCGCACTGCATTGTGGGAAAAACAACTATAAATAGGGAAAAATGACCACAATAGCAACACCTGGAGGTTAAGAGTGTGGCTAGTACCAGAAACAAGGGATTAACTAGCAAATAATGCAATATTTGCGCTATACAGTACGTAGCAGAATTGGGGTTTACTAAAAACAGATAGCGCTTGGGAAAAAACAATAAATCTTTATTGGGGTACAAGGGATCAAAAAGAGCTATCTGTGCTAGATAACTGTATATATATACCGGTGCAATAATAATATATCTGGGTGTGGTTTGATCAAATGTGACCAATAACTAATGGATCCCTGTTTGCATCGCTATATAGTACAGTTGTGTTCAAAATTATTCAACCCCCACTGAAATTGAGTGTTTTGGCCAGTTTGACATTGATTTTGATCATTTCAGTCATCTTGTTTACAATTAAATCAAAGAGGCACTTGTAAGTCAGACAAATATAACATAACATTTATAATGAAATAACTACAAATGTCTTTTCTGTGCTCACATCATTATCAGTTTTATTCAACCCCCAAGTGACATTCAATCTTAGTACTTAGTACAACATCCTTTTCCAGTTATAACAGCTTTTAAACGTGAAGCATAGCTTGACACAAGTGTCTTGCAGCGATCTACGGGTATCTTCGCCCATTCTTCATGGGCAAAAGCCTCCAGTTCAGTGACATTCTTAGGCTTGCGCGCTGCAACTGCTTTCTTTAGGTCCCACCAGAGGTTCTCAATCGGATTTAAGTCTGGTGACTGCGATGGCCACTTCAAAATGTTCCAGCCTTTAATCTGCAACCATGCTCTAGTGGACTTGGGGGTATGCTTGGGATCATTGTCCTGTTGAAAGGTCCAACGTCTCCCAAGCCTCAGGTTTGTGACGAACTGCATCACATTTTCATCCAATATCTCCTGGTACTGAAGAGAATTCATGGTACCTTGCACATGCTGAAGCTTCCCTGTACCTGTAGAAGCAAAACAGCCCCAAAGCATGATTGACTCCCCACCATGCTTCACAGTAGGCAAGGTGTTCTTTTCTTCATAGGCCTTGTTCTTTCTCCTCCAAACATAGCATTGATCCATGGGCCCAAACAGTTCTAATTTTGTTTCATCAGTCCACAGAACACTATCCCAAAACTTTTGTTGTTTGTCCACATGACTTTAGGCATACTGCAGTCGACTCTTCTTATTCTTTGGAGACAGCAAGGGGGTGCGCCTGCGAGTTCTGGCATGGAGGCCTTCATTACGCAGTGTGCGCCTTATTGTCTGAGCTGAAACTTCAGTACCCGCATCTGACAAATCTTTTTTCAGTTCCTCAGCAGTCACACGGGGACTTTTCTCCACTTTGCTCTTCAGGTAGCGCACAGCAGTCGAAGTCAGTATCTTCTTTCTGCCACGACCAGGTAGCGTTTCAACAGTGCCCTTTGCCTTGAATTTGCGAATGATGCTTCCTATGGTGTCTCTTGGTATGTTTAACATCTTTGCAATCTTCTTATAGCCATTGCCCTTCCTGTAAAGAGAAATCACCTCTTCTCTTGTCTTCCTGGACCATTCTCTTGACTTCACCATGTTTGTAAACACACCAGTAAATGTCTAGAAGGAGCTGAGTATCACAGTCATTTTACATCTGCCTAATTGGTGCTTATTATGCTTGATTGCTGCTCCTTGACATCCAGAGGTGTTTTCAATACCTGATCGAAAACACTTGAATGAACCTCTGATCTTAAGAGTGGTAGTCTTTAAGGGGTTGAATAATTGTGTCAATGAAGAAATCACAAAAAAAAACATTTAATACTGTATTACAAAAACAATTGATGTCATTTTAGTTGCATTTGGTTCTTTTAAAAGTCCTTGTAAGATTTCATTCTGAACACAATTACAAATGTACACTAAATCCCCCAAAACCCTTTCCAGCATTGGGGGTTGAATAATTTTGAACACAACTGTAGATATGTGCGGTTAGGGTGGCTGCCGCTGCGCTGGTTACATCATCGTTGAACCGCTAGCAGCTGGCATCACAGTGCTCCCACCTTAACCCTACTAAAAATATCAGTGAGGCCGCTAATATTTTGATACTAATATAAATCGCTCAGCTCTCAGTATTCCAGCTCAACGCGTTTCTTCGCCCTATTGCGGGCATCTCATCAGGAGCTATCAGGAGAGAGAAAATATCACATTGCAAACATTGCGCGCCACTGATGGCGTGCACGCGATACAAGCCTCCAGCGCTAGTTCGGCCATGAACGGCGGTTCAGCCCTGCAGTTTAAATAGCCATAGCCCTGCCCATCTGGGAGGAGCTAGCTCAGGGTTCCGTCACTACGACCAGAGGATAGGACCAAATATGGGATGACTACTCTCCCACCTGAGCAGAGAATTTGTGGCAGTCGGTTTACGAAACATGTTAGTGACAATTTTTCCATCCAGATCCAATGTTATAGAGAGGTCCAAAAAAGTCAGACTGGTGTCATTGATCTTGTGGGTAAAAAATAGACCCCAATCATTAATATTGAGGAGGCCCACAAATTCATCAAACTCTGACTTGGATCCTCTCCATAGGATGAAAACATCATCAATGAATCTCATCCACATCAGAATGGATGAGGCCCACTGTTCCATGCTCTCACCGAAGACCATCTTCTTCTCCCACCAGCCCAGGTAGAGGTTGGCGAACGTGGGGGCACATGGGCTCCCCATGGCCACACCCCTGAGCTGGTGGAAGAGGCGTCTGTCAAAGGCAAAGACATTGTGGCTGAGAATGAATTTAAGTAACATGATCACAAATTCATTGTGCAGCTGGTATTGCACTCCCCTTTCTGCCATCATCAATGAATCTCATCCACATCAGAATGGATGAGGCCCACTGTTCCATGCTCTCACCGAAGACCATCTCCTTCTCCCACCAGCCCAGGTAGAGGTTGGTGAACGTGGGGGCACATGGGCTCCCCATGGCCACACCCCTGAGCTGGTGGAAGAGGCGTCTGTCAAAGGCAAAGACATTGTGGCTGAGAATGAATTCAAGTAACATGATCACAAATTCATTGTGCAGCTGGTATTGCACTCCCCTTTCTGCCAGGAACGCTGCGGCTGCCTCGCAGCCCTTGTGGTGTGGAATGGAACTATAAAGGGCTTCCAACATCAAGGCTATCCAGCAGCGTCCCAGCATCACAGTGTAGGTCATTGAGCCTCCGTAGTACGTCCATTGTATCCTGGACA
Organism: Bufotes viridis; assembly: GCA_033119425.1. NCBI lineage: Eukaryota > Metazoa > Chordata > Amphibia > Anura > Bufonidae > Bufotes > Bufotes viridis. The sequence goes on along the minus strand of CM065591.1, from coordinate 457,176,992 downwards.
TAGGACGACAGGCTCACCACAAAGTGTCTCAAAATACGATCCACATATATGCTAGCCTTCTCCGTCATGCTCCCTATCCCGGACACAATTGGCCTCCCTTTTAAGAGTGATAACCCCTTGTGTATTTTCGGGAGGGAATAAAAAGATGGCATGATTGGATATTGGGGGAACATGAAATCAAACTCAGCCTTGTTTATGAGCCCTTTCCTTTTACCATGATCCAAGATTTGTGTTAGTTCCAACTAGAACTTTTCAGCTGGATCCTCAGTAAGCCTCCTGTAACACGCTGCATCCTCCAGTATCCTGGTACACATTTGCACATATTTTGTGTTGTCCATGACAACAACATTGCCCCCCTTATCCGAGGGCTTGATCACTATATTCCTGTCTTTTTGTAAGTCCTCCAAAGCAAGTTGTTAATTCAGGGTCAAGTTAGATGCCATTCTATCATTGACCCGAAGTGATCTCAATTTCTCTGTAACTATCGAGATGAAGGCATCTAGAGGGGAATAATCACTTAATGGTGGATTTTTTCTGGAGGGGACCCTAAGATCTGTAAAGGGCCCCTTTCCTTCCTCTCGGGTTCCTTCTTCAAGAAGGTCTGCCAGGAGAAGCACCCCGGTAGATCCTCCTCATCAATCCCCAGTTCAATACTATGATTTCTGTCCTGTAAAATGAACAGCTTGCGCCATTTGAGTTGCCATACAGTCGTGTGAATGTAGCCTAAGGGCTCATGCACACGAACGTATGTATTTTGCGGTCCGCAAAAACAGATCCTCGAAAAATAGGGATGACGTCCGTGTGCATTCCGTATTATGCAGGACCGGAACAGCTGGCCCCTAATAGAACAGTACTATCCTTGTCCGTAATGCGGACAATAATAGGACATGTTCTATTCTTTTGCGGAACAGACATACGGAAACGGAATGCACACTGAGTAACTTCAGTTTTTTTTTGCGGACCACTTAAAATGAATGGTTCTGGAACGGTCCGTTAAAAAAAGGAACGTATACGGAAAGAAAATATATTCGTGTGCATGAGGCCTTAGGACTCATACACACAAATGTATTTTTCTTCCGTTTCCATTTTTTTACAGGTCCGCATGCAGAACCATTCATTTCAATAGGTCAGCAAAAAAAACAGAAGTTACTCCATGTGCATTCCGTTTCCATATGTCCGTATTTCCATTCCACAAAAAAATAGAACATGTCCTGTTATTATATATACAAATAGAGCCGGCACTCTTAATCTGGATATATAGACACAATATATTATATCATAATTAAATTTATATCATAATTTTTTTTTAAAAAATTTTAAAATAAAAAGATGAAAAAAATATAAAATAAAAAAAGAAGCCCTAAGGTTTACAGTATAGGTGTCTTGTATTGTCAATCTTCTTATGTGTTGTAAGAAAATTAAATTGAATGTTTTTCTCTTACAGCACTATTCACACAATGTATTTTCAAGGTGCGTTTTTGTGAGAAGATCCCATTTGTAAGGGGTCTTTCTTCTCCAGCATACAATAAGTGGTTCTAGAAATAATGTCCAGAGTCCTGATTTTCTCCTCTGTGTGCCAACCTATTTTTAATTGCAGGTTTAATAGATGTGGTCGCGTTTTACCATAAATTATGTCCAACTCCGCGGTTTGTTATTTACAGTCTTTATCACCTCCTATCACCTTCTGCTCAAGTTTGTTTCAGAGACCTTCGCCCATCTAATACATACATTTACTTTATGTTTCGTATTGTAACTCACTGTTTGTTGCTGAGGGTCCACAAGTGCTAGTCGGCCGTGGCGTCCCACGTGGTAACCGGCGCGGCGAGCCCTCCTCAGTATGCGATGCGGTTGAAGGGGCCGGTCTCCTGCAATGTCTTTGGAGGTGAGAGGTATCCGCGGCAGAGTATAGGTATGTGCGCGATCTCTCTTCTGTATGTTATGCGGTCAGAGGGCCGGTCTTCAGCGGCATATGGAGATGATGATGGTCAGTTCCACCGCAAGCGAATACACAGCGAACTCTGAAAAACAGGGCGTCTTTCTTTCTATTGTTAGCTCCGGAGCTTCTATGACAAGAGGCACTTGTACATCCAGCATGTACAAGTGCACTCTTGTCATAGAACTCGAGCTAACTAGAAGAAAGACGCCCTGTTTTCAGAGTTCGCTGTGTATTCGCTTTGCATGAACTGACCATCATCATCTCATATGCCGCTGAACGGCCTCTGACCGCATAACTGCTAGAAGAGAGATCGCGCAGCATACCTATACTCTGCATGGATACCTCTCACCTCCAAAGGCTGCGACAGCCGCATCGCATACTGAGAGGCGCTCGCGCCGATTACGTGGGACGCCATGGCGGCTAGCACTATGCGGACCCTCAGCAACAAGCAGTGAGTTACAATACGAACATAAAGTAAATGTATGTATTAGATGGGCGATGTCTGAAACATGAGCAGAGATAGAGGTGATAGAGACTGTAAATAACAGACCGCGGAGTTGAACATAATTTATGGTAAGCAGCGACATCTATTAAACCTGCAGTTAAAATAGGTTGGCACACAGAGGAAAATCAGGACTCTGGACATTATTTCTAGAACCACTTATAGTATGCTGGAGAAGAAAGACCCTTACAACGGGATCTTCTCCTAAACGCACCTTGAAATACATTGGTGAATAGTGCTGTAAGAGAAAAACATTCAATTTAATTTTCTTACAACACATAAGAAGATTGACAATACAGACACCTATACTGTAAACCTTAGGGCTTCTTTTTTTATTTTATATTTTTTTTATCTTTTTATTTTAAAATAAAAAAAAAAAATTTTATGATATAAATTTAATTATGATATAATAAATTGTGTCTATATATCCAGATTAAGAGTGCCGGCTCTATTTGTATATATAATTTGTTTTATAAGTTGGGTGAAATTATAGGAACTGTGCACCTTATCCATATTATTGAGAGACGTGAGCCACCTACTACGTTTTCATGTCCTGTTATTGTCCACATTACGGACAAGGATAGTACAGTTCTTTTAGGAGCCAGCTGTTGCGTTCTGCAAAATACGGAATGCACACGGACGTCACCCGTATTTTTGTGGATCCGTTTTTTGAGGACTGCAAAATACATACAGTCGTGTGCATAAGGCCTTAAGCTGAGTTCACACTTGAGTTATTTGGTCAGTTTTAGCCCCGTAACTGACCAAATAAGTGAAGTGTGAAATAGCTGTTTTTTAACGCGATTCGTCATGAATAGTGTTGAGCGAACCCGAACTTTACGATTTTTGGTACCCGGACCCGAACCCGAACTTTGCCGGAAGAGTTCGGGTTCGAGTTCAGTGTTCGGGCATTTAATAAAGCTTGTTGAAAGGCTGCAGGGCAGCCAATCAAAAAGCTTTTAAGCTGTGTGCCCTTAGAAGCCATCACAGCCATGACTACTAATGGCATGGCTGTGATAGGCCAGTGCATCATGTGACCCAGCCTCTATATAAGCTGGATCACGTGTAACACTGCCCATCAGCTCTCAGTAGTGAAGGGACAGAAAGCAGGCAGCTGAAGTTAGGGACAGCGTTAGCGATTTTTTGTTGGTGCAATACACCATCTTTGCACCCCTTACACAGAAAGCTAATCATAAATCTTGCTGTTAATTCTGTGGGTGACCTATATAGATTTTTTATTGTGGGTGCAATACACCATCTTTGCACCCCTGACACAGAAAGCTAATCATAAATCTGGCTGTTAATTCTGGGGGCAGGGGCGTAGCTATAGCTAATGGCTCATGGGTCCTGGTGCAAGAGGTGAGCTTGGGGCCCCCCTTTCCTCAGTGCTTTGTAGCCAGGGGCAGGGAAGCACTTAGCATTCGTGCTGCCTAAAGCAAAACTTGAAACAGCACCTCCACCTGCCAAATTCTTGGCCTAACCCCTTCCCTCCAGCCAGAGGTGTAACTTGACCTGCATGCACTTCCTATAAAACCGGTGTCTTCTTATGCGGCACAAGTGTCTTTGGGCCCCCTCAGGCTCCTGGGCCCGGTAGCGACTGCTACCTCTGCACCCACTATAGCTACGCCCCTGTCTGTGGGTGACCTACAGCGATTTTTTTGTGGGTGAAATGTAACATTGTACTTTGTACCCCTGACACACAAATATATTAGTTAATCCATCTGTTAGTTAGGTGCACGTCAAATAACCATTTATTGAGTAAAGTACACCTGCACTGCATACACGACAGGGAAATTGTAATAGTTAATCCGTCTGTTAGTTAGATGCATGTCATATACCCATTTATTGCGTGAAGTACACCTGCACTGCATACATGACAGGGAAATTGATATAGTTAATCCGTCTGTTAGTTAGGTGCACGTCATATATCCATTTATTGCGTGAAGTACACCTGCACTGCATACTTGACAGTCAAATTGATATTGTTAATCCGTCTGTTAGTTAGTAGTGATGAGCGAGCACCAAAGTATTCGGGTGTTCGGCCCGAACACATTGCTATATTCGTGTGCTCGGCCGAGCACCCGAGTATAATGGAAGTCAATGGGAGACAACCAAGCACCCCTTGCTCTGAAGAGGGGAGGGTGCCTGGTCCATTGGAAAAGGTCAGACAGTGACAGAAACACCACCAAAATGGATCGGGAACAGCATGGGGACAATGTCTGGATGCATCTTGGACTCCCAGGTCGCTGCTGGGAACCATGTTGTCCGGGTTGTACACCACTTTAACAGACTGACAAAAATATGCACAAAACCCCCCCAAAAAATCAATTTAACAGGAAAAATTGTTAGGAAACGTTCTTTCCAATATATTCTATTGTATATACAGTGGATATAAAAAGTCTACACACCCCTATTAAAATGTCAGGTTTCTGTGCTGTAAAAAAATTAGAGATAAATCCTTTCAGAACTTTTTCCACCTTTAATGTGACCTATAAACTGTACCACTCAATTGAAAAACAAACTGAAATCTTTTAGGTGGAGGGAAAAAAACAAAAAAAACTAAAACAATGTGGTTGCACACTGGGGATGTAGCTGTGTTCAGAATTAAGCAATCACATTTAAAATCATGTTAAAATCATGTTAAATAGGAGTCAGCATACACCTGCCATCATTTAAAGTGCCCCTGATTAACCCCAAATAAATTTCAGCTGCTCTAGTTGGTTTTTCCAGAAATTTTCTTAGTCGCATCCCACAGCAAGAGCCATGGTCCACAGAGAGATTCCAAAGCATTAGAGGGATTTCATTGTTAAAAGGTATCAGTCAGGAAAAGCATACAAAAGAATTTCCAAGGCATTAGATATACCATGGAACACAGTGAAGACAGTCATCATCAAGTTGATAAAATATGGCACAACAATACCAAGAACTGGATGAAAACACAAAAGGAAAACTGGTCTGGGAGGCTACCAAGAGGTCTACAGCAACATTAAAGGAGCTGCAGGAATATCTGGCAAGTACTGGCTGTGTGGTACATGTGACAACAATCTCCCGTATTCTTCATATGTCTGGGCTATGGAGTAGAGTGGCAAGACGAAAGCCTTTTCTTACAAAGAAAAACATCCAAGCCAGGCTACATTTTGCAAAAACACATCTGAAGTCTCCCAAAAGCATGTGGGAAAAGTTGTTATGGTCTGATGAAACCAAGGTTGAACATTTTGGTCATACTGTAATTCCAAAAGATATGTTTGGCACAAAAACAACACTGCACATCACCAAAAGAACACCATACCCACAGTGAAGCATGGTGGTGGCATCATCATACTGCGGGGCTGTTTTTCTTTAGCTGGAACTGCGGCCTTAGTTAAGAATTATGAACAGTTCCAAATACCAGTCAATATTGCACAAAACCTTCAGGCTTCTGCTAGAAAGCTGAACATAAAGAGGAACTTCATCTTTCAGCATGACAACGACCCAAAGCATACATCCAAATGGCCCAGCCAGAGCCCACACCTGAATCCGATTAAAAAACCTGTGGGGTGATCTGAAGAGGGCTGTGCACAGGAGATACCCTTGCAAAGTGTTTTTGCAAAGAAAAATGGGCAAATCTTGCCAAGTCAAAATGTGCCATGCTGACTCATACCCAAAAAGACTGAGTGCTGTAATAAAATCAAAAGGTGCTTCAACAAAGTATTAGCTTAAGGATGTGCACACTTATGCAACCATATTATTTTATTTTTATATTTTTTCTTCCCTCTACCTAAAAGATTTCAGTTTGTTTTTTAATTGAGTTGTACAGTTTATAGGTCACATTAAAGGTGGAAAAAGTTCTGAAATGATTTATCTTTGTCTCCTTTTTTTACAGCACAGAAACCTGACATTTTAACAGGGGTGTGTAGACTTTTTATATCCACTGTAGTGGTCACACAGCACCAGCCGCACAGCAAAAGAGGCAGCAGTGTGCAAAAGCAGAGTGGCTGTCCCCTAGCCAGTACGCCTGCTACTGCCCACTGCACCCAGGGACTGAGCACACCAAAACCAGCTCCAAGGAGTTCCCTGGCGTGGCAGTTCTTCAGACAATGTGCTGACGACAAAACTTCAGAGCCTGAAGTGAGGCATAAATGTTCTAAACCTGAGCACCACCTGCATGACCAGGCATCTAAATGCAAAGCACGAGCTGTAGTGGAGTAAACACCTCAAAAACCACGAAAGATCTCAGGCTCCTCCTGGTCCCTCTTCTGCTGCAGTCTCGGCCTCTTCCTCCACCTCTGGAGTGACAGCGACACCTGCCACCCCGCAAACAGAGGACGTGGCAGCAACGCCACCACGTCTGTCACCATCACCAAGCATCTCTACAATGTCCCATGGAAGCGTTTAGCTGTCCATCTCCCAGACGCTGGGGAGAAAGAAGAATTACCCACCCGCGATCCCTGCCCCTGAATGCCAGCATTTCCAAATTCCTGGCCTTTGAAATGCTGCCATTCCGTCTGGTGGAGACGGAGACTTTTAAGAAACTTAAGGCGGTGACTGTCCCACAGTACGTGGTTACCCCTATTTTGCTTTCTTTTGCAGCCCTCTAGCTCTTTCAATGACTTTTTTAGAGCCATTTTAGTGCCCCAAAGTTCGGGTCCCATTGGCTTCAATGGGGTTCGGGTTCAAGTTCGGGTCAAGTTTGGGTCACGAACACGAACTTTGCAGCGAAGTTCGGCCGAACCCGGTGAACCTGAACTTCCAGGTGTTCGCTCAACCCTAGTCACGAATAAATTCAGGTCAAATTGAATCTTTTTGGAAAATTCAACAAACTGACCAAATCAAAATTTTTAGAAATTCGCTCATCTCTAGTGACCACTATAAGTGAATGATCTATGATATGATCATTCTTGCAGCTCGACAAATCCTAGGTGAGCGGTGCGAGATGACATATGCTCCTATGTTAAACTACTTAAATATGACTTTGATGGATGCCTTGTGTTGGTCGTGCATCATCCATAGGATCATTTTGATACGTAAATATTTCTACTGGATGGCACAAAATTTTGTATCCTAAGAAACTGCAGTTCTTTAAAAAAATGTAAGCTAAGGTGGACCCATCTGTACATGGACAAGCCAGTTTTACCAATGTGATCCTCTTTACTTATTGACTCTCCACCCTGGCTTACAGAGGCCAGGGTCCCAAATGTGATATCCCTCTCAATGATGTTTATATGTCTTATGAACGCGAATATTCTAGTTCTTAATTTTTATCACAAATATCGGCACTTCAAGAAGCGAAAATCTAGAATGTAGTGCTATATCTTCGTAATGGCGAATATTCTATTATTTTTATTCTTATTATGCTATCTATCATCCATACATTTTTTATAGTCATTATTTTACCTGTCATTAATACATTTTTATTAGAACTGTTTTCTTGCCTATCATTAATACATTTTTATTTATAGTGTTTTTTTTACCTATCATTAACAAATTTTTATTAGAAGTGTTTTTAACCTATCATTAATAATTTCTTTTTATAGATGCTATATTATTAAATCATTACACACAATATGTAACAGACAATCACACAAAAGCTGTATGCCAACAACCTATCCATGAGACAGGTACAGTCAGCATACCTTACAACGGCAGCCTTGTGCACTATGAGACAACTAGCAATAATCACACCTCAGATAAACCTCATGGGCTATAATATTGCCAGGACCAGCTCTCATCTGACTGAGAGCCAGTAAGCCTCAAAGTTGATTGATTTAAGTTGGATGGCTAGTGGGGTACCTGCGCACCTAGATCACTATCATTAGGGTGACAAAAATGCAAAAAAATTTTTTTATACCAGCTAACTCTTCTCTCACAGCTTAGGAGGGCTGCATAAACATGTTCAGTGTTCTAATTGTTCTAATATTATATTTAATAACCTTTCTAGAAGAAGAAGTTTTATTGAGATAAAGAAACGGTTGGCGTCCAAGGATATTAAATATTCTCTACAGTATCCAGCGAAACTGAGAGTGATTTACAATGGGACTTCCCAATTTTTTGAAAAACCGCAACAAGTGTTGGACTGGATGGAACAACTGGGCATATGAAATGTTTCTTCGAGTTGAAATGAATTGAAAAGAAGCAACGGAGGGGAGGGAGGGGGATGGGATGAGCAGGGGGAGAATGGCCGGAAGATAGAGGTTTGCTGACTAGATCGGGCGGACCAACAGAGGGGAGAGGGGAGGGATATTGCTCTGCAGGGAGGATTTTGGGTTTTTTTTTTTTTTTTTTTTTTTTGTATAATTGATGTCCGTTAGAATCGTTTCTTGGAATGTTAGAGGCCTTGGGGAAAGGGTTAAGAGGCAAGCTATTATCGATGCATTAAAAGGTATCTTCCAGCAATTATTTGCATAGTGGAAACTCATCTCACTGATGAGACAGTGACCCGTTTGATGACAGGATGGCATTCCCAATCCTACCACTCAACCTTTAGTAGTGCCTCTAGGGGAGTATCGGTCCTGATTCATAACTCGATAGATTTTATTTTAATAGATTCTAATATAGATGATCAAGGTAGATTTATTTTCTGTATGGTAGGCTTTATGGTCACAGCTACATTCTCGCCTTTTTTACATACCTCCGCCATTTTCTATGTATCCACTTACCCAACTACTGCGCTTCTTGGAAAAGAAACCTGAATGTCGGCTTGTACTGATGGGAGACTTTAACGCTGTTATGGATCCTAAAAGGGACAGGCTGACACTAGATGCAGATATGGGAAGGAACATCCTCAATTCTCCACTGCCTCAGTTTTGCTTGGAGGTTGGATTGGTGGATATATGGGAACATTTTGGCGGAGGAAGAGAGTTTACTCCTGCGTTAGTAGGGGGTAGAGCAATGTCTAGGATTGATTTAGCGTTTACTAATGAGAGAAATTTGAATAATATTAGAAGGATACGATATGGAGTTAGAACAGTCTCAGATCACTCACCTGTATCTATTGAGGTCTGCATTGGGGAGAATAAAGATAATAGGGGCTTTGGCTTTAGGTTGAATCCATATTGGCTTACCATTATGGATAATTATAAGTCCTTTAAAGAACATGTATCCTCCTTTTGGGAAGTGAATCTCTCCTCTGCTAGAATCGACTTGGTTTGGGACGCCCTGAAAGCATATTTAAGGGGATCCTTATTAGTGAAATTACTGCAGCGAGGAGATCATTTAGGAAAAGGGAGGAGGAATTGGTTAGGACCGTGGCATCCACAACGGAGCGTTTTACTGAGCAACCTACTGAAGATAATAAAGAAGAGATGCAGAAGGCTAGCTCCTCCCTGGAGGATTATGTAATGGAGAAAGCAAACCATAGGTTGTTTTTAGGGGGCAAAAGTATTTTTCAGAGTCTGGACGCCCGGTAAGCTCCTAGCCAGAATAATTTCACAACAGGACAAGAAAAAGAAAGCTATTACTGCGATTCGCAATTTAGATGGTGTAATTATATCAGATTCAGAGGGAATCAGAGACACTTTTCTGCAATACTTCTCCCAGATATATAGAGCTTCTTCTGGTTTGCCATCTGACCTGGCGAGGCAGTTCCTGGAGAAAATTTCTCTTCCGATGTTAACGGAAGTCCAAAAAAATTCTTGGAAAGAGAGTTGTCTCTCTTGGAGATCCAGGAGGCCCTGAGTTCTATCTCTGGGAACTCATCGCCAGGGTTAGATGGCCTTCCGTATGAATTTTATCGTAAATACAGGGATGTCATCCTTCCTCATCTACTGGAGGTGTTTTCTGAAGCTGTACAGGGGGGTCTGCCACAGTCTATGATGGAGGCTTTGATAGTTTTAATCCCAAAAAAGATAAAGACCCGATTGATTTGAGTTCATATAGACCTATTTCTTTATTAAACTCGGACGTTAAGATATTTGCAAAAGTTCTGGCTAGGAGGCTTTCCGGGGTAATGTCGTCCGTTATCCATCTAGATCAAAATGGCTTTATGCCAAAAGGGCACCCACCATAATTTGCACAGGCTTTTCACTAATATTCAATCCCTGGGAGTGCCCGCTCTATTCTGTCACTGGATGCCACCAAGGCGTTTGACAGAGTCGAGTGGGGGTTCCTTTGGGAAGTGATGAAAAAAATGGGTTTTGGGCCTAAGTTTATGGCGATGGTGCAACTGTTATACAAAAGCCCGGTAGCTAGGATTAAGATCAATGATATGTTGACAGAGAGCTTTGTATTGGGAAGAGGTACACGTCAAGGCTGTCCTCTCTCCCCTCTTTTATTTAATATCTATATCGAACCTCTTGCAGCCAGTATTAGGCAGGACTTGAAAGTGGCTGGTTTTGGTGTAATGGGGAAGCAGGATCGTATATCTCTCTATGCAGATGATATTTTGTTTTTATTCATCAAATTGAAACCACCCTCCCACGAATAATGGAGTTGGTTAATCTATTTTCTGTTCCCTCTGGCCTTGAGGTCAATTGGGAGAAAACTGCTCTTCTCCCTATAGACGAAATGCGAGGATCGATGGAGAATTCTATCACTGATCGGTTATTGATCTCTGATTCAATAAATTATCTGGGGATAACAGTTACTGTCAAGATCCAAGAATATTTAAAATTTAACTTGTTTCCCTTATTGTCAAAAGTGAGATCTAAAGTTAAGATATGGCAAAAAATTCTGCCCGCTAGAGCAGATAGAATCTCATTAATAAAAATGGTGGTGTTGCCCCAGATTCTTTATGTTCTTCGCAATTCACCGGTATGGATTGAAGACAAATACTTTAGATTGATAGAACGGATGATCAACGATTTGCTATGGGGAGGAAGCGTGTGAGACTAAAGGCACTTTATTTCTCTATGCCCTACAATCGGGAGGTCTTAACCTCCCCTATTTTAGAGGTTACTATATGGCCTCTCAACTCAACTTTTTTAATGACTGGGAAAATAGCCATCTCTGTAGAAAATTGGTAAAGGACTCAGGTTTTCTGATTTCTTTACAGTATTAGAAGTCCGATTACCTAATTAATATACAGACTGGGTTTAAACCCTTCTGCAGAATGGCTATGAAAGCTTGGCAGATTATAAGGAGCTGGTTTAAAGTGGAGGCACTACTTACTTGTACCCCATTATGGCATAACCAAAAGCTTCTGAATTTGGGTGACCCAAATTGTCGGCAGTATTGGAGGATGAAAAATATTCAATATTTCCACCAGGTGATTGGGGATGGACAAATCTTGTCGTTTACAGAGCTAAAACAAAAAGCTAAATGTTGGTGAGGTGGTTTGGTATGCCCACCTTCAACTGAGGTCGGCACTTCTTAGCACTGCTGTTAGTCATTCACTTTATATAGACACTCCTGAATTTTTGCACAATTTGATTAGTAAGAAAGGATGTATGAAAGTTAAACTCTCACATTGTTATAGACACTTGATGAAACATTTTTTCTCGGACTGTCTTTCTCCAGGACAGAGATCCTGGTCTGATTCACTGCTTGAGGTTGGCTCCCGGACTGGGAGAATATAGGTGACGGTCTGGGACGGGTTTCTCACAATTTCAATCACACTGTTGTACAGTTTAATATTATACACAAAATTTATTTAACACCACTATGGCTCCATAAGAGGGGATTTAGAGCCTCCTCTGACTGTCCTCGATGCGGGGACCCCGGGGCAGATCATCTTCATCTGTTCTGGGATTGCCCGATGGTGAGTAAGTACTGGAGAATGGTTCAAACAACTTTGGCCCAGAGACTTAATATGGATATTCCGTTATCCCCAAAGTTATGGGTTCTTGGTGATCTATCGGAAGTTAACTGTCAGCCTTTGAAGTGCCAATTGTTGATGAAAGTGATTTTTTTGGCCAGGCTTCTTATATCCAGAAAATGGTGCTCCTCCCTCGCTCCAGATTGCAACAACTGGCTAAGTTTAGTTAAGAAAGTGAAAAGTTATGAGAGAGTCTTGTATGGACAAAGAGGGTCTTATGCAAAGTGGAGTACTATATGGAAGGATTGGATTGATTAAGCGACTTTCCCTATTGTTGTTTTTTTTTTTTTTTTTTTTTTTCCTGCAGGGTTGGGGGGGGGGAGTTGGGGGGTGGGTAGGTATGTTTTTGTATTACTTTTGTCTTTTTATGGATTGTAAAAAAAATAAAGATGATAATAAAAAATAAAAAAATAACCTTTCTATATTGTTTGCATAAACTTGAATATAGGAAAGACATGGACATGGAATCGGATAACCCCTTTGTTCTGTTTTTTCCTTAGTAGAGATGAGCAAATCGATTTATACTAATTAATTTGTTCACCATGTTCTTCATCCGCAAGAGGTCTCCCTGCTGCTAATGAAGCTCCCCAAACTGCTTAATTGACAGGGCGGATTTAGTAACCCAGACCTGGGGGTACTACAATTGTAAATAGTTATTGTTTTACATTGTTATGTATTTTTGTATGCTTGGCTGTATCTGCTTGGCTGTATCTACCAGTAGGGAATGCATGGCAAGGGTTAACATGATCAGGGTTAACCACCCTGTTCCTCCCCTCTTGGTACGAGTGAGCTGATCCTGCTTCCTGACAGGAGGCAAAGTTCTATAGCAACCTGAGTGTGGAGAGGAAGCACACGCCTGAGCTCTTGGTCCTAAGGAAAATGCTCCTAATAAAGATATACAGCCTCAAATAAATCCTTGAGAACATAGATAGCAGAGTGAACAGCTGAGACTAGCATTTAAAGACACTGCTGTGAGGTGAGGGACTACAGTGAAGACACCCATCACCTAGACTACTACTATGCGAGTACAATACTAATAAACTAAATTGCAGCCATTTAACCTTCCTCCATAATCTTTACTAGTACCAGAAAATTGCATTGTTACACGTTTAATTCTGGCCTCATTCTTCAATGCTACATTTCCAGGGGGCAATGGCCTGAGGGAGTATACCATGACACAACACTTCATAGGGGCCACTACCACTCCCACACTCCCATACTCTGTATTGGCTTCTCCAGGACTCACTGCATGGACACCTGGCCCGGGCCTGACTTTTTCTCACTTGTGCCACTGGTCCGGGTAGTGACACATGTGCAGAGGCTCTGTTTCTGGAGCAGTAACTGTTCATGTGTAGTGGGTCATGCATCATCGCTATTCCTGCTCTAAGTAGTGTGCTGGTGCCACTATTTGGAGCAGCAGCCGAGACATGAGATGTTTAACATGTCAATCAAGCAGAAGGGACAGCCCCTCACAAGTGAAGAACTCATTATGATGAACAAATCAGTTTAAAAAGATCAATTTTCTCATCTCTATTTCTCAGTTAGGGCGCATGGACATGACTGTATGTATTTTGCGGTCCAGAAAAAAGGGATCCGCAAAAAATACGGATGACATCCATGCGCATTCCATATTTTGCAGAACGGAACAGCTGGCCCTTCATAGAACAGTACTTTCCTTGTCCGTAACGCGGACAATAATAGGACATGTTCTATTTTTTGGCGGAATGGAAATACGGACATACGGATACAGAATGCATGCGGAGTAACATCCGCTTTTTTTGTGGATCCATTGAAGTGAATGGTTCTACAGACGGTCCGCAAAAAAAGCGGAATAGAAACAGAAAAAAAAAATACGTTTGTGTGCATAAGCCTTTAGGGCCTATTCACACGACCGTTGTGTGTTGCGGTATCCGCAACACACCTGGCCAGCACCCCCCATAGAAATGCCTATTCTTTTCCACAGCTGCGGACAAGAATAGGACATGTTCTATGTTTTGCGGAGCCGCGAAACCGGAAGTTCTCGGCACAAGCCCGGAAGTCCGGGGCCGCGCTCCACAAATGCAGAAGCGGAGAGCACATAGTGTGCTCTCCGCTTCACATCCAGCCCCATAGAGAATGAATAGGTCCGCACCCATTCCGCAGAATTGCGTAATGGATGCGGACCCTTTTGCGGACTTGTGAATAGGGCCTTAAGCTGATTTTTTTCTTGAACCAGAGGATTGATTTAATGTTCCCCTCTTACCATGGAATACAGATTCCCATTAAAAGGGATCTGCCTGCTTTCCTGACGTCTCTTTTTGTAAATGCTCGTATTCCCCATGAAATAACCACTTGTAGCAGCTCTAATGTGTTGTTCCTTTGTTATTTCTCTCAATAATTGTCAACTCAAAACTGGTGCCATTATGGCCTAGTTTACATATCAGTGTTTGGTCAGCAAATTTGCATCAGTGTTTGTGAGCCAAAACCAGGTGCAGGTCAAAAAACACAGACCAGGAGAAAATTTTTGCATGATACCTTATCTCTGTGTGGGCTCCACTCCTGGTTCTAGCTTACAATCCATGATGGAAATCACTGATCAAATCATTGTTATTTGAATTAGAAATTCAAGGTTTTCTGTTCCATCATAGGAGCAGAAAAATTTAATTAAAGTTGTCACATGACAAAGACCAGTGCTCTACAAAAACCAGTGCTCTTCTTATGGCTCCATAAGAGGGGATTTAGAGCCTCCTCTGACTGTCCTCGATCTGCGGGGACCCAGGGGCAGATCATCTTCATCTGTTCTGGGATTGCCCGATGGTGAGTAAGTACTGGAGAATGGTTCAAACAACTTTGGCCCAGAGACTTAATATGGATATTCCGTTATCCCCAAAGTTATGGGTTCTTGGTGATCTATCGGAAGTTAACTGTCAGCCTCTGAAGTGCCAATTGTTGATGAAAGTGATTTTTGGCCAGGCTTCTTATATCCAGAAAATGGTGCTCCTCCCTCGCTCCAGATTGCAACAACTGGCTAAGTTTAGTTAAGAAAGTGAAAAGTTATGAGAGAGTCTTGTATGGACAAAGGGGTCTTATGCAAAGTGGAGTACTATATGGAAGGATTGGATTGATTAAGCGACTTTCCCTATTGTTGTTTTTTTTTTTTTTTTTTCCTGCAGGGTTGGGGGAGTTGGGGGGTGGTAGGTATGTTTTGTATTACTTTTGTCTTTTTTATGGATTGTAAAAAAATAAAGATGATAATAAAAAATAAAAAATAACCTTTCTATATTGTTTGCATAAACTTGAATATAGGAAAGACATGGACATGGAACCGGATAACCCATTTGTTCTGTATTTTCCTTAGTAGAGATGAGCAAATCGATTTATACTAATTAATTTGTTCACCATGTTCTTCACCCGCAAGAGGTTGTCCCTGCTGCTGATGAAGCTCCCCAAACTGCTTAATTGACAGGGCGGATTTAGTAACCCAGACCTGGGGGTACTACAATTGTAAATAGTTATTGTTTTACATTGTTATGTATTTTTGTATGCTTGGCTGTATCTACCAGTAGGGAATGCATGGCAATGGTTAACATGATCAGGGTTAACCACCCTGTTCCTCCCCTCTTGGTACGAGTGGGCTGATCCTGCTTCCTGACAGGAGGCAAAGTTCTACAGCAACCTGAGTGTAGAGAGGAAGCACACGCCTGAGCTCTTGGTCCTAAGGAAGATGCTCCTAATAAAGATATACAGCCTCAAATAAATCCTTGAGAACATAGATAGCAGAGTGAACAGCTAAGACTAGCATTTAAAGACACTGCTGTGAGGTGAGGGACTACAGTGAAGACACCCATCACCTACACTACTACTATGCGAGTACAATACTAATAAACTAAATTGCAGCCATTTAACCTTCCTCCATAATCTTTACTAGTACCAGAAAATTGCATTGTTACACGTTTAATTCTGGCCTCATTCTTCAATGCTACATTTCCACTGCACTGATCTCCAGGGGGCAATGGCCTGAGGGAGTATACCATGACACAACACTTCATAGGGGCCACTACCACTCCCACACTCCCATACTCTATATTGGCTTCTCCAGGACTCACTGCATGAACACCTGGCCCGGGCCTGACTTTTTCTCACTTGTGCCGCTGGTCCGGGTAGTGACACATGTGCAGAGGCTCTGTTTCTGGAGCAGTAACTGTTCATGTGTAGTGGATCAAGCATCATCGCTATTCCTGCTCTATGTAGTGTGCTGGTGCCACTATTTGGAGCAGCAGCCCAGACATGAGATGTTTAACATGTCAATCAAGCAGAAGGGACAGCCCCTCACAAGTGAAGAACTCATTATGATGAACAAATCAGTTTAAAAAAATCAATTTTCTCATCTCTATTTCTCAGTTAGGGTGCATGCACATGACTGTATGTATTTTGCGGTCCAGAAAAAAGGGATCCGCAAAAAATACGGATGACATCCATGCGCATTCCATATTTTGCAGAACGGAACAGCTGGCCCTTCATAGAACAGTATTTTCCTTGTTCATAACGCGGACAATAATAGGACATGTTCTATTTTTTGGCGGAATGGAAATATGGACATACGGATACAGAATGCATGCGGAGTAACATCCGCTTTTTTTGCGGATCCATTGAAGTGAATGGTTCTACAGACGGTCCGCAAAAAAAGCGGAATAGAAACAGAAAAAAAATACGTTTGTGTACATAACATAAGCCTTTAGGGCCCATTCACACGACCGTGGTGTGTTGCGGTATCCGCAACACACCTGGCCAGCGCCCCCCATAGAAATGCCTATTCTTTTCCACAGCTGCGGACAAGAATAGGACATGTTCTATGTTTTGCGGAGCCGCGAAACCGGAAGTTCTCGGCAGAAGCCCGGAAGTCCGGGGCCGCGCTCCACAAATGCAGAAGCGGAGAGCACATAGTGTGCTCTCCGCTTCACATCCGGCCCCCATAGAGAATGAATGGGTCCGCACCCATTCCGCAGAATTGTGTAATGGATGCGGACCCTTTTGCGGACGTGTGAATAGGGCCTTAAGCTGATTTTTTTCTTGAACCAGAGGATTGATTTAATGTGCCCCTCTTACCATGGAATACAGATTCCCATTAAAAGGGATCTGCCTGCTTTCCTGACGTCTCTTTTTGTAAATGCTCGTATTCCCCATGAAATAACCACTTGTAGCAGCTCTAATGTGTTGTTCCTTTGTTATTTCTCTCAATAATTGTCAACTCAGAACTGGTGCCATTATGGCCTAGTTTACATATCAGTGTTTGGTCAGCAAATTTGCATCAGTGTTTGTGAGCCAAAACCAGGTGCATGTCAAAAAACACAGACCAGGAGAAAATTTTCGCATGATACCTTATCTCTGTGTGGGCTCCACTCCTGGTTCTAGCTTACAATCCATGATGGAAATCACTGATCAAATCATTGTTATTTGAATTAGAAATTCAAGGTTTTCTGTTCCATCACAGGAGCAGAAAAATTAAATTAAAGTTGTCACATGACAAAGACCAGTGCTCTACAAAAACCAGTGCTCTTCTATTAAAGTGCAGAAAGAAATGGAGTCCAACTAGTAAATTCTTTTTGACATCTTACAAATATGAATCACCATAGCTGACTGCCTAGAATTGTATTGCCCCTACTAGGGGGACACCCCTAGAGATAATTCCCGGAAAAATACAAAACAGAGTTAGAATTTCTTTAACCGTTCCTTTCTACTTATAAGGCAAAGATTCAGTCCCTAGCTGCCAGTTTTTCAGTTAGCAAGCTAATTTTACTAGTAACAGTATCAATTGTAATACCCAAGTAGTCCAAGCAAGTACAAAGCAATCATTTTTTTTCTTAGCCAAAGGCAAGGCGGTACATTAATCTCACAGGGCCCCATAGCAAATCTTAACATTGGCCCCTCCACGCCCCACTAAGATTACCAGTATGAGTGCATCATTCCTTGTATGAGTACTCTCAGGCAACGCAGAATGCAAAATGTGACTAATTAGATTTATGAACTGACACTATTGGGGGGATTTATCATTAGAAAATTGGCTTTAAAAAGTCACAAAGTGTATGTTTATAACCTGGTGGATGTGTAGTGCCCTGCAGCAGGGATACTTTGAAGTCTGGAAATTTGTGGACATTTGCACCATTTCCCCTATGCCAAGTCATCAACTCCTTACTTCATTTCACTTAAAAGGGTTAACTTTCATTGACTTATACTGTTTAATACTAAGGTTTAATGAATACTAGGAGACTTTTGGCACTTTGAACGAGAAGCTAGTAATTTTCTATAGCTACAATAGGATTTAAAGAAAATGTATAATAGTCACAGTGGCTCAACCAACCTAAAGTTATGGTCCACACTTCACGACACACCCATGTCATTTTTAGTAGACACCACTGAAGAAGGAGTTTGTTACTCCGAAACGCATCTGGTGTTTCATAGCAGTGTATCAGTAAATGTGTTATACAGATTGCAGTTACCAATACCATTGACTTGAATTCAACAATACTGCTACAACGCATCAGCTAAGATCAGCAAAACTCACACTGACATCTCTTAGTCAAGAGACACAATCAACGGGCATATATCTAACAGCACCTGGAGGCTGACTCAACGAACAGGTTCCCGAACACATGGGACGCCGTAACAGCCGAGCCGGTGAGCTCTTGCAGCCATCTAAATCTAACTGCAGAGTGGTAATGTACATAACCCACTTATGAATGGCCATACAAATTGATGAATTAACTGCTAAATAACAATTATATGGAAGTGACACTATGTTAGGAACTCAGAAGAGATCTATTATCACGTTCTACATAGTGTCAACCTACTGTCTACAAAGTGGCAATTTACATTAGTGGGACTATTAACCATGTATTTCCAAGTATAAACATCAGACTGGATATATTGATTACATGGTAAATGTAAAAACTATCAAAAGGAGGACTATCATTTATTTTAATTAAACATTTTGGATATCCTACATTTATTTATATTATATTAGTAATTTAGATTTTTATTTCCATTGATCCATGCAGTGAGTTATTTGATATGTGTCGTTTAGTGTGAATCTGCACCCTCACAACACTAATGGTTGTGGGACTGCAGACCAACATGATTGGTATGTAGGATATAATATGTACATTATTTTTTTGCCATCATTAATATCTTTTTTTTTTTTATCTTTTTGATTTGTATATATTTGTGGTAATAAATATATTTATTTTATATATACATGAGCATTTGTAATACGCCTTACCATACCTTCCGGAGAGTAGCAACAAGTGGTGACACCTCAACGGTCTCCAGGAGACCCAGCATAGCATTGGGGCTAACCCAAACCCAGCCACTGCAGATAGATAATACATGGCCACTAGATTATTGCCATAAAGGACATGAGCCTGAAAACTAGCTTCCATATAATCTGGTGGCCAAAGGGGCTGTTGCTGGTATGGGTTTTGGCTGGTTAAATGGGGACAATATGTATATTATTGCTGCTCCTGCCTGCAATCTCCTGCAGGGTATTCGACAGTAAACACAGAATATCATTCAGCTCTGACATACCCACTTCCCCAATCCCAGCACTCTACAGTTCTACACATGGGAGCCCTCGTTCTGCCATCTGCTGAACATCCAGTTCCTCCTAGCTGAATCTTGCTGACTTTTCTAGGACATGGAGACCAAGAAGGATGATTTGGAAGAAGTAAATCCAGCAAAGATACAGAGATAAATGTAACAGAGATAAGATGTAATGGAAATATTTGCATCTCTTTTGTGTTTTGGACCCACTCCTGCTTTTGGATTACAAATACTGCTTAAATACTGACCAATTACTGACTGTGTGAAACTGGCATTACTGGCGATACTTTTTTTTCTGTTCTTCTGTTGGATCAGAAGAATGAAAAATGAACGATGATATGAACACGGCCAAACGGGGAAAATAGTGGCCCCGTAACAGAGTGGGGAGGGGGGAGGGTCAACAGCAGTGGCAGTAACAGTGGCAATAGTGGTCCCATAACGGAGCGGGATTAGGCAGCAGCAAAAGCAGCAGCAATGGCCAGTGGCATACAGCACAAGATGGTGGCCAATCACAGTAGTAGTAGAACCCAACAAGAACAGTGTGATGGCAAGGGCCAGTGGTATGCATATCCTTATAAAAATGTAACATGTACATATCAGTAGGCCAAGAATCATGATTGTAGGAATGGTATTAGAGGCAGCAGGCGGGTGGCAGCTTCAGAATGGTAGCAGCAGCATGTGGCCAGAAGTAACGGCCCATTTAACAGAATACAGTATGATCATTAGTAGCAGAATGATTTATTATTAGAGATGAGTTAATCAAAGTTGACGAAGTGGAATTTGATCCGAATTTCAGGAAAAATTAGATTCGCACCAAATCCGAATTTCCTCACGCTTCGTGGTAACGAATCGCATTTTTTCCTCAAATGGCCACTGCAAGTTTGAGAACATGGAGCAAGAAACTCTGGGAAGGTGGGATCACCCATAATGCCATGCATGCAGCCAATCAGCAGCCAGCCAGCCCTGTGATGTCACAGCCCTATAAATAGCCTCAGCCATCTTGGATTCTGCCATTTTCCAGTGTACTTAGTCCAGGGAGAGACGTCAGCAGGCGCTAGGGACAGTGCTAGAAAAGACTTCATTGTGCTAAAAAAAAATGATTTACAAGGTCAGGGAAAGATTATTCAAAGTGTAGGGAAAGGATAGGGAGGAATCATCCCACACATTTATGTTGAACAGGGTTCAGTAGGGGAGGTTACAGCCCGGGTAATAGGAACAAACCGATTACACCTTGCTGCACTGACTGGGGATCCAAATTGCCATTATACAGCTCTGTAATTCCAGCAAACCATTCTTGTTATTTGGGTGCAAGTGCTGTGTGATACAGCCATTAACAGGGTTTATTACAAGGAAATATTTCTACGTCTTATTTGCCCTTGTGTGATGCAGTTATATGTTCTAAAGCATTTTTTGGCTTGTATTAGTGGGGAAAAAAGGGCTTATTAGCCGTTGTGTGGTGAGGTGTGAAAATTACAGCCCTTTTTTAGCGTGTATTAGTGGCAAAAGGAAAATATATTTGCCGTTCAGCGGTGCAGTTATATGTTTTAAAGCAGGGGTGCACAACCTTTTTTGGTCTGGGGGCCGCATTGTCACATCGCATTATTTCAAGGGGCGGCAAAAAAAAGTTAATCGGCACTTGTTTGCATCAGCCTATTACATAGGCTAATGCAAAGTGACTGGGGAGGAACGGTCACTACCACAGTCATTCCTCCGTCATTCACTTCTATTGATTATCAGTAGCTGATCCCTGATTACAGCGGGAGATGTGCTGACGATAATTATGCATCTTTCATCCTGATAAAGTATGCAAATCAGCCGACAAACGAGTGATGCCTTGTTTATCAGGTGATCAGTACAATTATACCGGCCAGATATCAGGAATGAACGCCCCTATGAACACTTGTTCCCAGTCATTGTCCTGAATATCGTGCCATGTAACAAGGGCTAAGAGATTTCCTGGTAAAAAATGATTTTTAACACGTTCCTGCAGCATGGGCTTGAAACAGAAGATTCATACTTTTCTGCTTCCTGCCACTCCCGCTGTCTCCATCTTCAGGTTCTGGCGCTGTTTACATCCGGCTGGCTATGGACATAGTCACTTGTACCCCTACAGCCAATGACTGGCTTCAGTGGCGATGTGGCCACAAGCAGCGTTTCACTGCTGAAGCCAGTCATTTGCTGGAGAGGTGCTCCAAGACAGGAGAGATGGAGACAGTGAGAGCGGCATGGAGCAGGAAAGTAGGAATCTTCTGTGTCAGGGGCCATGCTGCAGGAACGGGTTAAAAATAATTTTAACTAGGAAACTCCTTTAAAGGGAACCTGTCACCAGGAAATTCACTGATAAACCAGTCATGCTGCCTTGTAGGGCTCATTCTGCTGAATATAATGATACCTTTCACTTGGTGATCTGTTGCTTTATTGTGGAGAAAAAGTACTTTTAATCCATATGCTAATGAGCTGATGTGAGTCCAGTAGTTGATATGAGTCCAGCGTTTTTCTATTCAGAGCTGTAGCCACTCCCCTATTCACTTCTTAAGATGTAAAAGGGGCGTGGTTTATTACATCCTTCATTTAAATAATTGTT
Source organism: Bufotes viridis (assembly GCA_033119425.1). Classification (NCBI taxonomy): domain Eukaryota; kingdom Metazoa; phylum Chordata; class Amphibia; order Anura; family Bufonidae; genus Bufotes; species Bufotes viridis. The sequence continues at coordinate 457,154,668 of CM065591.1, read as the reverse complement.
TATAAAACGTGTTTATCACCCCATGAATAAACTAGCCCTTATTATAATTACTAACTTCAATAGCATATTCCTCCCCCTTTTTTTACCTTAGTAATATAATACCTTAGCATTCCCGGTTATTCATTTTCCCAGACTCATATCAACTACTGGACTCAAATCAGCTCATTAGCATATGGATTAAAAGTACTTTTTCTCCACAATAAAGCAACAGATCACCAAGTGAAAGGTATAATTATATTCAGCAAAGTGAGCCCTACAAGGCAGCATGCCTGGTTTATCAGTGAATTTTCTGGTGATATGTTCCCTTTAAGTGGCGACGTTTCCTTCCTGCCTCCTATTCACAAATAAGCGCTTTACTTCACTGCAGAGGACGGCGCTCACTGGTTATTACCACCTTCTGCATCCCCAGATATACTGTAGGGGCCCAGCAATAACCAGTAAGCCTTCCCTGAAAGCTCAAGCACATGACCATTGTTTTAGTCCGCATCTGAGCCGCATTTTGTTTATGTGGCTTGGATGTGGACCCATTCACTTCAACGGGGCCGCAAAAGATGCAGACATGTTTTGGATCATTTTATCATACAATATGTATAGTTTCACATGAATGGGGTGATAATTGTAATGGTTTTGGTTGTTGTGTTTTTTATAACTTATTTTTTTAATATATTTCTGCTACAAAAATACCTTTGACACTGACTTTTTTCCTTTTATTTGTATTTTATTTATTTTGTATATTTTTTTTTTATCATCACTTTATTATTTATTTTTTAAATATATTTTTTCCACATAACATGACGGTCAACAATTTAATTTCGCACTTTTTCCTTTTTATAGTTTTCTTTTACTTCTATTTTATTTATTTTACATCTTTTTACTAAAATTTTCTTTTTTTTATATAAATATATATATATATTTGCAGCACTGTACAATATGCCCCCCAAGAGGTCTTTAAAAGACCTCTGGGGGACACCGACTTGTTTTTTTTTATTTTGCACTTTTTTTCCTTTTATTTGAATTTTTTATTGTGTTTTCAAAGTTTTTTTTTATTTTTTTACTTTTAATATATTTATTTGCCACATAATTTTTCCCCAAAAGGTCCATAAAAGACCTTTGGGGACACAGCCTTTTTTTTTTGCAATATTTCCACTGTAACTGGAGCATCCAAAAGAGCCAACCAACCGGCTGAGGGGGACTTTGTACAGGGCAGAGCTGGTAAGGCTCTGCAGTCCTCTTCTCCTGACACCCAGCTATAACGTGATCGCCGGGTCTAAACTGCACAGCTCGTGAGGAGAGGGCAGAAGCGCTGATACACTGCTTCTGCCTTCTCCTCAGGTCTCGTGCTGTCTCTGACAGCCGGGGACCCGTCTTTGTCCTGCTACAGTGCTGGAGCAGAAGCTGTAACCCTGCAATTGTGCGGCTCTGGGCAGAAACACAGCTGATCGCACGATCAGCTGTGTTTCTGCCCAGCAGGACGGGGCCGCAAACCATGGCACTGGGGGCCGCATGCGACCTGTGCACCCCTGTTCTAAAGCTTTTTGTGGGGTGTATAAGTGGAAAAAAATAAGGGCCTATTTGCCAATCAGCAGTGCAGTTATACTTTCTTAAGCCCTTTTTAGCATGTAACAGTGGTAAAATAAAAATATAGTATTTGCCTTCAGTGGTGCAGTTATATGTTATAAAGCCCTTTTTGTTGTGCATTAGTGGCAAAAAAGCAATGCCATTATATATTCTAAAGCCCTTTTTTGCATGTATTGGTGGCACATAAAAAGTATTTGCTGTTGTGTGGTGAAGTGAGAAAATGACAGACTTTTTTGGGGTGTTTTAATTTCCTTTATTTATTTATTTTATTTAACAATATGTCAGACAGAGAAGTGCCCGGTCCTGCACAGGGGAGTGGCAGAGACCTAAATGGCGCAGGCACAGGTCGTGGCAGAGTAAGGGGGCGAGGCAGCAGGAGTCACAGCGAGAGGCTTGAGCTCCCGTTGTCATCTAGCGGTCATGTCTTGATCAGTAACCCAGCGGTTCTTGAATGGTTGACTCAGTCATCCACTTCGTCCCAAGTGACATCAGACACCCCCAGCCAAGAGTCGGTTGGTTCATCAGACACAACCCTTAGTTGGCATGGCCCGGGAGCAGGCCCTGTGCCCTCACCTGTCCTCAACCTTCCTCTGTCCTTTTCTGTTCCCTCAGCCAGAGAAGTATTATATGCTGTGCGCTCAGCCCCACTATACGAGGACGAGCTACTAGAGGACAATCAGCAGCTACTGGAGAGCCAAGATGGGTTGGAGACATCCGCCGATTCCTCTGCTAGGCGGGCAAGTAGTGATGAGGAGAGTGGCGTGGGAGCTGGTGTTGCAAGCGGTGAGGCTCCTGACTCAAAGACCGTTGAGGAGGACAGCAGTGGCGTGCAGACAGTACTCGCTGATGGCTGGCTTGGACTCAGCAGGGTGGCAGCAGTGGGAGGTTGGTAGACAAACGTGACGGGGTAGACCACCTGCTTTGCAGGAGCCTACCTGCCTGGAAAGTAGTGGTGCATGGGGTCACGGAAGCAGCAGCGGGAGCAGTCAGTCAGTGTGTAGTGTTGGGGGTAAAATCACCTACTCAGTGGTGTGGCAGTTTTTAGAATCTGTAGGCAGAAAGTGAAGAGTGGCCAGAATGCCAATGTTGGCACCACGGCAAGACCCTGCGTCAACATATGCAGCATCTGATGTGGTGGCCCAGCCTGCTGCAGCGACCGCTGCATCACCCAGTGGCATGCACCTGATTTCAGGCAGTCAAGGCTCCACCACCTCACCTGAAAAGAGATGTCCTTCACGGCCCACTGAGTGAATGTAGTTCCTGCACAGCCACAACAGCAACTTGGCCAGGTGACGCCGCTTCCACCTCTACGTTGTCACGCCGGGCACGGCGGTGCAGGGCACGGCGGTGTCACACTGTTCTGCACTCTGTTTGCCTGGGCGAACAGAGTCACACCGGGAAGGAACTGCTCCGTGTCCTTCATCAAGAAATCGAATTCTGGCTTTCTCCGCGACAACTCAAAATCGGAACCATGGTGACCGACAAAGGGAAGAACATGGTGTCGGCGCTGCGTCAAGGAGGGCTGAGCCATGCGCCCTGCATGGCACACGTGTTCAATCTGGTTGTCAAGCGGTTCCTGAAGTCTTCCACCTATTTGCAAGACATCTTAAAAATGGCCAGGAAACTTTGCATGCACTTCAGCCACTTGTACACCGCAAAGCACACCCTCCTTGAGCTGCAGTGGCAGAACGGCATCCCCCAACATAGGCTGATATGCGACGTTTCTACCCATTGGAATTCCACCCTCCATATGTTGGACTGACTATACGAACAGAGAAAGGCCATTATTGATTTCTTGATGATCCAAGCAGACAGGAGTATTCCTCTGTGTAACTTCGATGTCAGCCAGTGGCAGCACATGCGTGACACCTGCCATTTGCTCAGGCCCTTTGAGGAGGCCACATTATTTGTCAGTCGCCAGGATTACGGGATGAGCAACGTCATTCCACTGCTTCATGTCCTGGAACAGATGCTGGTAAATCTGGCTGGTCAGGGGACTGGAGACGTGGTACTTAGATCTCACGGCCATATGAGCCCTGTGGGGGCTGAACTGGAGGAGGAGGACATTGGAGCACAAGCAATGTGTAGCGGAATGGGTGGTTTTTCTACACAGGTGACAGTAGAGGAGGAGCAGGAGCAGCCAGAGGAGCTACAGGGCGATGAGGAAGACCTAGGCAGAGGACCCAGACACACCCACTGTGGCAGTATGCAGTGGAGATGGAGGCAGGGAGTCCCTCTGAGTCACTTACACAAATGGCCTGATGCATGCTCACTTGCTTGCGTGGTGACAGCCGAATTCCATGGCACTGTACATCCAGACAGGGCTACACAAATATAAAAATACAATAAACAAGAAACTATTAACAGACTGGTAAAGAGGGGTAGAGGACCATTGAAAACTCGCCCAGTTGCGGCCACACTTCAAGTTTGCATGCCCAGTAGTCCAGGGATCTTGGATCATGGGTGACAGGTTACAGTCCAAGTATGCCACCACCTACTGGTTGAGGTTCTGCTTTATGTCCCACTGCTGCTGGGAGGTTTCTTCAGAGGGCAGCTAAAGAAAACTGCTCATCATAGACTTCAGGCTTAAGTTGCTGCTTATAGAGCTGGTGCTGCCCTCCCTCACCCCACCAGTAATGGCAGTAGAGAGTGAGCACAGGGTTCCTCCAGTTAGGGACAGCAGATGGTGCTCGTAGACAGTGACCAACTATCTACACAGCATGTCTCTATAGTAGTTTATTTTGCATACCTCTAAGAAGGTTTAATAAATACACCCATTTTTAGCCAGTGCCAAGGATTTAACAATGTGGATAGCCAGTAGTCATCCCTCTGCCAAATCCTGACAATGCGGCTGTCACTACACAAACAAGAAAGCAAGCACCTGGTCTTTTTCACAAGGGACTTGGAGGGCCTCCCTGCCTCCATCACTAGTGCATACTGCCACTGTCTGTCGGGGTAATCTGCGTCGTCTTTATTGACGCCCTCCAGCTCCTTATGCTCCTCCTGCTCTTTTCCTGTCGCTTGGGTAGATAAACCACCTAGTTGTGTGTAAAATTCCTGAACGTTTATGTTCTGCTCCTCATCCTCATCCTCCTCCTCTTCAACCTCCTCAGTGCTCAGGTGGCCGTGACATGTAGGCAGGGCCGGGCCGACACGGAGGCTGGGGAGGCTCCAGCCTCAGGGCGCAGGCAGGAGCCAGCCAGAGAGAGAGGGACTCACAGGGAGAACCGCTCAGTGCTCCCTCCTGTCATTCCCTGATTGTAGCGTGACCGAGCTCTGTCCGGTCCGCAGGTACAGAGAGCATCAGTCTCCTGTACCCGGCCGGACTGACAGGAAGTGCGCACACAGTTTGCACTTCAAGTCAGTCGGCTCGGTACAGGAGACAAAAGCTCCTCCTCCTGCAGAGCTCGGCCACGCTAAAGCAGAGGTAGGAGGAGAGGAGGGGGAGAAGAAGGAGCATGACAACATGGGGGAGAAGAAAGAGCATGACAACATGGGGGGAGAATGAACATGACAACATGGGGGAGAAGAAGAGCATGACAACATGGGGGGGGCAGAAAGAGCATGACAACATGGGGGGGCAGAAAGCATGACAACATGGGGGGGGAGAAAGAGCATGACAACATGGGGGAGGGCAGAAAGAGCATGACAACATGGGGGGGGCAGAAAGAGCATGACAACATGGGGGGTATAAAGAGCATGAAAAGATGGGGGAGAATGACAGGGGGCAGAAAGAGCATGACAAGAAGAGGGGATTATGACAAGAAGGGGGTAGAATGACAAGAGGGGGAGAGCATGACAAATTACTATGTGGGGGCACTGCTGTGTGGTTGAGGGGGTGTGGGGACATTACTGTGTGGGGGCAGTGTGGCGGACATTACTGTGTGGGGGCAGTGTGCGGACATTACTGTGTGGGGGCAGTGTGGCGGACATTACTGTGTGGGGGACACTACAGCGTGGGGTGGCATTATACAAAAGCTCTGCAGATGCAACTCCCATGTATTGGGTCACCACAATTTGGGTGGTCATTCACTAAATGAACCCTGTTATGGGGAGAATCTGTGGATGACACATATTTGTCATCCACAGACACCCCCCACCCCCCAAAAACTGAGTTAATTTACTAATTGACCACCAATAAAAGAGGTGGGGGTCACATATGCTATTTCATAATGACAGCAGGGCCCGTGCAGTGACTGTATTCTACTACACATCCCATCCCTCGCTCACTGGATATAATCTATTAACTATATAACTGTAGTAAATCACTACAGTTATATAGTTAAGATTATATACAGTGGGGGGGGTGTAGTAGAATACAGTCACTGCACGGGCCCCGCTGGCGCTGTCATCAAAAAAGCAGATACAACCCCACAGCCTCACCCCTTGTATTGGGGGTCATTCCTACACGGACCCTGTTATGGGGAGGGGGGATCTATGGATGACACAGATTCCCCAATAACAGTGTGATCCATCACAGATCCCCCATAGCAGTGTCATCCACAAGTTGGAGGGGGGGGGGGCACTTGGGCAGCTCAGCCTCTGTTGGTGGTGGACCTTGTCCCAGCCCTGCATGTAGGAGCCACATCTTCCGTCCTCTCACCGATCAAATTTCTCACCATCCCCTCCAGGATGTGAAGGAGTTTAATACATCATTTTATCTTGAAGTTTTGCTGACTGACAAATTAAGTGGCCTCCTCAAAGGACTTGAGCAAACAGCACACATCACGCATGAGCTGTATCTGGCTAATGTGGAAGTTACACAGGGGTCTAAACCTGTACTTCTGCTGCATTAAGAAATCCTTAACCACCTTCCTCTGCTCATACAGGCGGTCTAACTTATGTAGTGGGGAAATCCAACGGGTGGAAACTCCACATTTCAGACGATGCTGGGGAAGAGCATTTTGTCTTTGCAGCTCAAGAAGAGAGTGTTTTGCATGGTTAGAGTGGCTAAAGTGGATGCAAAGTTTCCTGGACATTTTTAACAGCTCTTGCAGTTCAGTGAAAGACTTGAGGAACCGGGTAACAATTCAATTAAAGAAATGTGATGTTCAGGGCACATGGATCAGCCCTCCTCGAAGCAGTGCAGACAAAATGTTCTTCCTGTTATCAGTAACCATGGTTCCTATCTCCAGCTGGCAAGGAGACAGCCAGTGTTCGATTTCTTTATTGACGATGGGAAGCAGTTCCTCCCCGGTGTGGCTCAGTTTGGCCAGGCTGGCGAAGTGCAGAACCACGTGACAAGTTCACCTAGTTTTCCATAGGTGATATGCTGGAGGACAACTGTAAACTGTGTTTAGAGGGGAGGGTGAGGACAAGGTGGAGGATGAGGAGGCAGAGGAGGACATTGGTGCAAAAATCCCAGCATTACAACACGGAAGCTGCATTGCAGCACCTTGCCAAGTTACTGGTGTGCCTGGGTTGGAACCACATTCATCCATTGGGCTGTGAACAACATATATTGTCCTTGACGATAGTTACAACTCCATACGTCAGTGCTGGTGTAAACTGTACCAGACACCGAGAGGCCCAAGGACTGGCCCACCTTCTGCCCAATGTATTTTTGCAGGGCTGGTACATCTTTTTTGGAAAATTAATGCGGGCTTGGTACTCGCCACCCTGGGTGGGCACAAGCCATCAGTTCTCTGAAATGTGCAGAGTCAACTAAATAGAAAGGTAAGGGCCAGCAATTTGGCCAGGTGCACATAAAGCTCCTGTGCCGTTGGATGAGTCCAAGCATACTGTTGTCTTTTTGCAATTGTCTTGGTGTTCAATTGCTGTAAAAAAAAAAAGTGACGAGGAGTAGGAGGAGTATCAGGGGCAAACAACAACATTGAAGTCGATGGGAAGGAACAGCAGCTTCCTTCTGCTGACTTTAACAAGCCCTGACTGCTTAAAAGGGGGTGTGGGCTGGTGGGAGATGCAGCGGTTGCTACATCAGGCTGTAACACAAAATGAGTGGTATGGTTAGCCCACGCCAGTTTATGGTGAAGATCCATGTGTTGAAACAGGTCCATCATGCCAACATTAGCACCCTGCCATGCCTTACCTTCTGCCCACACATCTTGCATACTGCCCCACTAACGTCCCCCAGGTACTTGGTGAAAAATTCCCACATTGATAAGTATGGTATTTTCCCTCCACCACTGTGTGATGCCTACCTGTCACTGCTTTTATGAGCCCACGCACTGCTAGTGTGTTCCGCACAAGTAGTCTCCCAAGTAGCAGACAGTGTACCCCTCCTGTATTTTGGCTACAGATATCTCACTGCTTCCACCCTGCTGCCTTATGGGCACACTTTTACCCTGCTGTCCCACTGCATGCCTCCACCCTCCCCCCTGATGATGATGATGATGCGCCCTCTTCACCTGGCTCCCATGTGCAATTGGCAAAATCATCATCTGCACATTTACCTGTTACTTGCTCATGTCCCTGACCTTCACAATATGTGCTCCCACCCAACTGTCATTATCCGAGTCTCTGACTCGGCTATTTCCGTCGGCCCCATAGAAATGAATGGCCATGCAAGTGCGGTGTGCTCTTACTCATTTCTATGGAGATTCCGAAAAAAGTGCGCTGCTCAGCTATTTTTGGCGGGCCACCACTTTGCCGGCTTTATTTTTGTCTGTGTCCCTGAGAAAAGCGATATGTCCCCATTGTCTGAGATAGGAAAACCCTTTTAAGATTACTTAAAGGGAACCTGTCACCAGGAAATTCACTGATATACCAGGCATGCCCCCTTGTAGGGCTCACTCTGCTGAATATAATGATACCTTTTACTTAGTGATCTGTTGCTTTATTGTGGAGAAATAGTACTTTTAATCCATATGCTAATGAGCTGATTTGAGTCCAGTAGTTGATATGAGTCCAGTGTTTTTTCTATTTAGAGCTATAGCCACTCCCCTAATTACTTCTTCAGTTGCAAAAGGGGCGTGGTTTATTACATCATTCATTCATTTTAATAATTAGAGGGAAAATGAATAACAGGGAATGCTAAGGTATTATATTAAAAAAAGGGGAGGAATATACTATTGAAGTTAGAAATTATAATAAGGGCTAGTTTGTTCATGGGGTGATAAACACATGATGGCTGATAAGGGACATGTCGCCGTGGGTATGGCAGTTAGGCTTTAAAGTGAAAGGCAGCAAGGCTTGTATTGGCTATAATGCAGGTCATTTTTTTAAACCACGCCCCTTTTACAACTGAAGACGTGAATAGGGGAGTGGCTACAGCTCTGAATAGAAAAAATGCTGGACTCATATCAACTACTGGACTCATATCAGCTCATTAGCATATGGATTAAAAGTACTATTTCTCGACAATAAAGCAACAGATCACTAAGTGAAAGGTATAATTATATTCAGCAGGGTGAGCCCTACAAGGCAGTGTGCCTGGTTTATCAGTGAATTTCCTGGTGACAGGTTCTCTTTAAGCTGGCAAAGGGGTTGCATACAGTCCTAAGAGATCCCAGAATGTCATCCACAACTTTTTAGGGCAATTGGAACATTTTTCATTCTGGTTGAATTTATTCAGAACCGATTGGTTCTGCTAAATCAAATTTTAATAACGTTTCAAGAAGTTTGCTCATCACTATTACTTAAAAGTAATTCATCATTAAAACTCGGGGCAATTCTCACAATAATTAAAGCCACACCATACTTGGCCAGCCTATTGTCCCTTTTGGATAGTGTTCCCAATCACAAGATCGCTGCAGATGGAGGAGCATGCCGCCAAACAAATCATCATGCTTCCTCCATTGAAACACAATGATCTTGACTTCTGATTCATGTGCAGATGGCGGGCACACTGTATTTCAATGGAGGCGGCAGGATAATGTTTATGGTCACATGTCCCTCTATCTGCAACCATTTCATGTGTTGGAGCAATGTTTATAGGAGACAGTGGGGGCAATGGCTTCATAAAATAGCCCCAAATTTTGAATAATGATGAATGTGCAAGTACCATATCCTTCATTGGCACCTGTCTTCAGCTGAAGAAGGACCGTAGTCACAAAACATATACAAGAGGCTCTACATTATTAGGCCTCATGCACACCCATGTGCCATCTACGTTTTTTTTTTTTTTTTGCAGCCCAGTTGACTTCGTTGGGTCCGTGGTCCTTATTTTACAGACATATATTATCTTTTTGCGGAAAGAACATACGGATGCAGAAAGCATATGGATGATCTGTGTGCTTTCAGCATCCATACGTCCATGAAGCAAAATGATAGAACATTTCCTATAGTTGCCCGCAAAATGTGGACCATGGACCCATTGAACCATGAAACATGCAGATGCAACATGGACGGTATCCGTAATTTGTAGATCCTCAATTTGCAGACAGCAAAATACATACAGTCGTGTACATGAGGTCTTATTGATAGTCTATGCTGTACTGTATAGGCAGAAAATTGCTGTTCTCTTTTAACAAAAACAGGAATTACACCAAAAAGAGCACCACTGTCTCTACTTCCAACACTTAGGCACAATTTATGTAACTCCTTGGCCTTGTTCACATTGTGCTGTTTTGCACATTTGTTCTTTAGCTAACTATGAGATTTGATCCAATAAGGGGAGAAATACAGTACAAAGTTTCCTTGGATTGCCGTCTTTTTAGGATTCCAGATTTGATGAAAAGAAAAAGGAAAAAAAATGTTTTTCAACCTAATTCAAAGCCATGAAAGTAATTAGCCTCACTGATTTAATTTGAGGTCACTTAATATTCTTTTAGTTTGCTGCTTTAATTGCTTTTATTTCCCTGTCAAGTCAAAGATTAAAGTGTATCATTACTCATCTTCTTTGCTTACAATGACATCTCAAATGATCGATACAGACATTTTCTAAATGTTTTTGTCGTCTTGGTTAAAATTTCATTGCGGGCTAAAGATATTATGGCTTGTACAACAAATTATTGTTATTATTGTTACAAGATCATTTCCATGGAGAATTGTAGTTCTCACATGGTTGTGCTCCTGTGTGGTGGTCGCTGTTACTGTACCTGTGGGGCCACATGGTGCAGGCCTAAGGTTGCTTAGCTTGAAACAGAGGTCCTGCTGGGCTGCTCCCCTGTACATACAGTAAGTGTTGTGTAGCTATAGCGTTGGCCTCTGTTTGGTACTGCACCTCATATTTGAGTGGGACACTTTAGAGAATCAATGGCTCTGATAGGACATGCAGTCCTGATTTATCCACATTAAGGTCGGATGAGGAATATTTGAGTCCAAAATGTTGCAAGTCTGATTTATGACACTGGAGCTCTTGATTGCATCATATAGTGCTGTTCAGTCTTTCTATGGTGTGATATTGGTCAGGATCTTGACAGTGGACTTGTAAGGAAACACAGGTGAGGAAGAATACACTGTCACCGTCTAGAACCACCACCAGCAAACTGTAAACCTAATACCTATCTTCTCTCACCATTTCAGTTGGTAGATTTAAGATTAGGTGTGCACACCAATCTCATAGTGTGCTATAGAAAAACAATATAGACCGCCCCCTGCCCCATCCAGTTTAACAGTATGTGTATGTCATTGACTCACAAACAATGCAGAATGAAAACTGCAACATTCCTGACTTTTGGTGAATTTACATTTTATTTTTATTTTATTAAGCTGGTGAAATTTTAATATAAAAAATTGTAAATAAAAAGGTCAACCTTGGCCTCGCCCATTTTTTCCTACTTTTATGTTAGTAAAGTGGAACAGGTGCTTCAAATATACGGTGTTCATTCTGACAACCATATTTTTCAATATATTCATGTCAGAAAACTTATATAAATACATTAATAAGTATCCTGCTTCCCATATATTACAAAGCAGGCTGCCTGCAGCCACCAGAGGGGGGGAGCTCAGTGCATAGGAATCTATGCAGTTACAGTTGACTGAAAGGGAAGCTGTAACAATTTGTTTGCACTGAGCTTCCCCTAGTGTTGGCTGCATGAAAATGCAGTGTTTTCATATAGGAAAGAGGAATTTCAGTGCTAAACCCCCCTCCCTCCTGAGCCCCATAGCAGTTACATAGTCTGACTTCATTGAAGGTATGCCACTATCTATGACTACCCCTAGGTGTTCAACAGAGCCGCTGTAAGGTCTGTTAGTTTGGGCTGTTAGGGACTCAGGTTATGTCTGCAGAATAAGGTGGCAGAAAGCTTGACTTAACAGCACACAGATTTAGCAGATGCCAAGGAGTAGCAGGAGAGTAAAACAAGCTAGTCTGGGTCAGGAATGTCAATAAAAGTCTAAACAACGGACAAGGGATTAAGCCAGAAACAAGCTATGGTCAATATACATAAAGGTCCAACTGAAATGCAGCAATGTTCCAATGACACAGGAACCAGGACCAAAATCATAAGCTCACATTTGGGTTGAACCACTGGTGTTTGGCTGGTCTTCATAGCAAACCCTCCTAAAACAGCTGTGGCTGAATAAACTCCTGACAGGACTTTTACTAAACCTTTACCAAGCAATACCCATATTACTCACCTCATCCATTCGAGTGCCAAGAGGCTGACGCGGTCATCTTGACTGAAGATCCTGTGCGAAATCTCGTGACGTCATCACGCACTGCACAAGATTTCGCACAGGATCTTCAACCAAGATGGCAGCTGCGGCCTCTTTGCACTGAAATGGATGAGTATTATTATTATTTTTTTTTAACCACTGAAAGCCCTCATGTTTAATCTCAGATGCTGCGATCAGCGATAAACGCAGCATTTGAGGGGTTCAATGACGGGGGGCGGTGCAATCGCTACTTACAAAGAAATGCGCTTCATGATGAAGTAATTTGTCACAAAGCAAATTTCTTTGTGGAATTTGGCGAAGCAGCTAAATCGAATATTTGTAAACTTCGCTCATCACTAACCTTCACCAAACAATAAGTGCAGGTGCAAATCAGGTTTGCACAACATTACGCGGGACTTTTGGAGCATTCCTCCCTACAAACGTGTTTCAGCTCATCACTATTTCTGGGAAGCCCTGTGAGCACAACCATCTTCAGGGCACTCGAGCATCTCGATACGGTTAAGGTCAAACAAAAATCTTCTCCTTTTTCAATTACTCCTTAGTTGACATACTTGCTTGCTTTGATTCATTATTATGGGCCGCTGCTATCTTGGCTGTTTCCAGTTCATCCAGGACCACCGTGATGTTCACAATCTTCTGAGAAATTGTTCTATGTACAGAAGAGACAAAAGTGGAACCTTTTAGCACAAATAGAGAATGCTATGTTTAATTCCAAAAAAGAGTCAAGATCCAGATTCCCATAAAAACAGAAACCTTTATTTTTCTAGCGGTAAAAGATTACAAGTACAGAAACACTCTCATCTACGCATTTCGGATCAACATGTCACGATCCTTACTCATGATATTGAGAGTGAGTATGGCCAGAATATCACATGACCATTGGCAGTGGTATCAGGGTCATATCCAAAACCTGGAAAGAAAATCCTTATCAAAGACAACATATATACAAATACATCAGTGATACTGTAAAATGAGATCATATTGTTTATTCAAGCGGGAGGGGAAACAGCTGCCCAGCTGAAACATCCAAAATGCTTCCCTGCAGAGCAACTTTTTCCTGTGGTCACCTCCTCTAATTGGTGCAGTGACCCTTTCCACTCCCTGGGCTGAAAAGGTGGAAAGGTCTCGTTTGTACACAGTTGCTTAATGCAGAGTAGCTGCAGATACATTTCTGAGGAATGGAGCACAATTGAGGCCGTGAGGATCAGATGTGTGGTCCGCAGAGCTCCCACTTTAAAACAAAAGATTAGCTCTAGTCTTTTTTGCGACCGTTCCACCTCTGAAGCCTTGTGGCTACACCATAATGGCAGTTTTAGATGTGGGCACGGTAGATGTATTTGCTGTAACAAAAAGCATCGTATTAAACAGTACATTAACTGCAATCCTGATCATGTCATCTATCTAATAACGTGCAACCAATGCTTAGTACAGTATGTAGGGTACATCACTAACGAGACCAAAACCAGGATACGCAAACATATTTCCGATATTCCACACTACAATACCAGAAATGTATCTACAGCTACTCTGCATTAAAGGATAACTGTCACATTTGGACCCAAATTTCAATGTTTATATATGTAGTTACCAATAACATGGTATTCCAGAATCAATAACTATTAGACTTACTTACCTCATATTTCATAAGATCCAGCCCTTAGCAACCAGTCTGCACAAAACTGCAATTTCCTTATTCAGTTAAGATGGCTGCTGCTGCCCTCACCCTGAGGCTAATCCCGCCTGCCCTCACTACCCACAATGCATTGAGCTCCTCGTGCACTAGCTTCTGCACCTCAACCAATAGGTGCTCTCCACACTTAAACACGCCCCCCTCCTGCTATCACATACACTTTAGGAAGTGGTAGAACTGTGTGAACATTCTCTGTTGCGTTGACAAAGAAAACTAATGGTAAGCTAGTCTTTATAATATAATAGCATTGCCTTAGGCCTCTTTCACACGGGCGTCATGTTTGACGCCCGGATAAGAGGCGGGTGCTTTGCGGGAATATGTGCGTTTTTCCCGTGAGGTGCAACGTTGCAACACGCTTTGCACGCCGTGAGAAAACGCCATGTTTGGTACCCAACCCGAAGCCGGACTTCATCACTGAAGTCCGGTTTCGGGTATACTGGAGAATTGATTATTTCCCCTTATAACATGGTTATAAGGGGAAATAATAGCATTCTTAATAAAGAATGCATTGTTAAATGATGAGGAAGGGGTTAAAAATAATAAAAGTTAACTTACCTTAGCCACTTGATCGCGTAGTCGCGATCTGTCCTCTCTTTCCCTGCAGCATCTATGATCTAAAGGACCTGTGATGACGTCACATCACATGGTCCAATCACATGGTCCATCACCATGGTAAGAGATTGGGTCCCGTTGCTAAGCAACAATGCGGGAAAATCGCAACGCATCCGCACTTGGTTGCGGATGCTTGCGATTTTCCCGCAGCCCCATTCACTTCTATGGGGCCTGCGTTGCGTGAAAAACGCAGAATATAGAACATGCTGCGATTTTCACGCAACGCAGAAGTGATGCGTGAAAATCCCCGCTTATGTGCACAGCCCCATAGAAATGAATGGGTCCGGATTCAGTGCGGGTGCAATGCGTCCTCCTCACGCATTGCACCCGCGCGGAAAACTCGCCCGTGTGAAAGGGGCCTTACACTATATATATTCTTTATTATTCATGTTATACGTTTGTGGTGGTCAGGCATGGTTGTATCCCCTAAATGCTCCAGCACCACACTGAGCCTTTGCTGCACACGCTCTGCTTTTACAGTGTTTCTATGTAAAAAGCACTACATGCAGTGTGAGTTCATCTCCAGTACAGCGTGGGCAGCAGAGATATGATCTGCTTGTAACTAACCATCTAAGGGCTCGTTCACATCACCGTTTCTCCTTTCCGTTCTCTGGCTCAGTTAATGTAGTGCATGCAGGACATTTAACATGAAAAAGCATTTTTGAAACCAAAAAATCATGTTTTAGTCTCAGAGCCATAGTTTTTTAATTTTTAGGGCGATTGTTTTTGGTAGGGGCTCATTTTTTGCAGGATGAGGTGACAGTTTTATTGGTACTATTTTGGGCGGTTTATGCCTTTTTGATCGCTTTGTGTTAGAATTTTTGTCATAGGGTGACAAAAAATGGCTATTTTTACATGGTTTTAATTTTTTACGGTGTTCACCTAAGGGGTTAGGTCATGTGATATTATTATAGAGCCGTTTTTTATGGACGTGGCAATACCAATTATGTATATATTTTTTTATTTTTTGAGAAAAGACCATTTTTATTTTATTTTTTCTTTATTTTATTCTTTCAAATTTTTTTTTTTTTTTCTTACTTATCAAGACCCATCTGGATCTTGAAGATCCAGTAGGCCTGATCACTGTACAGTGCATTGTAATAGTAATCTATTGCAATGCACTGTTTAGTCAGTGCTACATTTACACTAAGGCTGATCAGACCCTCAGGGTCTCATCAGCCTTAGGTAACTTGGCAACCAGGACGCCTAGTTTCCAGGCGATAGAAGAGAGAGGGAGCGCCATTCCTCATAACCCCATGGATGCTGCGGGCAGCTGCTGACCGCGCCATCTATGGGGTTAAACGCCCCAGATCGGTGTCAGCACGGATCTGGGGTGTAGCAGAGCGCTAGCTGTAAGTCACAGCTAACACTCGCTGCTGATGGCAGGCGGGATTAGCCTCAGGGTGAGGGCAGCAGGGGACATACTGAGGCATATGGGGGCAATTATGGCCGCATGTTGGGGGCAGTGGGGGCATTTATTTATAAAAAGGCTCTGGGGCACTGGGGGCACGGCAGCAGACTGGGGACTAACGCGATTTCAGACTTCAGTCTCCAGAGTGGAGATCGCAGCCTGAAACCGGCATTTTAGAGAGCTCTCACTTCCGGAAATGGATGTGAACGCGCATGCACGTAGCAGGGCAGCCTGCTCGTGCGTCTCCCATCCTCCAGCGCAGCCAACAGATAGACGGACCTCTCCTAGCAACGCAGTTTTAGTGTAAGGTGAGAATAGGTGCTATGGGGACGAATTTAATGATTTTAAGGGTTTAGGAAGAATAATCTAAAATTTGAAGATGGCCACTAAGGTGATTCTAATCACCTTAATCAAAATATGGGGAAAAAAATATGACAGTTATTCTTTAAGTCCTTAATTTCCCTTTTCGTATTTTGTTTGTGTTCCTTGTATTGCATCTCCCTGTCATTTGTATTAAGGCCTGAGGTAGACTCCTGTTCGTCCTTCCTTTTGGAGGAACAGGTTGTCTCAGTCCTGACATTAGTACCAGGGTCCAATAGGGCGAGTTAGGACATTAGGTATTCCTGTGTATGAGCTCACTTACCTCTGGGGTCTGTTCATACTGGTAGTTAGTAAGGACTTTGATTAGGGTTTTACTAGGAGGTGTCCTTCTCCTTTTCCTAGTTTGCAGGCCTTATTCCCTCACCCCTTTCCCTCCTATGTTCGTTGTGGTGTTTCTCTCCCACACCTGAGTGTGACAACTGGCTTCCTATGAAATTGGCCCTAGTGTGTATGTCTGCAATAGGTAAATTAGACTGTAAGCCCCACTGGTATATACATGATGTCAGTCTTTATATAGACCAGCAGAATACAGTATGTTGGCAATGGGAAATAGCTAAAATAATAAAATTTTAATATAGGGCCTACATGCCCGCTGTACTTATATTGACACATTTTCACAGTACTGTAATTGCTATTCTTTTTTGAATTAATTAATAAAAAGATGTGACCAAAAAATCTGTAATATTGATTCACATTATATTTTAAAGTAAAAAAAAAAATCAAGAATGACTGAAATGATTCAATAAAAAGCTTGAATTCAATAATATTTTTAACCACTACCTACCTGTATTAAAGGGGGTGTGCAGCCAGTAATATTGGTGACCTATCCTCGGAATAGGTCATTAATATCTGATCGGAGGGGTTCAACACCCCCCGATTGGCTGTTTGAAGAGGAGGCGGCACTTGTACGAGGGCTACTTCCTCTTCTAGATTACACTGCTCATTGTCTCAGAAGTCTCTTCACTTGAATGAAACAAGCACTTGTAATTACAAATAGTTATATTTGCTGAAGTCTGGCACCACGGCAGTTGATACCAGACCAAAAACTATCTAATGGGCTAGAACAGGGATGCTCAATCTGCGGCCCTCCAGCTGTTGTAAAACTACAACTCCAACCATGCCCTTCTGTAGGCTGATAGCTGTAGGCTGTCCGGGAATAATGGAAGTTGTAGTTTTGCAACAGCTGGAGGTCCGTAGGTTGAGCATGCCTGGGTTAGAAGAATAATGCAACATGAAATCACTGACACTTGACATTTTCTTTCTGAAATTTTCTTAATATTAAAGGGGTTGGGCAGCCAGTATCGGTGGGGTTCCACACCCTTTACCTTTGAGACTGTATCTAAGAAAGCAGCTAATCCTGATTATGTGCCTGTTCCCCTGTTCTTACATAATGATTTCGTTGTTGATTTTCGTTTTGTATGCATATGTGTATGCATCGCATCCAAAAGCAGAGGGTATTGAGAAAAATATGACATTTCCATGGATCAGTGTGTTTCTCAGGCTTGTACCAATGTCTAGAGGTACTCTTGAAGGAGTGCTCCTGACCAGAGATGAGTGAATTTTTAAACCGTTTTCATGGTCAGCATCCACTTTATGTATTATGTAACTTTTGCCTCAGCATAAGTCAGTGCATGCTTCAATGTTGGAACATGGATCTGTATTATCATCACTATTGGCTTATATGTGGAACATATGATGTCCTAATATATTTTCAAAGGTTCACTCATCTCTACTTCTTGTGTCAAGCAATAGGCATTTGTAAGTAGTAGTTTGTAAATACAGACTCCTGGACCCATAGCCATATATGTCACTGTCACTTTGACATTTCTAATGCTGTCTTAGTTTTAAACAGCTTGAAATGGGTTGGATATTGTCCTAAGAGACCTCAGACTGTCATACATGACTTGTTAAGGGCAAGTGGGGTACGTTTTATTTGTGTTAAATTAAATTTCCGACTGAATGAAATCTGATGGCCAGTTCGACTGCATCGAACCCAAAAAAGAACTTTGGGAAATTTTCTCATCTCTGTTACATATATTTCTTCAAATACAACCTCAGTTATAAAATATTTCATTTACAGACAAGACTTAATATCCCATTAAAGATATCCACAACAGCTAAAGTATACATCTCGCTGTCAATAATTTATGGAGTTTGTCAATTTTGCTGAACATCTCTTTCAAGAGAAGCCAGCAGATGGATCTTATGATTTATTATCATCCTGTTCTCTTCATTTCAGTTTTATTAATAAAATGTGTAGAGAAGGTGCAGAATGTGGAGAGTTTAATGGAATTGTAAGAAACCCTGTAAATATTTACACAGTGTGCTGGCACAAGTCATTCCAATATAGGACAGGATATTATGCCACCAGGTAACGACTGTACTTAGACTGCATGTTAATTAAAGCAAACAGCATGTTAATGAAACCAGACACATACTGCTTTCTTAATGATGGTTTGAGGCTTAGTTATATATATAGTGTCTCTACCATTAAAGTCCTATCTGCTTAATGACTATAGCCTTTCAGTTCATTTCAGTCCACATTAAAGTGTACACAATTGTAAGAAGGCTTCTCCAGAGAGTCCAGGCTCTCAATTTTAAGAACATTAACGTGGACCCACCATATTACTTTTGTATTTGGCTAGCGTTAAACCATGGGGTCGGGACCAAAGGATTTAGCAATAGTCACCTTAAAATGCCTCACACAGGTGGATCTTTAAAGTGAGACAGCAGAGTTGAGAAAAAGAAGTGTGATCATACAAGTCCAAGGTCAGTGCTGAAAGAGTTCATACAATACTGACCATGTTCACACAACAGTATTTTGTATCTGTATTTGTTATCTAAATCTAGGAGAGCTAGTTAGCCAGTTATTAAAAATGGCCGAATCACATGCCCACTTACACCGGGCCCCTAATGTTACTGTGAAATCAAAAAGAAGTGATCATACTTATTATTTGCCAATTGTCAATTTATTCATAAATAGTAGGGAGGATCAGGATAACCCACGACTTCCAAGAAGATTTGCTTCAATATTGTTATTTTATTAAAAAAAAAGTAGACTTGTCCTCTTTAAAAATATCTGATCGGAAAAATACAAGGTCACTTCTACTTGCCCTGTGGGCTGTAAACATCACACGCACAAAAAAGTCTAAAAATGCAGAACAAAAATGTCGTTTTTGGAAGCAGCCAATGCTATTAAAATGCAGACAGAAATACTTCTGGACTATTAGGGACTGTTTATTTCAAGACATTATTCTGACCCAAAGGAAACATTTTAATCAATTAAATGGAAGGCCTGGTAATAATTGTAGACAATACTCTGAGTTTATTTTGATCATCATTGCACAACACACATTGGTTTTTAGCATGCAAACACACTCCTGAAAAATAAATGTTGACCTTCCCATTAACCTGACCATGTACAATGTGTTATCTTTTGCCAACCCCCATAATAAAATAAAAACCTGCCCCAGCTCCTTCCCGCAACTTGTGTTACCTTTTCACCTTGCTGAATTTAGAGAGCACCAAAATACAGCTTGTCCTACAAATCTGTACAGTCATGTCTTCTGACATATAATATCTGCTACAACTGCTACAAAAAAAATATGTAATGAACATGGGCAACACATAGTTACTGTGTGCAAGAAAAATATGTAATTATCATTTTATTTTCAGTTAAAGAAGTATTCCCATCTTAAACATTGATGGCATATCACTAGAATATGCTATCAATGTCAGATATGAGTGGGTTCCACTACTGGGACCCCCTCCTATCTCCAGAATTGGGCACCCTAAATGAAGAATAGTGTGACGTGCATGCGCGGCATGCTGTCCTTTAACTTCTATGGGAGTTCCAAAAAAAGCAAAGTGAATGTTCTCGGCTATTGTAGGAGCCCCATAAGGAAGATTAGATAGGGTGCCGAACATGCACGGCCACCTCACCATTCACCGATGTGGGATTAATTTGCCTAAAATAACTAAGCCAGCACTCCCATTCTGGTAAATGGAGAGGTTGCTGCACTTGCACAGTGCGCTCTCCTTGGATTCAGGTGGGCCATTTTGGAAATAGGAGCAGGTCAGAGGTGGGACCCGCACCTATCTAACAATGATGATATATCCTAGTGATATGCCTTCAATGTCTGAGTTGGGAATACCCCTTTAAGTTACAATATTAAATGCTAAAACTGTAAACCCGCTCTGTGGGATCTGCCAGAAATAGTCGAGGGCTGTACTCAGCAATCACTGGCACTCCCTTAGAGATGAATGTAACAGTAATGCGCATGCTCGACCTGCCACTCTTTGGATTTTCAGGGGGCCATGCGGTGTATGGGGTCCCCATGCTCATCATCAATGGGGTTCCAGCAGTAGGACTTCTCTCACTGGTCTAATCGTTATCCTCTGTCCTGTAGAAAGAAGATAACTTGAAATTACCAAATTCCTACGTGTAATACTAAAACAGTAAATCTGCATGTTGCTGCATTCATACTGCTCTAGGTTGCATTGGTAGAGCCCCCTGATCACCTTCGAGAGTCTACACAAAATTTTAAGTCTAGTGTCTTTGGTCCAATAGATGGTATTATTTGGGTACATCAGACTGAAAGACAGTTATCTTAAACATAGATTATAAAAAGTTTTTATTAAACGTGTCCAGGATCATTTCAATAACCATATTCATTTCTCTTTATGGTTACAGATTCCTTGTGTAATACTGTGTGTAAAATAGGCTACTTTCCATGTGGAAACCTCACAATATGCCTTCCCCGGGCTTTTCATTGCGATGGTGTAAAGGATTGTGAAAATGGTGCGGATGAAGACTACTGTGGTGAGCTCTTGAGCCTTTCCTGAAATAAACTTTTTGTATCAGTATGTAATCTCAATACTATATGCCTTCAATATACAGT
The DNA here is from genome assembly GCA_033119425.1 of Bufotes viridis. NCBI lineage: Eukaryota > Metazoa > Chordata > Amphibia > Anura > Bufonidae > Bufotes > Bufotes viridis. The sequence goes on along the minus strand of CM065591.1, from coordinate 457,133,574 downwards.
TGGATAAAGTCATTGTAAGATTTACAGTATATATACAAAAATGAAGTGATCGTATGTTTAGTAAGACCATGGACTGTCCTGCATAATCCGAATTTGGAATTACCATGACCTCTACAAGCATAGCTTTTCTGTTATGTTGACCCAACTTTTAAACACATTTGTTTAATGCATGAGACTTTTTAAATGAGAATCCAGTTCATTAGATCTGCTAATAATCTGGCCAGACCCCATAAATGAACTGCCATTCAACTCTCCCCATTTACATTAAAGAGATTGCCAGGACAGTATTTTTTTTAAAGGTTCGGAATGCTTTAAGAAAATGAAATACCTCTCTGAGCCCTTGCCATCTTCATTTTGTTGCTTCCCGAGCCCCTTGCTGGTCTCTCCCAACCTCAACTCTGACCACTGATTGAGTGGTAATATTTCTTTGTCAAGATTAGACAACAGCAGGGGCCCCAGAAAGCATCTGAAAGGGAGCGGTGGGGTATTGGTGAGATGAGTATTACTTTTTTACTGGCCGTGCAAAGATCTCTTTAAAAATAGCATCACATCACACAATCATAAATTAGGCTGTCTTATTTAACTTAGATGGAACAATTTTCATCCCAAATATCTAAAGATTTCTGACATCTGCAGCCAAGCACAGTCTGTTCATACAGGACAGAAAGCAGAAGCTCTTAGGGCACTTTCACATGCTGCAAGTACCCGTGTGCTGCTGCTCTGACCCCATTGACTAAAATGGGGCCGCAGCACGGCAGTGATCGCCAGACTAAAAAGTCAGACCTGCAGTACTTTTAGTCCGGCGATCTACGGCCATGCACTGCCATGCTGCTCCGTAGTAGCTCCACCCCAACCCATCCCCATTATAGTCAATGGGGACAGAGCGGCAGCACACGGGTACTTACGGCATGAGGATCTGGCAGGCTGTTCACCCGCCAGAACAGCCTGCCGAATAGCCATGCCGCACCCTTACATTAAAAGAACAACAAGGGTAACAAAGGGATTGACCCCCTGAGATGCTGGGGTATAAGATAGGAGTGGTAGTCGCCCTGATAAAGTGTTGTGCCACGGTGACTCCTCAAGCCATTGCCCCATAGGGGATCGGTGCAGTGGAATTATAGTACTGAAAAATGAGGCCCTCACCTTACAGCAGTGTATTTAGATGCAGAAGTAGCAGGTCACTCTGCTGTCTGGACTCTCAAGGCTTTGCATGAGTGCAATTTGGAGTTGTTTCCTCTGGAGATTAGTTAACAAGAGTAGTAGCAGTGCAGATTGCGTCCTCTCTATTCTATAGATACAAAGGAACTCCACTCCTAGCAAGAAGCAGGACCAGCCCATTCCTACCAAGAGGGTAGGAACAGGGTTCCCAGCAAGAAAAGGTACAAACCTTTACTTGCTGGGAACTACAGCTAATAAACAAACAAACAGTAAAATGCACAACATAACAATAAATAATTTGTAGAACCCCCAGGTCTGTGGTACTACACACCCCCCTTGGTGAAAGACATGCCATCTTAGGGCTGCACTTGTGGTCAGGACTGTCTTTAAAGCGGGGCAAAAGGGGCAGCTGTCACGGGCCCTGTTGCTCCTGGGGGGCCCAAGGCAGCAGCCTCTTGAGCCACGCTCGCCACTGTGCACAATCGCCGACTCCGTGTCCCAATCCTATCCTTCACTATGTGAGCGGCATGGCTCGCATAGTGAAGGACTTACCTGGGGGATCGGGAAGCGGTGAAAGCTTTATACTCACTGCTTCCTGGTCCTCGGCTCTCCGCTGTGAAGCCTGCGCACATGTGAGGTCACACTGTAACCTCACTCTGTGCACGCCAGTCCACAGAACGGCAGACTGAAGAGGAGGAAGACCGAACGCGGGCGGTGGGGAGTGGCAGCGTCTGGGGCAGGAAAGGTAACAGTTGTTTTTATTTTACTTTATATGAGGCTGATGGAGGCACTGGGGGCTGAAGAGAGGCATGTGGGGCCAGGGGCTGAAGAGAGGCATATAGGAGCTGAAGAGAGGCATATGGGGGCTGAAGAGAGGCATATGGGGGCTGAAGAGAGGCATATGGGGGCTGAAGAGAGGCATATGGGGGATAATGAGAGGCATATGGGGGCTGATGAGAGGCATATGGGGGCTAATGAGAGGCATATAGGGGCTAATAAGAAGCATATGGGGGCTGATGAGAGGCATATGGGGGCTGATGAGAGGCAAATGGGGGCTAATGAGAGGCAAATGGGGGCTGATATGAGGCATATGGGGGCTGATATGGGGCATATGGGGGCTGATGAGAGCCATGGGGCTCTTATCTGAGGTCTGATTGTGGGTCATTCACAATGGGGTCTGAGCTGAGGTCTGATTGGGGGTCTGATCTGAGGTCTTATTTGGGTCTTATTAACATTGGGGGTCTGATTGGTGGACTGACCTGAGGTGTCATGAAAAATATTTTTTTCTTATTTTCCTCCTCTAAATCCTAGGTGTGTCTTATGGAGTGGTGCGCCATATAGGGCGAAAAATATGGTACTTGCTTGCTCCTCCTCCCGACCTCCCCTGCCCTTTGTGTACGCCGTGCGCCGTGACGTCACGCGGAGGCACTACAATGCTAGGGTGAGCCCCGGTCCAGCCCTGAGCCCAGTTGCCCAGAGCACTGATCCTGAGCCTGCTGGAGTCTTCAGAACTGTAAGTATTTACAGTAATTCACTGTAAGCTATATTATATATATATATATATATATATATATATATATTACTTGTTTTAAGTGAGTAAGGGTGCTGAGTGATTGGAGAAGGGGGAGGGAGCGGTGGATGGAGGGGTTAGTAGAACAACAGTACTATCTGCACATTGTAAAAAAAAAAAAAAGTTAATCTGCAGAATACTATATATTTGTGTCAGAAGATGTGCTTTTTTTAATATTTACAATAATGATTCAGCCACTTTATTTAATACTTTTGTGCTGATTTTTTTTTCTCTATTTTTTTCTCTATATTAAGGGACACTATAATTACCAGACCCACAACAGCTAAACGTAGTAGTTCTAGTGGCTATAGCATGTCTCTGCAAACTTTTTAATGTAAAACATCTCTGTGACTAGCACAATGGTATCCCCAACTTTACCCTCATAGAGAGGGGGAAGTGGTGGGTCAAGCCCACTTGGCACTCAGTTCAAGTCCTTCAGGTTTTGTTGAGGCAGAGCATATATATGCCCCGGCCCAGTGAAAATGGAAATCACTGGAGTCTGGACTCACAATTATAGTCTTCCCTGCTCCTAGGACATAGGCTGAAGGCAGCAGCAGGTCAGAGTTGGAAGCATACTTTATTCCCGGCTCCGGTGGCATGGTTAACTCTACCTGTATCCCTGTTGAGGAGGTGATCGGGCCTGGAATATTTATGGACATCTGTAAGGGGCAACTTCTGGTGACAGGAAAGCTCTCCTTTCTAGGTGCAAAAGATTATTGGGGCCCAAAGTCCCTTTGGTCTTGGCAAAAACCAAACAGGGGTCCAGTTGAAGGTACTCAACTTCCACACCCAGAGGAGCATCAGGCATACATGTCTTGCCTACTCAACAACTGGCCGTTCTCTCTTTTTTTCCGCTCTGGAAAGGCAGTATTTCCATGTATCTGCGCACGTGGTGCAGATCCAATATGGCTAATTAACCTCTTCTCTGCTGGTATGCTATGAACAAAGGATTTCTGGGCCTTTGTAACAAGTGAATGTGGAACACCCAGACTGAGGCTTGCTAACATGATATGACTGTAGCTTACACTGAATTTCCTCCAGCAAGGCAATAAAGTCTCTATTAGGGTCTACAAACAATTAGGCCAACGATAGTAAGGCATGGAGGCACAATCCTGCTTGTGACATCAAGTTTGATGCAGCATCACCCTGAGGAGCCGGGGTAGAGAATAGGAGTGGTAGTGGCCCAGATGAAGTGTTGTGTCATAGTGCACTTCCTCTGGCCATTTCTCCCTAGGGGGTCGATTTAGTGGAATTATAGAATAAAAAATTAATTATGAAGAATGAGAGTAGAGTTAGAAGTACATAACAAAGTCCTTTTTTCTAAGTACAATGTACAACTGAGAATAAATACATTAGCAGCAGGTTTTAGTGCAATTCTTCTCTGGCACCAGCAAGGATATGGAGGCTGGTTGGTAGGTGGCAATTCAACATTTAGGTGATACTGCTCTAGTGGTTGTTTGGTGATGGGTGGCTCTCCTTCAACGGAAGTTTCCAAAACCAGCACTTCGTCCATAAAATTCCAATCTTTATTTTAATCCATTAAAAGCATATCAAGGTAGATACAGTCTACCTGTTTAGGACGACTGCAGTGTATCCATCTTCGTACAGCATTAAAATGTACGGGCTTCGATGAGCCGAAGCCAGTTATTTGTGCAAGACGTCGTTGAATAACTTCGGTACTTGATTTTTAAAGTGGAACACCACTTTAAAACTTGGAACTGAACTCGGCAGTTTAAAAATCAACTACCGAAGTTATTCAATGAAGTCTCCCGCGACTTCATGAATAACTGACTTCGGCTCATCTGAGCCCGTACATTTTAATACTGTACGAAGACGGATCACTGTAGAGCATCAATCCGAAGTTTTGAGCGAAGCGACTTCGGATGTAGCATGTAGCTCATCACTAATTAGAATAAAATGTGCTAGTAACAATCAGTGATTAATGACCTTTTCATATTATCACTAGAGATGAGCAAAGCGAGTTTTAGGTGTCACATCTGAAGTCGCTTCGTTCATAACTTCGGATTAATACTGTACGGAGATCCATCTCCATACAGTATTAAAATCTATGGGTTCCGATGAGCTGATTAGTTATTTGCGAAGACGCAGGTGACTTCGTTGAATAACTTCGGTAATTAATTTTAAAAGTGGAAAAGCACTTTAAAACTTGAAACAAAACTCAGCTTTAGTTCCGACTGGTACGTCGAAACTGAAGCCGAGTTCAGTTTCAAGTTTTAAACTGGTTCATTGAATAACCAAATCCAAAGCTTGCTTCACTCATCATAATTATAACATACTACTGAATAGTTAATGTGCTTATTCTTCTTTCTGCACTTCAAAAGCATTTTTATTCATAGATAATTTGTATATCTTACTTGACAGGATTTTTTAGCATTTAGAGCTTTACTTGGCTTCTATCCATAAATGTGTAACACAGATGTGAAAAGTCAGTGTCAGCCAAACAGAACTAACTGTACATGATTTTGATGAATGATTGAGTGCTCCTGATGGCGTCATCTATGTGGTGTCTTCTATCAATGTTTTGGTGGGACTAGAGATGATTTAAATTTTTAAAAATTCGATTCGGCAGCTTCACCGAAGTTCGACAAGAAATTCGATTATTTACAAATTAATTTGTCACAAATCAAGATTACTTCAGGTATACCCAGACCAATCTGCCTAAGGCCAGTGTTTTCAAATCCAGCATACAAAAGGATTTCAGGTGGGATTGGAGCAAACAGATGTCAATAGATGTCAGTGTTTCTACAAATTGGATGTAGGACAATACTGGAGAGGTGGAGTGGAGGGAAAGCATAGGAGACTGCTGAACTACAGACTCTGCTACAATTTATTGCTGTGTACATAAGTGTGCACTGATGTGCACCAATATTCATAGCTAATACATTCTGTTAGTTGTAGAGTTACTGTGCCTCAGTATAACATGCAGGACTAATTTATCACTATTTACAAAAGTGTGCACTGCAGTGCTCCAATAGTCATAGCTATACCTTTCTGTTAGCGATGCAGTTGTTATATACTATGGCCAACAGACAGTTGCTTGGGCCCTTCAAAGGAACGAGCAGTAGCAAAAATGATACTGTAGCTGGCAGCAGAAAAAGGGGTAGTGGTAGCAGTTGAAGCAACAGGCCAGAGCTGCCACTGTCATCCAGCTGGTCCTCTTTTGACTAATAATCCAGCTGTACTGGAATGGTTGACTCGCTCTTCACAATCATCTCCCCTGACAACACACTCAATTGGCATGGCCCAGGAACTGCCTTTATGCCCTCACCTGTCCTGAAACTACCTCTTCTTTTGGTACCACTGGCTCTGCTCCGCTTTACAGCGATGATGACCTTTTTGATGACAATGAGCAGTTACAGACAAGCCCAAACTTGGAGAAGAAGTCCACAGTGGACTCCTTTAGGCGTGCAACTACCGATGATGGCAGTTGGGTGGGAGCACATGTTGAGAGAGGTCAGGGACATGCGCAAGAGACAGGTGAGGGTGACACAAGTGAGAGCAAACATATGTAGAGGATGATCTAGTCAATCGCAACTGGGAGTCGGGTGAAGAGATGGCATTGTCATCATCAGGGGGCGAGGGTGGCAGCATGCCCCTCAGACAGCAAGGTGGAAGTAGTGGGTGATCTGGAGCTAAATGAGGGAGAGGTACATTGTCTGCTAATCAGGAGAGTACCTGTGAGCAACAAAATGGCAGTGTAAGTGTGCACACATCCAGTGGCTCAGAAGCTCAAAGTGTACCTGTCCAAGTCGCTGGTACTACAGTCCCTCCCTTTCCATGTATCTGACTCTGCATATTTCAGAGAACTGATGTCACCCACCTGCTGCCTCTATACTCCTTCAATGGAGATTCTTAGCCTACTGCTATGTACATGTTAAATTTTTAAGGATATGCATGCCATTAGGCCTTGCTATCACACTGCTGTTCTTGGGTTCTGCTACTACTGTAATCTGCCACCATCTTGTGCAGTATGCCACTGCTGCTGCCACCATCCCCACTCTGTCATGGGGCCACTATTGTCACTGTTACTGCCACTGCTGTTGCCACGATCTATTTGTGCCACATGCATGGTAATCTGTAGAGAGGAGTAAGCTTTGTAGGATTTTATAATTCTCTTGTTTCACTTTCAATTGAAGGTTACTTTGGAGGTTTTTGTCTGAAGTTGATCCAAAATAGACAAATAAAATTGCTGATGGTATTGTCTGTCTTTGCTATACTGATGATGTATCCTCAGGTGAATAGAAAGAATCTGTCCCATTGAAGTGAAACAGCAGAGAGCTATAATTATACCTACTTGCTGCTGGACAGTGCAACATGCCACCCCCCAGGGCCAATCGTGTTCCAGGTTTATCGGAATGACGAGTGGTGTGGTACTGCCCTTAATAGTTTCTGTGTGTGTCACGGTGCTCCTACCTGGATATCGTTGCTTCCCAGGGTTAGTCTCTGAAGCAATAAAGGAGAGAGTAAGGTGGAAGTGGAGAAATAGTCAAGTCCAGACTTTAAAAAGTTCAACAGCTTAACATGAATCAACTTACATTCATACAAGAAGTGGGGTTTCTCTTGGTTCCAGCAGGTTTTGGCATAAACTGTCAGGCATACCTAAATATTCTGCTTTATCTCTCTGCTGTGAAAAATTCGGCTGTAGTCTGGTCGCCGGACTTTAAGGCTGTTCTGGTACCTTTAGAGTGGGGTGCCTTTGGCTGTTGACACTCTGTCGGTTAATCTTTAAGGAGTCAGGGTGATTCTCCTCTCCTTCCAACTGTAGACTAGACTAAGACGTAGGCGGGACACGGGCTGCCTAAATACCACAGCCACAGCACATAAACTGTCTCTCTTCCATGCGTTCCGTGCCCTCCTGTGCCGTGGGCCCCATAGCAACGACGTGCCACTCCTCCCCCTTTGAGCATTTTGGGGGCATTAGTGGTTGGGAGGCTCATAGAGGACTCAGGGGGGGTGGAGGCTCATAGAGGACAGTGTAGAAGCCAGGAAAGCATATCTCGCTCCATATTAGTCCCCTCTTGCTATATGCTCAATTGAAGTTATACATGAACTACTGAACCACACCAACCAGCGATATAAACGTCACTCTGTTTGTCCTATCCTGTCAGCAGCCTTCCTTCCCTTGGCCTAGCACACAGACATTATGAGAGGGAGGGGCAACGTTACTCTCAAGGTCGGAGTCTTGGTGCAGCATGCCTGTGCCCTCAATACACTGGCCAATCAGCACTGGCCAGTAAACAGAGTGGGCGTAGCCAACCGGAATGGGCCGGCAGGCTCCTGTGGTCCTGTGTCGGCAAAACACTGGCCAATTAGCAGCTGCCTCTTTGTGCTGACTTACGCTGATTGCCCGAGCTCCGTGCAGCAAGCCTGCGACTGAATGGATCCGCAGGTCAGACAGAAACGGGTGGTGCTCAAATGATGCTGGATGATTCAGAAAGAACACAAGTGCCCCACCGTGGCGCATATTAACTATTTTTGCACAGTAAAACAGAGTGGGCGGAGCCTTCCCTGTGCTCCTGGCCCCCCAGTGCCTCGGGCCCCATAACAATGGTGTGGTCTGCCTCTATTGGCGGTACGCCACTGAGTCAGGGTGATTTTCCTCTCCTCCCAACTCTAGACTAAGACTCAATGAAAACTGCCTGCATACCCTCCCTTAGTAGTAAACAAGACTGTACCACTTCTACCCAAAAGGGGGAGAATCGAATGGTAAGTTCCATTCTATCTAAAGAGCTCTCTGACATATACAGTTGTGTTCAAAATTATTCAACCCCCAATGCTGTAAAGGGTTTTTGGGAATTTAGTGTCCATTTGTAATTGTGTTCAGAATGAAATCTTACAAGGACTTTTTAAAGAACCAAATGCAACTAAAATGACATCAATTGTTTTTGTAATACAGTATTAAATGTTTTTTTTTTGTGATTTCTTCATTGACACAATTATTCAACCCCTTAAAGACTACCACTCTTAAGAACAGAGGTTCATTCAAGTGTTTTCGATCAGGTATTGAAAACACCTGTGGATGTCAAGGAGCAGCAATCAAGCATAATAAGCACCAATTAGACAGATGTAAAATGACTGTGATACTCAGCTCCTTCTACATTTACTGGTGTGTTTACAAACATGGTGAAGTCAAGAGAATGATCCAGGAAGACAAGAGAAGAGGTGATTTCTCTTCACAGGAAGGGCAATGGCTATAAGAAGATTGCAAAGATGTTAAACATACCAAGAGACACCATAGGAAGCATCATTCACAAATTCAAGGCAAAGGGCACTGTTGAAACGCTACCTGGTCGTGGCAGAGAGAAGATGCTGACTTCGACTGCTGTGCGCTACCTGAAGCGCAAAGTGGAGAAAAGTCCCCGTGTGACTGCTGAGGAACTGAAAAAAGATTTGCCAGATACGGGTACTGAAGTTTCAGCTCAGACAATAAGGCGCACACTGCGTAACGAAGGCCTTCATGCCAGAACTCCCAGGCGCACCCCCTTGCTGTCTCCAGAGAATAAGAAGAGTCAACTGCAGTATGCCAAAAGTCATGTGGACAAACCACAAAAGTTTTGCGATAGTGTTCTGTGGACTGATGAAACAAAATTAGAACTGTTTGGGCCCATGGATCAACCCTATGTTTGAAGGAGGAAGATTAAGACTTATAAAGAAAAGAACACCTTGCCTACTGTGAAGCATGGCGGGGGGTCAATCAAGCTTTGGGGCTGTTTTTCCTCTACAGGTACAGGGAATCTTCAGCGTGTGCAAGGTACCATGAATTCTCGTCAGTACCAGGAGATATTGGATGAAAATGTGATGCAGTCTGTCACAAACCTGAGGCTTGGGGGACGTTGGACCTTTCAACAGGACAATGATCCCAAGCATACCTCCAAGTCCACTAGAGCATGGTTGCAGATTAAAGGCTGGAACATTTTGAAGTGGCCATCACAGTCACCAGACTTAAATCCGATTGAGAACCTCTGGTGGGACTTAAAGAAAGCAGTTGCAGCGCGCAAGCCTAAGAATGTGACTGAACTGGAGGCTTTTGCACATGAAGAATGGGCGAAGATACCCGTAGATCGCTGCAAGACACTAGTGTCAAGCTATGCTTCACATTTAAAAGCTGTTATAACTGGAAAAAGATTTTGTACTAAGTACTAAGATTGAATGTCACTTGGGGGTTGAATAAAACTGATAATGATGTGAGCACAGAAAAGACATTTGTGGTTATTTAATTATACATGATTGTTATGTTATATTTGTCTGACTTACTAGTGCCTCTTTGATTTAATTGTAAACAAGATGACTGAAATGATCAAAATCAATGTCAAACTGGCCAAAGCACTCAATTTCAGTGGGGGTTGAATAATTTTGAACACAACTGTATGCTGCCACCTGCTGGTGAACCAGGAACCACATTACATGAACATAACAGTCTTAGAGCATTAATATTGCACAGTGTAAAGGACCTGGAATAAATACAAAGATGACATTATTGGTATCAATTAAACACAATAGCAGGGTGAATACCACTCTGGGGTATTACATACCCCCTTACTTAAAACAAAGCCACCCTCAGCTTGTGCTTAGGGTATGCTCCAGGGTTTCCTTTTAAAGTTACAGGGCTGCTTTAGACTATTTTCTGTTACCATATACATAATCATCTGAACTAGCAATGGCTACCTACAGTTCTGCCTGTTTGAGTAGGGTTTCTCAGTTCCCTCACTGTATAACCAGAAAACCAAATGACTGCGCAAGGCGACCATTCTTAACTTTCTTTTGTGTATACTAGAACCACTAAAAGCGGGGGATCTCTCATACATCAAGATCTAATCATGCTTTATGCTTCGTCACCTTGATGACTAAACTGGTAGCTTTTCACATTTTCCCTAAGGCAGTGCACAGTGCCTTAGGGCACCTAGGAACATATTTTTAGCAGCAGGGTTACTTTTTAACATAGTGGACTGCTTGTGACTTTACCACTTGGTCCTCCCTGTGTATCAGCAACACATGAACCCAAAGACACAGGATATACTGGCACCTTATACAATATAATACTTAGGCTTTCTAAACTGACACAAGGCAAAGTGGGACCATTTATACTTTTGAGTCCTTAGAGGCAGTCCATAAAAGAAAAGAAGCAAGGATGCTAATTATATAGCTAACTGTATAAAGTCCAAAGTCCGTTCAAAGGTCCATCAGGATCAAATTGTTGTACCTATAAAAAGAGTCCATACAATGGGATAAAGTGCTTGAACATTACAAAACAGTAAAAGGTTTGTGCGAAAAAATTGTGCAAACATGTGGAAGGCTCCTGATCTGTGGATGATGGATGGAAGGTGCACAAAAAACACTCCACAGTTCTACACATAGAATGAAGTATGACCCAATATTGCAAGAAACTCCAAAAACAATACCATACATCATATATAATCTCATCTTTACTAAACCATAATTAAAAATCACAATAAAAAAACATATATATGCAGCATATGGAACAACATATCAGCTAGATCTCATAACACCCTGGGTCTATTAAAGTGTATAGTGCAATATTACTATCTCTGGTGCCCATTGGCATCCAAATTATATAATCAGGGACTAGCCCTAATGAGCACCATAAAAAGCACCATAGGTACCAAAATCACTAAAGTACACGATCAATACAAAAGTCACAAAAGTGTACAATTCAATATTGTCAAAGGTATACATATATACAGGTAATTCTCTGACACAAGGGAGATGACTGCACCCCTACATACATTTCACCCAGCTCCTTCCAGGTTTAATGACTGAATCTTTACCCTCAAAACTATGTACACCAATCTGCTCAGATGGAATGGAACTTACCATTCCATTGTCCCCCCTTTTGGGCAGAAGTGCTAGGCCTGTTTCCTAGCAAGGGAGGGGTTACATGAAGCGAGAGTGCATTGAGAGTTGGAAGGAGACGAGACATGGTGCAGTGAGGGGAGCACCGCCCTCCTGCAGCAGGAGTCTTTCAGGGGAAGCAGCTCATAGAGCACCTCAACTCCTTGCAGTTCAAAGATGGGCATGGACTTAAAGGTTCTAGAACTGCTAAAAAATCCAGTACAGAGGCCATGGATTAGCACAGCAGAGAAAGAGAAAACAATTTATTTAAGTTTAGCTGCCAGTTTACCCTTAGCCCTCTGGAGCCAAGAGAAAGATCAAGTATTGTCTGGATGACACATGGTTATCGCAAGTTTATTCAAGTAAAAACTGTTAAACTTCATCAAGTCTGGACTCAACTTAGTCTGGACACCAACTAAAACTCCTTGGATGCTATGAAGTCTAACCCTGGGGAGCAGTAGTATCCAGTTAGGAGCACCGTGGCACAAAACTATCAGGCCACATCACCACTTGGCATTCCTAACACTGGGACCCAATCAGACCTGGGGGGCGGCACATTGCATTTCTCGGGCTCCTCTTCTGTCACACAAGAGAACTGTGCTTTTTCTCAGGCTACCTGATGCACACTGTGCATCCGGTAATCCAGAACACTTCCTGCTGCTCTCAGATTGGCCAACATTGGTCAGTGCTGTCCAATCCAAGAGCGATGCTGGACAAGCAGGAAGTGTCTTTGACTAACTAATGCACAGTGTGCATCTGGTAGTCTGATACACGGTGTGACCACCTTGAATGGCAGAAGAGAATTCCTGGAAATTACAGATCTGCACCAGGAAAATTGAAAACAAGGGCATCGGGTAAGTGTTCTGTTCATTCCCCAGTTGATATAAACTTTGTCTTGAACTAGACTGTTGCTTTAAGTCATCCATGCCCCACTGCTTCTAGGGGGGTGGCTGCCACTATTTTAATTATTTTGTGCCCAGAGTCCTCCAGGTCCACCATCTGTGATCAAACCCAGGAAAATCATATCTAAGATTCTGCTTAGCTGTATGGAATGTCTGAGGATCACTGCCAATACTGAGCTCAATAAATGGCTCTCTTGATTGCTGCATAATTAATGGAGCTTACACAGAAGCAGCTCACTGTGTCCTAGAGAGGGCCTATTATCATTAGATAAATCATCTGATGTCCCAGGGCATAGCCTTGTTGTCTTTTGGACATTATGGTGTGATAATTTCCTCATGATTGAAATCTCAGCCCCCACATAGTACTCATAAGGTTCTCATGAGAGGACCTAACAGGGTATACTGTTCATTAGGGGCGTAGCTATAGGGGGTGCAGAGGTAGCAGTCACTACCGGGCACAGGAGCTTGAGGGGGCCCGAAGACCCTTGTGCTGCATAAGAAGACACCGGTAATATAGAAAGTGCATGCTGGTCAAGTTACACCTCTGGCTGGAGCAAAGGAGTTAGGTCAAGAATTTGGCATGGGGGGATACTATTTCAATTGTTGCCTCAGGCATCAAGAAGGCTATGTGCTTTTCCTGCCCCTGGCCACAAAGCACTGATTGAAGAGGGGCCCATGCTGAACTCTTGCACTCAGGGCCCATGAGCCTTTAGCTACGCCCCTGCTGTTCATAATAATTATAAGAATAAATATTTACCCCCATTACCTGAACAAGATAATGTGCTTTACTGGTAATTATTAGCGGCATTGACATCATTGATTGATCCCCAGTTTATTTGGAGACTTTGTATTTAGTTTATATTGGCGGCATGGCCCCAATGACCAAATTGAATTTGTATATCTTCACACCAAGGTTTAGGCAAATTTTATGTAACAACAGCCTTTTTCAAACAGTTCTATAGGTTTTTTTCTTATCTTATTGTCTATGACCTGAAGCTGCACCACCCAGTTTCCCCATTTATCTGCAATACATGGATCCCGGTGGAGTGCATGCAACCATTTATTTTTTACAATATGCAATACCAGGGCCCCAGTCACCTGTTGCACTCCTCTGCCTCTCATTATGGTAGTGTCTAAACTGCATGCATCATAAGGACCTTCTAACATCACAGGGTCACGTAACTGTGCTCCTCACCCCGTACTGTGCCCCCATATACCCTGCATTGTGCCCTCTTACCACACCCTGTACAGTGCTCCTTGTCATTCCCTGTGCCCTCTTATACCCTTTTATCTGGTGACTGTATGGCGGTGCTATCCAGTCACTATATTGTGTTGTTATCCAGTTGCTGTATGGTGGTTTTTAGGGATGAGCGAATCAACTTCGGATGAAACATCCAAAGTCGATTCGCATAAAACTTTGTTCCAATACTGTACGGAGCAGGAGCTCCGTACAGTATTAGAATGTATTGGCTCCGATGAGCCGAAGTAATTGCTACCTTGGAACCGAACCCGAGTTTGGGAAATATTTTTTTACAGTACAAATTAATTAATGAAGTTATTGAGTGAAGTCCCGCGAGACTTCTAGAAGCAATAACTTCGGCTCATCGGAGCCAATACATTCTAATACTGTACAGAACTCCTGCTCCGTACAGTATTGGAACACAGTTTTATGCGAATCGACTTCGGATGTTTCATCCAAAGTCGATTTGCTCATCGCTAGCGTTTTTTTCTGGTCACTGTATGGAAGTATCCAGTCACTGTATGGCAGTGTTATCCAGTAACTGTATGGCGGTTTTATCTGGTCACTGTATGTAAGTATCCAGTCACTGTATGGCCATAACTGTATCCCCTTCCTTGCCCACACCACCTTTTTTAGACCTGGCATTAGCGGGGAAAAGTTGCAGATTGCTGACGACCAGAACCAGGCTGTGCTCTGTCAGTACATGGCGGCCTCCCCTTTCTGTTCTGCTTTGTACTATTGCTTATTCTGGCACTAAGGCTGGGTTCACATCACATTTTTGCCATCCCTTTAATGTATACTAAAAACGTATACGTTAACAGATGCCTCAGGCTGATTCTATACAGTGGCGGCCATTCACCATACAGTCCCATAGTAAAAAAAATAAATAAAAATATATATATATATATATATATATATATATATATATGTGTGTGTGTGAACGTATGTATTTTTTTACTGGACTCTGCAGAATACAAAAACGTGGCGTGCTGCACTAAATCTCAGTGGGCTCCCCCACAGTATAATGACCCCACAGTGGCCCTCCATTCAGAATAACAACCCCCAGTTGCCCCCATTCAGAATAATGACCCCCCAGTGGCCCCCCAAGGGGGTAAAAAAGATATAATGCAATAAATACAATGCAGTAACTAAAAAAAATGTCCCCAAAGATGAACATAGCCTTTAAATGATTTATACACATTTGCACCCCACAAGCCACTTTTGTAAAGCATCTATAAAAGGTAGGAGTGTCTGAGTGGATCCAAGAAATGTGCCACATTTATTAACCCCTTCACGACCGCCATATGGCTGTATACGTCCTATCTGCACATACACCGTGCAGATAGCACGTGTATAGACATCATGGCGCTGCTAAACGCTTGGATTAAAGTTTCTCTCCCTGCTCTGCTGCTGTCACGGACAGCTCAGAGCCCAGTAATGTCTGCAAGGGACCAATTGGAGTGGTCTCTTGCCGAGGATAGCTCCGATAGGTTAGTCTGTGCCAACCAATCGGAGCTCTCTAGTGTTAAAATGCCGGTTTCAGGCTGCAATCTCCACTCTCGAGATCGCAGCCTGAAATGTAGTAAGTGCCCCCGTGCCACATATTAAATAAATGCCCCCTCCTGTCTGCTCATTATAAAATAAATGCCCTCATATGCCGCCATATGTCCCGCAGATGCCCCTTCGGCTCATTGTTGTGTTGCCGACTGTAATGGCAGTGGCTCAGGACAGTGGCTCAGGAGTGTAACTTACAGCTTACACTCAGTTGCAATGCCCCAGATCGGTGCTGGCGCCGATCTGGGGCGTTTAACCCCATAGATGCCGCGTTCAGCAGCCACCCGTGGCATCCATGGGGTTAAGAGAGAAGGAGCTCCCTCTCTCTTACATCGCGCTGCTGCTGCTGCTGCGATTGCAGCAGCACAATGTCTGCCATGACAACCGGGGTCTCATCAGCCTTAGTTTAAATGAAGCACTGACTATACAGTGCATTACAATAGATGACTACTGCAATGCACTGTATAGGGATCAGGCCCACTGGATCTTCAGGATCCAGATGGGTCTTGAGAAATAAAATAAAAAAGTATAAAAAAAAAGCAAAAAAAATTAATAAAGAAAAATTTTAATAAAAAAATAAAATAAAAATTGTCTTTTTTCATATCCATTAATTTATGCCACTAAAAAATTAATAAATAAATGAAAAAAAAAGTACACATATTAGTTATCGCCGCATCCGTAATGGCCGGCTCTATAAATATATTACATGATCCACCCTGTCTGATAAAGACCATAAAAAATAAAATAAAAACTGTGTAAAAAAAAAGCCATTTTTGTCACCTTACATCACAAAAAGTGTTAACACCAAGCAATCAAAAAGGCATATGTCCCACAGAATTGTACCAATAAAACAGTCACCTCATCCCGCATAAAATGAGACCCTAACTAAGACAATCAGTCAAAAAATAAAAAAAACTATGGCTCTCAGACTATGGAGACACTAAAACATTTTTTTTTGTTTCAAAAATGATATTATTGTGTAAAACTTAAATAAATAAGAAAAAGTATACATATTAGGTATTACCACGTCCGCAATGATCTGCTTTATAAAAATGACACATGAACTCAGGTGAATGCTGTAAAATAAATAAAAACGGTGCCAAAACAGCCATATATTTGTTACTTTGCCATAATATATAGAGCAATTAAAAATCATATGTACACCAAAATAGTACCAAATAAACTAGCACCTTATCCCCTAGTATCCAAAATGGGGTCACTTTTAGGGAAGTTCTACTCTAGGGGAGCATCAGGGGGGTTTCAAATTGGACATGGTATCTAAAAACCAATCCAGCAAAATCTGCCTTCCAAAAACATATGGCGTTCCTTTCCTTCTGCGCCCTACTGTGTGCCCGTACAGCAGTTTACGACCATATGTGGGGTGTTTCTGTAAACCGCAGAATCAGGGTAATAAATATTGAGCTTTGTTTGGCTGTTAATCCTTGATGTGGTAAAGAAAAAATTGATTAAAAGGGAAAAAAAGTTACATTTAGAAATGTTATCTCCATTTTACTTTAATTCTTGTGGAACACCTAAAGGGTTAACAAAGTTTGTACAATCAGTTTTGAGTAAGTTGAGGGGTGTAGTTTCTGAAATGGGGCTACTGATGGGGGGTTTACACTATGTAAGCCCCACAAAGTGACTTCAGACCTGAACTGACCCTTAAAAAGTGGGTTTTAGAAATTTTCTTAAAAATTTTAAGAATTGCTTCTAAAATTTTAAGCCTTCTAACATCCTAAAAAAACTTAAAAAAATGATGGCAACAGAAAGTAGACATACTGTATGGGAAATGTAAAGTAATAAATATTTTATGAGGTATCACTTTCTGTTTTAAAAGCAGAGAAATTGAAATTTTAAAAATTGCAATTTTTTCAAAATTTCTGGTAAATTTTGGATTTTTTCATAAATAAGGGTAATATATTGACTTAACTTTATGAGTTATGATTATGAAGTACAATGTGTCACAAGAAAACAATCTTAGCACGGTTTGGATAAGTAAAAGGGTTCCAAAGTTATTACCACATAAAGTGACACATGTCAGATTTGCAAAATTAGACGTGGACATGGGGGCATTAATCACCCTTGGTCATGAAAGGGTTAAAGAGGTTTCTGAGTGGTGTTCCACCGATCAGCTGTGTGAAGAGGTTGCAGCTCTGTGGTGAGCACCTCGGTGTCCTCGCAGCTTACCAAATACAGCAGTTCTTAATTTTCTTTGTATCTCTGTATCATGTATCAACCCTCATACCCTGAAAGAGCATTATTCCCTAAGCACCTATTGGGGTAAATTTGTCATACCCTACATTTCCGAATTCTTTGTGAATTTGCAACATTTTGGGATTACTTGTCAAAGAATTGTGATTTTATTTTATTATTATTATTTTTTTTGCATATTTGTACACCACCTACTCAAGTTCTAAAAAGTGGGTGGAAAAGTGGCCAACGTCAAGTATGTTAATGATTACGCTCCAGATTTATCACGTGGACTCTTTTAAAAAGTCACAAAAAAGTTGCAAACCCACTCTAGTATGGAGGTGGCGTAAAAAAGCCGGATTAGTATTTCTAGACAAAAGTGTTAGGTTTAAATGGACCTCCCTATCCAACAGTTTGCCTAGACTCACAGCTGTGCTTCACCTGATTAAAATGTTGTTTTTCTTTTGTTGGTCCAAGACTCATGATTTGTGATTGTGATACTTTTTTCTTAATATGCAAATTTGAACTTTGGTGCAACGAGGACGTCACTATTGCTCTCATTGCAGCCAAGCTTTACTAATTTCGGTGGTCACTCCATCCCTCACTGCTTTGCCACTGCCTGGCCTGTCAGTCAAAGCACTCTGGAAGGGGCTGGCCGCAGAAATGAGTGAAGCTTGGGTGCAACAAGAGCAATGCTGACACCCTCATTGCACCAAAGGCCTAATTTGCATATTAAGAAAAAGTATCATAACTCGGGAACAGAGCCTCGGATCAACAAAAGAAAGACAATGTTTTAATCAGGTGAACCACCGTTATGTGTCTATGTGAAGAGCTGGATAGGGAGGTCGCTGGTAAATATGGTGCAAAGTACTCCAACGAAGACTCCAGCAAAACTGACCTCAAATATTACCCTTGTGATAAATTCTTCCCCCATGACTACTCATCCTATCGTTCACACACTAGTGACTTAACGATGAATAGTATACTCCATGGTGTCTTGTCCTTTCATGCCGTGCCGCAATCTGCTGGTAAATTTATACTAACGACAGAATGTTTTAGTTTTTAATGTCTTACATTTTGTAAAATACTTTGACCTATTGTTACGATGTTCTTTACTGCTGATTGATTTTAACATGGATTAATTGATTTTAACTCAAACTTTAATGACAGCACAGAATACTGATGTTAAATCAGATCCCTCATCTAAGCTGCTTGGTTGAAAGCGAATCTATTTTTAACATTTGCCTTATTTGCCTTTAGTAATTATTATAACCCATTTTACATCTAGCAGATTCATGTTTATACAAAATCCGAGGCATGTTCAACTTCATAACAAGACAAAGGCTCCATCATGAAGTGATTGCCAATAAATGCATTTCAAGGACGCATTGTTGCTGAGCCTAGGCTTTTAAGCCTGTAATGCAAATTCCCCTCCTAAAGAACTTCAGCCAAGGTTAAGTGATTACCATAGTTCTGCGGTACCATGAATTACATTTTTAAAGGGGTCATACACCAGAGGCACAATTAATGTTTTTTCTCCCCCTTATAGCCATACACCCACTCTCTTAGCAGTTCAAGAGAAAATATTGAGTTAAAGGGGTTTTCCGGGAGTTTAATATTGATGGCCTATTCTCAGGATAGGTTATTAGTATCTGAATGGCGGGGGTCAGCTGTTTGAAGAGGCCTAGGGCGCACAGCACCATGCAATTCACTTGAATGGGACTGAGCTGCAAATGTGCCATGCAGGGCCGGTGCAAGGATTTTTGCCGCCCCCTCATGTCACTCAAACACTGACAGACACATACGCTGACACACATACACTCACTCACTGACACACACACACAGAATCTCACTAGCAGACATGCACTCACTGACAGACAGACACGCACTCACTGACAGACATGCACTCACTCAGACACTCACTGAACGACATACACAGAAACTCACTGACAGACACACACACACTCACTGACAGACAGACATACAATCACTCAGACACTCACTTACAGACATACACCATCAGGGTAAGCAGGTGCCTGCTCTGCCATATTTAAGAAGGACCTCCACCTCCTGGCCCCGCTGCAGCCCCGGACAAGGGGGGCCCACCAGGGCGGCCCCAGCAGGCCGGCACCCTAGGCGAACGCCTAGTTCGCCTAATGGTGGCACCGGCCCTGGTGCCATGCGAGTAATAAACGTGACATCACTATCAGCAGAGTGCCACAGCTCCTTCAAACCACTGATTGGCAGTGGTGCCAGGAGTTGGACTCCCACCGATCTGATCTTGATTACCTAACCTGAGAAAAGGCGATTAATATTGAACCCCTGGAAACACCCTTTTTAATAGGGTTGTCGTACCAGGGTACGTGTGGCTCGATAGCCCTGAAGTTTCTGTTCAGTTTGGGGGGGGCGGGCGTTGACCCTTTGTTTGATTGAAGGTACAGGCAGCACTTGGATTATGTGATCCCTCTGCTTGCCTATGCATGTGCGCTCCTGAGGCTACTAGTGAATCATTTTCATTAGCAGCTTCAGTGCTCAGTACTTTCTCCAGATCGTGACAACCAGCTAGTTATGGTAAGCGTAATTGCCACAATCTGTCCCTTGTCCTACAAACTGCAAATACGAGGTGGCTGGGATGAGAGCTACTGTGCATGCATGCCTATGGCCACTCTCATAGTCCCAACCACCAGAGAGACCGGCTCCTTGATCTACAATGTGGAAGCACAGCCACCACTGCTGGATTGCAGGGTTGTCATAACCACTGACAACAAGCAATGTATATTGTGATGGAAAAAGAAATGTATCCCGTAGAGGAGGCAATATGGAAAATAGGTCCACATTAGTAAATTAATCGTGTTAATGCAAGATCAATGGCATTTTCTAAAGTCAGAAAATGCAGTTTTAGTACTTATGAACTGACATATAAGGCTATATTTTTGTACTATTTTATGAAAATTATTTTTTCCTTTTCAGAAAATGTATGAACTATTGTGTCTGTACTGTTTGAACTGTTGCCATGAGCACAATGTCTCATGGAGTCCCTGTGGCTACGTACTATAGAGCCATAACTGTCTTTTGGAGCTTCCTTATAGCACCACGTTAAAGAAGTATTCTCCCCTAGAAGTATTCATTCTAGGAAAGAGTAGTACCGTAACACATCAGACTATGGAGCATGCCACGTTTTTGAAGATTAACTAATGCTGTCTAATATTCAAACAGTGTGAACTTAGACTTATCACAGTAGATGGGTCTGGATGATTAATTTGGTAAGTCTCTAGACTGTCTAGTCTAAATTTATGCCACCTATTAGTTGGCTTAATTTGGCCAGATTTTGGTGCCAAAATTTTGGTGCAGTTTTGGCACACATTGCTGGGGTTGCCCCATCTTGCTGTTTCCATGGCAAAATGGGACCAAGTAATTGTCCAGTTGGCCGGGCTTACAGAAACAGCGAAGCGGGCCAGTGCTCTTCTGTTTCCATCACTCCTATTGCAGTGAATAGGAGCTATGCAAACAGTATAGCAGAACAAGCTATGATGCCTCCATAATTCTGGGAGTTACAGAAGCAGGGTAGATTGTTCTGCTACTCTGTCTGTGTAGCTGCCATTCACTACAATATGAGTTAAGGAAACAGCAGGGTGCAGTTTCGCTCCTCTGTTTCCGTAAGCTTGGATACCTAGGGCCGGCATTTAGTTCTATCTCGGCATGATGGGACAACTGCTTTAAGCCCCTCTCCAGCAATTCATGACACCTTCCCCACTAAGCTTGTGTCTGACAAGCCGAAAAAAAGAGTCTGTAATGTGGTGGAAATCTCCCCCATGAATCCAGAAAGAAAAATCCTGTGCATGTCTCCATATGAAATCTGCGGCATGTGAAGTTAAAGACTGGTTGTGCTGAACTGTAATTCAACCTCATCAATCAGGGCATTTTATTTATTTTTATTTTTTATTAAATCCAGTTGTAGCATATCAAAAGCAGAGCAAAACATCACTAAGTATTTTTTCCTGTGCTTTTGATCTGCTGCTCTGATATCTTAATATTTTTAACTGGATTCAGTAAAAAAAGAAGACTTTTCAGAGTTACAGTACATGGTGCTGCTCTGTGGGAGCTATATTAATGTCACAGCCCAGCTATCTTTATTTGGACAGAATTTGTGGAGCATGCACGCTGCCTCAAGTATTTGAAGTGTATTCCCCACAATTTTCTTTTATTTGTGATATGCTAGATGCGGCTTTCTTTAAAAAAAAAAAAAGACAACTTTCAAAGTCAACTTTTTGTCTAGCGCTACTTTGCGCCTTTTGGTGCAGTATAAGTAGATTTTGTTACATTTTGTGGCCAAAAAATGATACCAGCTCTAAGATGGTCTAAAACATAGAGATAATATAGAGTATCTGCTACTTTTGTACCTTAGAAGAGTAGCAACGTGTACACCTGCCAGAGGTGAGCTGACCGAGACAATATCCTTGACTAAACGAATTCCATGAAAGCACAATGAGAATATACAAACGCCCTGCAGATGTTACCCATGGTTGGCATTTACCATAAGGCCCCTTTCACATGGGCGTGATTTCCGCGCGGGTGCAATGCGTGAGGTGAACGCATTGCACCCGCACTGAATCCGGACCCATTCATTTCTATGGGGCTGTGTACATGAGCAGTGATTTTCCCGCATCACTTTTGCGTTGCATGAAAATCGCAGCATGTTCTATATTCTGCGTTTTTCACGAAACGCAGGCCCCATAGAAATAAATGGGGCTGCGGGAGAATCGCAAGCATCCGCAAGCAAGTGCGGATGCGGTGCGATTTTCCCACATGGTTGCTAAGAGACGATCAGGATGGGGACCCGATCTTTATTATTTTCCCTTATAACATAGTTATAAGGGAAGCTGGTGATTGGACCATGTGACGTCACTGAAGGTCCTTCATCCCCCTCCTGCTGAAGACAGAACAGAACACCGGCAGCTACGCAATCAAATTGAAGAGGTGAGTTTATTTTTTTTATCATTTTTAACCCTCTATTGCCCTTTTTACTTTGCATTCTCTATTGAGAATGCTATTATTTTCCTTTATAACTATGTCATAGGGGAAAATAATAAAATATACAGAATACTCAACCCGAAACCGAACATGCCGATTTTTCACACGTGCGTGCAAAATTCATTAAAACACGCATTTTCCCGCAACGCACCCGCTTCTTATCCGGGCGTCAAACGTGACACCCGTGTGAAAAAGGCCTAAGGGTTACGGCCACGGGGTCAGGTTTCCTGATGCAGTTTTGGAAGCAAAAATCAGCAGTGGATCATAAAAGGTGGAAAAGTATAAAGGACAGATATGACTTCTCTTTTTTGAATTCACTCTTGTTTTTGGCTTCCAAAACTTCATCTAGAAACCTGACCATGTGGCCGAACTTTAATACAGCTTCCTGGGCTGATAAAATGCAAAATTTCTTTCTATAAGTAGACCTTTTATAACATTTTTTGAAAACCTGATATATTTTCCTTTCTTCTCAGCTTGTTCAGACTGAGATATTTGTTTTTCCCCCATAAGCAATGAATAAACGTTCTGGTTGAGCTACTGATGGGCAGTTCATGCCTAGGCAGGACATGTTGTAAGGTATTTTTTAAAGCTTCTGGTCATATCAGCTTTGCAGACAATTCAACTGACTGACAAAATAACATGTGGAACGTACATTGTGTAATTGATGAGCATTGGGATGCAATCATTTTTGCCTTCACCTCTGCAGTGAATGTGTAACTGTCCCCACAGGAACGTTCTCTTTCCTTTTTGTTGTGCTATATTTTTCTGCTGTATCTTTTTACATCATTTGAAAGTTGCCTTCCATTCAAGGAGTGCCAGGAATACAAAATGTGTTATCTGCTGTTGTCATCATCTCCATCGGAGTAGTGAACTTAGAACATTTCATAAAATGCTCCAACTTCGTTCCAGCCGGTCTTGTGTACAAGTCAATTATGTTCACAAGTCTATAAATAACTGTACCGATCTCTAGCTAAATTTCCAATCAAAAAATCAACCATTTGTTGCAGGATTATTTATTTTGGTGGTAGACAAATACAGAAGTAGCAAAGCTGAGTGTGTTGTGTAATAATATTCTGATTATAATAATCTTTCTTTATATAGCACCACATATTTTTCAACACTTTATAATCAGAGGAAACATGTACAGACAAAATCAGAGATTACAGCGTAAAAAAAAAAAAAAACAATGAAGTATTCAAGCAAAAAGAGTGAGGGCCCTGCTGACGAGAGCTTACAATCTATGAGGAAATTGGGATGACATAAAAGAGGAAAGTGCTTGTTTTGTCTAATAGTCCATCTATGTTTTATAAAACCAGTATGCGCACATAAATGTGCATGAGCCGGTCGCGAGTCAGTATCTGTGTATGTAAGTGCATTGGGGCGAATAAAGTGCAGGGGACAGTGTTAGGCCTTGTTTACACGTCAGTTATTTGATCAGTTATTTCCATCAGATTTTGTGAACCAAAACCAGATGCGGATCTAAAACACAGAGCAGTTGCCGATCTTTTCATTATACCTTATCTCTGTGTAGCCTCCACTCCTGGTTTTCGCTCCCAAAAACTGATTGAAATAACTGATCAAATAACTGAGGTGTGAACAAGGCCCTAGGCTACTTTTTGGCTTTTTGTTTGTGAGATCCGTTCAGGGCTCTCAAAAGCGGTCTAAAACGGATCAGTTTTGCCCTAATGCATTCTGAATGGAAAAGAATCTGTTCAGAATGCATCAGTTTGCCTCCGATTAGTCACCATTCTGCTCTGGAGGCGGACACCAAAACGCTACCTGCAGGTTTCCTGATGCAGTTTTGGAAGCCAAAACTATGAGTGAATTAAATTAGAGAAGAAGTTGTATCTGCCCATTATTTTTTTTTCTTTCTTTAATGATCCACTTCTGATTTAGGCTTCAAAAACTGCATCAGGAAAACTGACCACGTGGCTGTACCCTAAATATTGGAAATTAACTGGATTGTCTGGGGTAGAACGTTCTAGAGAATTGTTGCAGCTCAAGAAAAGCCTTGGACACAGGATTGTGTGGGTTGTGGTAGTTAAAAATGCAAGGTATAACTGTGGCTGAACCTACTGAGGTGTCTTAACCTCTTGAGGACTCATGACGTACCAGTACCTCATGAGTATTTCCGACCACCGCCATGCGGCGGGTGGTGATCGGAACTTAGTTAATGCTGAAATCAATCAGCAGGCAACCTGGGACAATGCGCGGGGGGTCCTGTGACCCCCCTGTATCTGAAATCGTGGCACACCGCCTGTCATGTCGATAGCAGGGAGGGCAGCCTGATGCCTTCCTTAGGCATTGGGGCTGCTTTCCGGTGAAGAGTTTGTGATATCCAGCCCCCTGGATCTCACAGGCAGGAAGCTGTATTCGTAATACACACATCACTAAAAGTGATTCAGCAGGCGATCAAAAAGGTGTATGCCCACAAAAATAGTACCAATCTAACCATCACCCCATCCCACAAAAAATGAGCCCCTATCAAAGACAATCGCCCAAAAAATAAAAAAAACTATGGTTCAGAATATGGAGACACTAAAACATAATTTTTTTGTTTAAAAAAAGCTGTTATTGTGTAAAACTTAAGTAAATAAAAAAAAGTATACACGTCCGTAATAACCTGCTCTCTAAAAAAAAAAATCACATGACCTAACCCCTCAGATGAACACTGTAAAAAAAAAAAAAACAGTGTTTATTGTCACCTTACATAAGAAAAAGTGTAATACCAAGCGATCAAAAGGTCATACGCACCCCAAAATAGTGCCAATTAAACCGTCATCCCATCCCACAAACATAATACCCTATCCCTGATAATCACCCAAAAACTGAAAAAACTATGGCTCTCAGACTATGGAGACACTAAAACATGATTTTCTTTGTTTCAAAAATGAAATCATTGTGTAAAACTTACATAAATAAAAAAAAGTATACATATTGTGTATCACCGCGTCCGTAATAACCTGATCTATAAAAATACCACATGATCTAACCTGTCAGATGAATGTTGTAAATAACAAAAAATTAAAACGGTGCCAAAACAACTATTTCATGTTACCTTGCCTCAAAAAAGTGTAATATAGAGCAACCAAAAATCATATGTACCCTAAAATAGTACCAACAAAACTGTCACCCTATCCCGTAGTTTCTAAAGTGGGGTAACTTTTTTGAAGTTTCTATTCTAGGGGTGCATCAGGGGGGCTTTAAATGGGACATGGTGTCAAAAAACTAGTCCAGCAAAATCTGCTTCCAAAAACCGTATGGCATTCCTTTCCTTCTGCACCCTGCCGTGTGCCTGAAAAGCAGTTTACAATCACATATGGGGTGTTTCAGTAAACTACAGAGTCAGGGCAATAAATATTGAATTTTATGTTTGGCTGTTAACCCTTTCCTTGTAACTGGAAAAAAAATTATTAAAATGGAAAATCTGCCAAAAAAGTGAAATTTTGTCTCTATTTTCCATTCATTCTTGTGGAACACCTAAAGGGTTAACAAAGTTTGTAAAATCAGTTTTGAATACCTTGAGGGGTGTAGTTTCTAGAATGGGGTTTCTATTATGTAAGCCTCACAAAGTGACTTCAGACCTGAACTGGTCCTCAAAAAGTGGGTTTTTGAAAATTTCGGAAAAATTTCAAGATTTACTTCTAAACGTCTAAGCCTTGTAACATACCCCAAAATATAAAATATCATTCCCAAAATGATCCAGACATGAAGTAGACATATGGGGAATGTAAAGTAATAACTATTTTTGGAGGTATTACTATGTATTTTAGAAATAAAGAAATTGAAACTTGGAAAATTGCTAATTTTTCCAACTTTTTTGTAAATTTGGTATTTTTTTATAAATAAAAATGAACTTTTTTTACTCTATTTTACCAGTGTCATGAAGTACAATATGTGACGAAAAAACATTCTCAGAATGGCCTGCATAAGTTAAAGCGTATAAAAGTTATCACCACATAAAGTGACACTGGTCAGATTGGCAAAAAATGGCCGGGTCCTTATGGTGTAATAAGGTTGAGTTCTTAAGGGGTTAAAAAAAGATTTACAAGAAACTGCACCATTTACAGAAGTCAATGGGCTGCATCTAGTTTTGAAGCTCATTCCTATTCATGTAAATGGCAGTGACTTACTATGACATCGGCTCTATTGTTGTTCTACATCTGTATGTGTTCATGGAGAATGCACCTGTAAGTTGTAGGCAAACCGTGTATGTACCTGTAAATTGATGGTGATCTGGTAACTTTTAGCTGGCAACTTTTAGGAAAGGGGATCCTACGTTAGGACAGTATTACACATGAAAGACCTGTGGTAAGGGCACATGGATTACCACCAATTGTCATGAGACACCTGTACTTGCAACTTTAAACCATGGCAAATACAGGTACAGCATGCCAATTAGTGATAATTCATGGCTTGACAAAAACAAGTAATAACACCTACAGCGAGCCCCTGAGGAGCTGGTGGTGCAGAGGATAAAAGTGGTAGTTGGCCTGATGAGATGTTGTGTTACAGTGCGATTGCTACCTGAGGATCAGCACAGTGGAAAGGTAGTTTGAAGAAGCAGGCCAGAAGTAAAAGTATAGTGTGGCACAACCGGCAGTAGTAGATACAAAGTGTAGTTTCGGTCACCAGGTGATGGAGTATGATAGCTGGTTAGGTCACAATTGAGTTGCACTTTCAGGCACTTGTGGATATAGGTGTCCATGGTATGATACAGGCCTGTTGTTTGACTGGCTTTTAGGAGGTCTAGGTGATGGGTGTCTGAGCTGTAGTCCCTTACTTGCAGCATGGTTTGTAAAGTTATGATTCTGCTGTCTAGGCACAGTGAAGCTTTTTTGGAAGCAATGTTCTTGATTCTGATACTCTTTTTGGACTGCAGGTCTCACAGAAAAACTGGACAGGATCCCTTGGAGTATGAGCTCTCACATGTGTTTCCTATCTCCTCTACACCATACCTCCCATACTGGTGTACATGGCAGAGACATAAAACATAATACATAACATAATTGTAGATTGCCCAGAGGTATGGGGTACTGCACACCTTATAAATGTTTGCATTAATAAGCTATAAATTTATAGTTTGAACTACAGTAATTTTACCATGAAATCGTGCCTGACTAAGCATTCAAGGGTCATAGCATCCCATAAACATCAATTCAGGTATCCTTTACTCAGATTTAATTTTTATAGCCACACATATTTCTTTTTTATCTACATTAGATCATGTAAAAGCCTTATGTAAGATCTAAAGTAAATTTTTAAATGTAGAAAATGTCTAGGAAAATTGCATTTTTAAAAACGTGCCTCATTGTCATTGCGGCTAGTAGACATACTGTAATATGAAAAAGTTGCTCAGGCATTCCCTTGCGTCTATTGAG
Source organism: Bufotes viridis (assembly GCA_033119425.1). Classification (NCBI taxonomy): domain Eukaryota; kingdom Metazoa; phylum Chordata; class Amphibia; order Anura; family Bufonidae; genus Bufotes; species Bufotes viridis. Next base: position 457,105,677 of record CM065591.1, on the reverse strand, counting down.
AATTGCTGTAACCATCTAATGGCAAGATCCTCTGTAGTCTTGTCTCTTATCTTTCACTAATAAGGATTAGTGTTAAGAGAGCATGCTTGGTCGAACACCAGTTCAGCTCGACACATCGCGGTGTTTGGCCGAATACCGCGTGTGTTCGAGCGCGATGCTCAAGTGTCCTCCCCATTACAGTTGAGCAAACACCTGGATGTTCGGGTTCGTGAAGTTCGGCCGAACTTCCCGAAGATGTTCGGGTTCGGGATCCAAACTCGACCCAAACTTTACCCCGAACCCCATTGAAGTCAATAGGGACCCGAACTTTTGGGCACTAAAAAGGCTGTAAAATAGCCCAGGAAAGGGCTAGAGGGCTGCAAAATGTAGGTAAATCCCCTGCAAACAAATGTGGATAGGGAAATGACTTAAAATAAAATAAATAAAAATTAACCAATACCAAATGACAACTTGGAGGAGGAGGTGGAATAGGAGGTTAGGGTGGCATCAGGTGGGAATGCTATGGGAGTTGATGTTCTCATCACAGCCAAAAAGGATTCATGTCTACCTGCAGGCCTCATTTACAGACTCAGGGCCATGGCACCCGCAAAGAGGAGAGCGGTCCCGTAACAGCAACACAGGCCTCAGATCAACCTGCAGTGGAACAGGCCATTATCATTTATGTAGGCCCCTGACACCCAGACAGAGGAGAAGCAATTTGACAGTAAAAAGAGTTTAATGTCTCTCATCCAGACAGCAAGCAATTAAACGAAATATAGGCCGCTGACACCCAGACAATGGGGCGGTCATTAGACAGTAAAATGAGTTTAATATCTCCCACCAAGACAACAAATGATTAAACAACATATAGGCCCCTGACACCCAGATAATGGGGCGTTCATTAGACAATAACAAGTGTTAAATGTCTGCCACCAAGACAGCAAGCAAGTACGTGAAATTTAGGCCCCTGACACCCAGGCAATGGGGCGGTCATGACAGTACAAGAGTTTAATATCTCCCACCAAGACAACAAATGATTAAACGACACATAGGCCCCTGACACCCAGACAATGGGGCGGTCATTAGACAGTAAAAAGTGTTAAATGTTTGTCACCAAGACAGCAAGCAAGTACGTGAAAATAAGGCCCGACACCTAGACAATGGGGTGTTCATGACAGTAAAAAGAGTTTATTATCTCCCACCAAGACAACAAATGATTAAACAACATATAGGCCCCTGACACCCAGATAATGGGGCGGTCATTAGACAATAAAAAGTGTTAAATGTCTGCCACCAAGACAGCAAGCAAGTACGTGAAATTTAGGCCCCTAACACCCAGACAATGAGGCGGTCATGACAGTAAAAACAGTTTAATATCTCTCACCAAGACAACAAATGATTAAACGACATATAGGCCCCTGACACCCAGACAATGGGGCGGTCATTAGACAGTAGAAAGTGTTAAATGTCTGCCACCAGGACAGCAAGCAAGTACATGAAAGTTAGGCCCCCGACACCCAGACAGAGGAGAGAGCTCCCTCAGCAGCAAAAGAGGCATCATGTCACCCACCAACGGAGAAGGCCACTTTTAGTTATTTAGGCCCCAGCACCCAGACAGAGGAGAGAGGTCCCAAAGCAGAGAATCAGGCTTCATGTTACCCACCAATAGAGAAGGCCACTTTCAGATATTTAGGCCCGTAGCACCCAGATGGAGGAGAGGTTCATTCAACTTTGGGTTGTCCCGCAAAATAATGGTAAAATTAAAAAAAGAGGATTCAATAAAGAAGTGCCCTGGAGTGCAAGAATATATGCTTAAGGGGAGGTAGTTATAAATGTCGATTCTGCAAAAGGGATGGACAGGTCCTGTGGGATCCATGCCTGGTTCATTTTTATGAACGTCAGCTTATTCATGTTGGCTGTGGACAGGCGGCTGCGTTTGTCAGTAATGACGCCACCTGCCGTGCTGAATACACGTTCAGACAAAACGCTGGCCGCCGGGCAGGCCAGCACCTCCAAGGCATAAAAGGCTAGCTATGGCCACGTGGACAATTTGGAGGCCCAGAAGTTGAATAGGGCCGAACCATCAGTCAGTACGTGGAGGGGTGTGCACATGTACTGTTCCACTATGTTAGTGAAATGCTGCCTCCTGCTAACATGTTCTGTATCAGGTGGTGGTGCAGTTAGCTGTGGCCTGGTGACAAAACTTTTCCACATCTCTGTCATGCTAACCCTGCCCTCAGAAGAGCTGGCCGTGACACAGCTGCGTTGGCGACCTCTCGCTCCTCCTCTGCCTTCGCCTTGGGCTTCCACTTGTTCCCCTGTGACATTTGGGAATGCTCTCATTAGTGCGTCTACAAACGTACGCTTGTACTCACGCATCTTCCTATGACGCTCCAGTGCAGGAAGTAAGGTGGGCACATTGTCTTTGTACCGGGGATCCAGCAGGGTGGCAACCCAGTAGTCCGCACACGTTAAAATGTGGGCAACTCTGCTGTCGTTGCGCAGGCACTGCAGCATGTAGTCGCTCATGTGTGCCAGGCTGCCCAGAGGTAAGGACAAGCTGTCCTCTGCGGGAGGCGTATCGTCATCGTCCTCCGTTTCCCCCCAGCCCCGCACCAGTGATGGGCCCTTACTAGATGTTTTCCTCATTGTTACCGTTCACCACAATAAGAAAAAAAATATTTGGCCCAATGTATTGAATTTAAATTCAGGCCTTTTTTTTACAGGCACCTAACACTTTCTGGCTATCTATTTATGTACCTTATTACACTAATCCAGGCACAGCAGAAAACACAGATTATGGGGAATATCAATTGTAGGCCTAGTATTTAGGCCCTGGATGAAAGGTATCAGATTTACACTTGGAGATGCACAGTAGCGTGTGAAAAAATATATAGGATTATGCTTTCAGCACTTGTATTTTAAGTAATATACTTGTACTTGTAATATACCCTTTAACGGAAAGAAATACACTTAGAGATGCAAAACAGTGTGTGCAAATGTAGAGGATTATGCTGTATTTTAACACTTACTGTAATATACCCTTTAACAGAAAGAGATGCACGCTGAGTGTAATATACCCTTTTACAGACAGATTTACACTTGGCCTGCAACAGCTGGAACACCAGATTTTGGGGATTGCTCTTTTGGCTATTGAATTTCACCCCAGAGCAAAATATATCCTTTGCCGGACACTATTAAACTTGGCCAGCCACTGCTGGGACACCAGATTTAGGGGATTGCTATTTTGGCAATTGAATTTAACCCCAGAAAATGATCTATCCTTTGCCGGACACTATTAAACTTGGCCAGCCACTGCTGGGACACCAGATTGAGGGGATTGCTATTTTGGCAATTGAATTTAACCCCTCAATAAAATATAGAAATTTCTATCCTGAGTTTCTAGGGGTGACAATAAGCACAGCCAAGCCCCTGATATAGGATATAGCAAAAAAAAACTAGTATTGATGGATTGATGGACTTGGTGGCAGCTTGTGCTGGTGCACCACAAGACACAAAATGGCCGCCGATCACGCCAGAAAAAAGTGACAGAAAAACCGTCTGTGCAGCCTAAAAAACAGTGAGAAATTAACTAGCAGAAGTTGAATCATTCACAGCTGTAGATTGATCACTTCATTAGGTGTTTTTGCGGAGTTTTCCCGGCCTAATCTCGCCCTCGCAGCAGCTGCATCCTATCCCTACACTAATCAGAGCAGAGTGACGGGGCGCGCTACGTGACTCCAGCTTAAATAAAGGCTGGGTCATATGCTGCACTTGGCCAATCACAGCCATGCCATTAGTAGTCATGGCTGTGATGGCTTCTTAGGGCAAGAAGTAAAACGCTAGCTGATTGGCTGCTGTGCAGCCCTTCAGAAAGTGGGAAGAAATCACCGAACAACGGACCCGAACCCGAACTTTTTTTAAAATGTTCGGGTCCGGGTCCCGAACACCCCAAAATTCGGTACGAACCCGAACTATACAGTTCGGGTTCGCTCAACTCTACTCCCTATATGTTTGTTAGCAGCCAATAAATGTACAGGTAAATACTGCCACTCACTGTAATGCCGTAGCCATGTTGGTTACTGGCATTACAGTGATTTTCTGGCCGGAACGCGACATCGGGTGCTATAAAGCCCCCGATGACGTGTGGTTTAGCTGTCTTAGTCAGGGAGAGCTGTGCTGTAGAAGGGACAGATAGTAAGGCGAATTGAATTTAATATTTTGTGAGGCAGGGTTGGTGTTAGAAACCCAAAAGTCCTTTTAAGGACAATTGTTGTATCTGGCAGCAATATATATTAGCACAACCTGCGCTAAATTGTGTGCAATTTCGTGCAAAAGTCCTTGTTGTATCTGGCAGCAATATATATTTTTAGCGCAACTGGCTGCATCTCCTGTGTAATGTGTGCACAGCCAAAAAATATCTGTGACATCCAGTGTACTTTTTTCGTAGACGTGTCTGCTGCGGACACTGACATTATCTGCGCACCATCTCCTGTTCATTGTGTGCACATACTAAAAATATTTGTGACATCCAGTGTACTTTTCCCATAGACGCCGTGGACAGCGATATTATCTGTACAAGAACTCCTGTTTAGCATGTGCGCATACTAAAAATATCTGTGACATCCAGTGTACTTTTTCCATAGACCCTATGGATAGCGACATTATCTGTGCTACATCTACTGTGTAACATGTGCACATACAAAAAATATCTGTGACATCCAATGTACGTTATCCGTAGACGCTGCGAACAGTGACATAATCTGCGCTACATCTCCTGTTTAACGTTGTGCATACTAAAAGTATCTGTGACATCCAGTGAACTTTTTCTTTAGATGCTGCGGACAGCAACATTATCTGCGCTACATCTCCTGTTTAACGTATGCGCATACTAAAAATATCTTAGACATCCAGTGTACTTTTCCCGTAGACGCTGCGGACAGCGACATTATCTGTGCAAAATCTCCTGTTTAACATGTTTGCATACTAAAAATATCTGTGACACCCAGTGAACTTTTTCCATAGATGCTGCAGACTCCGACATTATCTGCGCAACATCTCCTGTTTAGCATGTGCGCATATTAAAAATATCTGTGACATCCAGTGTACTTTTTCCATAGACGCTGCGGACAGTGACATTATCTGCGCTACATATTCTGTTTAACGTGTGCGCATACTAAAAGTATCTGTGACATGCAGTGTACTTTTTTCCGTAGATGCTGCGGACAACAACATTATCTGCGCTACATCTCCTGTTTAACGTGTGTGCATACTAAAAATATCTGTGACATCCAGTGTACTTTTTCCATAGATGCTGCGGACAGTTACATTACCTGTACTACATCTCCTGTATAAAGTTTGCGCATCCTAAAAATACCTGTGACATCCAGTGTTCTTTTTCCGTAGCATCTGCGGACAGTGACATTACCTGCGCTACATCTCCTGTATAACGTTTCCACATCCCAAATATCTTTCACATTGATTGTCATTTTTTTTTAGCCGCTGTTTACAGCAGCGACATTACCTGTGGTACCTCTCATGTATAATGTTTCCTGCATTCCAAATATCTGTGACATTGACTGTAATTTATTTGAGCATACACTTAAAAAATACTGCGCTACTGTACATGTGACATATTTGCAAGCATATATACCATTTAATATGTTGAAGGCGAGCAGTAAGGGACGGGGCATCAAAACACCCTAATAGGTGGGCCGAACGCCTGGGTCCACAATCAGTATCTGGGGGTTACACCATTGCCTCCTGTCCATGTCCCAGTCCCTCGTTACTCAGTCCCCAGCTGCCACTATTTTGCCCGGTGTGCTGTGCCTGCCTTACACCAGCATGTGTCCCTTAACATCACCCGTGCCCTCACCAACGTTATTGGGAAGGTCCACTTAATGACTGACACATGGACAAGTGCTTGTGGCCAGGGACACTACATTTCCATGACGGCACACTGGGTGAACTTTGTGGAGCCTGGGAGCAATTCGTACCCTGGGATGGCATAGGGTCTACTGACGCCAAGGATTGCGGGCCCTACTTCCATCAGGATTTCCACCACCACCTACATTAGTGGCTGTAACTCCCCCTTCTTCTCCTCCACTTCCACATCTAAATTCTCATCTTGCAGCACCAGTCAGCCATCAGTCAGTAGCTGGAAGCAGTGGTGCATTGCAATGGGCAACAGGCCGTGCTGAAACTTATTTGCTTAGGTGACAAACAGCACACCACCGCAGAGCTATTGCAGGGTTTAAGGGACCAGACTGACCTGTGGCTCTTGCCACTCAACCTACAACCAGGCACGGTTGTGTCTGATAATGGCCGTAACTTTGTGGCGGCTTTGGAGCTCGGCAAGCTCACACACATACCATGCCTAGCCCATGTGTTAAACTTAGTGGTTCAGTGGGTTCTCAAAACTTACCCCAATTTGCCTGAGCTACTGGTTAAGGTGTGCCGCGTGTGTGCCTTTTTCCGAAAGTCATCTACAGCTGCCTCCGGTCTGGCAACGCTGCAGTAGTGCTTGCAATTGCCAGCTCCCCAACTGTTGTGCGACGTGAGCACACGCTGGAACTCCACGTTCCACATGTTGGCCAGGCTTTGTGAGCATCAGAGGGCAGTAGTGAAATACCAGCTGCAACATGGTTGTTGCCATTCCAGTCAGCTTCCGCTCTTCACAAGTGACGAGTGGGCATGGATGTCTGACATCTGTGAGGTTTTATGCAACGGTTGCCTCCTCTACAGAGGGTAGTACCCATAGCAGGTTTATTCCATCTGTTTAGCATGAATGGGCAGAAAAGGATGAGGAGATTGAGAGTCATCCTCCTGATAAGGACAGCAAAGTCTATGTCTGTTGGGACTCTGGCACACATGGCTGACTTCATGTTATGCTCCCTTTCCTGTAACCCATGTGTTATACGCATTTTGGCCAAAACCAATTACTGGTTGTTCACCCTTCTCGACCCCCGCTACAAATAGAACTTCTCATTTCTCATTCCTGTGATGGAGAGGAGTAGAAAAATGGTGCAATACAAGAAGGTCCTTGTGGAAAAATTGTTTCAAAAATTTCCAGCCGGCAAAGCTGGCAGCAGAGTACGTAGTTCCTTGGGCAACCAAGGGGGGGAGATGAGGGGAACACACATCAGTTCCAAAAGAGGCAGGGCAAAACTCTCCAAGGCCTGGGATGGTTTCATGACACCCCACCAGCATTCTCACCCTGATGCGTGGCCTACTGTCACAATGAGGGAAACATTTTGGAAGATGGTGAAGGAGTACGTAGCAGACCGTGTCTGCGTCCTCAATGATCCATCTGTGCCTTACCACTATTGGATGTCCAAGCTGGACACGTGGCACAAACTGGCGCTCTATGCCTTGGAGGTGCTGGCCTGCCCTGCCGCCAGCGCTTTGTCAGAGCGGGTATTTAGTCCTGCTGGGGCATAATAATTGTTTAGCGCATCTGCCTGTCACCTGAAAATGCTGACAGGTTGACTCTTATAAAAATAAACAAGGCCTGGATTGCACCTGACTTCTCTACTCCACCAGAGGAAAGCGGCTGAACATAAAGGCACTTTAAATTTGGGTCAGCAGCAGGCCCTCGTCCATAATTTTTTCCATGGTCAGATCAGCATCAGGCAATCGCCCCTAATGTTTTAGATGGTCAGCTCAGCAGCAGGCCTTGGCCCCTAATGTTTTAGATGGTCAGCTCAGCAGCAGGCCTTGGCCCCTATTGTTTTAGATGGTCAGCTCAGCAGCAGGCCCTCGCCCCTAATGTTTTATGTGGTCAGATCACTAGTAGGCACTCGCCCCTAATGTTTTGCATGGTCCGATCAGCAGCAGGCCCTCGCCCCTAATGTTTTAGATGGTCAGCTCAGCAGCAGGCCTTGGCCCCTATTGTTTTAGATGGTCAGATCAGCAGCAGGCACTCGCCCCTAATGTTTTAGATAGTCAGCTCAGCAGCAGGCCCTCACCCCTAATGTTTTAGATGGTCAGATCAGCAGCAGACACTCGCCCCTAATGTTTTAAAGAGTTATCTCAGCAGCAGACCCTCACCCCTAATGTTTTAGCTGGTCAGCTCAGCAGCAGACCCTCACCCCTAATGTTTTAGCTGGTCAGCTCAGCAGCAGACCCTCACCCCTAATGTTTTAGATGGTCAGCTCAGCAGCAGACCCTCACCCTAACGTTTTAGATGGCCAGATCAGCAGCAGGCCCTCGCCCCTAATGTTTTAGAGGGTCAGCTCAGCAGCAGACACTCACCCATAATGTTTTAGATGGTCAGATCACCAGCAGGCCCTTTGTCCTAATGTTTTTGAGGGTCACCAGCAGGCCGTCACTCATACTTTTTCAAGGGTGTGTATGAAGCCCTCCTTTATGTGTAATAAAGTGTGTATTGGAGTGGCGGTTCCTTGTAATTTTTGGCAGCCCTTTCACTTAGTGCATAGGCTTTATGAGTGTAGGAGTCCCACTACCTGAACAATTGTACCATAATGTGAATGAGGCCCTCCTTTATGTGATATACAGGTTGTATCGGAGTGCCTCTTGCTTGTAATTTTTGGCAGTACTTGTACTTTAGATACAAGTAAATATAAAGGAAAGAATGTTTTCTAACAATTTTTTCTCTAAAATCGATTTTATCTATTCGGTTTTGTACGTATTATTGTCAGTCTGTAAAATTGGCATACTACTTGGAAAACATTGTTCCCATGTTCCCAGAAGCGTCCTGGGAGTCCAAGATGCATCTAGACATCCTCCCCATGCTGTTCCTGAACCATTTTAGTCATGTTTCCATCAATTTCTGACCTTTTCATGTGAACCAGACACCCCCCCCCCCCCCTTCTTCTCCCATTGACTTCCATTGTGCTCGGGTGCACCCAAGCATCCCAAGGTGTTCTACTCGAGCACCCGAGCACTTTAGTGCTCGATCAACACTAATAAGGATCCTTTCAGACTAGGTTTTTTTTAAACATTTTAAAAACTTTTTTTTTAAATGCAATGTATGGGTACAGCACATATCCATAGGATATCACATACTATGTACATTCCATGAACCACTTTTTTGTGTTCTAATTTTGATTTATGTTTTTGGGCATTACTTTTTAGGATACATTACCTTTTTATGTAGGCAACAGTGTTACGATAAAAAAATAAAAAGGTGTGCTCTAGCAATGTTTTTTTTTACCTATCTTTAAGCTTTAGATAGTTACCTAACAATCATGATGGTGAAAAATAAGATATATCGGTCCATTTAAATGTCAAACACATGCAAACATAGCCCACAGGTTTGGATAAAAATGCTGTGTAGTCTGTTTTCAGACACATTTTATGCCATACTTTTGCCCCTTTTGGTATACTTTTGGCATACTTTTTTTTTCTTCTCCACATAACAAAACTTTGGTTAACATGATGTAAAGTGGCCAAATTATAGAAAAGCCCTAATCAGAGTCCTGAGTTGCCCATTTGATGAGCATCCTGCATCATGCCCTAAAACAGTATCTCAAAAGTTTCTTAAAAACAGATTTCTACTTTCACTAAAACCCGAGGATGTAACAAGTAACCACAAGGTTCCATATCAAACCTTGGAACTGGGCCCTGCTCCTTCAGGACATGAGAGGCTTGTCACCCCTACTGATGTTTCTCTCCTCTTGATTTTAATTGGTAGAGAGGGTCATAATTGTTCTAATGTATCTTGTATTGTCTATAGTTTGTTTTGCCATCTGGGATATTTTAGAGCTATATAATTCCCCAACAAATCTTTTTTTCCAGGAGACAACAATGGATGGCCAAATATGTTCGATGAAGTGCATTCGAAGGCAAATGACGTGATAGATCTCCAGGAATGCTGTAAGTAACTAAAGATGGAACGGTCATAATCTTCTTTTACTATTAAAATAATTATTATACCATTTAGATTGAAAAAACAGTATAAGAAAAATCCCAGAATTGCCATTATTCACGCAAGCCGTCAAATAGATTTTTGTTATTGCCATGAAATCTGTCATGACAAATAACTTATGCAGATTTCAAGCAGCACCACAACCTTTCTCTGTACAAAATGTCCCTGCTTTCTGTAAAAGATCCAGATTGGTTCAGATAGAATTATTTCAATCTTTAAGCCGTTTTCTAAGAATTAACTTTAACCAGCAATTCAATTCTGAAAATTCTGAAAATTTTATTATAGGAACACTAATACATTACGCAACTTAGAATGGATAGTCTTGAAAAAGGGAGTAAATGCAGTACAAAATTATAAATATATCAACATCTGAATTCCAGTCTAAGGAACATGTTAGCTTTACATTGTTCTGACCCCAAAAAGCTCATTTTAAAGCTCATTTAAAGGGGTTGTCAGTGCGTAATATGAAATAACATATACTATACTCACTCGTTGAAGTTTCCACCAGTCCACGAAAGTCTCTGTTTACTTATGAGTTGTGTTTCTGTGGCATCTAAGCATATGTTTACTGCAGTCTTCTGGTTATGACCACTGAAAAAATGGATTAGCCCCATGAGCCTTGTTGGGGTGTGGGCCTATTTTCACTGGTTACTACCTCCAAAAATTTACAGTAAGTTCAACATTCTCCTGCAGCTGCCAATATTTCTATAAAATGTCTCCTGTTGTTCTAAAACCACAGAAAACCTATATAACATCCTGTAATATTATACTTTATCACAAAGTTGAGTTTGAATGGTATTTAATTATATTAAATGTAGAGATTGTTCTTGTTATAGGAGAAAAGGAAACAGTTTTAGGGATTTTTTGTTTCATGTTAATTGAAATCGTTTATTAGAAAATGAACTTTTGTTCAAACCAGGTTTTCATGTAAAATTATCACTTATTTTTGACGCAACTTTGTACAAATCAATAGTACTTGGCAAACATAAAACTGGAGAGACTGAGAGAATAGTCAGCTTGCTAGGGGTATGTTCACACGGCGACTTCCAGCAAAGACTACCATTTTAAATAATATGCAGTTAATGTTAGACATTTTGAGAGAAATTTTGAAATGTGCAGGGAAAAATACACTATGTGACGATATCCTACTGGATCAGATTATAGCTGCCCATAGAAGTCTATACAGAGGGGAAGGAGGAGGAGTGAGCTGCAGAGTGAGAGTGAGAGACAGACATGCTTCAGCAGCTAATAGCAAGTGTCTTACTGTCTCACAGCTACTAGATTCACATCTATACTGTTCTTAACATCTCTATTATATCCTCCGTGATCTTCTACCTCTCTATATATAAAAGACAGTGACAGGGAAAGCAGAAACTCCTCTACTTTGTATGTGCAATGTATGTGAGACGTGATAACAGCTAGTCTAGACCCAATAGTTCAGAGCAAGCTGACAATTAGAAGTGGATCCTCAAGAACCCCTAATGCCATTCCTGCCTCAAAGAAGCTTACTGAAAGGTCAGGTAAAGCATTCAATACTTCTTGTCCAGTTATATAAGTTTGCTCAGATATGTTTACCACTTTGCAAAGCATCTTTAGCAGGCTGAAATCAGTTTGCCTTCTCTATGGTAAAAGTGACAGACCTTGTTGCTGTATTTTGGGGGACCTTTAAACAGGGCTCATGGAACCATGGTTGGAAAACACTATCACAGAGGTTAATAAGTTGTTTTCTAACATTTTTTTTCTCATGATGACCAGGTGCCTGCTATAAAGCAGGTCTCTAGAACTCCCGTTTCATAAGCTTATACAAGATGGCTACCCATATAATCATGTAAAGAAATAAAAACAAAACATAATGAGGAAATAAAACAGATTAAAAATGTCTAATTCATTGAGTATTTTTCATTAATACAAGAAAAATAAGGTGATATATTATACTTCAATAAAGTTGAATAGTATTACATGTGTATAATAAAGTGTGCAACTATCTAATATACTATGTATTTAAAGGTTAGGGTCACCTTCGACTTGGAAAATAAGATCTACATATGATAGCATGCATACATTAGCATGTCTAAACTCCCTAAAGTGAGAAGGAAGTCCATTTTAAACTGTAGTCATTGGCCCACATGAGCAGAGTGGTATTTCCAACCAATCATGATGCTTTGGGCTATATCTTACCCCAGTGGCATATTGGAAAGAGCATGGCCAGTATTGTACAGTATATCGAGAACCACCAAGCTTTACATAAGGCAACGTACAAGATATACAATATAATTGCTATACATTACTTAGAATGCTTACACTATAAATTCATAGTATAAGATAAGATATATTTTAGTAGTGACAGTAACTGGTCCTTGTCTCTGGATTTACAATGAAAAGCATAACGGTAGCAATAGTATTCACACGGGCATATTAAAGTATGGAACAATGGGATTGAAACAGTTCTAACAATGTCTAGCTGGTCTCCTTCACACCCTACATACTGATGGAAACCATTGTTTTATGTCCATTAACATCCATGCCACCTGGCTGCTCATCTGCAGAATAATTGAAAGGAATGCATATACTAAGCCAGTGGGGAAACCCTTTAGTGTAAGCATATAGCATATGAGGTTAGTAATGTGAGCAAGTATAATTTTATTTTGTAGAAATACATATACGGTTTGGAGGACTTACAGTATGTCAGGTTCTGCTTGAATTACATATGTCTGTGGTGCACTGGGGTCACCAGTATCTATTATTCTGAGGACCCACACTTCATCGATGCTACTTCATATCCACTTTTAATTTTAAAATAATCTTTGTTGTTATATTTTATTTGTGAATAAACACATTAAAGGGTTTTTCCAAGAGAAGTAAATATGTTGAAAAAGGGGCCAGAAAGGGTTAAAAAATGAAGTATACTCATCTCACTGACCACCCACCGCTGTTCTCTTCTTTCTGGTCCTAGCTCAACACACATCTAATGTGACCAGACCCGTCCATCGAGCTCCATTGACTAGTTGCAAAGACTGTGTTCACTGCATGAAACACTCTCCATATGGGATTGTGAATTCCCGTTGTGAACTCTGCTCCTTTGACGGTAAAGCCTTATAATTATTTATAATATTGTGTGTCTCTGGCCATCCTCAACTGTAATGATTTATACTGACAGCATTATGTCAGTACAAATCATTACGGTTGAGGTTGGGCAGAGACACACAACATCAAAAATCTTTACAACGGCATACGGTAGAGATGAGCGAAGTTTTGAAAAATTACATTCAGCAGCTTTGCAGGTGTTCCTCAAAAAATTCAAATCGCTATAAATCAGGTATACAGATAGGGTAAGTCTAGAGATGAGCTAATCGAAGTTGGACGAAGTGGAATTCAATCCGAATTTTAGGAAAAATTTGATTTGCACCGAATCCAAATTTCCTCACGCTTCATGGTAACAAATCACATTTTTTCCTCTGGGAAGGCAGGATCACCCATAATACCATGCATGCAGCTAATCAGCAGTCAGCCAGCCCTGTGATGTCACAGACCTATAAATTGCATCCGCCATCTTGGATTCTGCCATTTTCCAGTGTACTTAGTGCAGGGAGAGACGTCAGCAGGTGCTAGGGACAGTGCTAGAAAAAACTTGATTGTGCTAAAAATACGATTTACAAGTTCAGGGAAAGATTATTCAAGGTGTAGGGAAAGGATAAGGAGGAATCATTACACAGCATTTACAGTTGTGTTCAAAATTATTCAACCCCCAATGCTGCAAAGGGTTTTAGGGAATTTAGTGTACATTTGTAATTGTGTTCAGAATGAAATCTTACAAGGACTTTTTAAAGAACCAAATGCAACTAAAATGACATCAATTGTTTTTGTAATACAGTATTAAATGTTTTTTTGTGATTTCTTCATTGACACAATTATTCAACCCCTTAAAGATGACCACTCTTAAGAACAAAGGTTCATTCAAGTGTTTTCGATCAGGTATTGAAAACACCTCTGGATGTCAAGGAGCAGCAATCAAGCATAATAAGCACCAATTAGGCAGATGTAAAATGACTGTGATACTCAGCTCCTTCTAGACATTTACTGGTGTGTTTACAAACATGGTGAAGTCAAGAGAATGGTCCAGGAAGACAAGAGAAGAGGTGATTTCTCCTTACAGGAAGGGCAATGGCTATAAGAAGATTGCAAAGATGTTAAACATACCAAGAGACACCATAGGAAGCATCATTCGCAAATTCAAGGCAAAGGGCACTGTTGAAACGCTACCTGGTCGTGGCAGAAAGAAGATGCTGACTTCGACTGCTGTGCGCTACCTGAAGCGCAAAGTGGAGAAAAGTCCCAGTGTGACTGCTGAGGAACAGAAAAAAGATTTGTCAGATGCGGGTACTGAAGTTTCAGCTCAGACAATAAGGCGCACACTGCGTAATGAAGGCCTCCATGCCAGAACTCCCAGGCGCGCACCCCCTTGCTGTCTCCAAAGAATAAGAAGAGTCGACTGCAGTATGCCAAAAGTCATGTGGACAAACCACAAAAGTTTTGGGATAGTGTTCTGTGGACTGATGAAACAAAATTTGAACTGTTTGGGCCCATGGATCAACGCTATATTTGGAGGAGGAAGAACAAGGCCTATGAAGAAAAGAACACCTTGCCTACTGTGAAGCATGGCGGGGGGTCAATCATGCTTTGGGGCTGTTTTGCTTCTACAGGTACAGGGAAGCTTCAGCGTGTGCAAGGTACCATGAATTCTCTTCAGTACCAGGAGATATTGGATGAAAATGTGATGCAGTCCGTCACAAACCTGAGGCTTGGGAGACGTTGGACCTTTCAACAGGACAATGATCCCAAGCATACCTCCAAGTCCACTAGAGCATGGTTGCAGATTAAAGGCTGGAACATTTTGAAGTGGCCATCGCAGTCACCAGACTTAAATCAGATTGAGAACCTCTGGTGGGACTTAAAGAAAGCAGTTGCAGCGCGCAAGCCTAAGAATGTGACTGAACTGGAGGCTTTTGCCCATGAAGAATGGGCGAAGATACCCGTAGATCGCTGCAAGACACTTGTGTCAAGCTATGCTTCACGTTTAAAAGCTGTTATAACTGGAAAAGATGTTGTACTAAGTACTAAGATTGAATGTCACTTGGGGGTTGAATAAAACTGATAATGATGTGAGCACAGAAAAGACATTTGTGGTTATTTCATTATAAATGTTATGTTATATTTGTCTGACTTACAAGAGCCTCTTTTATTTAATTGTAAACAAGATGACTGAAATGATCAAAATCAATGTCAAACTGGCCAAAACACTCAATTTCAATGGGGGTTGAATAATTTTGAACACAACTGTATGTTGAACAGGGTTCAGTAGGGGAGGTTACAGCCTGGGTAATAGGAACAATCTTATTACACCTTGCTGCACTGACTGGGGACTAAAATTGCCATTAACCGCTTCAACCCCCCTAGCTTAAACACCCTTAATGACCAGGCCACTTTTTACAATTCCGCACTACACTACTTTCACCGTTTATTGCTCCGTCATACAACTTACCACCCAAATGAATTTTACCTCCTTTTCTTCTCATTAATAGAGCTTTCATTTGGTGGTATTTCATTGTTACTGACATTTTTGCCATTAAGGCCTCATGCACACGACCGTTTTTTTATGCTGTCCGCAAAAAGGGGTTCCGTTGTTCAGTGATCCGTGTCCGTTTTTGCCTTCCGTTGTGTTTCCGTGTGTCTTCCGGTTTTTTTAGCGGACATGACCCAAAAGATTTTACCAAAAGACAGGCTGACAATGTTTCCCAAGTGCCTGGCAAGGGATCCGCAAAAAAAACGGACACGGAACGCGGATGACACACGGATGGCCATCCGCATTTTTCACGGACCCATTGACTTGAATGGGTCCGTGAACCGTTTTTCACGGACAAGAATAGGACAGGTTATATTTTTTTGACGGACTGGAATCACGGACCACGGACACGGAGGACAAACGGTGCATTTGCCGAGGTTTCCACGGACCCATTGAAAACCAATGGGTCCGCAGAAAATCACGAAAAACGGAGCAACGGACACGGAATCAAACAACGGTCGTGTGCATGAGGCCTAATACAAATTTAACGACATTTTTGCAAAAAAATGACATTTTTCACTTTATGTTGTAAAATTTTTTAAAAAACTACATTTCTATATAAATTTTTCTCTAAATTTATTGTTCTACATGTCTTTGATAAAAAAAAGTCCACTAAGTGTATTTTTATTGGTTTGTGTAAAAGTTATAGCGTTTACAAACTATGGTGCAAAAAAGTGAATTTTGGAATTTTGAAGCAGCTCTGACTTTCTGAGCACCTGTCATGTTTCTTCAGGTGCTAGAATGCCAGGAAAGTATAAATACCCCCCAAATGACACCATTTTAGAAAGAAGACACCCCAAAGTATTCGCGGAGGGGCATGGTGAGTTCATGTATCATTTCATTTTTTTTCACAAGTTAGCAGAAAATGACACTTTCTGAGAAAAAAAAAAAAAGTTTCAATTTCTGCTAACTTCTGGCAAAAAAAAAAAAATCTCAGACGGACTCACTATGCCCCTCAGTGAATACCTCTGGGTGTCTACTTTCCGAAATGGGGTCATTTGTGGGGTGTGTTTACTGTTCTGGCATTTTGGGCGGGGCTAAATTGTGAGCCGCCATGTAAAACCTAAAGGTACTCGTTGGAATTTGGGCCCCTTTGCGCACCCAGGCTGCAAAAAAGTGTCACTTATGTGGTATCGCCGTACTCAGGAGAAGTAGGGCAATGTGATTTGGGGTGTATTTTTACATATACCCATGTTGGGTGAGAGAAATATCTCTGTAAATTGTCAACTTTGTATAAATTTTTTTTAAAAGTTGTCGTTTACAGAGATATTTTTCACACAAAGTCTGGGTATATATAAAAATACACCCTAAAACACATTGCCCTACCTCTCCTGACTACGGCGATACCACATGTGTGCCACTTTTTTGTAGCCTGGGTGCGCAAAGGGGCCCTAAAACCAATGAGTACCTTTAGGATTTCACAGGGCATTTTTACGCATTTGGATTCCAGACTTCTTCTCACGCTTTAGGGGCCCCTAAAATGCCAGGACAGTATAAATACCCCACATGTGACCCCATTTTGGAAAGAAGACACCCCAAGGTATTCTGTGAGGTTTAGGCTACATGCACACGACCGTTGCCTGCCTCCGCGTCCGATCCTCCTTGAAATTTTGCGGCCGTCAAAAAAAACGGATGACGGACCGTTTTTTTTGACGGATCCGATTTTTATGACAGATCCATTGTAAAAATGCCTATCCTTGTCCGCAAACGTGAAAAAAATAGGACATGCACTATTTTTTTGACGGAATGAAAACACGGATCACGGATGCGGAACAAAAACGGTTGACCATCCGCATTTTTTGACGGACCCATTGAAATGAATGGGGAAGCATCCTATCCGTGAAAAAAAACGGAACGGACGCGGAAACAAACAACGGTCGTGTGCATGGGGCCTTATGGTGAGTTCATGTAAAATTTTATTTTTTGTCACAAGTTAGTGGAATATGAGACTTTGTAAAAAACAAAATTAAAAAAAAATATATATATAAATTTCTGCTAACTTGTGCCAAAAAATAAAATTCTGTGAACTCGCCATGCCCCTCACGGAATACCTTGGGGTGTCTTCTTTCCAAAACGGGGTCACATGTGGGGTATTTATACTGACCTGGCATTTTAGGGGCCCCTAAAGCGTGAGAATCCAAATGCGTAAAAATGGCCTGTGAAATCCTAAAGGTACTCATTGGTTTTAGGGCCCCTTTGCGCACCCAGGCTGCAAAAAAGTGTCACTCATGTGGTATCCCCGTACTCAGGAGAAGTAGGGCAATGTGTTTTGGGGTGTATTTTTACATATACCCATGCTGCGTGTGAGAAATATCTCTGTAAACGACAACTTTTAAAAAATTTTATACAAAGTTGACAATTTACAGAGATATATGTAAAAATACACCCCAACTTCTCCTGAGTACGGCGATACCACATGAGTGACACTTTTTTGCAGCCAAGATGCGCAAAGGGGCCCAAATTCCAATGAGTACCTTTTAGGAGGGCATTTTTACGCATTTTTCTTCTCACGCTTTAGGGCCCCTAAAATGCCAGGGCAGTAGAAATACCCCACATGTGACCCCATTTTGGAAATAAGACACCCCAAGGTATTCCATGAGGGGCATGGCTAGTTCATAGAAGATTTTTTTGGCACAACGTATATACTCGAGTAGTAGGTCGAGTTTTTCGGCACAAAATTTGTGCCGAAAAACCCGAACTCGGCTTATACTCGAGTCAAAAATTAAAACTGTGAAGAGCGGAGTGGGAGGAGCTGGGGGCGGGCATGTGCGGCAGGGCCGATGCGCTCACTGCGCTCCGGCCCACCGCTCATGTATACTTTAAATTTGATTATACTATACACTTACTACATTCTTGCCCCCACTGTACCTATACATGGCAGGCGGGCAGTGAATACTTCAGGCCGGCGGACGAGAGCAGCGTGACTTGCTGATGTCACGTGCCTGCCCGGCCTGCTTTATGAATGAAGCAGGCGGCGCAGGCACGTGACGTCAGTCACACTGCGCCGCTCTCCCGCCCGGCCTGAAGGATTCACTGCCCGCCTGCCGCATGTAATGAGGTACAGTGGGGGCAAGAATTGTAATAAGTGTATAGTATAATCAAATTTAAAAAGTATACATGAGCGGTAATGGGGATGGGGGGATGTGGATGGCACTGTTATGGGATGAGGGGGATGTGGATGGCACTGTTATGGGGATCTGTTATAGGATGGGGATCTGTGGATGCCATCCACAGCCCCCATCCCATAAGTGCCATCCACATCCCCCTTCCCATAACAGTGTCATCCACAGATCCCCCATAACAGTGCGTCATCCACAGATCCTCCCATAACAGTGCGTCATCCACAGGTCCCCCATAGCACTGTCATCCACAGATCCCCCATAACAGTGTCATCCACAGATCCCCCATAACAGTGCGTCATTCACAGATCCCCCCCATAACAGTGCGTCATCCACAGATCCCCCATAACAGTGACATCCATTTCCACCTCGGCTTATACTCGAGTCACACTTTTTCCCAGGTTTTTTTGGGTAAAATTAGGGGGGTCGGCTTATACTCGGGTCGGCTTATACTCGAGTATATACGGTATGTAAAAATACACCCCAACTTCTCCTGAGTACGGCGATACCACATGAGTGACACTTTTTTGCAGCCAAGATGCGCAAAGGGGCCCAAATTCCAATGAGTACCTTTTAGGAGGGCATTTTTACGCATTTTTCTTCTCACGCTTTAGGGCCCCTAAAATGCCAGGGCAGTAGAAATACCCCACATGTGACCCCATTTTGGAAATAAGACACCCCAAGGTATTCCATGAGGGGCATGGCGAGTTCATAGAAGATTTTTTTTTTGGCACAAGTTAGTGGAAATTTATTTTTATTGTTTTTCTCACAAAGTCTCCCTTTCCGCTAACTTTTGACAAAAGTTTAATTTTCATGGACTCATTATGCCCTCAGCGAATACCTTGGGGTGTCTTCTTTCCAAAATGGGGTCATATGTGAGATATTTATACTGCCCTGGCATTTAGGGGCCCTAAACGTGAGAAGAAAAATTCATAAAAATGCCCTCCTAAAAGGTACTCATTAGAATTTGGGCCCCTTTGCGCATCTTGGCTTCAAAAAAGTGTCACTCATGTGGTATCGCCGTACTCAGGAGAAGTATGGCAATGTGTTTTGGGGTGTGTTTTACATATACCCATGCTGGGTGAGAGAAATATCTCTGTAAACTGACAACTTTGTATAAAAAAAATTAAAAAGTTGTCATTTACAGCGATATTTCTCACACACAGTATGGGTATATGTACAAATACACCCTGTGGTAAGGTGCAAGGTACTGTGGTCGACGGGAGGTACGTGTCACCGAGGTTCCTGGCCTCGGTGAGGTAAGAGCCGGATTTTTGGTGTGTCTGCAGCAGCTAGTGCTGCTTGACACCTTGCTATTTAGTTTGGCTGCAAAGCCAATCCGGGCCGGCTCTTACTGGGAGTAGGCAAAGAGTTGGGTGGGTGCCTACTCCCCACGGTCCAGGCCGGGTTTTCCAGGGCCTTTATAACACAGCCAGCAGCTGGGTGTGGAGGGTGTGATTGTCCTGGAGCTGCTGTTAGACTGTTTCACTTGTGTTTGGAAGTTCTCTGGGCTGGAAGCAAGAACCAAGCAAGGAGGAGGGCAGACGACCTGGAAGCCTGACGGCGACTGTCTTACGGCTGGACTGACAGCCAGGTGTGAACCTGCATCTAAAAACCTCCCAGGTGACTGGAGCCTGTTTTGGACTGTCTTGTTTTTCCGCTTGATTTCTTATGTGTGTGAATTAACACCAAGAGACTGTTTTATTTTGTGCAAGTGTGAATAAAACACTGTTTATTGCACTATCTGGACTCCCTGTTTTGCCTCTATACTGCACCCGCACTGCTATCTACCAGAGCGACTCCCACATTTGGTGTCGGATGCGGGCATGCGCAGTGAGGCTGGCGTGACCGCCGAAGTTTGTTTTGTTTTGCTGGGCACAAGTGCATGGCATATATTAAGCCAGCAAAGCTACAAGTAGGAGTTGCTGGCAACATGGAGGCGGCTGTGAAAGCTCTCATAGAGGCTAACGTGCAGCAGCGGGAGACCAACCAGCTACTGTTACAGCACGTGATGGCGTTACAAGCTGCAGGAGCGTCCCACCACGACCATGATGCCCGAAAGCGGTCCGTGCGGCGATCCCAAAGATGACCACTTCGGACGACGTTGAGACATATCTGGCGGTCTTTGAGAAGGTAGCCGTGAGGGAAAAGTTACCCCGTGACCAGTGGGCCGAGGTGGTCGCTCCGTTCCTGGCATCCGGGCCCCAGCAAGTTTTTTTGACTTGGCAGATGCCCAGGCTGCTGATTACCCCACGGTTAAAATGCCACCCCAACTTCTCCTGAGTACGGCGATACCACATGAGTGACACTTTTTTTGCAGCCAAGATGCGCAAGGGCCCAAATTCCAATGAGTACCTTTTAGAGGGCATTTTTACGCATTTTTCTTCTCACGCTTTAGGGCCCCTAAAATGCCAGGGCAGTATAAATACCCCACATGTGACCCCATTTTGGAAAGAAGACACCCCCAAGGTATTCCATGAGGGGCATGGCGAGTTCATAGAAGATTTTTTTTTGGCACAAGTTAGTGGAAATTTATTTTTTATTGTTTTTTCTCACAAAGTCTCCCTTTCCGCTAACTTTTGACAAAAAGTTTAATTTTTCATGGACTCATTATGCCCCTCAGCGAATACCTTGGGGTGTCT
Organism: Bufotes viridis; assembly: GCA_033119425.1. Lineage (NCBI taxonomy): Eukaryota > Metazoa > Chordata > Amphibia > Anura > Bufonidae > Bufotes > Bufotes viridis. The sequence continues at coordinate 457,084,428 of CM065591.1, read as the reverse complement.
TCTTTCCAAAATGGGGTCATATGTGGGATATTTATACTGCCCTGGCATTTTAGGGGCCCTAAAGCGTGAGAAGAAAAATTCATAAAAATGCCCTCCTAAAAGGTACTCATTAGAATTTGGGCCCCTTTGCGCATCTTGGCTTCAAAAAAGTGTCACTCATGTGGTATCGCCGTACTCAGGAGAAGTAGGGCAATGTGTTTTGGGGTGTATTTTTACATATACCCATGTTGGGTGAGAGAAATATCTCTGTAAACTGACAACTTTGTATAAAAAAAATTAAAAAGTTGTCATTTACAGAGATATTTCTCACACAAAATATGGGTATTGTGGTAAGGTGCAAGGTACTGTGGTCGACGGGAGGTACGTGTCACCGAGGTTCCTGGCCTCGGTGAGGTAAGAGCCGGATTTTTGGTGTGTCAGCAGCAGCTAGTGCTGCTTGACACCTTGCTATTTAGTTTGGCTGCAAAGCCAATCCGGGCCGGCTCTTACTGGGAGTAGGCAAAGAGTTGGGTGGGTGCCTACTCCCCACGGTCCAGGCCGGGTTTTCCAGGGCCTTTATAACACAGCCAGCAGCTGGGTGTGGAGGGTGTGATTGTCCTGGAGCTGCTGTTAGACTGTTTCACTTGTGTTTGGAAGTTCTCTGGGCTGGAAGCAAGAACCAAGCAAGGAGGAGGGCAGACGACCTGAAGCCTGACGGCGACTGTCTTACGGCTGGACTGACAGCCAGGTGTGAACCTGCATCTAAAAACCTCCCAGGTGACTGGAGCCTGTTTTGGACTGTCTTGTTTTTCCGCTTGATTTCTTATGTGTGTGAATTAACACCAAGAGACTGTTTTATTTTTGTGCAAGTGTGAATAAAACACTGTTTATTGCACTATCTGGACTCCCTGTTTTGCCTCTATACTGCACCCGCACTGCTATCTACCAGAGCGACTCCCCACATTTGGTGGCGGATGCGGGCATGCGCAGTGAGGCTGGCGTGACCGCCGAAGTTTGTTTTGTTTTGCTGGGCACAAGTGCATGGCATATATTAAGCCAGCAAAGCTACAAGTAGGAGTTGCTGGCAACATGGAGGCGGCTGTGAAAGCTCTCATAGAGGCTAACGTGCAGCAGCGGGAGACCAACCAGCTACTGTTACAGCACGTGATGGCGTTACAAGCTGCAGGAGCGTCCCACCACGACCATGATGCCCGAAAGCGGTCCGTGCGGCGATCCCAAAGATGACCCTTCGGACGACGTTGAGACATATCTGGCGGTCTTTGAGAAGGTAGCCGTGAGGGAAAAGTTACCCCGTGACCAGTGGGCCGAGGTGGTCGCTCCGTTCCTGGCATCCGGCCCCAGCAAGTTTTTTTTTGACTTGGCAGATGCCCAGGCTGCTGATTACCCCACGGTGAAGGGGGAGATCCTGGCCAGATTGGGGTAAACGTGTTGGTCCGGGCTCAGCGGGTCCACCAGTGGGACTTTAAAACGGCTGAACCCGCCAGGCCGCAGTACTATGAGTTGCTGCATCGGTTGCAAAAGTGGCTGCAGCCTGATGTTCTAAGTCCGACTGCTATGCTGGACCGTCTACTGGCCGACATGTTCTGGAGGGCCCTGCCTTATCCCCTCCAACACTGGGTCGGCCAGGCGTCTCCGGTAAGTGCCCTGGAGATGGTCGACCTGGTGGAGCGCTACGAGGCCACCAGAAACCTGCAGGGGAATCTTGCTGGGAAGGGGTCAGTCAAACCCCGGAGGCCTCCGCCCCAGTTCCGACGTCCGGCGACAGAGAGGCCTGCACGGAATATACCCCTGCGGATCCGCCTCCCGTGGTATGCTGGAGGTGTCAGGAGCCAGGCCACATCAGGGCCGACTGTCCGCATCGGGATGAGCCGATGGATGTGAACTATGGCTATCGCCACTCCCTGTATGCACGGAAGCTGTGCGCAACTGGCACCCGTGAGGGGCAGGACAATAACCACCTGTGTCAGGTAGAGGTGGGAGATTCTCTGGCGGTGGCCCTGCTGGACTCCGGGAGTCTAGTCTCCTGGTAAGGGCTGCCCTGGTACGGCCTGTGGAGTATACCGGCCGTAAAATCGGGGTCCTGTGCATCCACGGAGACCTAAAAGACTACCCCACTGCACTAGTGACTTTGTCCACAGCGGCTGGTAAGTGGACCCACGAGGTGGCTGTTGCTACCAAACTCCCGCATGAATTGATACTTGGGAGGGACTTCCAGGTTTCCCGGCACTGTGGCCGGCGATAAAACTGTCTGATGGACCCGAGACAGGGGTAACCCTAGGAGAGTGGCCTGATACCACTGGAAGGCCAGAACCCTGGGAGCCCGAGTCTGAAGGGCCAGCGGTAGGGGTGACCACCACTGCTGCGGTAGAGGGGGAGACAACCCCACTGAGTGTAATGGTGGGAGACACGGAGGACTTGCCACCGGGACCTGAGTTGGCAGACCTCAATGTCTCCGGGGAAAATTTTGGGACCGCACAACACCGGGACCAAACCCTAACCAGGGCCTGGGAAAGTGTCATAATAATTGATGGTAAACCCCAGAAACCTGGGGCTGAATTAATGTTTCCGCGATTCATTGTTCTTCAGGATATGTTGTATCGAGTGAACCAAATCCGAGGTGAGCCTGTTGAACAGTTGGTGGTGCCCACAGCGTATCGCAAGCTGGTCATGGAGCTTGCCCACCAACATGTTCTTGGGGACACCTGGGGTGGCAGAAAACGCAGGACCGCATACTACAGCGATTTTACTGGCCCGGTTTGTTTAAGGAAGTAGAAGAGTATTGTAAGTCCTGTCCCACCTGTCAGATAAATAGCCCCCAGCCACATTTCCGTAGTCCTCTGGTACCTCTTCCAATTATTGAGGTCCCGCTTGAGCGAATCGCTATGGATCTAATTGGGCCTGTACCAAAGTCTGCCAGGGGCCACCAACACATTCTGGTAGTTCTCGACTATGCCACTCGATATCCGGAGGCGGTGCCTCTGCGACATACCTCAGCTAAGCTCATTGCCAAAGAGTTAATGGAAATGTTTTCCCGTGTGGGCCTGCCAAAAGAGGTTCTGACAGACCAAGGGACCCCTTTATGTCCAAAGTTATGAGGGAACTGTGTAAATTGTTGCGTATAAAGCAGTTACGGACGTCCGTTTACCATCCACAAACAGACGGTCTTGTCGAGAGGTTTAATCAAACTTTAAAAACATGTTAAAAAGGGTGGTGTCTAGAGATGGGAAGGACTGGGATCTGCTTCTGCCCTATCTCATGTTCGCAGTGCGAGAGGTGCCCCAGGCCTCTACTGGGTTCTCGCCCTTCGAACTGCTTTATGGCAGACACCCTCGGGGCCTGTTGGATATCGCCAAGGAAGCGTGGGAACAACAGCCTGTCCCCCACAAAAGTGTCATTGAGTATGTCACCCAGATGCAGGAACGGATGGAAAGGGTGTTGCCGCTGGTCCGGGAGCATATGGAGGCAGCGCAACAAGCCCAGAGTAGGGTGTACAATCGTCAGGCTCGGGTACGGAGCTTCAACCCGGGAGATCGGGTTTTGGTTCTGGTGCCCACCCTTGACAGCAAGTTCCTAGCCAGGTGGCAGGGCCCCTATGAGGTTATTGAGAAGGTAGGGGAAGTAAATTACAAAGTACACCAGCCGGGCGGCGCAAGCCGGAGCAGGTGTACCACGTGAATTTACTGAAGCCGTGGAAAGACAGGGACACGGCCGACGACAACAGCCCCGGCCAGGGCTTCTAGGTGACAAGGGTCCAGCCCCACAGTTCGAGGCCTGCGAAGCGGTAACCACGGTAAAATCGCAGACAGCCTGTCTTCCAAACAAGTTCAGGATGTCAGGGAGTTCGTCAGTCGGAACACGGATGTGTTCTCGGACCTCCCTGGCCGCACGCCTCTCATCCAACATGACATCGCCACTGAGCCTCAGGCCAAGATCCGGTTAAAACCCTACCGGGTACCCGAGGCTCGGCGACGGGCCATCGCGGAGGAAGTGCAGTTAATGTTGAAGCTTGATGTCATTGAGGAGTCGAAAAGTGAGTGGGCCAGTCCCATAGTTCTAATACCCAAGCCGGATGGGACGCTGCGGTTCTGCAACGATTTTCGCAAATTAAATGAAGTGTCCAAGTTCGATGCGTATCCCATGCCCCGGGTAGACGAGCTTGTTGAGAATTTAGGGCAAGCCCGTTATTTTTCTGTGCTAGACCTCACTAAAGGATACTGGCAGGTACCCTTAACGGAGGCGGCCAAGGAAAAACCGCTTTTGTTACTCCGCAGGGCCTGTATCATTACAAGGTGTTACCCTTTGGCCTGCATGGCGCCCCGCCACCTTCCAAAGGTTAATGGATATTGTACTGCGACCTCATCGTCGGTACGCTCGGCCTACTTAGATGATGTAATCATCCACAGCACCGACTGGGAAAGCCATTTGCCCAAAGTGCAGGCGGTTGTGGATGCCCTGAGGAAAGCTGGACTAACCGCCAATCCAAAGAAGTGTGCGATTGGGTTGGAAGAGACCAAATACCTGGGATATGTTATTGGGCGGGGAGTCATCAAGCCGCAGGTAACTAAAGTAGAAGCCATACGTAACTGGCCCCGACCGGTCACTACCAGGCAGGTAAAATCGTTCCTGGGGATTGTAGGGTACTACATGAGGTTTGTGCCCCACTTTGCCACGATAGCAGCACCATTGACAGACCTATTGAAGGGACGAAAGTCCGGAAAGGTTCACTGGAGTGAGAAGGCAGAAGAGGCTTTCTCTGCATTGAAGTCGGCCCTGTGTGGGTCCCCGGTTTTGGTGACACCCGACTTCAACAGGGAATTCATAGTACAGACGGATGCCTCAGAGGTAGGCCTCGGTGCTGTACTGTCTCAGGAGGTCAACAGGGAAGAACATCCCGTTGTCTTCCTGAGCCGTAAGCTCAGTCCCGCCGAGACCAGGTATAGCATAGTGGAGAGGGAGTGCCTGGCTATCAAGTGGGCACTCGAATCTCTCCGCTACTACCTGTTAGGAGGAGGTTCCGTCTGGTGACCGACCATTCCCTCTCAAGTGGATGAGCCAGGCAAAGGAGAGGAATGCTCGGGTCACCAGGTGGTTCCTATCCCTGCAGAACTTCAAGTTCTCCGTGGAACACAGGGCAGGCCGCTTGCAGGGTAACGCAGATGCCCTGTCCCGCGTCCACTGCCTCACATGTGTTCACCCCTCAGGGTTGAACAAAGGGGGGTATGTGGTAAGGTGCAAGGTACTGTGGTCGACGGGAGGTACGTGTCACCGAGGTTCCTGGCCTCGGTGAGGTAAGAGCCGGATTTTTGGTGTGTCAGCAGCAGCTAGTGCTGCTTGACACCTTGCTATTTAGTTTGGCTGCAAAGCCAATCCGGGCCGGCTCTTACTGGGAGTAGGCAAAGAGTTGGGTGGGTGCCTACTCCCCACGGTCCAGGCCGGGTTTTCCAGGGCCTTTATAACACAGCCAGCAGCTGGGTGTGGAGGGTGTGATTGTCCTGGAGCTGCTGTTAGACTGTTTCACTTGTGTTTGGAAGTTCTCTGGGCTGGAAGCAAGAACCAAGCAAGGAGGAGGGCAGACGACCTGGAAGCCTGACGGCGACTGTCTTACGGCTGGACTGACAGCCAGGTGTGAACCTGCATCTAAAAACCTCCCAGGTGACTGGAGCCTGTTTTGGACTGTCTTGTTTTTCCGCTTGATTTCTTATGTGTGTGAATTAACACCAAGAGACTGTTTTATTTTGTGCAAGTGTGAATAAAACACTGTTTATTGCACTATCTGGACTCCCTGTTTTGCCTCTATACTGCACCCGCATTGCTATCTACCAGAGCGACTCCCCACAACCCCAAAACACATTGCCCTACTTCTCCTGAGTACGGCGATACCACATGAGTGACAATTTTTTGCAGCCAAGATGCGCAAAGGGGCCCTAAAACCAATGAGTACCTTTAGGATTTCACAGGCCATTTTTACGCATTTGGATTCTCACGCTTTACGGCCCCTAAAATGCCAGGACAGTATAAAAACCCCACAAGTGACCCCATTGTGGAAAGAAGACACCCCAAGGTATTCTGTGAGGGGTATGGAGAGTTCACAGAAATAAAAAAATTTGGCACAATTTAGCGGAAATTTTTTTTTTTTTTTTTTTTAAAGTCTCATATTCCACTAACTTGTGACAAAAAATAAAATTTTACATGAACTCACCATACCCCTCACGGAATACCTTGGGGTGGCTTCTTTCTAAAATGGGGTCACATGTGGGGTGTTTGTACTGCTCTGGCATTTGAGGGTCTCCGCAATCATTACACGTATGGCCAGCATTAGGAGTTTCTGCGATTCTCCTTATATTGAGCATACGGGTAATGAGATTTTTTTTTTTCGTTCAGCCTCTGCGTTGAAAAAAAAAAAAAAATGAACGGCACAGATTTTTCATTCGCATCGATCAATGTGGATGAAAAAATCTCTGCCAAAATCAGTGACTGCGGTGCGGTGGGCTGGGCGCTAGCTACCTAACAAGTAGCTAACTAACTGGCGGTGATAAGAGACCCTTATGCCCCATTCACACGTCCAAAATTCTGTTTGCGGAACGGAATTGTGGACCCATTCATTTCTATGGGGACAGACTTTGTCCCGCTCGGATCCGGAATTATGGATCCACGCTTCCGGGTCTGCACTTCCGTTCCGCAAAAATATAGAACATGTCCTATTCTTGTCCGCAATTGCGGACAAGAAAAAGCATTTTCTATATAGTTCTGGCAATGTGCGGATCTGCAAAATGCGGAAAGCACATTGCCGGTGTCCGTGTTTTGAGGATCCGCGGATCCGCGAATCCACGGATCCGTGAATCCACGGATCCGCAAAACACATATGGACGTCTGAATGGAGCCTTACAAGGGGTGTGATCAATGACAGGGGGTGATCAGGGGTCTAGATGGGGTGATCAAGGGGTTAATAGTTGAGGGGGGTTAGTGTAGTGTTTGGTGCAACTTTGCAGTAGTTACCTGGTCCTCTGGTGGTCGATCCCAGCAAATGGGACCACCAGAGGACCAGGTAGCAGCTATATCAGACGCTGTTCACAAAACAGCGTCTGATATAGCTGTTTGATGCGATTTAATTCGCATCTACAGCCTGCCAGCGATGGATCATCGCTGGCAGGCTGTAGCAGAACTGCCGAGACGCACTTCACTGTGAACGCGCGCGCGTTCACAGGAAGTCTCGGCGCTCGCGAGATGACGCGCCGATGCGTCATCTCAGAGCTACAGGACCGCCCGCAGGACGCATCTCTGCGTTAGGCGGTCCTGTAGCGGTTAAACAGCTCTGTAATTCCAGCAAACTGTCATTAACAGGGATTATTACAAGGAAATATTTCTACATCTTATTTGTCCTTGTGTGGTGCAGTCATATGTTCTAAAGCACTTTTTGGCTTGTATTAGTGGGAAAAAAGGGCTTTTTAGCCGTTGTGTGGTGAAGTGCGAAAATGACAGCCCTTTTTGTCGTGTATTAGTGGCAAAAGAAAAATATACAGTATTTGACATTCAGCGGTGCAGCTATATGTTCTAAAGCCCTTTTTGTCTTGTATTAGTGGCAAAAGTAAAATATATTTGCCGTTCAGTGGTGCAGTTATATGTTCTAAAGCCTTCTGTGACATGTATAAGTGGCAAAAAAACTTTTTTGTGTGTATTAGTGGGGGGGGGGGGGAGGGCTTATTAGCTGTTGTGTAGTAAAGAGAGAAAATTACAGACTTTTTTGGGGTGTTTTAATTTCCATTTTATGTATTTATTTGATCTAACGTTATGTCAGACAGAGAAGTGCCAAGCCTTGCCCAGGGGAGTGGCAGAGGCCAAAATATTTCTGGCGCACGAGTCACTTTGAGAGTCCTGAGCTCTCAGTGTCAGCTAGCGGTCGTGTCTTTACCAGAAACCCAGCGGTTCTTGAATGATTGACTCGAACTTCGACTTCGTCGCAAGTGACCTCAGACACCCCCAGCCAAAAGTCGGTGGGTTCGTCAGACATAACCCTTAGTTGGCCCAGGAGCAGGCCCTGTGCCCTCACCTGTCCTAAACCTGAATCTGTCCTTTTCTGTTCCCACAGCCAGAGAAGTATTGTATGCTGTGGGCTCAGCTCCACTATACAATGAGGACGGGCTACTAGAAGACAGTCAGCAGCTACTGGCAAGCCAAGATGTGGAGGAGATATCCACCGCATCCTCCAGTAGGCGGGCAAGTAGTCATGAGGAGAGTGATGTGGGAACTGGTGTTGCGAGTGGTCAGGCTCCTGACCCAGACACAGTTGAGGAGGACATCAGTGACATGGAAACAGTAGTCAATGATGATGATGTAGCTGATCGCACTTGGGAGCCAGGAGACAAAGGGGCTTAATCATCATCGGAAGAAGAGTGTGGCAGCTGGACCGTGAGGCAGCGGCGGAGCCATCAAGTCGCTAGTGTGGCCAGGAGTCAACAGGGTGGCAGCATTGGGAGGTCGGTAGCCAAATTTGCCCAGGGTAGACCACCTGCTTCGCAGTAGCCTACCTGCCCCGGAAGTAGGGGCGCATGGGTTCACGGAGGCAGCGGCGGTAGCAGTCGGTCAGTGCGTAGTGTTGGGGTTAAAGTCACCTACTCGGCGGTGTGGAAGTTTTTTGTTAAGCTGCCGGAGGAGGTTAACATGGCCGTATGTAGAATCTGTGGGCAGAAGGTGAAGCGTGGCCAGGGTGCCAATGTTGGCACCACGGCCCTGCGTCAATATATGCAGTGTCAATTTAAAGTGGCCTGGGAGAACCGTGGCTCCGCAGCATCACAAAGTGGCACACACCAGATTTCAGGCAGTCAAGGCTTCACCACCTCAGCTGAAGGGAGCTGTCTGTCCTTCCCATCATCTGCTGGTCCTGATGCTCCTGCTTCTTGCCCTCCTACTCCTCGTCAGTCATTCCGTCAGCAATCAATCACCGAAACAATTGCCAAGAGACAACAGTATGCGTGCACTCATCCAAAGCTGAACGTGCTCCTGGTCAAGTTGCTGGTGCTGCAGTCCCTCCCTTTCCAATTGTGGACTATGCACTTTTCAGAAAACTGATGGCTTGTGCCGAGCCGAGGTGGAGAGTCCCAAACTGACATTTTTTTGCCAAAAAGGCAGTACCAGTCCTGCAGACACATGTAGAACAGAAGGTGGGCCAGTCCACGAGCCTGTCGGTGTCTGCCAAAGTGCACGGCAGCGCCGACCTGTGGAGCTGTAACTACGGTCAGGGACAATACATGTCCTTTACGGCCCACTGGGTGAATGTGGTTCCTGCACAGCCACACCAGCAACTTGGCCAGGTGATGCCGCTTCCGCCTCCACGTTCTCATGCCGTTGGTCCTGAGACAATGTCCGCCTCTGCCTCCTCATCCTCCACCCTGTCCTCAGCCACCACTGCAGGGACAATTCACAGTGCCCCTCCAGCATACCACATGTGCAGGGCACAGCAGTGTCACTCTGTTCTGCACCTCGTTTGCCTGGGCGAATGGAGTCACACAGGGGAGGAACTGCTCCGTGTGATTCATCAAGAAATCCAGGCTTTCTCTGCGACAACTCAAAATCGGAACCACGGTGACCGACAATGGGAAGAACATGGTGTCGGCACTGCGTAAAGGAGGGGTGAGCCATGCGCCCTGCATGGCACACGTGTTCAATCTGGTTGTCAAGCAGTTCCTGAAGTCTTCCGCCCATCTGCAAGACATCCTAAAAATGGCCAGGAAACTTTGCATGCACTTCAGCCATTTGTACACCGCAAAGCACACCCTCCTTGAGCTGCAGCGGTAGAATGGCATCCCACAACATAGGCTGATATGCGACATATGGAGGGAATTCCACCCTCCAAATGTTGGACCGACTATACGAACAGAGAAAGGCCATAAACGATTTCTTGATGATCCAAGCGGACAGGAGTACTCCCCTGTGTAACTTCGATGTCAGCCAGTGGCAGCTCATGCATGACACCTGCCATTTGCTCAGGCCCTTTGAGGCTTCCACGTTATTTGTCAGTCGTCAGGACTATGGGATGAACAATGTCATTCCACTGCTTCATGTCCTGGAACAGATGGTAGATCTGGCTGGTCAGGGGACTGGAGACGTGGAGCGTACATCTCACGGCCACATGAGCCCTGTGGGGGCTGAACTGGAGGAGGAGGAGGACATTTGAGCACAAACAATGTGTAGCAAATTGGGCAGTTTTTCTACACAAGTGACAGGAAAGGAGGAGGACATTTGAGCACAAGCAATGTGTAGCAAATTGGGCAGTTTTTCTACACAAGTGACAGGAAAGGAGGAGCAGGAGCAGCCAGAGGAGCTACAGGGCAATGAGGAAGATGAGGCAGAAGACCCAGACACACCGTGGTAGTATGCAGGAAGGGAGTCCCTCTGAGTCACTTGCACAAATGGCCCGATGCATGCTCACTTGCTTGCGTAGTGACAGCCGAATTGTCACCATTCAGCAGAGGGATGACTTCTGGCTCTCCACCTTGTTAGACCCTCGCTACCGGTCCAAAATGGGAGCCTTTTTTACACCCGCTGAGAGGGAGGACAAACTGAACTACTATAGAGACATCATATGTAGTCAATTGGCCACTGCCTATCTGTGCCATCGTCCATCCTCTCGCAGGTCTGACCGGGGGGCCCTCTGCGCTCACGTTCCACTACCATGGCTGCAGCAGCAGCCTAGAGTCACTGATGAGCAGCTTTCTTCACCCGCATAGTGAAGAAACTACTCCCCAGCTTCTAGACATAGAGCAGAACCTGAACCAGCAGGTGGTGGCATACTTGGAGTGCACCCTGCCAGCCGTCATTGAAGATCCGCTGGACTACTGGGCAGCCAAACTGGATTTGTGGCCGCAACTGGCCGAGTTTGCCCTGGAAAAGCTTTCCTGCCCAGCCAGTAGTCTGGCATCAGAGCAGGTGTTTAGTGCGGTGGGGGCCATAGTTACCCCAAGAATAACTCGCCTGTCCACCCAAAATATGGAGAGACTGACATTTGTCAAGATGAATCAGGCATGGATTAGCCAGGATTTCCACCCACCAATGCCTGATGCATCAGACTAGATCATCCATGGTGCCACACCGACACTTTGACAAAAGAGACCGGTTTCTTCTGGCTACCTGCCTCAGCTACTATTCTGATGCTGCCATCCAGCTGATGCCACATATCTGATGCCAAGTGCTCCTTCTTTCATCCACCATCTTCAGCTGGTACTGGTATTGCCACCTACCTTCCCACTCTATCACTGTGTCACTTTGTGGTATCCTGATGCTGCTGCCACCTCCCCACTTTTTCACCGGGTCACTTTGTGGTCTCCTGATGCTGCTTCCACCTCCACACTATGTCACCTTGCCACTCTGTGGTCTCCTAATGTTGCTGCCACTTCCACACTATGTCACCTTGCCACTCTGTGGCCTCCACACGCTGGTGCCACCTCCACACTATGTCACCTTGCTACTCTGTGGTCTCCTCATGCTGCTGCCACCTCCACACTATGTCACCTTGCCACTCTGTGGTCTCCTCATGCTGCTGTCTCCTCCACACTGTCACCTTGCCACTGTGGTCTCCTCATGCTGCTGCCACCTCTACACTATGTCACCTTGCCATTCTGTGGCCTCCTGATGCTGCTGCCATTTCCACACTATGTCACCTTGACACTCTGTGGTCTCCTCATGCTGCTGCCACCTCCACTCTATGTCACCTTGCCACTCTGTAGCCTCCTGATGCTGCTGCCACCTCGACACTATGTCACCTTGCCACTCTGTGGCCTCCTCATGCTGCTGCCACCTCCACACTAGTGCTGAGCCAGCAGGGGCAATATTCGAATTCATGATATTTTGCGAATATTTGGGCAAATATTCATCATAAATTTGTGAATTCGAGAATTCGTCATTATTTTCTTGATTGCGAAAATTGGCAATGTAATATGGCAATGATGCGCATATTTTGGCGCAATACATGCAACTTCACATTTTACTGATTGGTGCATTGGTGCAAGTATTGTTGTGAACTTGTGACATCACAGTACTATGTCTGTAGCATGTATGTATGGAGAGCAGCTACACTATATCACTATCTAACCTACACTGACTATCTCCCACTAACTATCTGTATTATATATATGAGCTAACTAAATATCTAATGTAATGACACAGCAAAGCACAGAGAACAGCAATGACACTGCTGGCTCTCTCAGAATGGCTAAAAATTGCAGAAAATGGCTGCTGGGAAGTTTCTTTAATAGTAAGCGGTAGGCAACTTTCCTATTGGTTGATAGTGATGTTGCTAAACTCAGACAAAGACATTGCAGCCTTCTCATTGGCCCACAAGCAAGAAGCAGGGAGGGACCACGGGTTCAGATGAAAAAAAATCTAGAATATTCGCGAATACATAGCACTACAGTTGTGTTCAAAATTATTCAACCCCCACTGAAATTGAGTGTTTTGGCCAGTTTGACATTGATTTTGATCATTTCGGTCATCTTGTTTACAATTAAATCAAAGAGGCACTTTGTAAGTCAGACAAATATAACATAACATTTATAATGAAATAACCACAAATGTCTTTTCTGTGCTCACATCATTATCAGTTTTATTCAACCCCCGAGTGACATTCAATCTTAGTACAACATTCTTTTCCAGTTATAACAGCTTTTAAACGTGAAGCATAGCTTGACACAAGTGTCCTGCAGCGATCTACGGGTATCTTCGCCCATTCTTCATGGTCAAAAGCCTCCAGTTCAGTCACATTCTTAGGCTTGCGCGCTGCAACTGCTTTCTTTAAGTCCCACCAGAGGTTCTCAATCGGATTTAAGTCTGGTGACTGCCATGGCCACTTCAAAATGTTCCAGCCTTTAATCTGCAACCATGCTCTAGTGGACTTGGAGGTATGCTTGGGATCATTGTCCTGTTGAAAGGTCCAACGTCTCCCAAGCCTCAGGTTTGTGACGGACTGCATCACATTTTTATCCAATATCTCCTGGTACTGAAGAGAATGCATGGTACCTTGCACACGCTGAAGCTTCCCTGTACCTGTAGAAGCAAAACCGCCCCAAAGCATGATTGACCCCCCGCCATGCTTCACAGTAGGCAAGGTGTTCTTTTCTTCATAGGCCTTGTTCTTCCTCCTCCAAACATAGCGTTGATCCATGGGCCCAAACAGTTCAAATTTTGTTTCATCAGTCCACAGAACACTATCCCAAAACTTTTGTGGTTTGTCCACATGACTTTTGGCATACTGCAGTCGACTCTTCTTATTCTTTGGAGACAGCAAGGGAATGCGCCTGGGAGTTCTGGCATGGAGGCCTTCATTACGCAGTGTGCACCTTATTGTCTGAGCTGAAACTTCAGTACCCGCATCTGACAAATCTTTTTTCAGTTCCTCAGCAGTCACACGGGGACTTTTCTCCACTTTGCGCTTCAGGTAGCGCACAGCAGTCGAAGTCAGCATCTTCTTTCTGCCACGACCAGGTAGCGTTTCAAAAGTGCCCTTTGCCTTGAATTTGCGAATGATGCTTCCTATGGTGTCTCTTGGTATGTTTAACATCTTTGCAATCTTCTTATAGCCATTGCCCTTCCTGTGAAGAGAAATCACCTCTTCTCTTGTCTTCCTGGACCATTCTCTTGACTTTACCATGTTTGTAAACACACCAGTAAATGTCTAGAAGGAGCTGAGTATCACAGTCATTTTACATCTGCCTAATTGGTGCTTATTATGCTTGATTGCTGCTCCTTGACATCCAGAGGTGTTTTCAATACCTGATCGAAAACACTTGAATGAACCTCTGTTCTTAATAGTGGTAGTCTTTAAGGGGTTGAATAATTGTGTCAATGAAGAAATCACAAGAAAAACATTTAATACTGTATTACAAAAACAATTGATGTCATTTTAGTTGCATTTGGTTCTTTAAAAAGTCCTTGTAAGATTTCATTCTGAACACAATTACAAATGTGCACTAAATTCCCTAAAACCCTTTACAGCATTGGGGGTTGAATAATTTTGAACACAACTGTACAGTATATTCTAAATCTTCGCGAATTCTCAAAGTGTCGATATTCGCGATTCGAATATTCACGCACAACACTACTCCACACTATGTCACCTTGCCGCTCTGTGGTCTGCTCATGCTGCTCCCACCTCCACACTATGTCACCTTGCCACTCTGTGGCCTCCTGATGCTGCCGCCACCTCCACACTGTCATTGTGCCACTCTGTGGCCTCCTCCTGATGCTTTTTTTTTTTCATTAGCAATACTGATGGATTACTGACCAAATACTGACCGAGTGAAGGCGGATACTTAACAGAATCAGGATCAGTTTTTTGGGGGTTATTGTTCTGACGGATCAGAGGAAGGGCAAAATAATTTGTGACATCAACACAAACTTACTGCTGACACTCTCTCCACTCTGCCGGGGGGGTCTACTTGCATAAGCGTTTAATAGAACAGGTTCTGTAGATATCTATGTGGAATCAGCTGACGACTGTGTAAAAGCAGTGCACTTCTTCTTGGCGCTAACATTAACCTGTAAGGCAAAGTTCATACTTGAGTTATTTGGTCAGTTTTGGGCCCGTGACTGCCTAAATAAGTAAAGTGTGCAGTGATTCTAAGAGTGACGCCTGTCATCTGCTTGTCATACAGCATTATTTCCCTACCAGAGCAGACTCAATATGCGTGTTACTGCAAGGCACAGTGTTCTATACCACTATAAAGGCTCTCTGCTGCCAGGAAATAGCCATTTTTTAACATCATTCGCCGCGAATAAATTCAGATCTACCCACATTTTTTTGAAAAATTCCGCAAACCGGACGAATCGCATTTTTTTAAAATTCGCTCGTCTCTAGGTACGTCCACACGGAGCAGCCATGCTGAGGTGAAGAACAGTGTGACCATTTAGCCTGCAACTGCCTTTAATTTAATAATGAAGTCCGCACTGTATAGTCAGTCTTCATTGTGAATGGCCATGTGGCACCTTTAAACAGGGTCCGTTGCTGGTATGAGGTTTGGCTGGTTAGGTAGGTAGGGGCACAATATGCTGGCATACCCACTTCTCCAACCCCAGCGCTCTCCTTGCCTACAGGTGGGAGCCCTTCTTTTGCCATCTGCTTTTCTTCCCTTTTCACATCATCTAATATCAATGAGAATATGTCATCAGGAACATCCAGCTCCTCCTCTCTGCATCTTGTGGACTTTAAGTAAAGCCAACAAAAGATGAGGATGTCATCATTAAGACCTGGCGCCCCTAATGGGTGCGAACTGGATGGTATTAGTGGCACACTGGGCACTGGAATAATAAAGGCTTCCATCTTATTGGTATTGAATTCTTCTATTAATCCTTTTTAGCAACACTGTCCCTAGCGCATGAGCGCTTGTCACATCTCTCCCTATGCTTAACTCACAGGACAATGGTGGAGACCTCGAGGGATGAGAGTTCTATAGGGCTGTGACATCACAGGAGATATCTATCGGCAGATTGGCTGGCTGCACGGCATTATGGGTGATCTTGCGTTCGCTTTGTAACATGTGCAGCCACTAGAAAAGTGAATCATTTTTATGATGTTATATTTTATAGAGCATGTTACCATGTGATAAAGTGAGTGGGGGTCCAGATATACATTGTGCTCTGAATCCCAGGGCCCCCAGACTATGTTTCTGCTCTGGCCCTCACATATTGTGGGACAACTGTCATGGCGGTATTCCATGTCCACCACCATCCCACAATCCAGGGTAGGCATGGGTAGCTCATTAAACTCTCCTGGCTTCTGTCTGGCTGTCAGACTCCTGTGTATCACGCTGCATGGCTATAGCCTGGCTGCAAGGCCTCTTCCTGTGTGTGTATTGAAGAGACTTTTCCCTGCAGCACTGCATGGGTTAATTCCCTTTTCTGACCCTGTGCTCAATTGCTTGAATAATGAGCTAATCAGTTCTCCTATATAAGCTGGACTGCTTATTCTACGCCTAGCCTGAGCAATTAGTCTCAATAGATCTGTCACGACCGCTATCCCAGCAGCAGTCGTGTCGCACCAGATGGAGGGTAAGGGGGACCCTTATCTACGGATGGGAAATAGAACGGCCACCACTGACTAACCCTAAGCTGGCACCTGTCTGCCCTGATACCCTAGACGGGGTGTGTACCCGTACGGCGAGCAGGATGCCTAAACCCTCAGTCTCCTTAAGAAGACTAGACTGGGGAAAGGCAGATGGGAGCACTAGTCACCATCACTCATGTCTAGGAGAACAACAGGGGAAGACAGCAACAAACAAACAATCTTCAGCAGAGATAGACTTATCCAGTCACGAGCAGAGAAGATGATCCCAATAACGACAGTCCACGCCAGACAAGAGCTCCACAGCAATACCGTCAAACGATCTCCTTCAAAGGTCAGAATAGCACTGGAAGTAAGGACTATATCTGGCAATGACTGCAAGTGAAACTGAAACTAATATAGTAGCTGGGAGTGGCAGACAGGACTCACCTGAGAAGGATGCCTACAAACTCCCAGTCAGGACAAAAAGGTTCACAAGGCAAAACCCGGATGACATACCCTGAACCACGGAGCAAACTCACAAGCTATCGCGAGTAGCAAGTCGCTGCGACCTTCTCCTCCCAGACCTGTCTGGATCAGTCACAGTCGTGACAAGATCTTGCTAGGTCTCTCTGACTTGATAGAGCTTGTAAATTAGCTACTGTATAATCCGTTTGTCTGCCTGTGTATCGACCTCTAATTCCTGTATCCTGACCATCTGCCATCTGACCTGTGCCTATTCACTGTACTTGATGTGTCTCATGTCCTGACCTTTGGACTGTTTCACGGATTCACACAAACTCTGCCCACCCTGACCTTGGCCTGTTATTGACTATAGTTTTGTCTGTTCCATCTGTGCCATGCAGCGGGCTCTCTGATCCCTGTGGGTTAGCAGCCAAGCACACCAAGACCCTTCTGAAAGGTAGAGACCTGGTGGCTCCCCGCAGAGAAGGCCAGATAAAGAATGAAAACCAGGGGACTACCAGGATAATGCCCTCAGAACTGGGCCAAAGTCAAACCAGTTGGTTAGTACAGTGGGACCACACTCACTGCCTGAAACAAAATTTACTGTATAATATGATTTGTCTCTATAGTCAGGATTGGTAAACATTTGATTTATAAAAAGAACTCCTTGTGAGCTTTAGTATCTTGATTCAGAGATAAAACAAGAAACCTTTTGGCTCCAGCTCACTATTGCATGTCACTGCTTTGCTAATGCCTCCTACTGGTGTCTATATGGAATGAACAATAAAATCTTTTCATAACTACCAGAAAATACTATAGTGCCAGAGCAAAGTAGAGGATTCTGTTTCAATGCAATTACTTAAAAAGTGAGTAAGCAGTGAGTAACATTTTGAACATTAGATTAATTTTGTGTCTGTTACTGTTAGGATATGGCAACATCATCAGGTTTCTTGGTGCAATTTTGGAAACCAAAATGAGGAGTGAATCATAAAAGGAGTGAAAGTATAAAGAACAGATACAACTTTGTCTCTTTTTTTATTCATTCCTATTTTTGGCATCCAAAACTGCATTAGGAAACATGATCATGTGGCCATATCCTCATGGGAACCCTATAGCTGTCACTTTTATGGAGGAACGGCAACTGATTTTGCTCACATTCTTCCTATACTTACACAAATATGGCCATGCACACAAACCTGTGTTTATGGGTGGCTATATACAGTACATTAGAGCCCTTGTGATAGCTGGTCACAATACTTCAATAATTGCACTTGAGATGATATGACTTTTGACCACATCAGATGCATGTAAAGCAATAAAATTTGTTTCCATTTTTTTTAATGCCATAACAAAACAAAAAAAAAACTCCATCTGTGATTTTCAATAAGAGTTCAAATGAATCAAATTACTGAGCTATCGAAATCTAATCAACAAACTCAACTTTCATAAATGATTCTAAGTTGCTATCCAGGAGCAGCATAGTACATATATACACTGCATGCTGCAAGGCGCACGTTCCGGTTGTTGTCTTCATTCATTCACATTCTCTGTTGCATGCTATCCCTTGAAGAATGTTTGTGATATACTGAAGATTTCGACTTACAAATATAAGCTGTTGATCCACCATTTGTAGTACAGCGAGTGAAAAGCATCCAGGGAAATCACTGTCTGCTGTACAGAGTAGTTTTATATCCTTATGTGAAGGCTCGACAATCAGTTGGCTTCTTGTTAGCAATTACTCTTGTACCAGGAAACACCGTAGTTTATAAAAAGTAACACAAACTTCCAGGCAGAGTTTTAGTGAGCCACAAATAACGCTAACAAAGCTCCTAAGGGTACGGCCACATGGTCAGGTTTCCTGATGCAGTTTTGGAAGCCAACGTTAGAAGTGGGTCATAAAAGGAGAGAAAGCATAAAGGACAGATACAACGTCTCCTCTTTTTTTTAACCCCTTCACTATCAGCACCGTACATGTGCAACAGGCGTCATGGTCGGCGGGTCGCCAGCTAATGCCTATGGCTGGCAATAATGCTGATCGCGGTCATTAAAGTCTTTTAGCTGCCGTGATCAAGTGATCAAGTGAGATTACAGCATCTAAAGGGTGAAAAACTCGGGTTTCTTATTGGCATGCTCTGCAGCCAATGAGGATGCCGGTAATTGAGTTAAATATGCTGGGTCTCGCTGGCCCGTGTGATAATAACGAGGAACTGGGGGTCTAAAGAGGGTCCAGTAATAAGAGAATGGATCAACCTGGTCAAGAAAATTAAATCTATGGAAAAATAAATGTGAAGACCCCAAAACAGAGAGAGGATTGGGTGAAGATCTGGGGCTCCAGAAATCTGGAGCTTTAGGCCTTTCTGCCCTGCATCCTATTACATTCCCTTATGTACTGTGTCTTGTCCAGGCCCACGATTTGCTCCATGACGATGCTCAGTTGGGAGGGAGGTGGGGGAAGGGGGGGGGGGTGGGTTGGTTGAATAAGTACATAATAAATCTGTGATATTCAATGCGATGTGGAGGGGATTTGGTTACTGTCTGGGATTTCTTTTTCCGCCATGTGAATGGCGGTTTAGTGTAAAACACGATGTGATGTGTATATATTCCCCTCGACTTCAGAATGTTAATGTCAATTCTATTAACTGTCATATTATTAATGTTTGGTAAATAATAAAAATTAAATAATAAAAAAAAATAAAAAAAGCTGCAACTCTTATTTTGGCCAGCAGGTGGCAGGCCAACATAAGAAATGAGCAATTCTGAATTTTAAAAAAATTGGATTTTGTAGGCTCAAATAAAAGCTTCGAAATCATTAAAAAAGTTAAAAAAAAAACTGTTAAAAAATATATAAAAAATTTAAAAAATATAAAAGGTTTCCTGATGCAGTTTTGGAAGCCAACGTAGAATAAAAAAATATAACAAAAAATATAAACATCATGGGTATCACCGCAACCAAAAATGCCCGTACTATTAAAATATAAAAATATTTTTACAATACGGTAAATGGTACAATACGATACCCGGCGTGGACACATGATACACGGTTTGCACGCGGTCGCTGCTCATATATTGCGGACACATTCTTGTGCATGAGCCTTGAGGCCTGAGGCTAAGTTTACACGTCACAGAACAGATTTGCAGTGTGGAACCCCTGTAGCAAATCTTTACAAAAGTACAGCACAGTGTTCAATGGAGTTTTGCCCACAATGTGTACAGATTTTTTTTGTGCTTTTTTCTAGTTCTTGTGGATTGCCTTTTAAAATCTGCAGCATGTTGATTATAATGCCGAACATTTTTCCCAAAGAAGTCCATAAAGTTCTAAAATATGCACCTAAATCTGCAAGACAGGATGGTTTACTTGAGGATTTCTTTGCAGATCCTCAATGAAATCCTCACCTCCACATCAAAATCCACATAACGTTTCATTGCGGAATACATGCGGATTTGATGCAAAATTCAGTTACACAAAAATCTGCAACATGTGAATTTCACCTAAATATACCTACCACCTGCTACTGAGCATTTACCGCAAGTGTGTTCTGATGCCTCCTGCTTCCCAGCTGAAAGTTACTTCCTCTGTTGGTGACCACATGGTCTGTACACACAAAAGAGACACAATAGCTGTGGTCTCCAGCAAGTATGCTGCACAATGTCAATCAGATGGTGCCAAGTCTTTGCATTAAATATTAGAGTATTGCCTAAAAAAAAGTAAAACTATATAAAGGTTTTCAAATATTTGTAGTGGCTCAGTGCCCACGTGGATTTATGCTTTGATAGTAAATATCTGTTTCCTTAAGGCTGGGAACACACCTAGGCGTTTTTGGATCAGGCGTTTTTTTGAGCGTTTTTTCCGCAGAAAACGCGCGTTTTTTTAGGCGTTTTTGTATTTTTGCAACGCGCGTATTTGGGGCGTTTTTTGATTGACAGCTTACAGTTTGCAGAAAAAAAGAATCCCCACCCAGCAAAGGTGGGTGGAGATTCTGCCTTTCTTTTGGGTTTTACTACAAAAACGCGCGATCATATGCGCGTTTTTGAAGCGGAAAACGCGCATATTTTCTTATATGCGCGTTCCCATGCTTTTCAATGGGTGCAAACGCTTGGGCAAACGCCCCAAAGAAGCTCATGCACAAGCGTTTGCATTTGGCGTTTTTCAGCGCGTTCAAACGTGCTGTAAAACGCTCAAGTGTGAACCATGTCCATTGGAATACATGGGTTTTCACTTGTGCGTTTTTCAGCGCGTTTGAATGCGCTGAAAAACGCTTAGGTGTAACGCTTAGGGTAAAGGAAATCCATCAGCAGGATCACCTCCATTAAGCCTGGCATATAGCCTGGTAGGGTTGATCCTGTTGACTAAAATGACACCTGTCTGCAGAAAATCAGTTGCGGCATTCCTGAGAACAAAAGTAACTTGTATTCTTATGCAAATTAGGGTTTCCGTGCTCCATGGATGAGGAGCTAGGATACACCAGGGGAATAGGCCCCATTCCTCGATGCACTAAAGCTCTAATTTGCATAAAGAATAAAAGTATTTTTTACTCGGGAACGCCACAACTGATTTTGACAAGACAGGTACCATGTTACTCAGCAGGATCAACCCTATCAGGGAGTATGCCTAGTTTAACATGAGTGGTCCTTCTGAAGGCTCTGTTCAATCAGTTGTAAATGTTTTATTTCTCTCTGTGGTTTTTTATGGCTCTTACAATAACTTCTTGTCCAAAGTGTTCCCTAACCATAAACTGATCACATCACTGAAATCCCCAACAATCACCTGTCAGCAAGTGTTCATTTTCCCTATAGCGCCATCACAGGTTATCTGGAGCATTACACAGGTTTCTTTTTCACATATATGATAATGCACTAATGTGCCGGGTGCTCCAGAGTGAGAGATGCTTCTTGTAGTCACCCTCTGCTCTGGCCAATATATTAGGGTCCTAAACTGAGGACCTATCTCTATGACCTTCCAAAATGGGGTATGTGTAAATGGATTTTCTAAACCAGATAACCCCAGGTAACCTTGCCTGAAATGTTTAAAGGCTCTGTACACCTTTGGAGGCATTTTATTATGATTGCAAAATATTGAGCCATTCTGCAACAAAGGGTTAACTGTTTTTCTAGCTGTCTGACTGGTACTTTCACTTTGTGCCAGTCATCTAATAAACTTTATCTTTACTACTAAGGCCCCTTTCACACGGGCGAGTTTTCCGCGTGGGTGCAATGCGTGAGGAGGACGCATTGCACCCGCACTGAATCCGGACCCATTCATTTCTATGGGGCTGTGCACATGAGCAGTGATTTTCACGCATCACTTCTGCAACGCGTGAAAATCGCAGCATGCTCTATATTGTGCGTTTTTCACGCAACGCAGGCCCCATAGAAGTGAATAGGGCTGCGGGAAAATCGCAAGCATCCGCAAGCAAGTGCGGATGCAGTGCGGTTTTCCTGCATGGTTACCTGCATGGTCCATCTTACCATGGTGATGGACCATGCGATTGGACCATGTGATGTGACGTCATCACAGGTCCTTTAGTTCTTAGCTGAAGCTGGAAAAGAGAGGACAGAACGCAACTACGCGATCAAGTGGCTAAGGTAAGTTAACTTTTATTATTTTTAACCCCTTCAACTTCATTTTAGTATGCATTCTTTATTAAGAATGCTATTATTTTCCCATATAACCATGTTATAAGGGAAAATAATAAAGTCTCCAGAATACTCTACCCGAAACCGGACTTCAGTGATGAAGTCCGGCTTCGGGTCTGGGTACCAAACATGGCGATTTTTCACACGCGCGTGCAAAATGCATTACAAATGTTTGCACCCGCGCGGAAAAATAGCGCATATTCCTGCAACGCACCCGCATCCAAAAGAGGCCTAAGAAGTCATAAACACTTATTTAAGCCACATTCTTATCAGTAAGATAAGAACTGAGCTATAATTAGAGTTTAAAATGTCAGAGAGCAGAGATAAGGAGACCATCAGCTCCCCAAATGACGGAAAAGACAAAAAATACATAGGCTGCTACGACAGCATCTCAGCTATGTTCAGAAAAAAACATTCTATATTTTTAATAAAGACCAACTAAGACAAGAAAGAAAAACAATGACTCCTAATAAGCATTTATGACTTTTTAGTAAAATAGAGATAAGGATAATTACTAGATAACCGGGACAAAGTGAAAGTATGAATCACACAGTCAGACAAACGGTTAACTCTTTGTGACAGAACAGCTTAATATTTTTAATAAAGACCAATTAAAATAATGATTTTGCGCCCAAAATGAGTCAAATGCAATCATTAAAAAAATTGTTCCAGAAGGTGTACATAGCCTTCAAATATCTGTGATAAGAATGCTCCTTTAATGATATACTACCTTACCCAATCTATTAAAAAAACGTACCGTAGATATTAAGTTGCATGTTATGATACAAGTCGTTTTCTCTGTTTATTTTGTACCTTTCAGTGGACTGTTTAGTGAATATGATTTCTGTCGATTGTTTTTAGGTCTCACCCAGTTCCCAGACATTTGTGAGTGCAAAGACACTGAACTCGAGTGTGTAGAGGCCAATTTAGAAGCAGTCCCGTACGTGTCAAGCAATGTAACACTTTTGTAAGTAGACATCTGCATTCCTGTCATTTTCCTGCCTGCTTCTATCTGAATAATTCATCTGTGACAACCCCATTATGTACTGAATCATCACATTGGACATCCGTCTCCCCTCCACGCACTATCTCTCCTCCCAAGTGCATGCACATAAATTAATTTCAGGCAGTTCTGTACTGTAGTCCAAGTTCTGGACAATTTAAAATGGATCTCTAGACATCACATTAGACCTGTCACCAGCAAAAAAAATTACAAGGAAATAAATTGTAAATATGTTCACAGAACATTGCATTTACACCTATTGGCTTATAATAGAGTCAGAATATGATTTCAGGACAGCAGTGCTGAGGGCCTGTCAGTCCTGGTATCCATACTTGTACATGACATTTTCACGGTGTGAATATTTCTGCAAATTATTTTTCAGGTAAATAAATTGCCCATGGATAACGCCGTAATTTTTGATATGGGACATTAACGCGATTGAGGAGCCTAAAGCCTGGGTTCTCAATCTTTGGAAGACTGTGCACTTGTTTATTCCACTAGAAAAAAAATTTATGGAGAATATTTTCACCAGTCTCTATCTTAACCGTTTATCTGAATACCAAGGATAGTAGAGGTCCTACTGACAATGCATGCAGTTACCTTATTTTATACTGAGGCCCCAATATCATTTCCGCTGATTTTCATGTAGAGTGTTGTCTGTCTGGATTTATATTACTACATACAGTAATTGTTTATCCAGCCTGACTTTATCACCATGCAAACCAAAAAAATGCTTCGGGCCCCATGCAGGCCACAAGTGGTTGACTAAAAAAAAGCTTGCACAGCTGATTGAGCTGCACAGGAGTCCGGTGAAGGCTCTTCCCAGCTGCAAAGCAGTAGTAGAAGTGCCCAGGCTGCACCGCAAAGTTGGGATTGGGACTTTGGGGACGGAGTTTATCGAGAGCTTAGAACTGCATCTGAGCAGAGACAATTACAAGATACATGTGGTACCGACAAGGGAAACTGCAGCAAGCCCCTGAGGAGTCCGTACACAGGAAGGGAGCCGCAGTGGCCCTGATGAGATGTGTCACAGTGTACTCCCTTAGGCCATTGCTCCCTGGGGTTCGTGCAGTTAAATGGCGATAAGAAGGAATCAGGCAGACATAGAAGAACATCAAAGGTTTTTCTTTATCAAGTGCAAACGATTAGTTACAGTATCTCCAACTGTCATCTGTACAAGATGCAATTCCTCTATCCCCAGCTGATGAGGTATGGTGGCAGGCAAGATGGCAGACAATAGCACTCTAGAGTAGTCATTCTCTTTCTCCTGATTTCCCTTCGATAACAGCAATAAGCTGGAACTTGTGGCTATAGGTGTCCACTTGTGTGATGCAGGGTTTTAAGTGTACATGTCCTTAACTGTGATGATGGGTGTCTTAAATTGTTATCCCTTCACCTCCATCAGATTCTGTATAGCTGGAGTACTGATCCCTCTGCTGAATTTGTATGCTGTAGCTTACAAAACTTCTGTGGCCTGGGACCCTGCAGTCTCTCTGGTGTAGTGGTCCTCACAGTCGAGCTGATCTCTAGTCCCAAAGGTCCTTGGAGTGGAAGCAGGGACATGCTCCCTCCAGACTTACTAACTCTCAAACTCTCTAGAACTCCCCATCCTGGCAGGAAGCAGAGCCGGCCCACTCCTGCATTCCTAATGCCAACCATACCTTATTATTGCTGAAGCATATGGCAGATGCATAAAACCTAATATGACATTAATATAAAACATAACAAGCAATCCCCAGGTCTGGGGTACTGCAAAATAAGATAGCAGTCCTGCAAGCTTACAAGCTATAAGGAATACTGAATACATAAAAGGTCAGCGAATAGACTAGGCCGCTCTAGACATATCAGGGGGAGTTGGCAGTAATCTCTTAGGGTAATCTCTCATGAAGAAATTGTATTTGATGGAAACATACATAATTTCATATTTTTTCTTATACAAAGCTTTTTTACAATTTATACTTTTTCTTTCTTTTACGTTTATCCTGTTAAGTAGATGGAGTGAAGTGTGTAAATAATTCACATCTTCCTTCTTCCTGAATTGCTGAACAGATATTAAAGGAACACTTACCCTGGGTTCACACCTGAGCGTTTCTGTCGCGCGTATTACAGCGCGTTTTTGCAAATAGGAAACGCGCGTCATACGCGCGTTCGTGACTCTGGAGACCAATTGAAAAAGGCATATCTACACTTTAATGCGTGTTAAACACGTGTTTTATGCGCGCTTTACGCGCGTTCCCTTCGAAGTCTATGGGTGCAAACGCGCGACAAAACGCCCCAAAGAAGCTCAAGAACTTCTTTGAGCGTAGGGCGTTTTATAGCGCGTTCAAACGCGGTGTAAAATGCTCAGGTGAGAACCATGCCCATAGGGAAACATGAGTTTTCTCCTGTTGAGCGTTTTACAGCGCATTCAAACGCGCTGTAAAAAGCGCAAGTGTGAACTGAGGGTTAGGCCTAGTTCACACAACAGTAATCTCCCTTTGTGTGCTATCTTGCCTTCTCCTGGACAGCACACGGTCACACTAAAGTAAATGGTGCCATTCAGAAGTCTGTTTTTATCACGAACTGTTGGTCTGTGTGGTGAAAATAGCAGCATGCCCATTATTGCCTATTTCCTTTAAAGACTCAAATTCAAATGAATGGGTCTGGAGGGGAAATAGACATTCCCAGGCACCACCTGGATGTCTAGATATGTCTGTGCTTTACAAACAGAAATTGGAAGGGCCATCTACAGTAAATCAGGCCTCAACCTGAAAGTTGCATGATAAAAAAAACTTGCACTTCGCCACAAAGTTTGTTAGCCTTGTAGAACAAGCAGTCTTGTAGAAATCTTGCAGGAAACACAGGGCTTAATTGACCTCTCTCGTTTTGGTGTGGCAGATGGATAAGGGGGTACCGTAGGTATTAGACAAGGCGGGGGGTTGGAGGTAACATTATTTTTCCACCATTTCAGACAAGGCAGGGGTGGCTCCTGCTGCAGCTTGTCAGAGGGTAGTGTGGAATAGAAGGTAGGACATCTCTGAGCTCACGGTATACAGAAATATTATTTTTATTTGCAATAAGAGATACACTGGGACCAATGGAGAGAAGGCGATTTAAAGGGTTGTTTCATTTCGCCGATTCACTACAACAGGAGTTATGAAAACAATGGAGTGCCGCACCAATTGGCTGTTTCCATAATCTCAGCCACCTGAGGCCAGTGCTTAGTCCCATCTCGCATCTTTAAAGGAGAACTTTTTTTAATTTTTTTAATTTTATTGGAGTTTTTATGTTCCTTTAATACCAGTTTTATGTTCCTTTAATACACGACCGCAATGTTCGTCCGCACCCGTTCTGCAAATCTGCGGAACGGGTGCGGACCCATTCATTTTGAATGGGGACGTGATGGATGCGGAGAGCACACACTGTGCTCTCCGCATCCGCATTTATGGAGCGCACCGCCGATCTTCCGAACGGTGGCTCCGCAATAATATAGAGCATGTCCTATTCTTCGCAATTGCGGACAAGTATAGGCATCTCTATAGGGCTGGTGGCAAGGTGTGTTGCGGATCTGCAACACACTACGGACGTGTGAATTAGGCCTAACACTAATTAGAGAACAAGTCAAAACATTTCTCAGTGAACGCTCTGACTAATTATTTTCTATTGAATTTTTGTGTTTCGCAAAATAATGAATGACCTTTCAGCACCATAGTCAGCGATTTTGACACTTGGGACGTAATAGGGATGCATATGCAGATTATATAGGCACTAGCTGTGATGAAAAGGTTGTTCTCTCTATTGGAACAAATCGAAGTTGCAAAAACCGTCAAAAATAGTGTATGTTAACATAAATTGAAGAGATTGGATGTCACTCAGGTCAGTTTCATACAAGCGTATTAGAAGCGCAAAACCCAGGTCCAACCAGGTCCTTGGTTTTCCTTGGTACAGTGGGCCCTTGTGATGCTGTTAGACTCACAGTCAGGCTGGGTATTGCAGGTATTATATAGGCTCAGAAATTAGCCCGTATTACTCTCGTGTGGAACTAGCTTTAGTAAAAGCAGAATTATTCAACAGATAATTTATTAAATCCATTGAAATATAAAGTGCATATTTAATTGAGAATAGATGGTGAGAGGTAACATTAGAGGATACATGATGACATTTAAGACCTGATCTACTATGTTCAAAATGATTAGCAAAAGATTTCTTTTATGGAGCTAAGAAGGGGCATACCCAAATCTTTTGAGTATGAGTATTTGAGTATGCACCCCCACCCCCGTCTTACTCAGTTTCCCATTGATACTGTAAATTCCCTTCAAATATTACAAAATTGGCTTTTGTAGCTACCAGTAGGGGGAGCTCATTGCTTAGGAATTTCAGTTACTGGCAGAGGCATGAATATGCAGTGCTCCTATGTCGGGAGGAGAGGAGGTTCAGTGTCAGGCCCCTCTTCCCCCCAGGTTCCGTACCAGACACGTGGTCTGCCTCTATTAACCCCTTAAGGACTCAGCCCTATTTCACCTAAAGGACTTGGCCATTTTTTGCAAATCTGACTTTAAAACTTTAAAACTTTAAAACGCTTTTACTTATCCAGGCCATTTTGAGATTGTTTTTTCGTCACATATTGTACTTCATGACACTGGTAAAACTAAGTCGAAAAATTTTATTTTTATTTATAAAAAAATATCAAATTTACCAAAAATTTGGAAAAATTAGCAATTTTCCAAGTTTCAATTTCTCTACTTCTATAATACATAGTAATACCGCCCAAAAAAGTTATTGATTTACATTCCCCATATGTCTACTTCATGTATCGATCATTTTGGGAATGCCATTTTATTTTTTGGGGACGTTACAAGGCTTAGAAGTTTAGAAGCAAATCTTGAAATTTTTCAGAAATTTTCAAAAACCCACTTTTTAGGGACCAGTTCAGGTCTGAAGTCACTTTGTGAGGCTTACATAATAGAAACCATCCAAAAATGACCCCATTCTAGAAACGACACCCCTCAAGGTATTCAAAACTGATTTTACAAATGTCATTAACCCTTTAGGTTTTCCACAAGAGTTAATGGCAAATGGAGATAAAATTTCAGAATTTAGATTTTTGGGAAAATTTTCAGTTTGAATCCATTTTTTCCAGTAACAAAGCAAGGGTTAACAGCCAAACAAAACTAAATTTTTATTGCCCCGATTCTGTAGTTTTCAGAAACACCCCATATGTGGTCGTAAACTGCTGTATGGCCAAACGGCAGGGCACAGAAGTAAGGGAACGCCATATGGTTTTTGGAAGGCTGATTTTGCTGGACTGGATTATTGACACCATGTCCCATTTGAAGCCCCCAGATGCACCCCTAGAGTAGAATCTCCAAAAAAGTGACTCCATCTAAGAAAGTACACCCCTCAAGGTATTCAAAACCAGTTTTACAAACTTTGTCAACCCTTTAGGTGTTCCACAAGAGTTATTGGCAAATGGAGATGAAATTTCGGAATTTCTATTTTCTGTTACCTTGCCTCAAAAAAAGTGTAATATAGAGCAACCAAAAATCATATTTACCCTAAAATAATACAAACAAAACTGCCAACTTATCCCGTACTTTCCAAAATGGGGTCACTTTTTTGGAGTTTCTACTGTAGGGGTGCATCAGGGGGGCTTCAAATGGGACATGGTGTCAAATAACCAGTCCAGCAAAATCTGCCTTCCAAAAACCATATGGCGTTCCCTTCCTTCTACGCCCTGCCGTTTGGCCATACAGCAGTTTACGACCACATATGGGGTGTTTCTGCAAACTAGAGAATTGGGGCAATATATATTGAGTTTTGTTTGGCTGTTAACCCTTGCTTTTTTTACTGGAAAAATTGATTAAAATGGAAAATTTGCAAAAAAATAGCTATTTTCGGACCGTTTTTATTTTTTGTTATTTACATCGTTGAACTGACAGGTTAGATTGTGTGCTATTTCTATAGAGCAGGTTGCTACGGACGCGGAAATACCAAATATGGCTACTTTTTGGTGGGTTTTGTTTCAGTTTTACATAATAAAGCATTTTTGAAAAAAATTATTTTTTTAGTGTCTTCACATTCTGAAAGCCATATATTTTTTTATTTTTTGGGCGACTGTCTTATGTAGGGGCTCATTTTTTGCGGGATGAGATGGCGGTTTGATTGGAACTATCTTGGGGTGCATATGACATTTTGGTCGCCTGCTATTACACTTTTTGTGATGTAAGGTGACAAAAATGGCTCTTGACACTGTTTTTTTTTTTTTTTTTTTTTTTGTGTTCACCTGAGGGGTTCGGTGATGTGTTATTTTTATAGAGCAGGTTGCGACGGACACGCCGATACCAAATATGTATACTTTTTATTTATTTATTTAAGTTTTACACAATATTATCATTTTTTAAAACAAAACAAATCATGTTTTAGTGTCTCCATAGTCTGAGAGCCCTATTTTTTTTTTTTTTTGGGGGTGATTGTCCTATGTGGGGTATCATTTTTTATGGGATGAGATGACGGTTTGATTGGCACTATTTTTGGGTGCATATAACTTTTTGATCGCTTGCTATTATAGTTTTTGAGATGTGAGGTGACAAATGTTTTTTTTTTACATTGTTTTTATTTTATTTTTTTAACAGTATTTACCTGAGGGGTTAGATAATGTGATATTTTTATAGAGCAGGTTTTTACGGACGCGCGATACATAATATGTATACTTTTTATTTATTTATTTAACTTTAACACAATAATAGCATTTTAGAAAAAAATTATGTTTTAGTGTCTCCATAGTCTGAGAGCCATATTTTTTATTTTTTTGGGCGATTGTCCTATATAAGGACTCATTTTTTGCGGGATGAGATGGTGGTTTTATTGGTACTATTTTGGGAGGCATACGCCTTTTTATCACTTGGTATTACACTTTTTGTGATGCAAGGTGACAAAAATGGCTTTTTACACCATTTTCTTGTGATTTTTTTACGGTATTTGCGTGAGGGGTTAGGTCATGTGATATTTTTATAGAGGAGATTTTTACGGACGCGGCAATACCTAATATGTGTAGTTTATTTGTTTTTTTAATTTTTATTCAGTGATATGTATTTTTCTGATTTTTACTTTTTTCACTTTTTGACATTTTTTTGACCCAGACCCACTTGGTTCTTGTAGATCCAGTGGATCTGGTGTCTATATAATACAGAACAGTACACTATATAGTGTACTGCACTGTATTTTTTACTTTTCACAGTCTGGTCAGACTTCTGCCTTTAGCAGAAGTCTGACCAGAGTTACTATACCATGGCAAGCAGGACGCTTCTGAAAGCGTCCTGCTGCCATGGTGATCATCACCCGCTGCCATTACAGAGCAGCGGGTGATGGGAAGAGAGGTGAGCTCCCTCCCTCTACCATCCTATCCCATCGGGGGCTGCAAAGGTACGGCAGCCCCCGATGGGAGAGGGAGGGAGCTCCCTCCATGTTAACACCTTCTATACCGCGGTCCGTACGGACCGCGGTATAGAAGGGTTAAACTGCTGACATCTGCAGCACAGATGTCAGCAGTTTATAGCAGGGGGTCAGCAATGTGCTGACCCCTGCTATACCCACTAGACACCAGGGAAATGCATTGAAAGGAGCCTCCCGCGCCGCCCACCCGCAGCACCGCCCGCACCGCCCGGGGGGACACTAAGATGGCGGGGTGCAGGGGGGGGGTTAAAATTTACAATAAGGGGCAGATTTTAGTCTCTGATCCCCGCGGTCACAGACCGCGGGGATCAGAGACTACACATAGCGCAACAAACCGCAGGTCTGAATTGACCTGCGGTTTGTTGCGATCGCCGACATGGGGGGGTCACAGGACCCCCCTCGGCATTGTCACAGGATGCCTGCTGAATGATTTCAGCAGGCATCCTGTTCCGATCACAGCCACGTGCGCAGCGGTGATCGGATCTTCTCAGGGCGTACATGTACGCCCTGAGTCCTTAAGTACCAGGACGCTAGGGCGTACATGTACGCCCTGCGTCCTTAAGAGGTTAAAGATACACCACTGGTGGTAAGTCTCCATGGAACCATAAAGAGATTTTCCAGTTTTTGTCAGCATCCTTTAAAATATTATTTATGAAAGTATCTGTAATTTAGCAATGCATTTCTTTTACCTTTATTGCTCCTATCTTCCATTTTGGGCTGTGGACCATGTCCATGCAACTCTTTCTTATTTCCTGTGATGTCATGTCCATGGGTTTGACAAAGCAGCAATGGGGGAGTTGGAAATAGATGGTGGGAGGAGCTATAAGCGAAGTGTGTAAATAATTCACATCTTCCTTCTTCCTGAATTGCTGAACAGATATTAAAGGAACACTTACCCTGGGTTCACACCTGAGCGTTTCTGTCGCGCGTATTACAGCGCGTTTTTGCAAATAGGAAACGCGCGTCATACGCGCGTTCGTGACTCTGGAGACCAATTGAAAAAGGCATATCTACACTTTAATGCGTGTTAAACGCGTGTTTTATGCGCGCTTTACGCGCGTTCCCTTCGAAGTCTATGGGTGCAAACGCGCGACAAAACGCCCCATAGAAGCTCAAGAACTTCTTTGAGCGTATGGCGTTTTATAGCGCGTTCAAACGCGGTGTAAAATGCTCAGGTGAGAACCATGCCCATAGGGAAACATGAGTTTTCTCCTGTTGAGCGTTTTACAGCGCATTCAAACGCGCTGTAAAAAGCGCAAGTGTGAACTGAGGGTTAGGCCTAGTTCACACAACAGTAATCTCCCTTTGTGTGCTATCTTGCCTTCTCCTGGACAGCACACGGTCACACTAAAGTAAATGGTGCCATTCAGAAGTCTGTTTTTATCACGAACTGTTGGTCTGTGTGGTGAAAATAGCAGCATGCCCATTATTGCCTATTTCCTTTAAAGACTCAAATTCAAATGAATGGGTCTGGAGGGAAATAGACATTCCCAGGCACCACCTGGATGTCTAGATATGTCTGTGCTTTACAAACAGAAATTGGAAGGGCCATCTACAGTAAATCAGGCCTCAACCTGAAAGTTGCATGATAAAAAAAACTTGCACTTCGCCACAAAGTTTGTTAGCCTTGTAGAACAAGCAGTCTTGTAGAAATCTTGCAGGAAACACAGGGCTTAATTGACCTCTCTCGTTTTGGTGTGGCAGATGGATAAGGGGGTACCGTAGGTATTAGACAAGGCGGGGGGGGGGGGTTGGAGGTAACATTATTTTTCCACCATTTCAGACAAGGCAGGGGTGGCTTCTGCTGCAGCTAGTCAGAGGGTAGTGTGGAGGAGAAGGTAGGACATCTCTGAGCTCACGGTATACAGAAATATTATTTTTATTTGCAATAAGAGATACACTGGGACCAATGGAGAGAAGGCGATTTAAAGGGTTGTTTCATTTCGCCGATTCACTACAACAGGAGTTATGAAAACAATGGAGTGCCGCACCAATTGGCTGTTTCCATAATCTCAGCCACCTGAGGCCAGTGCTTAGTCCCATCTCGCATCTTTAAAGGAGAACTTTTTTTAATTTTTTTAATTTTATTGGAGTTTTTATGTTCCTTTAATACCAGTTTTATGTTCCTTTAATACACGACCGCAATGTTTGTCCGCACCCGTTCTGCAAATCTGCGGAACGGGTGCGGACCCATTCATTTTGAATGGGGACGTGATGGATGCGGAGAGCACACACTTCTCAGGGCGTACATGTACGCCCTGAGTCCTTAAGTACCAGGACGCTAGGGCGTACATGTACGCCCTGCGTCCTTAAGAGGTTAAAGATACACCACTGGTGGTAAGTCTCCATGGAACCATAAAGAGATTTTCCAGTTTTTGTCAGCATCCTTTAAAATATTATTTATGAAAGTATCTGTAATTTAGCAATGCATTTCTTTTACCTTTATTGCTCCTATCTTCCATTTTGGGCTGTGGACCATGTCCATGCAACTCTTTCTTATTTCCTGTGATGTCATGTCCATGGGTTTGGCAAAGCAGCAATGGGGGAGTTGGAAATAGATGGTGGGAGGAGCTATAAGCCAACTGGGGGTTGTTAGGGGCAGTGCTGGAGCTGTGGCAGAGAAAAGAGAAATGCATCATGGGTTTGGTTGGATACAGGAACAGGAACAGGAAGCAACAGGAAGGTCTACATGCAGGATGGAAACAAGCCAGAGGGATGTGCTTACTTGGTGAAAATGGGTCAGGAGAGTTCAAACTGGAAAAAAAAAACATGAGGAAGATATTCATGAGGTAAGCAACTACATAGGGATATCTGCTAAACACCATAGCAATATACCCTATAATCACAGACGAATGAGATATAATCAGTCACTGGGCCTGCTCATCAATAGTGTTAACTATGTGAAGTCCTCTTACGATGGGTGGAAAAGTAGGAACAGTCAATTTTCATAATGTATTCAAATTTTTATACCTGTTGACATAACTTTAGGAATACGAGTATATCCAACATGTTTTACTGTTCTCTATGGACCTGTATTAGCTGTAATAGGGCCAGGTAAATGAACCCTTACACAAAATCTGCCTACACTTTATTTTATTTTATTTTATTTTTATTTTTTTTTCAAAAGTACCTGGGCCTGGTGAAACAATAAAAACACTTGCCTTCCTAAACGCTCTCCGATCCAGCACTGCCTCTCTGTCCTTTTCCTGGATTGCAGACAGTGACTTATTGCTTTGCAGCCAATATACTGCTACATCCAAACACTGGATTCAAGATTCTTGTATTGTCCACGGAAACCAGTGACTGACTGTAGCAGTATACAAAATATCACTGCTGCAGCCAAAACGATACCTCACTGGCTGCAGTTCAGGGAAGATGACAGAGAAGCAGCGGTGGACCATATGATTTCAGGAAGGTAACAGGCTTTTTGCACTTTGTTAAAATAAAAAATAAAAATTTAAAATACTCGCCCAACCCCTTTAAGATGCACACAGGTTGCAATCACTCCCTGGCCCTGATTGCTGAGAGGACCAAAAGCCCCTCTGTAAAATAAAATTTCACAATGGTATATGGGGAAACCTTTTACAAATTTTGGCTTTGGGACTCAGGTTAGCTTCAGGTTGCACTTTTGGTCATTTATGACGTCCTTGTTTTGCTTCTGAGAGATGCCAGTCAGTGTGGATTTCACTGTAGCACACTGGAAGTCTCATTCTGCCTTGTTTTGTCACTGTGCTGTCATAAGAAACAATAATTAGAGATACAAAATGATGCACACATCAATGTTTCATATGCAAATGTGCTTGATTCCATGTATTGTAATAAGATTGAGTAATCTCTTCTGCATTTGATGAATGGCTTTAGGCTTCATTCATTGTTCTTAATTCAGCAGAGCAGTTCAACTTGATGAAATGCATAATTGTGATATAAAATAATATTTAATTTTGCATACTTTCTTTGTGGTGAATAATAAAACCATTTCTCAAATGTGCCACAAAAACGTGTTTTCGATATCTATGATTCAAACGAGTGGAACAAGATTCTGGAGGAGCTTTATCAACACCGGAGTTTTCTACACTGGTCTTGATATCCCCTGCGCCGCCAGAGGATGGTCTTAATTTATGAAGAAGTGCATGCCTCATCATAAAAGAAGTGCATCCTCTTTCAGTCCATGTGCCTAAAATGAAATCTACGCCAGCTCGTAGATGGCTCGTAGATGGCTTACATTCCAGTCAACTGTTTGATTTTACAGTGTGTGACAAAGGCATTCCATAAGCCACCTATTGTCTATTTAAGGGACCAGATTTTGGATAAAGGCTCTGTGCATATTGCGTCCAAGCTTTCTGTTGGTGACAAGTTTGTATAATATATCTCCAATGGACGACCCTAATGTACCGTATATTTCGTTTTATAAGTGATTTTCCACCCCCCAAAGTGTGGGGGGAGGGGGAGTAGGTGTGTCTTATAAAGCGAACGTGCCCAGAAACACGGCCGGCACATTGCAGGCTAATATCCAGAGTTGCGAACCCATTCATTTCTATGGGGACACACTATGTCCCGCCCGCATCCGCAATTGCGGATCCGCACTTCCGGGTCTGCAATCACGTTCCCGAAAAAAATAGAACATGTCCTATTCTTGTCTGCAATTGAAGACCAGAAAAGGCATTTTCTATGTGAGTGCCAGCGAAATGCGGAACGCACATTGCCGGTGTCCGTGTGTTGTGGATCTGCGGATCCGCAAAACACATACGGACGTGTGAATGGACCCTAAATAATATGAGATAGCGGCCTCTAGGAGGAGGTGTGGGACAGGCGGCAGTCATTGAAGCTATATGCCGCCAGCCCGCATGTCCTGTGCTCTGTAGCCGGGTCCCACTCCAAGGCAGAGGAGAGAGATTCCCCTCTGCACTGCTGCCCTGTATGTTGAGCTGATTGGTGGTAAGCACCATCTCCACCAATCAGTTTAGTCAGTTGTCCGGCAGCTCGGCACTGCTGTAAGATAAAGAAGGAAGGAAGGACTGTTACCGACCCTCTGGTGCCCGAGTCAGAACTGCTTTCCCCTAGGACTCCTGGGCTGTCTCCACCTGAGACTGGGTGAGTGACAGCCTGGATAAGAAGAAGGGGAGCTCAAGGGCCGACCAAGACAAATATGTATTACATATGGCTATAAACCCCCTCATCCATAGGAATACACCCATGTTCTGCAGTACATGGGTGCATTCTTAAGGATGAGGGGGGTTATAGTCACATTTAATATAAACACTATCCATTTATTGTACCATAATTGACCTGTGTGTAAATTAAATGTGACCATAAGCCCCTCATCTATAGGTATACACCCATCCACTGCAGTACATGGGTGCATTTCTATGGATGAGGGGGGTTCTAACACTTTGGTCAATTACAGTACACTGGACAATGTTTATGTTATATGATTTTACCATAGGTATGCACCCATGTACTGCACATATTTTAGCATACTTTTTTTTCTTATTTTCCTCCTCTAAAACCTGGGGTGCGTCTTATCATCAGTTGTGTCTTATAAGGCGAAAAATATGTTATATCACTGTATAGACATACATGGCATAAGTCACCTCTAGAAACTTGTTGTGCAAAAATGCATATATTGTACAGTCTTCTGTGTATGTGAAGGTTCTCTTTCATCCAGGTCATGGTATATCAGTAGAAATAAGTCACAGCTGCTGGACTTGTATCTTTTCTTGAACGCTAGTCATCCAAGTGGCTTTCCTAATTAGAATGAATGTATGAAAAATCTCCAGCATAAATTCTGGTGGCTCGTGCTACAGTCATGGAAATAAGAATTTGACTGCATTTGCATGACTAAGCTATTAAGTGTGATTAAAGGGAACCTGTCATCAACTTTATGCTGACCTCACTGAGGGGAGCATAAAGTAGTGACAGAAATGCTGATCTGAGCGGTGTGTCACTCATGAGCTAAAAGTAAGTGGTTGCTGAGAACCAGCATCATAATCATTACAGCCCAGGCCTTGAAAAGAGTCAAATCTACCTGAGAAGAGTCCTGGTTATTATAATCTTCTGCTCTCTCACACATCTGCTGATGATTGGCAGTTCTCTCCTAGAGAGAAAGGGAGAAAACTAGGTAGAAGCCTGTCAGTCATCAGCAGGTGGGCAGGAGAGCAGGAATTCATGAATAACCAGGACCCTTCTCAGGTGGCCGGGACTCTTTTCCAGGCCCAGTCTGCAATGATTGTGAGGTTGGTTCCCGGCAACCAGTTAATGTTTACTTTTAAATGAAAAACCGCTGAAATCAACTCACCTGTCTCTACTTTATACTGCCGTTAGTATGGGCAGCATAAAGTTGATGACAGGTTCCCTTTTAACTGCCTCTTACAATGTTATTCTAACACCTCTCCCAAGGCAGTTTAATCAAACTTAATAGCGAATGCAATCAACATCTTACCTCCATGACCGAAGCATGAGTTACCAATATTTATGACGGAGATTTCTTGTACAAAACCAGTTGGATGACTAGCGAAATTGCTTTGAGAAAAAAATAAAAAAACAAGTCCAGTTGCTCCGACTTATTACTGTTCATACAGTCTTCTGTGCTTTACAATACAGTAGAAAAAAGGTACGTCAACGCTTACCAGAAAATTATTTTGGCCTCTGTCAGATGAGTGGATCCGTATGGATGTGATTAAGAGCCTTTCCCAGCATATACATCCCAGCATTCAGCTCTAGGGGACTGCCACTCCATTCAATCTAGGAAACATGGGGCCCCCATTCTTGTGACTATCAGGGCCCCAGCAGTTAGTCTCTGACAATCAGGCACTTATCTCCTATTTTTTGTATAGTCATTGAACCACAGTTGGCCACTTCAGGGCTAATCCTAACCAATATGTGTTTAAGATGAATACATGCTACTTACTGTACATAACTCCCTTTTCCTAGTTGTGGTCCATTTCTTATATCAGCCCCATCCTATTGTTCGGCAAGCCTTTGCTTTCATGTGTGCAGTGGTATTGGCCTGGCAGAAAGTCGCCATTTATACCGTCGGATCCCATTATAGTCAAAGGCGATCCGTCAGTGCCCAGCAGTGTGTGACGGTGTTCGGTTATGCCAGATACGGTTCCATTAGTCTGTTACTCTTCCGGCAAAGACTATAGAGTGATTAAACAGAGATGTGAATGTAGCCTTTGGTGCATTTCTCAATACAGTGCCATTAAAAGAGCTGTCTGTTTCAATGATTTGTGTGTTCATGGCACGGTCAGAATAGACACTCTGGAAGTAAATTATGGATACTGCCTCTGAGCAACAGCAAGCAGTGATCTTGACAACTGTTTAGAGAAATAACGGAAAGATGTTGGAGTATGCACATTTCATAAATTCAAGAAGCTAAAGGAATGAGACATAGTAGACACATAGTAATAGAAGGGGAGAGATTGATCAAAAGGTGACTACAGGATGGAGATAACCAACAAATACATTTATTGAAAAATTCTTTTGCAATATAAAAATCTCTTTTTTTCTTATTTCAGGTCACTCAAAGGAAACAATATACATTCACTTCCAGATAATGCCTTCACAAATTATAAAGACTTGGCAAATCTGTGAGTACAAAATGTTAAATTTATAAGTGTTGGTAAATTCATGATTTAAAAGGACATGTCCATCACTTTTTTTTTATCACCTATTAACCACATATATATGAACACAGAGAAGGCAGCACTCCAAAAAGAATCAATTTTATTCACCCAATTTCAGCTGACAATGGGTGAATAAAATGTAGATTCTATTTGGAGTGCTGCCTTTTCTGTGTTCATCTAGGACAGTGATGGCGAACCTTTTAAAGGCCGAGTGCCGAAACTGCAACCCCAAACCCACTTATTTATCGCAAAGTGCCAACACGGCAATTTACCCTGAATACTACAGTCCAGTATAGTATATATTCCATGTACTTTATCATTTAGCTATAATAGCCTGCCTACATTCAGTGCACTGCCTGTGCTGTTCATAGCGCGCCCTGCGCTGATGAATGGCAGGAAAAGCCTAAGGCATATTGGTACACAATAGGCTTTTTCCAGGATGTGGGTGCCCACAGAGAGAACTCTGAGTGCTGCCTCTGACACCCGTGCCATAGGTTCGCCACCACTGATCTAGGATTTGGTGAGGACTAGGACTCAGCTTCTTTGGAGGCGTGCATCTTTCTTTTTGCTTTTTATTCGCTTTTTTATGCTCTGCATTCTTTTCTATTTTTCTTTATTTGGTGCAGTGCCGCTCTAAGTGTGTATTTCCACATATATATCAATATTCTATGCATTTTTTTTAAATAAAAACAGATGAATGATTTTTTGGATCTAAATTATTCTAATTCCATCTATTCTACTTCCTGTCCTGGCTCTTTAACTTCCTTCTTTCTTTGGACTTTTAACACAGCAAACAGCTTTGCTTGACTCTCTCAGTCAGACCATCACTCCGACCAGAGAGAGTCGCATTGTAGGGACTTATTTACAGCATTACACATTACACTGACGGGCAGTGTTCTTTTGTGGATATCGTTCTCCAGGTCTATTAATAAAACAATATATTATACTGTTATCCCAATTCTGCATCTACTATTATCATGAGGAATATCCTTCAGATAACATATACCCCCCACAGCAGCAGTAAATTGACAATGGATTACATCTCTATATGAGAAGCCTTATCATTTGTGCGGACTGTTACAGAAAGACAATAGTTCATATTTAATTCCAAACTACACAGTACTGACAAAATGAAAAAGAAAAAACAGCCAAATAAAAAAAAATTCTATGCATATTGATTAAAAAACACATTTCTGATTGAAGTGTCCCTTGAAATGTCAAATTCATAAAAATGTATACAGTGTATGCTTTAATGACAATATTACTGTTTATACTGTATATCTATATCATGTACAAAAAAGAACACTTTAATTGTACTGTGCGAGTTGAAGGGGGTTATTCCACAATTAATGTAGAAACATGAAAATCAGACACCATCTAGTACATGACAGGTTCTTTCTAACAAAACTAGAACCAGCCCCGTACCTCACATAACTCCAGAGATACCCCCTTCATTGCTTCAGTTTTATTTCAAGTTGGCAGCTCAGGGGCGTGTCCTTTCTCAGGGAGCGTGTATACTTTCTATCAGATACAGCTGATGCCTGACCCTGTCAGTCAAAGTGGAGAGGGTGCAGCAGTTGCAACTGAGCCTCTAGGTGTAATGGTAACGCCCCTTTTGCTCCTAGAGGCTCATTTGCATATATTAAAATATCATTTTTCTCAGCAATGTGGACACATAAGGACATGGGACCAACACAGACGCCTTCAGCTGCCGAGTGCACATGTAACAGGTCAGCCAGTGTCATAGGGACAAAACTGCTGACAGATGCCCCTTACAGAAATAGTTTACTTGCTTCCCTCCCTTTACTTGCTATGTATTTCAATTTTTAGTTTGTTACACAAAAGTTCAGTCTGTTCTTCTAAATGGATTCAGCATTTTAATTATGAGAAGAACAACAATTAATCAGCAAT
The DNA here is from genome assembly GCA_033119425.1 of Bufotes viridis. Taxonomy (NCBI): domain Eukaryota; kingdom Metazoa; phylum Chordata; class Amphibia; order Anura; family Bufonidae; genus Bufotes; species Bufotes viridis. Next base: position 457,044,332 of record CM065591.1, on the reverse strand, counting down.
CAGCTAAGTTACAAATCAGGGTGTCACAAGTATTAGGATAACAATTAATGATTTACCACAGTTACACCCTGCTGATTGAATGGTCACATGTTGTTAAAGAGTTTTTTCAACTTTTTTTTAACTAATATTGACCTATCCTCAAGATAGGTCATCAGTATCTGATGGGTGGGGATCCAACACCCGGGACCCGCAGCTGTTTGAGCAAGCTCTATTGAGTGCCGTGGCCTCCTCGCAGCTTACCAAGCACAGTGCCGTATATTGTATAGTGGCTGTGCTTGGTATTGCAGATCAGCTCCATTCACTTGACTGGGGCTGACCTGCGTCTTTGCCACATGACTAATGAACATGACGTCACTGGCCTAGGAAAAGCTATGAGAAGCTAGTGGCGCTACTGCCTTCTCAAACAGCTGATCGGCGGGGGTCCCAGTTGTCAGACCAGATACTGATGACCTAGCCAGAAAATAGGTCATCAGTATAAAAAAGTAAAAAAAACTCATCCCTCAGAATCCAGCACAAGGTTTAATTAAATTTAGTGGCTAAATTTCTTCTTTATTGAAATATTGGATCCGTCTTTCCGGTATTATCCGGAATAATGGATCCGGTATTAAATTTATTCAAAGCTAGAAAGGTCTGCGCATGCGCAGACCGGAAAACCGATGCGGCAATTTCCGGGACACTTGGTACCGGATCCGGCATTAATACATTTCAATGGAAATTAATGCCGGATCCGGCAAGTGCGGTAGTGTTCCAGGATTTTGGCCTGAAAAAATACCACAGCATGCTGCGGTATTTTCTCCGGTCAAATACTTACAAGGGACGGAACTGAAGACCTCCTGATGCATACTGAATGGATTGCTTTCTATTCAGAATGCATTGGGACAAAACTGATGCGTTAGTGTGAAAGTACCCTTAAGTTGCCCCGTGCCCATGAAGCAATGAAAACAGAGTGCCAGCATCCAAGTTTATGCACACCAGCGCTTTGTTTATGGGCCAGAGGCGACTTAATAGGTTAGGTATGTCATTACACACTAGTAATTTAGATACAAAGCAGACAACCCCTTTAAAATCACCAGGGCCATGTTTTCATGGAAACGACTGACTCAAATAATATAGTAATACTTCCATACAGAGTTTAAAATGCTGCTACACTGTGACAAGTAACAGTTATAAACTATATGGTGCTTGGATGTTACAGTCATATCCTGCACAGAGTCTGGCATCCAGGGTATGGATAAACTTTCCCAGTGCATGGCGAATTCCAGAACTAACTTGAGTAGAAAAGAATTAAAGAAAGAATAACTTCAGCTGAAAACTTGGAGTCAGTTCTGTAAAAACTTTTTCCCCAGCCAGAAGTTCCCTATTATTGCTTATTACTCATGCTGAATGGTTTCCAATAGCTTAATCTTCTACATGGGACTGCTGTAATACAGACACATTTTTAACATTTTATGAAGGGACGTTCCCTAAAAGATGAAACATATATCACAATCAGGGTGGGATTAGCCTGGTGGAGTCCCAATGGCAAAAAATCTAATATGGCCGTCATAATTAAAAAAAATTATGCAGTTGCTTTTTGACCAATTTGGTGGCCAGTTCATAGTCTAGGGTGAATGTTGTGGTCAGTCTGTGTCTCTCTTCTTTTAGGGACTCCATACAGCGCTACAAGTGAACAGACTATGTGTACAGGAGCAGATCACTCACTTCAGTTTGATTCTTACCTGAGTGCCCACTGTGACATCCAGATCTGCAGATTCTGATGCCCCTTCTGAACGTGCAGATCTGGTGGAGGCCCCTACTTCTTATGTAGCGGGCCTCTGGTGCCCTGCCCTTAATCTAGCCTTGACTACAATATATTGTATTATATAATAACATGTATGACATTAACCTACCTTGAGATCAAGGTACCACTAGTGCCACAAAGGTCTTAAATTCCCTGTTTTATAAAGTAAGGAATTTTCAGCAAGTTAGTAAATTAGTGTATCCAACATTCAGCCCTTCATACTTTTATATACATTGTCATGTCAGTTTTCTACTTGGTGACTTATTATTTCCCATCTTACAAAGTCTATAGGTTATAGACACCTTTGGGGTAATTTTCTATTTTTGCATTCTACTTACTTTGGGTTACTTCTTTTTATTTGGTCTTTTTTTTTAACGTTTTCAAAGTTTTTTCTCTACATTTTTCCGTTTCACTGCATTTGCAGATTGCCTCTCTTCAGTGAATCTGTCAAATAGCTGCTCTGTAGCCCTTATCTGTACCTTCCATAGACCTTCCTTTATAGCCAGTGGTCTACATAGAGAAGTAAAGGCCCCATAGCAAGAATCAAACCAGGCCCCCCACATAGGACAAAAGGGTTTCCGCCTAAACCCTTTTCAATGACCCTTGGGCCATTTTTTTCACTGCCTCATTTGTTCCTTTAGAGGGTAGCGTCTTGACCAAGTTTTCACCCCCCAGTAGAAGAGGGGATGATCCCACATGGACCCCCTCTAGACTTGGACCCCATAGCAGTTACATAGTCTGCCACTATGGTAGTTATAGCTCTTCTGTTTTCTACTGCGCATGCGCTGAAAGCATTTAACACAGGTGCAGATACAGGACATCTGTTACAAAGCAAATGTGGAACCGTTGTCACTTGAACAGTTTTGACTTGGAGCTACTCCTACTGGCATTATCTAAGCAGTCCCCTGGTCTTCACCCTTAAACCTCTGTACAGAGATCTGGACTGCACTGCAGGGAAACTGTCTGATGAGACTAGAGTGTGCATGCTGGACCTTTAAGAGACAGAGGGAGCATGCATGACCACCCCTACTGGCAGAGCCAGATTAGTCAGCCTACATGTAGAGTCAGCCTACATGAAGGAGAGAAAGCCGGCAAGAAGCAGGCCGCAGCTTGTAAGAAGAAATTTAGCTATTTTAGCGACCAGACCTACCTGGAATGAGAGGAGATATACCGGTGGGTCCAAGCTGCCAGGGAGTGGGGAAGCAGGTGAGTATAGCACAGTGGCGGATCCAGAGCCTGGTCTCGGGAGGGGCACTTCCGGCGATCGATACGCCCCTGCTCTGATCACTACAGAAATACAGCCCCACTTACCGCTTACATCCAGTGACGCCTCCTTTGATGTAGATGTTTTCTGTCCTCATCTTCTCCCTTCAGACCTGCAGACCAGACCACCAGTTTTCGTCTCTGAAGTTTGACAACAAAAAAAAACTTTTCCATCATCCTCCCATCTTCAGGACAATTTATCCTATTACCCCCAATACTGTGCCGCTGTGGTCCCCAGTATTATACTCCAGAAACAGATAATACCCCCGATAATACTAGTACCACACAGAGCCCTCCATATAAAATACCCCTTCTTTGTGGGCTCAGTAGATGTCCCCATAGTGCCCCCCCAATAATGTGCCAGTAACAAGTGCCCCCATAGATGCCCCCCAATCATGTGCTAGTGAAAAGTGCCTCACCCCCTCGCCCCATCGTGCACCAGTAACAAGTGCCACTCCCCCCCCTCATGTGCCAGTAATAAGTGCCAGCCTCCTCTCCCCCCCCCCCCCGACTTATGTGCCAGTAACAAGTGCCTCTCTCCCCCCACTCATGTGCCAGTAATAAGTGCCACTCTCTTCTCTCCCCCCATCATGTGCCAGTAATAAGTGCTACTCTCCCCCCCATCATGTGCCAGTCTCCCAGTCTCCCCCATGTGCCAGTAATACGTGCCACTCTCCCCCCCCCCAATCATGTGCCAGTCTCCTCCCCCCATGTGCCAGTAATAAATGCCACTCCCCCCCATTATGTGCCAGTCTCCCCTACCCCCCACATGTGCCAGTAATAAGTTCCACTCCCCCATCATTTGCCAGTCTCCTCTCTGCCCCCATGTGCCAGTAATAAGTGCCTGCCACCCCCCATTATGTGCCAGTCTCCTCTCTGCCCTCTACCCCCCCATGTGCGGCAGTGAGCATGGGATTCCACTATATCTATGTACACCACTTCCCCTGACTTCTTGCATCTGCGTATGCGCTGATTGCTTTCAGCATATGCGCAGTAGAAGACGCTTCTGAGCCCTCTCCATAAACCCGTTCCTCCATTATAATAAACCTGTACATAAAATGTTAGGAAGGAGTTAAGTCCTAACATAATAGGATTATGAAAACATAAAGTAAGCACTTAGAAATTTAATTGTGTCCAAAATTCCTCAGGAGGTAGTGTTTGTCATTTTAATGAGCGGAATGGCTGTATTTATGAATCACATAAAAAACTGCCTGAGAAAAGATGGATCTAATCTGTCTTCCACGGTGACCTTGCCTTTGTAATAACAGCAAGTAAAAACTATACAGTAGCATACATCTGTGCACAATGACAGCTTCAATAAGGAGCAAACAGCAAACAATTACATCCTCCGCAAACACCCACAGTTCAATAGGAATAAATAGCAGAATAAATCATTTATGTATTCTGCTTATTTCCAGTGCAGATGGCTTTATGCCTCAAGATTAATGTAATAGAGTAAAGAAAAAAGGATTATGAAAAATTGCTTAAAAGCAGAAAAAACTTAGTGACCTTAGTTACATGTGTAGCAATAACATGATCAACTAAATATGCACTGCACAATGGGAAGATTTATGAAAGTGTTTATTCCAGATGTCATGGTTTAATGTGAACTGTCCTATTGTTGTTATAGCTGTTTATCAGCTATTGAAGGTTTGTCCCTGCAATCCCCCTGTAGCCAGGCTAACATTGTTATACTATATGCTTTGTACAGTCAACATCTCCTGTTGGACCCTAACAAAAGAAAAAAATAAAACATCTTTTTATCTACTGCTTGTGCATAATTACAAGCAGTAATTCAGTCTGAAGCTGTCTGATAATGGAGGAGTACGTAGCAACTAGTGTTGAGCGAATCGAAGTCCACTTGATCCGAATTTCACGGAAAATTCGATTCTATGTGAAGCCGAATTTCCTTTTGCTTCATGGTATCGAATCGATTTTCCCTGAAATGGTGTAAAAAATTTAAAAAAACACTGTATTTTTCGCCCTATAGGACGTACGGCCCATAAGACCCACCTAGGTTTCAGTCGACGGCCGAGAACCAGGAAGCAGTGAGTACAGAGCCTTCACCGCTTCCAGGTCCTCCAGTACTAATGAGCGCTTCCATAATGGCCCCATGAGAAGGCTTGTCATGATCAAATGGATGAGATACGGTATTTTTCACCCCAAAGACGCAGTTTTTTTTCCAAAGTGGAGGAAAACTGTTACTGCGTCTTATGGGGTTAAAAATACCGTACGTCATCCATTTGATCAAGACAAACCTCCATCTTGATTGAAGATCTAATACTAAATCCTGTGTGCAGTGACGTATGATGTCACCACGCCGGCCAACATGATAATGTCATCACCGGCCCATCGCAAGCAAATGGATGAGGTAAGTGTGATGTAATTTATATATTTTTTATGTTACACTGTAATATCAATGTCAGATCCCTGTCATTGCACCGACTACTTACCAATCAAATGCGTGCATGGCGAAGTAATTTATCACAAAGCAAACCTTTTTTGTAACAGCCAAATCAAATCTTTGAATATTTCGCTCATCTTTAGTAGCAATGGTCGACACAGACAACCATAGCCATATTGTCTTATGAACCTTAGAACACCAGATTTTGGCATAATATGTAAATCACCAGAACATGCCCCTTATTATCATAATTGTTTTCACAAACTTTCTCCTCACCGGTCAAGTGATAAGAAAAGTGGACCTAGTCAGAGTCCTGAATTCCATGCACGGAGTTAAATGTTACATTTCAGGCCACCTAAGCTACTAATGGAGGAACTTAGTTGGCGTGCATACTCCATGTATACTGCATACTTTACATTCATTAGACTCAATAATACACCAGTATGAAGTATGCCCTAGTACTTGCAGAAGGTAGTTTTTTTCTATACTTTTAAAGGGATATTTTAAAAAGCGACCATGGGCAGGAAACTTTCTAAACTAATGAAATAAGGTATACCCACCTTTTAAAAGTCCTCCGGCTCCAGCATTGCCAGTCTAGTCCCCGACATTTCCAGTCTCTGCTGTCCAGAAGTGATGATATCCCAATCATCAGATACTGTATTTCATAATTTACACCCTAAATTGACATGAATTATGGTGACATTGTATGCCAGCTCATAGTAGACATGGCCACGGCATAGGACTGCCACCAAACAAAAGCGCCAAATTTATTAAGAGTTGTGCATAGAGTTGAACGAACACCTGGATGTTCAGGTTCAAGAAGTTCAGCCGAACTTCACAAAAATGTTAGGGTTCGGGATCCGAACTCAACCCGAACTTGACCCCGAACCCCATTGAAGTCAATGGGGACCCAAACTTTTGGGCACTAAAAAGGCTGTAAAATAGCCCTGGAAAGGGCAAGAGGGCTGCAAAAGGCATCAAAATGTAGGTAAATCCCCTGCAAACAAATGTGGATAAGGAAATGACTTAAAATAAAATAAAATAAATAAAAATTAACCAATATCAATTGGCAACTTGGAGGAGGAGGTGGAATAGGAGGTTGGGGAGGCGTCAGGTGAGAATGCTATGAGAGTTAAAGTTCTCATCACAGCCAAAAAGGATTCATGTCTGCCTGCAGTGCCACAGACCTCATTCACAGACTCAGGGCCATGGCAACCATACATAGGAGTTGAAGTTCACATCACAGCCAAGAAGGATTCATGTCTGCCAGTAGTGTCACAGGCCTCACTTACAGACTCAGGCCTATGGCAACCATACATGGGAGTTAAAGTTGTAATCACAGCAAAGAAGGAATCATGTCTGCCTGCAGGGCCACAGGCCTCATTAAAACATTCAGGCCCACGGGACCCACAAAGAGGAGAGTTACAATTATGCCAAAACAGTATTGATTTTACCCGGCAGTGCCACAGGCCTCATTCACTAATTCAGAACCAAGGCACCCGCAAAGAGGAGAGCGGTCCAGTAACAGCAACACAGGCCTCAGGTCAACCTGCAATGGAACAGGCCATTATCATTTATGTAGGCCCCTGACACCCAGACAGAGGAGAGGTCATTTGACCGTAAAAAGAGGTTAATGTCTCCCACCAATGCAGCAAGCGATTAAAAGAAATATAGGCCCCTGACAACGAGACAATGGGGCGGTCATTTGACAGTCTAAAGAGTTTAATGTCTCCCACCAATGCAGCAAGTGATGAAACAAAATATAGTCCCCTGACAACAAGACAATGGGGCGGTCATTTGACAGTCTAAAGAGTTTAATGTCTCCCACCAATGCAGCAAGTGATGAAACAAAATATAGACCCTGACAACCAGACAATGGGGCGGTCATTTGACAGTAAAAAGAAGTTAATGTCTCCCACCAATACAGCAGGCGATGAAACAAAATATAGACCCTGACAAGCAGACAATGGGGCGGTCATTTGACAGTCTACAGAGTTTAATGTCTCCCACCAATGCTGCAAGCGATGAAACAAAATATAGGCCCCTGACAACCAGATAATGTAGAGGTCATTTGACAGTATAAAGAGGATAATGTCACCCACCAAAGCAACAGGTGATTATCTGAAATGTAGGCCTCTGGCACCCAGACAGAGGAGAGAGGTCCCATAGCAGAAAATCGGGCTTGATGTCACCCGCCAAAGCAGCAGGTGATTAACAGAATTTTAGGCCCCTGACACCCAGACAGAGAAGAGGTTCATTCAACTTGGAGTTGCCCCCAAAATCATGGTACAATTTAAAAAAGAGGATTCAATGAAGAAGTGCCCTGGAGTACAAGAATGTGTGGTTGAGGGCATGGCAGTTATAAATGTCTATTCTGCACAAGGTACGGACAAGTCCTGTGGGATCCATGCCTGGTTTATTTTAATGAACGTGAGCTTGTCCACTTTGGCTGTGGACAGGCAGCTGCGTTTGTCTGTAATGACGCCCCCTGCCGTGCTAAACACACGTTCAGACAATACACTGTCCGCAGGGCAGGCCAGCACCTCCAAGGCATAAAGGGCAAGCTCTGGCCATGTGGACAATTTGGAGACCCAGAAGTTGAATGGGGCAGAACCATCAGTCAGTACGTGGAGACGTGTGCACACGTACTGTTCCACCATGTTGTTGAAATGCTCCCTCCTGCTGACACGTTCCCTATCAGCTGGTGGTGCAGTTTGCTGTGGCGCAGTGACAAAACTTTCCCACAGCTCGGCCATGCTAACCCTGCTATCTGAGGAGCTGGCCGTGACACAGCCGCGTTGGCGACCTCTACCTCCTCCTCCTTCTCTACCTCATCCTCCTCCTCCAGAAGTGTGCCCTCACTGTCCACATGTGTACCTGGCCTCTGCTGGTGCAGGAACCCACCCTCTGAGCCACTTCTGTATGACCTGCCTGAAACCCTGTGAAATGCCCCCTTTTCCTCCTCCTCCTGTGCCACATCCTCTTCCATCATTGCCGTAATTTTTTTTTCAAGGAGACATAGAAGGGGTATTGTAATGCTAACAGCGGCATCATCAGCACTGGCCATGTTGGTTGAGTACTCCAAAGACCGCAACAAGGTACACAGGTCTCGCATGCAGGCCCAGTCACTGGTGGTGAAGTGGTGCTGATCCGCAGAGCGACTGACCCATGCATACTGCATCTGAAACTCCACTATTGCACGCTGCTGCTCGCACAGCATGTGCAAGGTGGAGTTCCACCTGGTGGGCATGTCGCATATGAGGAAGTGAGCAGGAAGGCCAAAGTTAGACAGGCGAGCAGCAGCAGGGTGAGAACGCCGAAAGCGTGTACATACGGATCGCACATTCAGCAGCAGCTCTGACATGTCTGGGTAGTTTTTAAGAAACTTCTGCACCACCAGATTCTGCACATGTGCCAGGCAAGGGATGTGCGTCAAACCGGCTAGTCCCAGAGCTGCAACGAGATTTCCCCCATTATCGCACACCACCAGGTCGGGCTTGAGGCTCACCGGCAGCAACCACTCATCAGTCTGTTATTCTATGCCCCTCCAAAGCTTCTGTGCGGTGTGGGGTTTGTCACCCAAACACATGAGTTTTAAAATCGCCTGCTGACGTTTACCCCGGGCTGTGCTGAAGTTGGGGGGGAGGTTCTTTCGATGACCGGATGTGGGGCTGGTAGAAGAGGAGTAGGAGGAGGAGGATGATGCGGAGTAGGAGGAGGAAGCAACAGGAGGCAACGAATAATGCCCTGCGATCCTCGGTGGTGGAAAGACATGTGCCAAACCGCTATCCGCCTCGGGCCCAGCCACCACTACATTTACCCAGTGTGCAGTTAGAGAGATATAGCGGCCCTGGCCTTGCTTACTGGTCCATGTATCTGTGGTTTTGTGGACCTTGCCACAGATGTCGTTGCGCAGCGCACACTTGCATGCAGTTTGTGCTCAGGTTATGACTCGCTTCAGGCTCTGATGGCACAACATGCAAATCATTTGTGTCTTGTCGTCAGGACATTGTGTGAAGAACTGCCACGCCAATGAACTCCTTAGAGCAGGCCTTGGTGTGCCCGGTGCCTGGGTGCGGTGGACAGTGTAAGTCCGTGAACCGGGGGGACGGGGGTACCCCCAGGATACAGCGAAGTCACGGAACAGGGAAAACAACACACACACCAGCTTATATGCAACCAAAACTTTCTTTACTAATTAAGTATTAATAACAGTAGTTATAAACATAACAGAATTTGCATTACACAGGGTACCCTATACCGCAGACCCAGAGTCTCCACTGGTGTCCAGCTAAACACCCCTAACCGGTGGCAGATACAGCAGAGCCTGAAAGTCGTGCTGCACTGCAGGATCAACCCTAGCCATTGGCAGATACAACAGAGCCTGCAAGTCGTACTGCACTGCAAGTTCAATCCTAAGCAGCCTGCCAATAACAGATACTAACTAACTAATGCAGACCTAAGTCTCAGTCTCAGGTAGTTCAAGTACTGTAACACTAAAACAGTATGAATGTCCACACAATAATCCGGATTCACTGACCTGATCCTACTTGGTAACAGCGGATGCCTCTCATCAGGAAATTCCAAAGCCTGTAATCACACTTGCGGCCTTGTAAGATGGCTGATGTGAAACTTCACAGCTTGCAGCGATTTTATTGAAATCAATATTCTTTTCAAAGTGCCAGATTTGTATGAAAAACGGCTAACAGCCCCCCTCTATCTGGTGATTCCAATCACCCTGGGGCCCCACGTAGCTCAGATGTCACTGGATTGGTTCTGCAGACACCATCACTCACAATCTTCACTTCTCAGGACCTTCCTGGTTCTTCTCAAGCTCCTTGACTCCTCCTCTCAAGCATATTCTCATCTCAGCAGGACTAAGTTTTCACTGAATACTGGCGGCATCTAGTAGCCAAAATGCAGAATGACAACTCAAATACTTTACAATCTCTCACATACCACCCCACTAGAGGTTGCCGTCCTCGGCAACCCTCCCCACACAAACTCATCCTGTGAATAGTGCTGTGGAGGTACACCAGCATTAGACCTCGCTGATTTTCTCAGAGTGAGAGGCTCAGAAACACTGGGGATGTCAGGCATATTTGACAAGGAAGGCGCTGGTGACTGCTCAGCATTACACCTGGGTGGTAAACCTGCCACAGCCGGAGCCTCTGCAGACCCTTGAGCAGGGACAACCCACCATTCCTCTCCCTCCTCATCTGAGGAGTTTTCCCACATACTTTGAACGTGAGGAGGCGCCTCCTCCACCTGCACTGGCTCGTCAAAATGGCAACGTCTCAACATATTACGGTGCAAGTTTCGTGAAGGTCCCCCTGTCCCTACGGGCTCTACCTCATAGACCGGAATAGCGGGGTCAACCCTTCTCTTCACTGTATATAGAATCGCCTCCCACCGCCCATCTAACTTTCCAGACGGCTGTTTAGCTTTGACCATCACTCGATCACCTGGAGCATATCCGTCTCTCTGCACTGGTCTTGGGTGTACCACCTCCCCAAGGCGTTCCCCTACAACCTTGTGGACTGCTCCCAGATGTCGGCGGTGCTCTTGCACCCATGCAGTAGTACTCATCGGTGGGGGCTCCATTGGATTGGGCATATGGAGATCTTCAATTTCCCGTCTGGCTCTTCCGAACATGAGCATATGTGGCGAGTATCCGGTGGTACTGTGTACCCTGTTGTTATAAGCCCACATCAGTTCGGGTGGGTATACGGGCCACTGGGCCTTCTGGCTATCTTCCAAAGTCCATAGCATCTGGAGCAAGGTGCGATTGAAGCGTTTACATGCCCCATTCCCTTGTGGGTGGTATGGAGTGGTGCGGGAGCATTCGATCCCATAGAGCTGGTATAGTTCGTTCATTAAAGTACCCTGAAAGCATGCTCCCTGGTCAGAATGTATCCTCTGTGGACATCCGAACACCTGCATAAAGTGTTTGCAGACGGCTTCAGCGGCCGACTCTGCGGTCTGGTCTCTGGTGGGCACGGCCACCGCATACTTGGTGAAGTAGTCAGTCATGACTAGACAGTAAGAGTGTCCCGAGGTAGAGTATCCAATCTGTACATAATCAATCATCAGAAGTTCTAGAGGTGCTGAGGTGCGGATGGTCTGTACAGGAGCCCGCTGTTCAGGGCTCTTACTCAGCCCACAGAGTCGACACTTAAGACATGTCTTGGCTACCATGTCGGCCAGATCTGTACAGTATACCAGCCGCTGGAGCCACTTGAACGTCTTCTCGCTCCCAAAAAGAGCTCCCTTTTCATGAGCTTCCTTGGCGGCCTCCGGCCCTAGTGACATGGGTATAACAATCTGTTGCCGGTGCTGCAATTCTGACTGTAAGTATATGATCCGGCACAAAAGGCCCTGGGTAACTGTCAGCTTATTCCACTGCCTCAACAACTTCTGACCCTCTGGGGTCAGATGAGCCCGTTCTTCTGGCCGAGGCCAGATTTTGCTCTGAACCCACTCTCCCACTTTCCACAAGTCCGGCCAGCCATTCTGGACTCTCTCCCAATCAGCCAGTGTTTTCCCCAGCACCAGGGTCATTCCGGACGCCACCCCACTTGAATGTGCCACATCCTGGAACATGGGTAGGCGACCAAGGTCAGGAGTTTCAGTGTCTTCTAGCTCTTCATCAGTTCTCTGAGTCGACTGCCCTACTGGTACTCTGGAGAGTGCATCAGCGTTGCCATTTTCCCTACCGGACCGGAACTTGATGCGATATTGGCACTTTGAAAGGCGAGCCAACCATCTCTGCTCAAGTGCACCGAGCTTAGCATTCTCCAAATGTGGCAACGGATTGTTATCCGTCATCACAGTCACTTCTGCACCTGTCAGGTACTCGGCAAACCTTTCGGTCATGGCCCACACCAGCGCCAGTAGTTCCAGTTTGAAGGAGCTATAGGACCGGCTCCCATAGGCAATGACTCTCTTTCGTCCATCCTGGACTTGGGATAGTACGGCCCCCAGGCCATGTAGGCTTCCGTCAGTGTACAACAGGAATGGGGTGTCAAACCGTGCATAAGCCAGGATCGGAGCACTGGTCAGCGACTCTTTCACAGCTTCAAAGGCCTCTTGTTGCCGGGGTCCCCAGTCAATAGGATGCTTCTTCGGGCCCCCCGCAGTGCCTCTTAGTAACTCATTTAACGGGCCCACCAAATGAGCAAACTTGGGTATAAACCTCCTGTAGTAGCCAGCCAGTCCTATGAACGCCCGCACCTCTCGCAGTGTTCTGGGTTGGGGCCACTTCTGGACAGCCTCCACCTTGCTGGGGGCCGGCTTCACCCCTTCCGAGGTGACTACATGTCCTAAGTACTCTATCTGCCGTTGGAACAGTTGGCATTTCTTGGGCTTGATCTTGAGCCCATGATCTCGTAGTCGTCCTAGGACTTGTCGTAGCTTTTGGAGGTGATCTTAAAAAGATCCTAAATATTTTGTGTGTGCAGTGGCACACCTATCTAACAGCATGAGATCCGGTGCACTCCTCTAGGTCCACCCGCAGACTCAAAAAGAGGATTATCAGTATTCGTATGTAGAGGGGCACTCGGTATATCTCAACCACAGACCAGAATATTATAAAGTGCTAAAAACTATTTATTATCCAATATATTAGCTCTGGAAACAATTAAAAATACATAATCTATACCGCATTGAAACACCATACTTTAATAAATATCCATTCAAACATGTGTCCTGCCTTAAATAAGTATAATACTTGCACAAAAACCTAGCAAATTCATTACATTTATATAACTACATTTAGGGAGTATGTGGCCGTCCGTGAGTTTACTTCTATCGCCCTTCCAGGACCTGCTGCGGCGTCCCACGTGGTCTCTTACATCATCGACCGTGGCGTCCCACGGTATATGTTTGCGATATCTTCAGAGTATGGTATAATTTGTTCTTGAACTCTCACTACTGTCCTGGCCCAGGACAATGGGCCAAGACAAAATTATGTCATCCAGGTATATCAATACTGACTCGAAGTTGAGATCGCCCAGACAGTTCTCCATCAACCGTTGGAATGTTCCCAGGGCATTGGTGAGGCCGAATGGCATCCAGTTAAACTCATAGAGTCCCATAGGTAGAATGAAGGCCGTCTTGGCTTTATCTTTCATGGACAACGGCACCTGCCAATACCCACTAGCCAGGTCAAGAGTCGAGAAGAACTTCGCTTGGTTTAGGGCTGACAATGATTCCTCTATCCGCGGAAGGGGGTAGGCATCCCGAACAGTCTGAGCATTTAGCTTCCGATAGTCGACGCAGAACCAGAGACTCCCATCTTTCTTCCACACTAAAACTACCGGAGCAGCCCAAGGGCTCTGACTCTCCTGGATTACCCGGTTTTCCAACATGCTGGCCACCATATCCTTCACTTCCTGGTACAACTTAGGGGGGATCTGCCGGTAACGTTCCCTGATCGGTGCGGCATCGCCGGTTAGGATTTCATGTTCAATGGCAACAGCGCACCCGAAGTCCTCATCGTGTCTCGAGAAGGTCTCTTGGAACTCCCACAGGGTGTCTTCCAGCAACTTTTGCTCTCCTGGGGTCAGGGTTCGGCAATCCACCCCCATCCGGGCCATGATCACTCGACCGTTCCACTCTGCTGATGGGATTTCCCTTGGATGAGTCTCCACAGCATAGGTCCAGGCTTTCTTATCAGGCTGTAATGTGAGACCCCTCCGTCGACCAATACCTCCCTCGAACAGATGGACTGTGGCCAGCAAGGTGTTTCTGGGGAGAGTCAACTCACAGTCCTCCACATTGCGGCAGCGTACAGGTACACATCCATCCTTCACAATCGTGAGGACCTGGGCTACTAGTGGTACCTCCTGGAAAGCAGGCTCGATCAGGACCTCCAGTCCATTCAACCTTCGTCCAGCCACCACCGGCAGCATCAATCTTCGCTCTTGTCGAGGTGGAATCTTTACCGGGGATCTTCATGGCACCCTTACATCCCCAATGGGCCGCCCGGAGATGTTACTCCTTTTCAGGCTACAGCTCCTCACCATCTGTTGTAAAGCCTTCGGAGTAGGCCGGTGCGTGGTGGCCCGTTGCCAGTACCTCGGCCCCTCCTTGGCATAAAGTTGGTGATCTAGGTATCTCAGTACATTCATGCCCAGGGTCATGTCCATCCCTTTCCAGGACGAATGATCCACCAGCACGACCCTCTTCTTGCCGATATCTTGGCCAAACAGTCGGACCCGCATCCAGACTATTCCTCGGACATCCATCTCCCTGTTATCGGCAGCCAGATGACGCTCCTGTCCTCGGGCTCCATCATATGCCGGAAGTGCTTTTCAAAGAACTCTAGAGGCATAAGGGTGCACTCCGACCCTGTATCCACCAAGCAGCAGACCTTTTGCCCTTCCAACTCGGCTCCCATAACAGGACTGCTGGCGTACAGGTCATGTTTTTCAGGGGGAGGGCTTAGCTTCTGGTGTGCCGCTGCAGGACGCCCAGCTACTGCGGCGGTTGGAAGTTTAACGGCGGCTCAGACGCTACCTGTCCTGGGCACTCTCTGGCGATATGGCCGTATTCACAACAAGCCCAACAAAGTGGCTCCTTTCTGGCGGGCCCCCTCCCCTGAGTTGTTCTGGGTTGAGTGGCACGAGCTGTAGGAATGGCCTGCGGAACCCACGATGACTTTGTCTTCACTTCCAGCCGAAGCTCTTTTAATTCAGCCCGCAGCATTTGGACCACCTCCTTTAAGGTCTCCGATTCTTCTGGCCTTGTAATATGTGTGCTATTAACTACTCTCACCGCCGCAGGTAGGGGTTCTTCTTCTCTCTCTACTGCAGCTAGGTAAACGCTGTAGAATGTCATGTCGGCCGTTGTTCAGGTCATCTCTTGTAGCTTATCCTGTAAGACCTTATTGGAAAGCCCCACTTTGAACTGATCTCGTAGCAGGCGATCCACTCCCAGGAAGGCGTCCATGGCCTCGGGGTCTCGTCTTTGTATCTCATTTAGCGTCTCCTGTAGAGCATTGGAATATTGCATCAGGGTCTCGCCCTCCTGCTGGGGTCGGTTAAAGAAGAGACTCCATAACTGTACCACTTTGGCGCGCCCCCCTTGAGCTTTCGCTAACAGAATTTCGCTGGAGAATATCTTCTCCAGGGTGTCTCTCTCGGAGACGCACCATCACTGCCCATCTGACATCGCCCTCTAGGGCTCCCAATGCAACCTCGGCCCGCAGTTCGGGGGTCAGGTTACACATTTTGACTACACTCTGCACCCTTTCAGACCAGTCCTGCAGCGTCATGTTTGTACCGTCATACTTTGGCAGATGACGCAGCAGTGCCCCTACAGGAATGTATCCTACTGGGGCGACCATGTTGTTGGGGGCAAGCTGGACATGCGCCTGGGCACCCTGAGCTGGGTCCTGATCTGGTGCCACTGGCTCCAGGGGGTGGTCTCCCGCCGCATTCCCATCCATAACGGTCGCTGTATCCTGCCGACTACGCCAAGTTGTAAGTCCGTGAACCGGGGGGACGGGGGTACCCCCAGGATACAGCGAAGTCACGGAACAGGGAAAACGACACAGACACCAGCTTATATGCAACCAAAACTTTCTTTACTAATTAAGTATTAGAAACAGAATTTGCATTACACAGGGTACCCTATACCGCAGACCCAGAGTCTCCACTGGTGTCCAGCCAAACACCCCTAACCGGTGGCAGATACAGCAGAGCCTGAAAGTCGTGCTGCACTGCAGGATCAACCCTAGCCATTGGCAGATACAACAGAGCCTGCAAGTCGTACTGCACTGCAAGTTCAATCCTAAGCGGCCTGCCAATAACAGATCCTAACTTGGTTGAGCATCAATGCATTCAAGGTCTTCCTCTACTGGGGCAGGGCTGGGTGGATGGGACGGGAATACCCTGCCAACAGAGTCATCAAAAAGCATGAGACTTTCCTGCATGATTTGGGGCTCTGACTGCTTGGCTGATTTGCAAGGGGGTGAGGTGGAAGATTGATGGACATGGGCTGCAGGTGCCAACTCTACGCTTTCTGCAGAGAAGGACTGGTTGTTAGATACTGTGAAGGAACTGGAGGCACTGTCAGCCACCCAATCTACTATCACCTGTACATGTTCTGGCTTCACCATCCGTAGAGCGGCATTTGGGCCTATCAAATAATGCTGCAGATTCTGTGCCTACTTGCACCAGAGGAAGGTGTTTGACTTGGAGCGGTAGTTGGCGCTGAACGGCCACATCCTCTCCCAGCAACAGGAGCTCCACCAACACCACCACGACCATGCCCACGTCCCTTATTTGATGTTCTCCTCATTATTTGTGTTCACCCGCCAAGCTGAAAGATTGGTCTCTCTCCGGTGTCAATTAACCAGCCACTAGTCAACCATTACGTTCGCTAAGGCAGTGCACGTGTCATAAAAATGCTCTGTGGACCCAGAATAATGTTTTTTGTGCCCAAAATACACTGATTCTCAATTTCTATGCGGAAATGTAAAAAAAATGTTGGTACGCTGTATGCACAAGTGGTTTGTGGAACAAGAACAGGTATTTTTGTGATAAAATACAGAAAATAAGTATTTCACTGCTGTAAATTGAAATTAATTATTTATACGACGGATGCACAACAGTTTTTTCGGCCTAATACACGGCTTTTTTTTTTTTTTTTAAATGCAGTTTTTAGCTGCTGTACATTAACAGTAGATATTTATACTATGTATGGACACCATATTTGGGGACCCAGAACACGGATTAGGTCATCAAAATTCACAAATGCAGTATTAGACTGTTATAAATTGGAAATAATTATTTAAACGATGGATGCACAACTGTTTTTTCGGCCTAAAACACAGCTTTTTTTAATAACACCCCAAAATGCAGTTTTTTACTGATGTAAATTTTAATTACCGTATTTTTCGCCCCATAAGACGCACTTTTTCCCCCCAAAAAATGGGGGGAAAGTGCCCCTGCGTCTTATGGGGCGAAAGCTGACATTTTTGCATCGCCAGCTGCGATGTACGTGACGAGGGAGGGACTGGGAGAGCTGAGGGCCGGCATTGCGGAGGCCGGTGCAGTGACTGTACTCCCCCGCTGCACTATAGAAATACAAAATATGTAATTCAATTAAAGTTCTTGTCCATGCCCCCACCCCTAATATTGCCGACACACGGCAGCTTGTTGAAAGCAGGCAGTCCAGGCGGCCGGCGCGTCACTCACTGACGTCACATGCCTGCGCCGCCTGCTTCATTCATAAAGTAGGCGGCGCAGGCACGTGACGTCAGTGAGTGACGCGCTGGCCGCCCAGCCTTACTGCCTGCTATCAACAAGCTGCCTTGTGTCGGTAATATTAGGGCTGGGGGGCATGGACAGGAGCTTTTAATTGAATTAAATATTTTGTATTTCTATAGTGCAGCGGGGGGGGGGGGCCGGAGTACAGTCACTGCATCGGCCCCTCCGCAATTGCCGGCCCTCAGCTCCTCCTCCCAGTCCCTCCCAGCTCGCTCAGTTTTATGGGGGGAGGGGGTCTGTGGATGGCACTGTTATGGGATGGGGGATCTGTGGATGGCACTGTTATGGGGTGGGGAGGGTCTGTGGATGACACACATATATAACAGTGCCATCCACAGATCCCCCATAACAGTGCCATCCACAGATCCCCCATAACAATGCCATCCACAGATGCCCCCATACAGTGCCATCCACAGATCCCCCATAACAGTGCCATCCTCAGATCCCCCATAACAGTGCCAGCCCTGTTATGGGGGGGATCTGTGAAGGATACTGTTACAGGGGGGCTGTAACAGTATCCTTCACAGATCCCCCCACCCATAACAGTATCCTTCACAGATCCCACCCATAACAGTGTCAGTCATAGATCCCCCCCATAACAGTGAGTCATCCACAGATCCCCCCATAACAGTGCGTCATCCACAGATCCCCTCATAACAGTGTGTCATCCCCAGATCCCCCATAACAGTGCGTCATCCCCAGATCCCCCATAACAGTATGTCATCCACAGATCCACCATAACAGTATCCTTCGCAGATCCCCCCCATAACAGTGTCCTTCCCAGATCCCCCCCATAACAGTGTCCTTCACAGATCCCCCCATAACAGTGACATCCACAGATCCCCCATAACAGTGCCATCCACAGATCCCCCATAACAGTGCCAGCCCTGTTATGGGGGGGATCTGTGAAGAATACTGTTACAGGGGGGCTGTAACAATATCCTTCACAGATCCCCCCCCCCCCTCATAACTGTATCCTTCACAGATCCCACCCATAACAGTGTCAGTCATAGATCCCCCCCATAACAGTGCGTCATCCACAGATCCCCCCATAACAGTGCGTCATCCACAGATCCCCCCATAACAGTGCGTCATCACCAGATCCCCCATAACAGTGCGTCATCCCCAGATCCCCCCATAACAGTGTGTCATCCCCAGATCCCCCATAACAGTGTGTCATCCACAGATCCCCCATAACAGTGTCCTTCACAGATCCCCCCATAACAGTGTCCTTCACAGATCCCCCCCATAACAGTGCCATCCACATATCCCCAGTAACAGTGCCATCCACAGATCCCCAGTAATAGGGCCATCCACAGACCACCATTAGTTCCAAAACCACCAAAAGCACACCTTTTGGTTAAAAATATTATTTTTCTTATTTTCCTCCCCTAAAACCTAGGTGCGTCTTATGGGCCAGTGCATCTTATAGGGCGAAAAATACGGTAGATAGTTATACCATGTATGTACAACTGCTTTGTGAAGCAAGAATATTGCTTTTTTCACACAAAAAAGAATAATGCTCTATTTTTCAGCTGTATCGTGAAATCGGTATTTAAGCGGTGTATTTCAGGATGCTCTGTGGATCAGGATTACTACTCTTTTGTCAAAAAAATACACTTACGCTGTATTTCACAGCAGCAATGTAAATTAGGTGGTTGTAATGGGTATTTCAGACTGTTTGGTAGACCTTGAATAACGTTTTTTTTCTATAAAATACAAAGAAGCACTATATCCATGCAGAAATATAAAATATGTCATTGGACGGTGTATGGAGAACTGTTTTGTGGACAAGGAATACGGTTTTTCCCCCAAAATTACACGGATTCTCTATTTCACTGCAGAAATGTCAAATATATATTTTGGCGGTGTAAAATAGGCTTGGTGGATCAGGATGACCAATTTTTTACTGATACACTAGCTGAAATGGAATATACGGTTTAGGTTACATGCACACGACCGTTGCCTGCCTCCGTGTCCGCTCCATCCGCAAATTTTGCATCCGTCAAAAAAAACGGATGACGGACCGTTTTTTTTTTACGGATCTGTTTTTTTGGAAGATCCATTGTAATAATGCCTATCCTTGTCCGCAAACGTGAAAAAAATAGGACATGCTCTATTTTTTTGACGGAAGGTAAACACGGACCACGGATGCGGAACAAAAGCGGTTAACCATCCGCATTTTTGGACGGACCCATTGAAATGAATGGGGAAGCATCCTATCCGTGAAAAAAAACGGAACGGATGCGGAAACAAACAACGGTAGTGTGCATGAGGCCTTAGTGCATAGTGTACAAAAGTGCAATTTTTCACTGCTGTAAATTAAATGTAGGTATTTATATTGTGTATGTACAACTGCTTTGTGAAGCAAGAATATTGCTTTGTTCACATATAAAGAATAATGCACTATTTGTCAGTTGTAATGTGAAATCGGTATTTAAGCGGTGTATTTCAAGATGCTCTGTGGATCAAGATTACCACTCTTTTGTCAAACAAAATACACTTATGCTGTATTTCACAGCAACATTGTAAAAGAGGCGGTTGTAATGTGTATTTCAGACTGTTTGGTGGACCTTGAATAACTTTTTTTCTACAAAAAACAAAGAAGCACTATTTCCATGCAGAAATATAAAATATGTCATTGGATGCTGTATGCAGAACTGTTTTGTGGATGGGGAATACGTTTGACTATAATGGGGCGGGGGTGGAGCTACGGCGCAGCACGGCAGTGCACGGCCGGAGATCACGGGACTAAAAGTCCTGCATGTCCAACTTTTCAGTCCCGCGATCTTTGCCGTGCTGCGCCGTAGCTCTGCCCCCCGCCCCATTATAGTCAATGGGGACGGGCGGCAGCACGGCAGTGCACGGACACTTGCGGCAGGACGGATGCGGCAGGCTAAATAGCCTGCCGGATCCGTCCTGCCGCAAGTGTAAAAGTACCCTAACTAAAATACACTGATGCACTAGCTGAAATGGAATATACGGTTTAGTGCATTGTATGCACAAGTGCTCTGTGGCACCACAGATCCCAGGCTAGACAAATGGACTATGTCACCCCTTAAACATACAAAAGGCAATATAGGGGACTTGAGCAGCCAGAAAAAAAAGTTTTTTTTCCTTCACTGAGCTACAAAATAGGATTAGGCTGATGTCCCTGGCAGGCTGGCAAACATGCAGAACACTGCAGTGCCTAAAATGGCCGCCGACCCCCACCTCAATAAAAGATGGATTACAAAAAAAAATCTCCCTGGCAGTGGCTGGGTACAGAAATGTTGGATTGCTGAGGCTCCCTCCCTCTCTGTGTGCTGTATCTTGTGGTTGCACAGGTTCTTCAGATTTCTGCCCTATTCGGTCCCTGATCGCACCAGCAGCAACCTTGCTCTAATTTCAATTCAGCAGACTGACGTACGGCACTTCGTGACTCCAGCTTATAAAGAGGCTGGGTCACATGCTGCACTCAGCCAATCACAGCCATGCCATTAGTAGGCATGGCTGTGATGGCTTCTTAGGGCAAGAAGTAAAACGCTTGCTGATTGGCTGCTTTACAGCCCTTCAGAAAGCGGAAAGAAATCGCCGAACAACGGACCTGAACCCAAACTTTTTTGAAAATGTTCGGGTTCGGGTCCGTGTCCCGAACACCCCATAATTCGGTTGTGCACTTCTTCTAAATTTGCCCATCTTACACCTGCTTCATTTAGATTAAAGCTAGCTATTAAAACTTGAAGTTTTCGGTGAGTTTTTTTATTGATGATAGGTCATCAGCCCCTGATCAGTGGGGTCCTACATCTGGGACCCTCATCAATGAGCTGTTTGAGAGGGCACTGGTGCTCGCAGTAGCACCACGGCCTTCTCTCTGCTCACCAAGCACAGCCTCGTACATTGTATAGCAGCTGTGCTTGGTATTACCGCTCATTCTCATTCACTTCAATGGGGCTGAGCTGCTCCAAGGCCATTTGACCGATTAATGTAATGCCACATGGCTTAGGGAAAGCAGCGAGAAGGCCATGATGCAACTGTGAGTACAGCTGCCTTCTCAAACAGCTGATCGGCGGGGTTCCCGGTTGTTGGACCCCTACCGATCAGATACTGATACTGATCCAGAGGACAGGTCTTCAGTAAAAAAAAACTCTTGGAAAACCCCTTTTAATACATTTCCCCCTATGTCTATGCAGTGGTCAATTTTAAAAATGGACCTCTGGGAGCAATAATAAAAAAACTGAGTATTCAAAAAATTGCATGGTGTTAACATCCCCTTTAAAAATTGCTGTAAACTGATATATTTTTCATCAACTTCTCAGTTTTTAGAAGTTGTAGAAATTAGAAAACAGCCTTAGGGTCCAATAACACGTCCGTTGTGCATTGCGGATCCGCAATACACCCGGCCAACACCCCCATAGAGCTGCCTATTCTTGTCCACAGTGGTGGACAAGAATAGGACACGTTCTATTTTTTTCCGCTTCCAGCGGACCGGAAGTTTGGACACTGTGTGCTGTCTGCATCCATACCTGGTCCATAGAGAATGAATGGGTCCGCATCCATTCCGTAGAATTGCGGAACGGGTGCGGACACATTCTACAGACGTCTGAATGGACCCTTATTCAGTAGGACTGGTACATTGTATACTAATTGATGAAAGATGCGGAGTCAGTGAAGACTCTGCTAGTAGTAAAACTCTAAAATCATTTAGGGATTGACTTTTATGACCTTTATTGTGTTTCCTAATAGATTTCTCCAGAACAATTGTTTGAAGAATATATCACAGAAAGCATTTTTTGGCTTATATCAGCTACAGAAACTGTGAGTAAGAGCTTTTATTGAATTTAAAAGGCTATGAACACCATTGGGGGCAGTTTTACACCCTTTGGGCTAAAAAAAAAATAATTTAAATTGGTCTTTATTAAACATTTTCGGCAGTTTTTATCCTATGGAGTTAAGTGGTAGCCTATCTGCAGAGTCCCATCATGTTGCTGTTCAGATGGCTCATGTGAAGCCCTTACCCTTGAACTCCTGGCAGCTTATAAACACTCATGATAGCTAAATTCTTATCAAACGGATTACAGTATGACTTACATGAATGTTTTTGAGCTATGAGGAAATCATAGATAAGGGCTTCACATGAGCTGTCAGAACAGCAACATGACGGGACTTAAGTGTCAAAAAGAAAGAGACAGTCTGCAGATACACAGAAACCTAACCCTGTAGGACAAAACAGCTGACAATTTTTAACAAAGACCAAATTAAAAAAAAAATTTTTTAAACCAAAGTAAGTAAAATGTATCCATAAAAAATGACAATGAACTGTTCATAGCTTTTAAAAAAAATGGTTTATAACAAAAGACTCTTTATTCTACCTGCTTAACTGATATTATAAAGAGCCTGAAATGGACTATTGGGGCAATTCATCAAACTGGTGTAAAGTAGAACTGTCTTAGTTGCCCATAGCAACCAATCAGATCCCACCTTTCATTTTTGACAGCTCCTTTGGAAAATGAAAGGTGGAATCTGATTGGTTGCTATGGGCAACTAAGCCAGTTCTACTTTCCACCAGTTTGACAAATGACCCCATATATTTCTATTTTACCATTGCTAAAATGCTATATTGCCAACACTCTTTTTTTTTTTTTTTACTTTTAGATATCTCAGTAACAACTGTATCATGTACTTGCATCAAGGAGTTTTTAGCCACTTACGTGAATTGAGATGGCTGTGAGTATTGTATGCATTTCTATTATTTTCCACAGAATATATTTGTGCTTATATGGGTTGCTCATAATCTAGAGAGCATGATATGTATCAATAGATGATAATCTCAAAAATTTGATTTGGCTGATTCCTCGAATTTTACAAAAAAATTTGCTTCATGACGAATTACTCCGTCACGAAGCGCATTTCTTTGTAAGTAGCCGATACAATGACAGGGAACGGTGATTGTGCTGCCTCCCCCACCCCCCCACCCGCCCCTCCTTCATTGAACTCCTCAGATGCGTTAATGACTGATTGCGGCATCTGAGATCAATATTAAGGCTTTTCAGGGGTTGATCAAAAAAAATATTACATGGTACGTACCTCGTCCATTTGAGAACGAAGGGACCTCCGCGGCCAGCGTGAAATCTCGCAAGGCGCGTGATGACATCATCACGTCGGCTGGCAAGGTGACATCATATGTCATCACACAAGAGATTTCACGTGGGATCTTTAAGCAAGATGGCCACAGCGGCCTTTTTGCACTCAAATGGATAAGGTATGTATGATTTTTTACATTTTTACTGCCATTTCAGGGAAAATGGATTCATTACTAAGAAGCGCGAGGAAATTTGGCTTTGCAGCAAATCCAATTTTTCCTGAAATTCAGATCGAAGTCAACTTTGATTCGTTCAACACTAATAGATATGTACAAAATCTGATTCGAAATATTGTGAATGACTGGGCATTGCCAAAGCAAATTGAAGAAATGTGCCCTATGAGACAGCCAAGAATGACAATGACTAGAAG
This sequence comes from Bufotes viridis, assembly GCA_033119425.1. Lineage (NCBI taxonomy): Eukaryota > Metazoa > Chordata > Amphibia > Anura > Bufonidae > Bufotes > Bufotes viridis. Next base: position 457,020,118 of record CM065591.1, on the reverse strand, counting down.
CCACCATTTCTGTATTATCTTCTAGTGGGGTCATTTTTTATTGTATGTCCCTTTTAGAGAAAGGTCAACACCTCCCTTTCCGTCTCTTTCCCAGTGTAACAATTTCTATTATGAAGTCCTACTAGTGACATGTAAGATAATAGAAGCAAACATACTGATGCTTATTAGAAGGAGTCTGTCAGCAGTTTTGACAATGCTAACTGCTGACAGCACTACGTATGGGTTAAGAAGAGCAGTAGAAACAAACCTATCTTTTGTGTGTTATCAGGAGTACTGAGAATCTGAACTTTCATTCTTCATGGCACTAATCCTGAAATATTTTCATACCTTTTTTCCAAAACCAATAGTTTTTTTTCCCATTGATATAGCAATATGAAGTTATATTTTAATGGCACTATTTTTGGCACATATAATATATTGAAAAAATGTTATAAGCTTTTTTTAGTGGAACAGAGAAAAAAACAAGCAATTCCTTTTTTAACCTCTTAAGGACTCATGACATACCGGTACGTCATAAGTATTTCCGATCACCACCATGCGGCGGGCGGTGGTCGGAACTGGGTGACTGATGAAATCAATCAGCAGGCACCCTGGGACAATCTTGCTGAGGGTCCTGTGACCCCCGGTATCGGTGATCGCCGCAAACCACAGGTCAATTCAGACCTGCAGTTTGCGGCTTTTCCAGGTGATCGGGCGGCGAGTGCGGTGGCTATTGGGTCCCCGTGCTGCTGCTGTAATGGGGACCTGATAGCAGGGAAGGCAGCCCGATGCCTTCCTTAGGCATCGGGGCGGCCTTCCGGTGAAGAACTTGTGAGATCCAGGCCCCTGGAACTCACAGGCAGGAAGCTGTATGAGTAATAGACACTGTATTACTCATGCAGCCAATGCATTCCAATACAGAAGTTTTGGAATGCATTGTAAAGGGGATCAGACCCCCAAAAGTTGAAGTCCCAAAGTGGGACAAAATATTAAGTGAAAAAAAGTTTAAAAATAAAGCCCCCAAACCCCCCCCCCCCCCCGAAAAAAATAAAATTTTCAAGTAAAAAAAAACAAAGACGTCATTTTACCCAAATAAAGTAAAAAAAAATTGGAAAAAATAGGGGGGAAAAAAAGTAGACATATTAGATATCACCGCGTCCGTAACGACCGGCTCTATAAACATATCACATGACCTAACCCCTCAGATGAACACCATAAAAAATAAAAACTGTGCTAAATAAACCATTTTTTTGTCACCTTACATCACTAAAAGTGATACAGCAAGCGATCAAAAAGGCATATGCTCACAAAAATAGTACCAATCTAACCGTCACCTCATCCCACAAACAATGAGCCCCTACCAAAGATAATTGCCCAACTATGGCTCAGAATATGGAGACACTAAAAGATCATTGTTTTTTTGTTTTAAAAAGCTGTTATTGTGTAAAACTTAAGTAAATAAAAAAAGGTATACATATTATGTATCGCCACGTCCGTAATAACATGCTCTCTAAAAATATCACATGACCTAACCCCTCAGGTGAACACAGTAAAAAACTAAAAACGGTGTAAAAAAAGCAATTTTTTGTCACCTTACATCACAAAAAGTGTAATACCAAGCGATCAAAAAGTCATACACACCCCAAAATAGTGCCAATCAAACCGTCATCTCATCCTGCAAAAAATAATACCCTACCTAAGATAATCGCCCAAAAACTGAAAAAACTATGGCTCTCAGAAAATGGAGACACTAAAACATGATTTCTTTGTTTCAAAAATGATATTATTGTGTAAAACTTACATAAATAAAAAAAAGTATACATATTAGGTATCGCCGTGTCCTTTATAATCTGCTCTATAAAAATACCACATGATCTAACCTGTCAGATGAATGTTGTAAATAACAAAAAATAAAAACGGTGCCAAAACAACTATTTCTTGTTACCTTGCCTCACAAAAAGTGTAATATAGAGCAACCAAAAATCATATATACCCTAAAATAGTACCAACAAAACTGCCACCCTATCCCGTAGTTTCTAAAATGGGGTCACTTTTTGGATTTTCTGCATCAGGGGTGCTTCAAATGGGACATGGTGTCAAAAAACCAGTCCAGCAAAATCTGCCTTCCAAAAACCGTATGGCATTCCTTTCCTTCTGTGCCCTACCGTGTGCCCGTATAGCAGTTTACAATCACATATGGGGTGTTTCTGTAAACTACAGAATCAGGGCAATAAATATTGGGTTTTGTTTGGCTGTTAACCCTTGCTTTGTAACTGGAAAAAAAAATATTAAAATGGAAAATCTGCCCAAAAAGTAAAATTTTGGAATTTTGTAAAATCAGTTTTGAATACCTTGAGGGGTGTAGTTTCTAGAATGGGGTCATTTTTTGGGTGGTTTCTATTATGTAAGCCTCACAAAGTGACTTCAGACCTGAACTGGTCGTTAAAAAGTGGGTTTTTGAAAATTTCTGAAAGATTTTAAAGCGAACCTGTCACCTGGAATTGACTTCATAAACCATGAACAGTACCTGATAGTGCCCCACAAGACGTTTCCAACAGTGTTTCCTGCGCTTTTCCTGTATCTAAAATCATCTAAAATCGCCTTACCTGCTCTAACCCCGCCCCTCTGATGCATAACTGACATTAGCTAAAGTTGCCGGGACCACGCTCGTACAGCCCGCGCATATGCGGTATGCCTCCTGATGCAGCGCGATCCCGGCTCTCCCGCTGTAACTTGCGTGCCTATTTTAGCAGCGCGGCCGCTGCCCCCTTGACTTCTATCTTGACTTCTGCAAGGATTTTAAAAGGCGATTTTTAGATGATTTTAAATACAGGAAAAGCGCAGGAAACACTGTTGGAAACGTCTTGTGGAGCACTATCTGGTACTGTTCATGGTTTATGAAGTCAATTCCAGGTGACAGGTTTGCACGGGTGTCACGTTTGACACCCGGATAGGATGCGGGTGCGTTGCGGGAAATTGCGCAATTTTTCCGCTCGTGTGCAAACTTTTGTAATGCGTTTTGCACTCGTGTGTGAAAAATTGGCATGTTTGGTACCCAGACCCGAACCCGGTCTGGGTTCGGGTTGAGTTATCTGGAGATCTTTATTATTTTCCCTTATAACATGGTTATAAGGGAAAATAATAGCATTCTCAATAAATAATGATTTGTATAATGTGGATTAAGGGGTTAAAAATAAAAAACTTAACTCACCTTAGCCACTTGATCGCGTAGTTGGCGATCTCTCCTCTCTCTTCAAGAATTAGCTGCAGTCTAAAGGACCTGTGATGATGTCACATCACATGGTCCGTGATGGTGGTGACCGGACCCAAGGAAACCCGGAGTCTTCCAGCCACCCCTTCCCTGCTTCATTCTCGATATAGGTGTGTGGTACCATTTTTTAGTGGACTGCAAAATACAAACGGTTGTGTGCATAAGGCCTGAGGGACATTTGCTAGAGATCTCCTTCCTTTCATAGATCGTAGAATAAGGCCTCATGCACACGGCCGTTGTTCGGGTCCGCGTCCGAGCCGCTCGGCCGTGGACCCATTCACTTCAATGGGGCCGCAAAAGATGCGGACAGCACTCCGTGTGCTGTCCGCATCCGTTGCTCCGTTCCGTGCCCCCGCAAAAAAAATAGAGCATGTCCTATTCTTGTCCCTTATGCGGACAAGAATAGGCATCTCTATAATGGGCCGCGTTCCGTTCCGCAAATTGCGGAACGGAACACGGAGCAGCTTCCGTGTTTTGCGGATCCGCGGTTTGCGGACCGCAAAACACCAACGGCCGTGTGCATGAGGCCTAATTCTAATTCTACACACTTTTCATATGAATTAATTCTCAATTCTGGAACATTAACTCTGAGTTGTACTGTTTTAGTCCTCTTTTATTCCTACTTGACATTTATGAGTAAACAACTGGACGTTACCAGATGGGGGTGTATCCCTGCCCACTCTCACACTGTCCAATCAGTGCTGATGGTGTCAAATTAGGTAGGGACACACCCCTTTGACAACCAGCTGTCAACCTTTCAGTGTGTTTTTGGAATGTATAGTAGAAAAAAAAATAATCCCCACTAAAAGTAGCAGTGGTTGTGCTTGCACACTATAAGAAAAAATGCCGGCCTCTCTGGTGTCCTGGACCGTGGGAGCGCACGTAAACTGGTGCTTTTTTCTATAGTGTACAAGCACGGCCACTGCTGCTGGACTGCATGGTGGTCGTAACCATGGAAACTTTGCATAATAAATGCTATTTATACTGGCAGTTTTTTCAGTTCAGTATACTGACAGTATACTGAACCATTCACTTCAATGGGTCTGCAAAAAATACTGAAGTGTCTCCGTATGCCTTCCGTTTCCGTTTCTCAGTTTTTTCTGTTCCGTTTAAATATAGATCATGTCCTATTCTTGTCCGCAAATCACATTCAGTGGCTCCATTCAAGTCAATGGGTCTGCAAAAAAAACGGAAAGCATACTGAAGTGCATCCGTATGTCTTCCGTATCCGTTCCGTTTTTTGCGGAACCATCTATTGAAAATTTTTCTAAGACCAGCCCAATTTTTTCTATGTTATTACTGTATACTGTATATGCCAAACGGAAAAACAGAACGAAACAATGGAACCGAAACGGAAACAAAACGGAAGCAAAAAACTGAAAAACGGATCCGTTATAAACGGACAGCAAAACACTGAAAAAAAAATACGTTCGTGTGCAAGAGGCCTTAAATGTATTTTACCGGGATTTTATGTTATAGACCAACACAAAGTAGCAAGTATGTGTGAAGTGAAAAGAAAATGATACATTCGGTGAGATTTATTAAAACTGGTGTAAAGGAAAACTGGCTTAGTTGCTCATAGCAACCACCCAGATTCCACCTTTTATTTTTTAGATCTCCTTTTTTAGAGCTCATTTTTCCTTTATACCATCTTTGATAAATCTCCCCTATTGTTTCCAGATTTTTATTTATTAAAAATTTGAATAGTGTGGTGTGCGCTTGTATTCAGCCCCCTGAGTCAATACTTTGTAGGACCACCTTTCACTGAAATTACAGCTGCAAGTCTTTTGGGGTATGTCTCTACTAGCTTTGCTTATCTAGAGGCTGAAATTCATTCTAACACACAAATATGTTTTGATCTACACCATTCCATTGTAGCTCTGGTTGTATGTTTAGGCAAGGGCTACACGGGGGCACTAGTCACAGCCAGGGTTGTTAAACAGCGGTGATCCCATAGAAATAAATGGGATCTCAGTGGGAGTCACAAGAAATCCAGCTGTGTTGGATTTCTTGCGACTGCCGCAACAATCCTGGCCACAACAGGTGTCACGCAACCAGCGTTGCCGTGTAGCCCTTCCCTTAGGGTCGTTGTCCTGTTGGAAGGTGAATCTCTGCCCAAGTCTCAAGTCTTTTGCAGCTTCTACCAGGTTTTCCTCTAGTATTGCCCTTTTATTAGCTCCATCCATCTTCCCATCAATTTTGTTCTATGGGCCCCGGGGAAAACTTTGAATTGCCCCCCCCAGTTCTTTTAGCCACATTTCATCTCTGCAAAATTTGACACACAGATATCTTAGGTTCTTCAGTTTTCAATCATCCTTCCCTTCTGGTACCTTAACGGTGTTATCCTGCTGTTGCCCCCAATACTGTGCCCGCTGTTCTCCGTAATGCCCCCAAATACTATACTGCATAAATTATAGTGCTATAAACATAGCCCCCCCATAATATAAATGTCCCACCAATACAAATAATTCTCTCCCAGAGCGCCCTCATTAGTAATAGTTGCTCTCCAAGAGTGCCCCTGTTACTAGTAGTGCCCTCCATATTGTGCCAAATAATACTGCCTACCATATGGCACCCAGTAGTTATAAGGCCTCTCTATAGTGCCCCTAGTATTAATAAGGCATCACAGTAGTGCCCCCAGTAGTTATAATGTCCTATATAGTATCCCAGTAGTTACTGTATAATGCCCCCTATGGTGCCCCCAGTAGTTATAATGTCCCCTATAGTACCCTCCAGTAGTTACTGTATAATGGTCCCTATTGTGACCCAGTAGTTAAATGTGCCTTATAGTGACCCAGTAGTTTAAATTCTCCCTATAGTGCTCCTAATAGGTATAATGCCCCTCTTGTGTCCCCAGTAGTTATAATGCCCCATAAAGTGCTACAATTTCTATAATAGTCCCTGTAGTGCTCCCAGTAAGTATAATGACCCTCTGTAGGGCTTCCAGTATTATAGTGCACCTCTGTAGTACTTTCAGTACTTGTACGGCCCTAAGTCCTTACAGTACTCCATCTACAACCCCCAGTCCTTATAGTGCACCCTGTAGTTTCCCCAGTCCTTATAGTGGCCCCTGTAGTTATAATGCTAACTATTTTACATACTATTTTCCCTGATAGACAAAAAAAATTATAATACTCACCCCCACTTTTCACTACTGCCTGTAGCCTCAAGTGCTCAGGATATCACAATGGCCTGTGCTGTGTGAAGGAGAATGGCAGAGCAGGGAACAATTTGCTCCCTGAGGACAGCGATACAGTTGTATAGCCAGCCACAAAAACATCCAGAGTCCAGGCCCCAGATTTTTTTACCTAGTTACGCGCCATAAACCCATTTGTCAGTGTGCTGCCACTGAAAGGAAAATGTTATCTGTTAGCATAAAAGTAGATGTATAATTCAAAAAGCAGTATGACAGCTTTATCGTTTTCTTAACATGCCTGGATAAAGATGCCCACAGAAGAATGCACTTATCAGTGTAATGTGTGATGTTCTAAGTCCCTCATTCCCCTTCCCTCTCTGGTCTCTGGTCACATTGAATGGTTTGAGAAAGGCAGCATAGCTGTTTGCTGTGTTTAAAGTCCAGATGAGGGTAGAAGTTAAAGAGCCAGGACGGGAAGTAGAATACGTAGAGTGACTTAAGTGGACCTTTCATCGGTTTTGACATAGGCTAACTGTCAAAACCTTGTAGTGCGGCCCCCACTGATGCCCAGGATGTTATTTTTTTAATCATAACTTCCCCCCATTAGGCCAGTTCAAAGCCCCGTTGTTTCGGCGAGCGAGCTGTAAACTTGCAATGGGGCGGAGACGCCGTCTTCTGCTGTGGGCGTCTCCTTTTCTCAGGTTTTTATTATGATCCAATCAGAGCGGACCGCTTTAAAAACTTGAGCTTGTTAACAAATGCAAAAACTTCTTGCACTAGATCAGATAGCATCTTTAATTTCTCTTGGAGCTCAAGGTTGAGTCTATCCAGGTGGTGCAGCATGTCCACCAGAAATGCCAGATCCAAAACCCACTGGGAATCAGAGAGCACAGGATAGTCTTTGTGTTTTTCTTCCAGGAACAATTTCACTTGACTCAAAATTTCTAAAAAAACTAGATACTACCTTACCTCTCTTGAAAGCCACCTTACAGAGCAGTGAAGTGGCAAGTCACTGGGAAGGTTCTTGTCAAGGTCTACAATGAGATTTCTGAACTGTCTGTGATTAAGCCCATGATTGCGAATATAAGTGACAATTTCCAGAACAGGTATCATAACCTGGTCCAAATTTAGCTTTTTAGACAACAGCTGCTCTTGATGAATGATGCAATGAAATGTCCAAAATTCGGGAAAGCGGTCATCAAGCTTACACAGCGCGACAAGGCAATTCACAGATTATACCATAGACGGTGCTCCATCTGTGGTTATGGCTGTGAGTTTTGAAGCAACAGTCATCAGGGTCTCTTTCGTATCAATACCGCGAGTTCTGTTTGTTAACGGGACAATATCAGGTAGCTCTTCTTTTATTGTACAGCTGTCTGATACAGACCATACAAAAATTAAAAATTGCCAACTGTGGCTTGTCTTGTATATCAGTAGACTCATCCAGTGCAATACTGAAATACTGGCATCTCTCAAAGGTCAGAGTACAGTTGTGTTTCAACTGCACTGTTAATGTCTGATATTCTGTAATCGACTGTATGTCGTGACAATTGGAGGTCTGATACCATTCGTTTCAAATGTTAATCTTTTGGAGACAAGATTGCAATGGCATCACTGAGGCAACTTTTAACAAATTCCCTTTCATTGTATGTTTTTTTGGCGCATGCTATATTCCATAACAGTTTCTGAATGTGTAACACCCCGGAGTGGTGTTACCATTCCTTCACCCTGCTACTGTCTCTAATGGTCTAACATAAATGTCATCTTTGTATTTATTTTCAGGTCCTTCACCATTGTTATGATTGTTATGCAGCTGTTTTGTTCATGTAATGTGCCTGGTTCACCTGCAGGTGGCAGTGTATATAACAGAGAGAGAGACAGATACCTAGATAGAATGGAACTCAACATTCCATTCTCCTCTCTTTGGGCAGAAGTGGACCGGTCCTGCTTCCTCCCAGAAGTGAGGGGCAGCAGTTCCAGTTAGTTCTAGTTCGAGTTGGAGTCTAGTCTGGACAGGAAAGGAGAAAGGTGTGGCACGCTCACAGCCTGAGGTGCCTATGTCAGCCAGAACAGCCTAAGCTCTGCTGACCATGGAAGAAAATGTCTGGAAGCCATAGGGACCAGAGAAAATCATTCTTCGGTCGCCATTAGTGATATCAGCAAGAGGAATTGTTCTTTGGCTGGAGGTTAAGTTATTTACAGAGTGTCAGAAGGGGAACAACAGCCAAAGGCACCTCAATCCAGAGATACCAGAACCGACTGAAAGTCTAGTAACCAGACCCATGCCGAGTTTAGCACAGCAGAGAAAAAAGAAAGCAGAGTTATCAAGTGTGCCTGCCAGTTTATGCCAAAGCCTGCTGGAACCAAGAGAGAGCCTGAATATTGTTTGGAAACAAGTTTACCCAAGTAAAGCTGCTGTTAAAGTCTATCAAGGTCTGGACTCAAGTAATTCTTAATCCCCTAACTCAACTTCTCCCCTTTATTTACTTCGGAGCCTAAGCCTGGAGTCCTGCTATATCCAGGCAGAAGCACGGTGACACATACAGGTCGCACCACACCACTCGGCATTCCACTAAACCTTTGACGCGATGGGGGGGGGGGCTCATTGCAAATATTTTGTACATTTCTTAAACAGCTGAGTATGTTGTTCTGAGTGGCATTTCAACGCGTTTAGCTTGTGTTTGCGAAGTTGGGTACCTTTTGAAAAGTTGTGGTCCATTTTAGCATGTTTTGAGGCCCTGAAGATTCGAAGCTTTAAAATTTGATAGTGATGTCTGGCACATCAAACAGAATGGCTTCCCTTTCCTCTCAGTGAAAAAATACAAATCCTCCCACTCCAGTAGAAATGTTCTGTGTTAATCTTCATATGTATGCTTGGCTTTATGTTTCCCAGACACTGCCATGTTTGGTTGACGTGTGGTGATGTTACAACGTTCTCCTTACTGAGGAGTGGGGGGATGGTGTTGGTTTTGTTTGGTTTGGTTTCCTCCAGTTATTGTATTTTTCATTCTATGTAAGACACCTAGGTTTTACAGGAGAAAAATATGAAAACATTTTTTTTACAGATCAGACCCCCGATCTTCATCAGACCTAAGATAAGACCCCCGCAATTATAATCAGACCTCCAAATTAGACCATCAGACCTTCAAAATAAGACCCCAATGCTCAGATCAGGCATCACAAATCAGATAATCTGAGCTCATACTATCCCCATGTCAGATAAGACCCCCGTGCTCCGTACTTTAATAAAAATAAAAAAAACTCTTGCCTCTCCAAATCCATGCCCATCTACTGCTCTGTAGGACCAGTTGCCTGACGTGCACATGCTCAGATGACCTCCCCATGCTCAGATGACACCCTCATGCTCAGATGACCACCCATTCTCACATGACCCTTCATAATCAGATAATCGCCTATGCTCAGAATACCCCCTCATGCTCAGATAACCCTTCATACTCAGATGACCACCCCATGCTCAGATGGCCGCTCATGCTCAGAAGACACCCTCATGATCAAATAACCCTTCATACTCTGAACATAGGGTGTCTGATTTGTGATGTCTGATGTGAACCCTGGGGGATCTTATTTTTTGTGTCTGATAAGGAATTGGGGGTCTTATCTAAACTAATATAATCTCCATGTCAGATAAGACTCCATGATCAGTATTTCAATAAAAAAAAAACTCTTGACTCCATGTACCTCCACCGCTGCTTCTCTGCAGGACCGTGGCACTCTCTCCACAGCGACCTGATGTGCACAGGCCTCCCCGTACTACATCCTGCAGAAAGGAGTGGAGTGGAAAGGAAAAGCGGCCCGGACACTCCCCTGAGAGCCGCAAATAAAGAGGCAAGATGCGGCTCGCGAGTCATGAGTTGGCCACCCCTGGGATAGGTGATAAGTGTCTGATCAGTGGGGATCCGGATGATAGGACCCCAACCAATCACAAGAATGATAAGTTTGTGTCTTCTTGTATGAATGGAGCTGTGGTTGAACAATCATGCTTCTGCTTCATGAAACTGACAAAATTAACGGAGCACTGTACTTGGCTGTCTTTGCCAGTGACATAGTAATGAATGAAGCAACTGTGCACATGCTTTACTGCCACTTCATTCATTGGACCTCTATGTTCATGACTCCAGCATTCATATCCCCACCCATCAAACACTTGCCACCTATGGTAGATTCTTATTTCCAGCACTCGCTCACTACTGGAGTTTATAGTATCCATCATAGCTGGATACCGCTGGGCACTGCCAGCTTCCTGGCATAAATGCTGCTGTTTGCAAAGGTGTTTGTCCAACTGAAACTGACATTTATGCCGGAAAGCCACCAGATCTCAATCAGATCCCATTATAGTCAATGGCGATCCGGCAGTGGCTGGTGGAGTACAGTGGTATCCGGCTACACAGGATATGGTAAATTCCACTAGTCTGTTCCTCTGCTGGAAAAGACTACCGGAGTTTGAGTCGGAGAGGCTATATTGCCTATCCTGTGGACAGGTGATACGTTTAAATCTTTGGACAATCCTTTTAAGTAAAATAAAGTTAAAAATACAAAACTGAATTATTTAGAGCAAAACACTTTAGTGAGTAGAGGCTTATTACAGCCTGTTTTACAACAAAAGTATTGAGTAATCAGTTGTTTTATAAGTCTCAGGATCCATGAAGGAATATGTTTTTTAAGACCATCGTGTTCTATAAGGTCAATTCTTGAGGAACATATGGCGCTTATGTAGGTTTTATGACAACCAAACACAAAATTATCTTCTTTGTTGGCACAAAATAAAGAATTCTTGCTGTATTTTTCTGTTGGTTGTGAACTATACATTAACCAGTGTTTTCCTGTGTACCATTACATATATCTGCAGGATTCTAGATGAAAATCCCATTGTACAAATTACTCAGGAGCTGTTCACTGGGCTACAGTCACTGTTTTTCTTGTAAGTATACTTTCTATTATTATTGAAGAACATGATAAGGCGAGACCTCTGCTGCAACAACTGCAAGTCCCAACAAAATCGCAGGATTACCGTGCAGCAACCTTAATGTTTCACTATGGGGAAATAAATATTATAAGCACCCTTGCAACCATAGCAAAGGTCATGTCCCTTGCAACCATAGCAATGGTTTCATGGTGAAACTTTGAAGCTGCATTGGTTCTCATTTTTTGACTAGGACTCATACCACCCATATCCAATACTTTTTGATTTTTCTATTAAAAGGGTGATCCTCATCTTGACCTTTCATGGCCAAGAAGGTAATAACCCACAATAAGCACCGGCTAGACGAGATGGAGTTACGGAAACAGTCGCTCAGATTACAGTTATTCCCATCTTGAGCCATGAAAGGGTAAGGTTGTCACTGTTTATTTGAATATGATTGTCCATGTGGATGTGATGTATTCATAAATCAAAGAACATGGATTAGTATGATAAAGTTCTTTCTGCATTAAAAGGGGTTTGTCCACAAAACAAATTCTACATGTTTGTAACCAGCAACTGGATCTGAATACTTTTCTAAGTGCATGTAATTAAAAAAATTTAGCATAGCCACTGAGTTATTCAATAAAATGTATCTGTGTAGCGCCACCTTCTGTTTATTCTTTTACTTATTTCTTGTCCACTGAGGTGGTCACATGTGCTCAGTTTAAATCATCCACTGCCACCAGCCATATGTTCTGTTAGAAGGTGTGGTAGTTCCATGGAAAGAGCTACAGCAGAAACAACACATCCCCGTGCTGCCAGTCTGAAGAGAACAATTAGAGCAATGAATGGGGAGATATCTGGATCCATGTGAGGTACAGGGCTGGTTCTAGCTTTGTTAGAAAGAGATTGTCATGTACTATATGATGTCTGGTTTTCATTTTTTACATCAAGCATGGCATAGCCCCTTTAAGTGAGCAATGATTCCATACTCACCACCATATGGGTCAAAACACCTATCCTTTTTAGGATCACCAAAAACGGATCTGTTACAATAATACAACCGCATGCATCCATTATTAACGGATTAGTTTGTATTATCTGTGACATAGCCAAGACGGATTCGTCATGAACTCCATTGAATGTCAATGGGAGACGGATCCGTTTTCTATTGTGTCAGATTGTGTGCCAGGATGGAATCCGTTTGGCTCAGTTTCGTCAGGCAGCGTTTTGGTGTCCGCCTCCAGAGCGGAATCGAGACTAATCGGAGGCAAACTGATGCATTCTGAGCGGATTCTTTTCCATTCAGAATGCATTAGGGCAAAACTGATCCGTTTTGGACCGCTTGTGAGAGCCCATGACAGATATCACAAACGGAAAGCCAAAACTACCTTTGATCAAAGGACCTTTGATGACGTAATCACGCTCACCACATGGTGAGCATGGTGACGTCAACGCAGGTCCTTCTGAATGAAGATAGAAGATCCTTCTATCTTCATTCAGCAGGACCTGTGCTGACGTCACCATGCTCACCATGTGGTGAGCGTGATTACGTCATCAAAGGTACTTTGGCAGATCCTCAAAGATGAAGAAAGAAGACAATGTCGGTTGCGCGATCAAGTGGATGAGGTGAGTTAATTTTTTTTATTTTTTAACCCCTTAATCCACATTTTAGTAAGCATTCTGTATTAATGCTATTATTTTCCTGTATAACCATCTTATAAGGGAAAATAATAAAATCTGCACAACACCACACCCAAACCCGAACTTTAGTCAAGAAGTCCAGGTTCGGGTCTGGGTACCCCATTCAGTTTTTTCTCACGCACGTGCAAAATGCATTGCACTTGCGCAGAAAAAACTGAACAATGGAACGCAGTCGCAGACAAAACTGACTGAAATTGCGTCCCTACTCGCGTGGGTTTCCCGCAATGCGCCCTGAACGCATCCAGCCCTCACCCGCGATGCCCATGTGAAAGAGGCCTAAGACTCATTCTTATTTTTTTTCCCTTACCCCTCCCCAAGGTGTGGAACGCAATAGCAGCAATAGTAAATTATGTATGAGTGACACTGACATACATAGCTGTGGATAAACGCACATTTGAAGGCGTTATCATACAGTGTGTTTACAAAGACACCACACTGGCGCATGTCTCATGCTTTTTAATATTCAGAAGTTTTCAAAAATTGTCCCTTACACATAGGTAGATTGCTGCTATACTTTGTGTATTTTAGTAATCACATATATATGCTGGTTTAATGACATTTAAAATAAAAATAAAAGATTAATCTCCAACCTACGTGGAAACTAAAAATACGTAAACGGATGACTGAGGCTTAATGCTCAATTTCAACTTAACACTCACAGGTAGATTGCTGCCAAACTACGGGTGTTGCTGTAGTAATCACATATATGCGGCTTAATTAAATTGAAAGGATCCCCCCCTAAAAAAATAAAAGTAATTGTGACTTAATATACGTAAATGGACAATTGAGGCTTGATTCTCAATTTCAACTTAACACACACAGGAAGATTGCTGCCACACCGTGGGTATTTCTGCAGTAATCGCATTTATATGCTTCTCAGTTATATATGTTAGGTACCAAATGCAACTTCAGATTGCTATTTGTAAAGATGTAGATGTGATTACCAAATAAATTCACAGAAGTATTGCCCAACTTCAGGTGAGACAAATTTTGCCTACATTTTAACGCTGCATGCGGAGACAGCGTTTAAACCAAAGTTTTTGGATGAATCAGCTTCGACTCTCTGATCCAAAGCTCGATTCGCTCAATACTAGTTAACACCATTAAAAAAAAAGACACCCAAAAAATGGAATAAAAATATCCAAAAGTTATATGCACCTCAGAATGATACCAATAAGAACTATATCTTACCCCACAAACAACAAGCCCTCACACCACTCTTTTAACGGAAAACACACCCTGGTGGCATAATGAAGTAGAGGGGTCAAGGTTATTAACTTTGGGATGTAGGAAAGAGGGAGTTAAAAGTTTTGGCCTGCTTCTGTTAACCTTAGTGTGTCATCTGCTGACCATTGAAACAAACAGCAATGGCACATGTGGTCATCTCATTAAAGGTACGTGCTTCCTGTCTTTGCTCTGTAGTGTCCCGCCATGCCTGTTCTGCTAGGTTTATTTTCTTAGGTATTTTCTTTTTACTTTCCATTATCATGGCATTATGTAAATACACATACCCAGCTCTAGAGTACGGAAATTGTGTACACACAGAGTTATGCAGTATGCATGTTATACATGCACACAGCTCTGCAGTACACATATTATACACACAGCTTTGCAGCACACACATTATACATACACACAAGCACTATCTATCTATCGATATATATATATATATATATATATATATATATATATATATATATATATATTTGTGTGTGTGTGTGTGTGTGTGTATGTATGTATGTTCCGCGATCACTCAAAAACGCAACCATCGATTTCAACGAAACTTGATATACACATCCGTTGCTACCTGGAAAGAAATCTTGTCGGGTCACAGCTCTCTAGGACGTACCGCTTCTGAGATATTCACAAACAATTACCTGTATTAGCAAATACAAGCCTGCAAGTCTTTCTCTTCATATCCAAATTGCCATACACATGGTCACATGTCCCTTATCAGCCAATAGAAGTTCGCAGGTCCTTAGTCACATACACACAGTTTTAATCCAGGTTTCCATAACAACCCAGCCATTATTCTTCACTGCTGTAGGTCAGCTTTAGGCTAGGTCTACACCACGACAATAAATCGCACGACACATAGGGCACAACTACACTGCTACTTGGTGTCGCACTGCGTCATGTGACATGGCGCGACTGCGACATGACAGTTGCAAAAAATCTATCCAAGATGGATTTTTCTGCGACTGTCGTGTCACAGTCGCCACATGTCACATGTCGCAGTGCAATACCATAGACTACCATTATAAAAATTGTTGCGCAACATTGGTGCAACATCAATGTTGCGTGACAATTTTTATAATGATAGTCTATGGTGTTGCATTGCGACATGTGACATGCAGCGACTGCGACACGACAGTCGCATGAAAATCCATCACATGTCGCAGTACGACACCATAGCCTATCATTATAAAAATTGTTGAGACAAAATGACGTGCGACACATGTCATCGTGTAGCCCTAGCATTAAAGGGGCAGGGTGCTGTGGAGGACACTGTTAAAGGGGCGGGCACTGTGGAGGTCACTGTTAAAGAGGAGTTCACTGTGGATGTTACTGTTAAGGGGGCAGGCCGCTGTGGAGGTCACTGTTAAAGGGGCTAACACTGTGGAGGTCACTGTTAAGCGGGCAGGGGCCACTATGAAAGGGGCAACTGCTGTGGAGGTCACTGATAAGGCAGCAGGGTACTGTGAGGTCACTGTTAAGGCAGCGGGGTACTGTGGAGGTTACTGTTAAGGGGGCTGGCCCCTGAGGAGGTCACTGTCAAGGGAGTGGGGTGCTTTGAAACTTACTGTTAATGAGGGGGGCTGCTGTGAAGGTCAAAGTTAAGGGGATGGGATGCTGTTGAGGTCCCATTTTAAAGTGGCGGGGCACTGTGGGGGGGTCAGTGTTAAGGGGTGAAGGACTGTGGAGTTCACTGTTAAAGGGGCGGGGTGCTGTAGAGGTTACTGTTATGGGGGATACTGTCGATATCTTTTAATGACACAAACAAACATTAAATAAAATAGCTGAAATATACCCATGCAAAGCTGGGTCCTTCTGCTAGTCTATATATATATATATATATATATATATATATATATATATATATAGATATATATATATACACACAGACAATGTTTGTGGAACCACTGTGCCAACTAACCAGTTTGATTTTGGGTTAGTCTTGAGGGAGATATCCCAGCGGTCCCTGTATTTTCACCATTTAACCCCTATACAGGGATTTGGACGTCACTGTAGGGAATCACCAGGCTGCTACTTTTTGGAATAGTCCCGATATAGTTGGCAGCTGACATATAAAGGTCAAAGACTCCAGTGCAACACATCGGAGGCACAGACAAAGGACACAGTGTTCATAATTCAAGTCCACAAGAAGCTTGGAGTTGAGTTAATAAAACAATGGCAAAAAGTTGACATATGTGACACGGTAGGTCAATTCCCGCACAGAAAAAAATCCACAACGTGTACATGAGAATTGTCTATTCTCGTTCCTTTGCCAGTACTGTATTATACTAGGAATCCACGTGGTAAAACTGTGCATAATCCACATGTGCAGGTACCACAAGGAAAGAGTCAAGGAGGTCTGGCACTGCTGGATCCTGACTGTGGAGAATGAGGCTGATGCTTTTTTGCTAAATGGTGCATCTGACAGTCCAAAAAATATGGTATATTGTTAGAAATGTATTATCACCGTGACCATACTAACCTGCAGAATAAGGTTGCCATGTCATATTAACCGCATAGTGAACACCATAAAAATGAAACCCAAGCAACAATTGCGTTTTTTCTATTTCACCATGGGGAGATGACCGGTGCTGAACTGGTCAGTGCCGATTTCTTCCGAAAGTCAGGCAGGGGACTCCACTGTTTGGCGTCCCCTGCAAGTGCTGCGATTGGCTGGAACAACGCTCCAGCCAATGGCAGCGCTATAGCTGCACAGGAAACGGGTGAACCTCCCTCCATGCAGCCATTCTAGCTGGTGACTGCATGCAGAGAGGTTCTGTGCTTCTTTGTGCTGCTTGTTGGCTTGCTGGGACTTGTGGTGCACCACCACTGCGATTTGAACTTTTCCTGCTGAAAGAAGAAAAGAAGAAAAACATCTGGAATTGCTGCACTGATTTTTTTTTTCTCATTTGCAGCTGTTCTAGATCCCTAAACCACCCTTCAACCCTGTCTGCCCCCCTACTGTCCGCCCCCTAGATCAAAAGGTGCAAAGCAGCAGGAGACAGGTAGACCTACAACTTTCACGTCTCTTGCGGGACGCTAATCTTATAGACCAATGGCGGGCAGTCAACTCGGAGGGGCAGGAATTTACCTACTTCTCCGCTGCCCATAGATCGTGGTCACATATAGACTACCTCTTGGTCAGCGGAGAATACTCAGGCCAGTTTGTCGACCCCACTGTTGAAGACCTTGTGATCTCTGATCATGCCCCAGTGTCGATCCTGTTTCTTCGAAAGCTACCCAGGGGCTCTGATTTTCGATGGAGGTTCCCCTCCTGGTTAGCGAGAGATGAAAATTTTTGCGACATGCTTCAGAGTTGGTGGCTGGAGTACAAACAGGAAAATGAGAAGACGGCTTCCCCACATTTATTATGGGATGCTGGGAAAGCTGTTCTCAGGGGGAAAATCATGCAATATGTATATAACAAAAAGCGTGAGGCTAAACAAAAACTCACTCAGCTAGGAGAGGCTCTGAGGTTGGCTTACACAGCTCTTCAGAGCAATCTCTCATATACATCACAAAAGACCTGGCAACAAGCCAAACAGGCGTATGATGCATGGGTGCTCCACTGGGAACAGTTAGCTCAATCCAAATGGGAGGCACGCTTATTTAGATACGACAATAAAGCCGGGAGTCTACTGGCCAGATTAGCAAAAGGTAGGAAGAATCAAGCTAATATCTTACTGCTCAAAAACGAGAGAGGTGAGGCACATTCCCATCCTAAAATGATAAACGACATCTTTCAAAAGTTTTATGCCAAACTGTTTACAGCTTCGGGTTGCCAAGC
Organism: Bufotes viridis; assembly: GCA_033119425.1. NCBI lineage: Eukaryota > Metazoa > Chordata > Amphibia > Anura > Bufonidae > Bufotes > Bufotes viridis. The sequence goes on along the minus strand of CM065591.1, from coordinate 457,002,084 downwards.
CGTTAAACTCAAGGAGTAGTTGAGTGAAGCCACCATGCCACAAATTTCGGAAGAAGACAGAACTTTACTGAACACCCCACTTACTAATGAGGAAGTCCTTAGCACTATCCAAAATCTGACATTGGGAAAGGCCCCGGGACCCGATGGGTTCACCGGGGAATTCTACCGTATTTTGGCACAAAAAAATGCTCCCACACTTACCCATATATATAATAGCTACATGCAGGGAGACGGCATCCCCTCCCAAACTAACACAGCGTATATAAAAGTCCTGCAGAAACCGAACAAATATCCGATACTACCCTCCTCGTACCGTCCGATCTCACTGATAAATGTTGACCTCAAAATTGTCTCCAAAATATTGGCAGACATGTTAGCGACGGTGTTACCTCGGGTAATTGCTAAAGATCAAGTGGGCTTCATTCAGGGTAGATCGGCAGTCACAAACATCCGCAAAGTCGCATCTTTATCTCTGGACGGGATAAAGATGCGCCCTTCGGCCCATCCATCCTCAGCCATAATAGCCATAGATGCTGAAAAGGCGTTTGACAATGTGGGCATCCGTGGCCCCTTTCGGACATATATATCGGCATTGTACCCAAACCCTCAGGCTAGAATTCACACGTCTGGCTTTTTCTCTGTGCCCTTCACCCTAGGCAAAGGCACCCGACAAGGATGCCCACTATCGCCTTTACTGTTTAACTTGGCTATTGAACCCCTGTCCCGCAAATTAAATGTCAGTAATAATATAGAAGGAATTCACGTAGGAGCCACCACCGTCAAACATGCCATATACGCCGATGATTTACTGTTATTTCTGGAAAACCCTGGGAGGGACTTAACTCATGCCTTCTGAGTTTTGGAAGACTTTGGCAAAGTGTCTGGGTACAAGGTGAATCCCGCTAAGTCTGAACTCCTAGCCTTGAATAGCCAGAGGCGTTGCCTCTCCAGTTCGCATCTAGATGTACCCATTCATATAGCAGCGCAGTCAATAAAATACTTAGGAATTCACATCGGCAACAGACCAGAATCCTTATATACACTAAATTACCCCCCACTGTTTGAAAAGATCCTGGCAGACCTGGAAAGATGGAAAGCATATCCACTCTCATTAAATGGCAGATGCCACCTCATAAAAATGATGTGTACGTCTAAATTGCTTTACCCCATCCAAAACATTCCCCTACTTATTAAACACACTGATATAAATAAACTGGAGGGGGCTTTCCGTTGTTTCTTATGGAAGGGCGGGAAGCCTAGAATACCCCTTACCAAAATGTAACTTCCCGTTCAGAAAGGTGGTTTAGCGTTTCCTCACCTACGCCTATACAACTTAGCTAGCTTATTTAGACACTGCAGAGACTGGCTCAATGCCACAGCTTTCTTCTCTAACCCGGGATTGGAGTCCCAGCTGGTGCAACCATGGGATGTAGGGGGCGCTACTCCATACCAAACTGTCATTGGTTCCTCCCCTAGTGAAATCCAGCCTGCTAATCAGGGATACACTCGCGACATGGAAGGAGGTATGCAAAATATGTGACCACCCTTTCCTGCTATCTAAGTGTATGCCACTTTGGGGACATCCAGAGTTTATTCCAGGGTTGGATTTCCAATATTTTAGTAAGTGGAGAGCAAGTGGAGTTAAAACCATTACTGACATCTGGGACAACCAAAATAAAAGACTCTACACATACGAGGAAATCGCTACAAAATATAATCTTCAACATGCCATTGCTTACGCACAACTTAAAGGGTTTCTAGGGGATAGATTACGCTCCCCAGCGGGAATCATGAGCTCAACTGTCCTCGATCGATTGATAGGGCTTGATAGGAAATAAAAACCCCTTTCTGAATTGTATTTGATATTGAGGGAGATCAAGCAACGCCCAGTCGCTGGACGTCTCTTCCAGCTTTGGAAGAAAGACTTCCCCCAAATGGACATAGATAGTGTAATCCTACCGGGTTGGTTAAGGATCAGACAATTAGTGATTAACAAGGGGTGGAGGGAGTCACAATTCAAAAAATTACATAAAGCGATTTACAGTTTTCAATACTCTAGTCATGCCCGTGATCCTTCTAGGTTAACAAATTGCCCAAAGTGTCGCCTGAAAGGCTCAGACATGATTCATGGGCTGTGGTCCTGCCCGGCTATGGAAAAAATTCTGGAGGATGGTTAGACATCAACTTAAAACCCACCTGAAGGTTGAAATCCCTCTAACTCCAGATCTCATTTTTTGCCACGCCCTTACACAAAAGATACCTATTGCTCCAGTTACCCAGATAGCTATCCTAGCAGCTAAGCAATGTCTTCTCTAGAAATGGCTACAACCCACCACCCCATCGGCACAGGAGGTGTTCCAACATATCAAAAAATGTTTTGATATGGAGCGGTTGGAAATCAAACAATCCAAAGTTATAGCAGTCAAAGTATTCTTTGGTAAATGGGAAACCTTTATTCTCACAACATAGTCTGATAGGGAACTCCCCAGCCTATACTGTCATGATAGTACAACTACGTGTACATTGCTACCAGTCATTTTACTATGTAACCAGTATTTTGCACTACTGTCAGCCTATACTGTCATAATAGTACAACTACGTGTACATTGCTACCAGTCATTTTACTATGTAACCAGTATTTTGCACTACTGTATTAATGTGTATTTTTATATTATTTGTGAAAAACCAAATAAAGAAAAAAAAAATAATATACAAACTTTGTGAGAGTAGCTCCGGGTACACCCACAAGTTCCGCATTTACAAAGGGAACGATTCTCGGATAGAACCCCCATAATGCCCCCCCATCCTAGTTGTTAGTGGGAAGATTGTGTGGGACTTACTGCACCCACTGCTGGATAAGGGTTACCACCTCTATGTGGATAACTATTATAGCAGCATACCCCTATTCATGTCCCTAACTGCCAGAGGTACTGTGGCTTGCAGCACAGTGCGCAAAAATCAGACAGGCCTCCCCAGATCCCTGGTAGGGCAACCACTGAGAATGGGTGAAAGTAGGGCTCTCCTCCATGAGAACATGCTGGTGGTTAAATACAAGGACAAGAGGGACGTCCTTGTACTGACCACCATTCACACTAACACCAGTTCCCCTGCTCCTGTACGAGGTACCACAACCACTACCCCCAAACCAGTTTGTATCCTGGGCTACAGACACATGGTAGGGGTGGATCTTTCAGATCAACTTCTGAAGCCCTACAGTGCCACACGAAAAACTAAAGTGTGGTACAAAAAACAGGCTGTACACATTGTACAGATCGCAATGTGCAATGCGTACGAGCTATTTCAATCTGCAGGCCACACAGGAACTTTCCTTCAGTTCCAATTTTTCAAAGCCAGGCCGGGGAGGGTCCCAGTACTTTTGGAAGTCATGGTGCCAGTGTTGTACAAGGGCAACATTTTCCAGGTCAAGTCCCTTAGCAGGGCTGGGACAAGGTCCACCACCAACAGAGGCTGAGCTGCCCAAGTGCGCCCCCCCCCCCCCCAACTTGTGGAGTCTTTACTAAATACTGTTGTAATCACACATAAATATGCACAGTTTAATGTATCAATTAATGACGCACTGTTATGGAGGATCTGTGGATGACATTGTTATGGGGGGGATCTGTGGATGACACTGTTATGGGGGATCTGTGGATGACATTGTTATGAAGGGGATCTGTGGATGACACTGTTATGGGGGATCTGTGGATGACACTGTTATGGGGCGGATCTATGGATGAAACTGTTATGGGGGGGGGGGATCTATGGATGACACTGTTATGGGGTAATCTGTGGATGACACTGTTATGGGGGATCTGTGGATGACACACTGTTATGAAGGATCTGTGGATGACAATGCTATGGGGATCTGTGGATGACACACTTATGGGGATCTGTGGACAACACTGTTATGGGAGATCTATGGATGACACTGTTATGGGGGATCTGTGGATGACACACTGTTATGGGGGATCTGTGGATGACACACTGTTATGGGGGATCTGTGGAGGACACTGTTATGGGGGATCTGTGGATGACGCATTGTTATGGGGGGATCTGTGGATGACACTGTTATGGGGGATCTGTGGATGACACACTGTTATAGGGGATCTGTGGATGACACACTGTTATGGGGGATCTGTGGAGGACACTGTTATGGGGGATCTGTGGATGACACTGTTATGGAGGATCTGTGGATGACGCATTGTTATAGGGGATCTGTGGATGGCACTGTTATGGGGGATCTGTGGATGACACACTGTTATGGGGGATCTGTGGATGACACACTGTTATGGGGGATCTGTGGAGGACACTGTTATGGGGATCTGTGGATGACGCATTGTTATGGGGGATCTGTGGATGGCACTGTTATGGGGATCTGTGGATGACACACTGTTATGGGGGATCTGTGGATGGCAGTGTTATGGATTGTGACTCACAATGGATATTGGGGGCCAGCAAATTACAAGGAAGGCGGGGGTGGGGATGATTGATAACATACATATCTAAATGGCTGGGGGTGAGGGCTTGACTTGAGCATCTACTGATCAGAGCATTAGAATAGCAGGAATAAATAACATCTAAATGTCTGGTGGGGTAGATGGGGGTAGGACAAGGGCTGATGGGGGAAGGGGGACTGGGTTAGATAATCTATACTGACATACATATGACACACATATATACTGACATACATATGACACACACATATACTGACATACATATGACACACACATACATACTGACATACATATGACACACACATACTGACATACATATGACACACACATACTGACATACATATGACACACATACATACTGACATACATATGACACACATACATACAGACATACATATGACACACACATATATACTGACATACATATGACACACACATATATACTGACATACATATGACACACACATATATACTGACATACATATGACACACACATATATATTGACATACATATGACACACACATATATACTGACATACATATGACACACACATATATATTGACATACATATGACACACACATATATACTGACATACATATGACACACACATATATACTGACATACATATGACACACACATATATACAGACATACATATGACACACACATACATACTGACATACATATGACACACACATATATACTGACATACAAATGACACACACATACATACTGACATACATATGACACACACATATATACTGACATACATATGACACACACACACATACTGACATACATATGACACACATACATACATACATACATACATACATACAGACATACATATGACACACATACATAAAAACACACAATATGCACATTACATTACTGCCATTCCATTCCCTTTAACCCCTTACATTTTCTGCACATACAGTCTCTGGTGACTTGGAGGGAGAGGCAGGCTGCAGAGTATTCCTCCTCCTCCTTCTCTGTCCCGACGCTGCTCTTCTCTCTGTGCTGGGGGAGGGGGTTGTGAATCTCTGGTGCACACACAGGCAGGAAGTCAGGGGCTGGGGAAGGTACGGAGCTGCAGCACACTGCACTAGACTGAGGGAGGGAGGAAGAACACCACTAGGGGGCGCAGGACCGGCTGTTACAGCAGCAGAGCGCAGAAATGGATGCTCTGCTGCTAATACAGCTACACGGCAGCAGCAGGGACTTGGTGAGAGTGGCCTTGCCTGCGCCCTGAGGCTTGAGCGCCCTGAGGCTGGAGCCTCCTCAGCCTCTGTGTCCGCCCGGCCCTGTCCCTTAGACAGCAAGGAAGGGAAGGACCCAAAAAAGAAGCAGGGTATGTTCCAAAAGGGGGATAAGGAAAGACACCATTTACCCCTGCAAAACCTGCCCTGAAAAACCTGGGTGTGCATGCAGGAGTGTTTTCAAATCTACTACTCATCCATGGAGTATTAATTTAATTTCATCCATGATGTACCCTGTAGTTTTACCACCTTATATCTCTGATTTAGTCCACATAGCTTACGGATCCACTCTTTACCAACCACTACATATTCATTTCTATGAAACACCTGTTAGGACAAAAGTGCCCTTTCCACCCCTTAAAATGTTCGTACGGGGGTGCTCTTTCCAAAGTGGGGTCACGTCTTGGGGTTTTTCATTTCTGGGAACCACAGGAATTTGTTAAATGTGACATGGCACCTAAAATCCATGTCTGCCAATTCAGGCCTGCCAGCAAAATCCATATTTTGATGTTTGCCTGCAGTGCACCCATACAGCAGGCTACAAGCACATATGGGGTGTTTCCTGAATAAGAAGAAAATAGGGAACACATACTTCGGTGCATTTTCTCCTTTAACCCCTTGTGAAAGTGAAAAATTGGAGTCTGCTAGTAATTTTTCATTTTCACAAATGTGTGCTTTGAAATCCTTTAACAAGGGTTTCTGTCTTCTGTGAGACACCTGTTTTCTGAAAGGGCCCTTTCCACCACTTAAAATGTTCGTATGGGGGTGCTGTTTCCAAAGTGGGGTCACTTCTTGGGGTTTTTTATTTCTGGGGACCTCAGGAATCTTTTAAATGTGACATGGCACCTAAAATCAATGCCAATTCAGGTCAGGGGGTTTCCACTGTAGGGCCACCTCAATGTCTTCATATGCGACATAGCTTCCAATTACCATTCCAGCTAAATCCACTCTCCAAAAGCCATATGGTGCTCCTTCCAATCTGAAGCCTGCTGTGCACCCAAACATCAGTTTTTGAGCACATATGGGGTGTTTCTGTAAACTCCAGATTCAGGGTAATAGATTTTGAGTTTTATTTGGCTGTTAACCCTTGATGTGTTGCAGAAAAAAAAGATTAAAATTTAAAATCTGCTAAAATAAAAAGTGAAATTTTGAAATTTCATTCACATTTTCCTTTAATTCTCGTGGGGCACCTAAAGGGTTAACAAAGTTAGCAAAATCAGTTTTGAATACCTTGAGGGGTGTAGTTTTAAAAATGGGGTGATTTATGGGTGGTTTCTAATATGTAAGCCCCACAAAGTGACTTAATAACTGAACTGGTCCTTAAAAAATTGGGTTTTGGAAATTTTCTTAAAAATTTTAAGATTTGCTTCTAAACTTCTCAGTAGAGATGAGTGAATCGAAGCTGGCGAAGTGGAATTCGATCCGAATTCCTCACACTTCGTGGTAACGAATGGCATTTTTTCCGAAAATGGCTGCTGCACGTGTGAGGACATGGAGCAAGGAACTCTGGGCAGGCGGGATTACCTATAATGGCATGCATGCAGCCAATCCGCAGCCAGCCCTGTGATGTCACAGCCCTATAAATAGACTCAGCCATCTTGGATTCTGCCATTTACCAGTGTACTTAGTGCAGGGAGTGACGTCTGCAGGCGCTAGGGACAGTGTTAGAAAAAACGTCATTTTGCTAAAAAAAGAAACATTTACAAGTGCAGGGAAAGTGCTAAAAAAAATAAACATTTACAAGTGCAGGGAAAGATTACTCAAGGTGTAGGGAAAGGATAGGGAGGAATCATTCTGCAGCATTTATGTTGAACAGGGTTGGGTAGGGGAGGTTACAGCCTGGGTAATCTGATTACACCTTGATGCACTGACTGGTGATCCAAATTGCCATTATACAGCTCTGTAATTCCAGCAAACCGTTCTTATTAGGGTGCAAGTGCTGTTTGATACAGCCATTAACAGGGTTTATTACAAGGAAATATTTCTACATTATTTGCCCTTGTGTTCTAAAGCATTTTTAGGCTTGTATTATTGGAAAAAAGGGCTTATTAGCCGTTGTGTGGTGAATTGCTAAAATAACAGCCCTTTTTGTCGTGTATTAGTGGAAAAAGTGAAATATATTTGCCGCTCAGCGGTGCAGTTATCTGTTGTAAAGCCTTTTGTGGCGTGTAGTAGGTGGGGGAAAAAAAGGGCTTCGCTGTTGTGTGGTGAAGTGAGAAAATTACAGACGTTTTTGGGGTGTTTTAAATTCCTTTTTTATTTTTTATTTTTTTTTGATCTAACAGTATGTCAGACCAAGAAGTGCCAGGCCCTGCACTTCGAGAGGCCTGAGCTCCCAGTGTAAGATAGCGGTCGTGTGACCAGCAACCCAGCGGTTCTTGAGTGGTTGACTCGATCTTCGACTTCGTCGCGAGTGACATCAGACACCCCCAGCCAAGAGTCAGTGGGCTCGTCAGACACAACACTGTCTGTCCTTTTCAATACAACCAGCACACTCCTGAAATACTCTGTGCTGCTGGGGACCCTGCTCTTTCGACCTTGAAACTCTTAGGCCCCTTTCACACAGGCGAGAAATCCGCCCGGGTGCAATGCGTGACGTGAACACATTGCACCTGCACTGAATCCTGACCCTTTCACTTGTGGAGATGAGCGGTGATTTTCACGCATCAATTGTTCTATATTCTGTGTTTTTCGCGTAACGCAGGCCCCATAGAAATGAATGGGGCTGCGTGAAAATTTGCATAGAATCTGCAAGCAAGTGCAGATGCAATGCGATTTTCACCCATGGTTGCTAAGGAGATGATGTTAGTAAATTGATTAACGTCGATTTACTGTATTATTTTCCCTTGGTTATAAAGGAAAATAATAACATTCTTAATAGAGAATGCTTAGTAAAATGTGGATTGTGGGGTTAAAAAACAAAAAAAATTAACTCACCTCATCCACTTAATCGCGCAGCCGACATCGTCTTTTTTTTTTTTCTTTCAGGACCTGCAAAAGGACCTTTGATGATGCAATCTCTCTCACCACTAGTGTTGAGCGAACAGTTCGAGCATCGTTCGGGTTCGTACCGAATTTTGGGGTGTCCGGGACCCGAACCCGGACATTTTCAAAAACGTTCGGTTCGGGTTCGGTGTTCGTCGATTACTTCCCGCTTTCTGAAGGGCTGCACAGCAGCCAATCAGCTAGCCTTTTACTTCTTGCCCTAAGAGCCCATCACAGCCATGCCTACTAATGGCATGGCTGTGATTGGCCAAGTGCAGCATGTGACCCAGCCTCTATTTAAGCTGGAGTCACGTAGCGCCGCACGTCACACTGCTCTGATTAGTGTAGGGAGAGGACGCAGCTTCTGTCAGGGCGAGATTAGGCAGGTTAAAGTTAGCAACAGCACCTAATGAACGGATCGATCTACAGCTGAGAATCATTGAACTTCTGCTAGTTACTTGCTCGCTGGTTTTTAGGCTGCACAGAGCGTTTTTTTGTCACTTATTTTCTGGGTTGATCGGCGGCCATTTTGTGACTTGTGGTGCACCAGAAGAAGCTGCCACCAAGTCCATCAATCCATCAATACTAGTTTTTTTTTTTTTTTGCTATATCCTACATCAGGGGCTTGGCTGTGCTAATTGTCACCCCTAGAAACTCAGGAAAGAAATTTCTATATTTTATTAAGGGGTTAAATACAATTGCCCAAATACCAATCCCCTAAATCTGGTGTTCCAGCTTTGGCTAGACAAGTATAATACTGTCTGCTGTCTGGCAAAGGATAGATTATTTTCTGGGGTTAAATTCAATTGCCAAAATAGCAATACCATAAATCAGTGGTTTCAGCTGTGGCTGGCAAAATAGAATAGTGTCCGAGGTAACGCACACACGTACAGGACGCACGTACACGATTCTTGAATAGTTGTATTATCGCGATAATAAAACTAACAGTGTAAAGTTGACTGTATTGCTCTAAGTTATATTCGCGTACGAATGTAACTTCTATTACAGCACACCAATACTAAAACTGACTAAGAGACAGCTTTAAGTTCTATTCGAACGCGATTGCAACTTTGGAACTTAAAGTGGTGTACGATTTTAAAAGTTGAGTACTAAAAAGTTTGAATCGCAATGCGATTCTTATGTATTTGCTTAATCGCATTGCGATTACAACTTTGAGCTACCGATCACCATGGGAACGCCTCCTCCAGTAGAATGTACTGTCGGATCTGAGAATTAAGTTGAAATCGCAATGCGATTATTAGATATCTGCTTAATCGCATTGCCGTTTCAACTTAGCATTGCTAAATAATTCCATCCATATTGGTTAACTTACTGACTCAGTAAGTTAACGATATGGATGGAATTATTTAGCAATGCTAAGTTGAAATCGCAATGCGATTAAGCAAATATATAAGAATCGCATTGCGATTTCAACTTAATTCTCAGATCCGACAGTACATTCTACTGGAGGAGGCGTTCCCATGGTGTACGTTAGCTCAAAGTTGTAATCGCAATGCGTTTATTGCGGTATATTATTCCTCTGGGTCTTTTACAGCCTTTTTAGTGCCCAAAAGTTCGGGTCCCCATTGACTTCTATGGGGTTCGGGTTCGGGATGAAGTTCGGGTTGAGTTCGGATCACGAACCCGGACATTTTCCGGAAGTTCGGCCGAACCTCTCGAACCCGAACATCCAGGTGTTCGCTCATCTCTACTCACCACATGGTGCGCGCGGTGATGTCAGCACAAGTACTGCTGAATGAAGATAGAAGAATCCTTCATCAAAAGTCCTTTTGCAGGTCCTGAAAGAAGACGATGCACGGCTGCACGATCAAGTGGATGAGGTGAGTTAATTTTTTTATTTCTTAACCACTCAATCCACATTTTACTAAGCATTCTGTATTAAGAATGCTATTATTTTCCCTAATAACTATGTTATAAGGGAAAATAATAAAATCTACAGAATACCGAACCCAAACCCGAACTTTTGTGAAGAAGTCCGGGTTCGGGTCTGGGTATCAAACATTCAGATTTTTTTTACGTGCGTGCAAAACGCATTAAAACACATTGCACTCGTGCGGAAAAATCTTGCGATTTCCAGCAACGCACCAGCATCCTATCCGGCCCTCACACGCAACACCCGTGTGAAAGAGGCCTTAGTCCACAATCTTTACCAAGATCAGCACACTCCTCTGAAATACTCTGCACTGCTGAGGAATCTTGCTCCTTTCACTCTCAGTGTGTGATATGCTACTCATCTTTTTTATTTTTATTTAAAAAGTATTTAAAATTTAAATAACATGTGAACATGCAGGAATAATATACGTCCTAGAATGTCCCTGTTACCTTCAATACGTGGGCAGGACTTTAAGAAAATTAAATCATAAGGCTTGGTAGTTTTCTCCTTAGTTTCTTCCCTAAAGGGGTACAGCCAATCATCAGTAAGTGGGTGGGGAGAGCAGGAGCTCCTGAAGAACCATGATTCTTCTCAGGCAGCCATGACTCTTTTCCAGGCTTGGGCTGCAATGATTATAAATCTGGTCCTCAGTGCAGTATGCTGGCAGCCCACTGTATATGCAGTAGCATTATGCATCTTCTATTTCAAAAGTTGTGTGTGGTGTTTGGTAGGGGGTGGAATTGCCTTAGTAAAGTAGAGTGAACTGTTTGTACTAACATCAGCCTCATCCTTGTGTGCATCAACATCTGCATTATCACAGTACCACCTTGTTTTAAAAAGCACTGGGACCCCTGACTTCAAAACTCATCTTCACCAAGGGCACCCCAACTTCCACCAAGCAGGAGAAACCCCAAACCAGGAAATGCCCAAAGGGATGAACATTGTGCTCTTCCTATCACTGAACGGCCTAGGGGAGCGTTTGATTAGTTTATACTTGAGTTATTTGGTCAGTTTTGGCCCCGTGACTGCCCAAATAAGTAAAGTGTGCAGTGATTCTAAGAGCGACCCCTGTCATCTGCATGTCATACTGACTCACAGTATTATTTCACTACCACAGCAGACTCCCTATGCGTGTTACTGCAAGGCACAGTGTTCTAGACCACTATAAAGGCTCTCTGCAGCAAGGAAATAGACTTTTTTTTAACGAAAGTTGCCACGAATATATTCAGATCGAACCAAATTTTTTCTAAAAAATTCGGCGAATCGGTGATTCGAATCATCTCTACTTCTAAGGTCCCAAAAAAATAAAATATCATTTTCAAAATGATCCAAACATGAAGTAGACATATGGGGAATGTAAAGTAATAAATATTTTTGAAGTTATTACTATCTATTATAAAAGTAGAGAAATTGAAATTTGGAAATGTTTTCAATTTTTTTGTAAATTTGGTATTTTTTATAAATAAAAATAAAATATTTTGACTCTAATTTACCAGTGTCATGAAGTACAATATGTGACCAGAAAACAATCTCAGAATGGCCTGGATATGTTACAGTTATCACCACATAAAGTGGCACGTGTCAGATTTGCTAAAAATGGCCTGGTCCTTAAGGTGAAAAATAGCTGTGTCCTGAAGGGGTTAAAAAGTACAAGTACTTAACCCATACAAAAGAAGCCCATATAGGGCTATGTCAAAATATAAAAATGATGGCCTTTGGAAGGAACAATCGAAAACTTTTTTGACAAAATTGGCTTGGTCCTCAAAGGGTTCAACAATTAACTTATCAGAACTGATATAGAAAATGTACTAATCTTTACTAGGATCTTTTTTCTATTTATTTTTTGCTGAAAACAAATGACTTCTTTAACACACCCTCAAGCTGTTTTACCAAACATCCTTCCATCCCCCTCTAGGTGCTCCTCATTATATATATCCTGTTCTTTGTAGATGTAATTATGCTATTAGGGAAATTTGACGAATGAATACCCATATGCATGAATGAAAACTTTGAGAAAATCCTTCTCCCCATTGTGTTCAATCCCTGTGAAAACATTGGAACATCTTGTTCTATAAACACATTCATTTTCTGGATAATCATTGAGTCTAAGGTGGTTTGCTTCCTTTATGTAGGTCAATGATAAATAACTCATTAGAAGCTCTTCCTCAGAAGTTATGCGCCCAGATGCCATATATCAACTGGATGTAAGTTATAATACAATTAAAATGTATTGATTGATACAATTTGGACTGTTTTACATTTATTCCATATTAGTGGACTTTTCCTTAAATAAAAAAAATATATATATAAATAATTGAAGCGGTTGTCCAAGATAACTAAACATCTTAAACAAGCCCCAGATGGTCAAAAATAAAAAATCATTCTGTACTTACCTCTTTCTCCGGCACCATTCTCTGCATGACCGTTCCGCCTGCTACTGCTTTTTTACACACTGCAGCATTGACATGCAGGTATAAGGCTCATGACCGCTGCAGCCAATCGCTGTTCTCAGCAGTCACATGCCATATACCTGCATGTCACCACTGCAGTCTGTAAACAAGCAGTAGTGGAAGGACCAGTGGAAAGAGAATGGCACCAGCAGAAAGAGGCCTTATTCACACGTCAGTCATTTTTCTTTCCAGAATCACGGTCCGTTTTTTTGCGGATCTGTGTTTCTGCAAAATTCTTCCGTTTTTGTTTTTTGCTGTCTCTGTATACCTTCCGTGTTTCCGTATATCTGCAAAAATCTGGAAGAACAAGAAAAAAAAAAGATGTTGCCAGGGTAACTTTTCATTTCCTGTGGATCCGTAATTACGGATCCGCAAATATGGATGACATGCGGATGACTTTTGTAACCTTTCCGCATGTCTTCCGGATTTATGCGGATCCATTCACTTCAATAAGGCTACGGTCCGCAATCTGCGGACAATAGTAGGACATGCTTTACTTTTTTTACGGTTCCACATTGCGGAAATGAAAGGATTTTCGGATGCGGAGAGCATACGGAATGCTCTCCGCTTCTTTTGCGGACCCATTGAAATGAATGGGTCCGCATATCTTCCGCATTATTTCCGCATTTTTGTGGAAATAATGCGGAAAAAAATACGGACGTGTGAATTAGGCCTCAAGCATAATATAATTTAAATTTTAGACCATTTGGGGGCTTGTCCGAGATTTTTTTTTATTTCGGACAACCCCTTTAATTACCCTTCATTACAAATGTCAACCTTAGTGCTGACGACACATAAACTTATCCAGAAAAAGATATTGATGACCTATCCTCAGGAAAGCTCATCAATATCAGATATACTGAGGATAGGTCATCATAATCTTTCCTGGATAATCCGTTCAAAGAATCACTGAGACAGAGAACAATCAAAAGGTTTGATCAGTGGAGTTTGAGCACTGATTGAGCACAATCACTAGAACAAAGGGAGATAAGTGCTTGGATTTCGCCCTCTCTCTCCTCTGCAGGGGATGGAATCAGGACGGACCCATCGACTTTCTATTGAGCCCGTCTCCTGCAGCGTGAAGAGAGATCACAATATGTGACCACTTCTGTTTCCATGTTCTAGCAACCAGTGGGGCTTTCAGCGCTCAAACCCCACCCCCATCAAAACCTTTGATATGTCAAAAGCTTATGTACTGCATGTATTATGTATAATCATTTCTATGGTTCTATGCACGCATCTTTTCTTTGCAGATCCATGTGCCTCATCCAAAAATCTCAGCGTAGGTCCTATTCCTCTCTATATTTGCTGATAATAGCTCTTCCTATTGATGGAAATTAGGAAAATATGGAATGCACATGGAAACTATGTGGATTTTTGCAGATACTGTTTTTGTGGACAAAATTAGGAACACTGCCATGTGCATGCATTTAGCGACATCACCACATGTTTTTTTAATAGCAACACATCTATTCATGGGAAATGTCTGATATTAAAGTTCTCCACCATTCACTTGAATTAAGATGAGCTGCTATACCAGACACATAAATGTGGTGCTTTTTCTAAAAAAGAATATATATGGAAATCGCTTTGAAAGATGGTTCCAAGAGCTGAGACTCCAACACTAATAACTTGAAATAAGGAGACAGGGGAGCTCTTCTACTCTCTACCCCTTCATGCATAATCACATACGTGTACGGAATTATCCGTAATGGTTTCTATGGAACGAGCTCACACTTTGGCGAAATCCAATTGGTTACCATGACAGCCTGGAGTGTGCTCAAGGTTCCCAGGGCTGTCATGGCAAACTGCCTGCAAAGTTGTGCCTGAGGCAATAGACTGCAGTAGTATTCTATTGCTGTCTATGGGACAAGCATTCAAAAGATCACAGGTTATAGCCCCCTAAGGGGACTCAAAGTTACTGTATACAAAGTAAAAAAATATATATATATGTAAAAAAAAAAAACTTTTGCCAATTTTGCATATACAAATCACAGAAACAAATGGAATGGTTAACGTCTCAGTTTAAAACTGACTAACACAAAGAAGAAGACGCTTAAAAAATGTCAAAAACTTTATTATTAATATCTAAAATAGCCCACACGGGGTGAAAATATGATGATAATGCTCAGCTGCGAGCAGCAAACTTGATATACCATACACCGTCTCTTACATTAGAGCGGTGATCGGTAGCACGCATCTTAGGTTGTGCCTTAGCACGGCAGTATACTTCTTTCCTGTACCCTGGCTGCGCGTCCAAAGGGGCGCCCGTTCATGCATGCCGGGGGGGATTGAAGATACTGTCGCCCTTATTATTTGCATACTGGCCCGGACCTTTCAGCAGTGCCCTCTCACCGGGACCGGCCTCTGGTGGATGACACATTATGCCATTGCGCACACCAGCCTGGTAACATTGTAATGGTCACCGCGGGCGTTGTGCGGGCTGTGTCTCCACGTTGGCGCTGTAATCTAGATACACCGGTCTGCACTGCTATCCCAGGTGGACTTGTACTCGTGGTCAGCTTGCGGCGTTTATACCCTCAGTTTATCCATCATTAACGGGGGTATCTGTATTACATTCATTATCCTGCATTCATTCAGGTGGTATCTGGCTACTGACCAGCACCCTCGCCGCAACGCTAATATTCTAATAACTGATGGGTTCTTGTGCACGGTGGGACTATACACATCAATTTTCTAGTTGACCGTGTGCCCCATTCCCGTAATTTACCTGAGGGTACCGACACACTTACTATAATACCACCCTTTCCCTCACTCACCTGAGGTGATACTAGATTTTTAAGTGTGCTGACCTTCTTGCAGGGGGGCATCACAGTCTCCTATTGTGTCCCCCCCTTTTTCATATGTTCTGGGCAATTATCATCATATTTTCACCCCGTGTGGGCTATTTTAGATATTAATAATAAAGTGTTTGACATTTTTTAAGCGTCTTCTTCTTTGTGTTAGTCAATTTTGCATATAAAAATAAAAAAACAATGAAAAAAAGAAATCTGATAGGTAAAATGCCCAAACTTTTAAATATAAAAATATTTTTCTGTGCAGTGAATGCTGTATTGGGAAAATAAATAAAAAATCGATGATTTGCCATTTTTGGTCAAATTTTTTTAAGTGATCAAAAAGCTGTACATGCCCCATAAATGGTACTTATATAAACTACAGCTTCTATATAAAAGTAAATCAGTGGAGAGGGACATAATTTACAGTCTGTCATAGTTTTAAATGAAAGTCAGCTGGAATGGAGAAAGGATTAAGAATGGAAAAAGGAATATTCAGTTTCATAAGAGATCTATATTTAAAGTAGAGGTCATGTGATCTTCAAAATTATACATACGGCTCAATGAACACTGCGTCAGAGCTTTATGTTTAGTATATGTGCTGGTTAAAGCTCCAACCATACACATTAAATGTATCCATACGGTCCGGGTGGTAGATGTCAACATACCTTTTTTCGACTGCACAGGAAAGTGTGGCAGATTGTGCCTTCCTATATAGAGGTCCAAAGCAAAAAAGCATGCCATGCAATATACACGTTTCTACAATTAACCACAGAAACATATATTATTAGCTAAGTACTGCATTTACAGTATATACAACTGATGGTACCTTATAAAGCCTCAAAGGCTATTAATGGGTTCCTGGGTTCAAATTCGACCAAGGACAACATCTGTATGGAGTTTGTATGTTCTCCCCGCGTTTGCTTGGGTTTCCTCCGGGGTCTACGGCTTCCCCCCACACCCCAAAGACATACTGATAGGGACCTCAGATTGTGAGCCCCATTGGGACAGCTTCATACTAATGTCTGTAAAGTGCTGCAGAATATATTAGCGCTATATAAGTGAGTAAAATAAATGCTGGGCTATGATAATGCAAACTAATAGATATTTAGGCTGGGGCTACATGTCAGTCTCGGCAATGACACCTATTGTGCCATCAATGATCGCTGTTTTGTAGTGCAATGTGAAGGGGGTCACAGAAAGACTCGCAAGCTGCTGCGACTCCAAAAAATCCAGCAGTGTCACACAGCAAACCCCATTCTGTCTGCACCGCCGCACAGTGATCTTTTGTTGCGAAACGAGTGTCACGCCCAAGATCACTGTGTAGCCCCATCCTTAACTAGCACAAAAACAGCAGCTTAATTTTTAGGGTTTTCATTTTCCTTTTTATGTGCAGAGATTTTGAAGGGAACAAAATTGGTTCACTGAACAATTCAAGCTTTGCCACGTGCGATGAGCTCACGGTCCTGTAAGTGCTTTTGATTATCTTAATAATGGATCTTTGTATCTGTATTCATGCGTATTTTGTGTGTGTGTATTACATAGTCGTCACATAATATTCAGATAAAACTCAACAAAACTCTATTAAAATCTAAAAATGAAAGGTGCTGTCCAAGATTTTGATATTGATGGGCTATACTCCGGATAGGTTATCAATGCCTGAACAATGGTGGTCTGACTCCTGGGAACCCCACCGATCAGCCATTTCAAGAGGCCATGTGAGTGTTGCGGGCTCTTCCTTTGCCAGTGACATCACGTTTATTAGTCACATGACCCACTTACAGCTCAGGTGAATGGGCTTCAGCTGCAATACCAAGAACAACTACTATACAATATTCGGCACTGTGTTTGGTAAGCTGTGAGGAGGACACGGCACTCACTAGGGTGCCACAGCTTTAAACAGTCAGACCCCCACTGATCAGATATTGATGAGCTATCGTGAGGATAGGCCATCAGTATCAAAACCCCGGGCAACCCCTTTAATTTAAAAAAAAAGAAGCAGAAAAGAAAATGTATATTTATATTAAGTTAAGCCTGCAGAAACATTTTAATTTCCTTGTCCCTGTACAGTATAAGAGTATGGCTCCATAAACTTTATATTATGACCCTGAGCACTTAGACACTCCTCAAGATTTTATTCTGGTAGCAGATATTACCTTTTTTCTTTATTACTTCTAATTTTTATTAATTTTCATTTGTTTTCAACCAAAACATGGACAAAAAAGTGTCATAAAAAAAAACTATGAATGCAACTACCCTTATTTTGGTATTGTCATAATCATGAGAATGTGCAGAAATAAGTTATCATGTCATTTTTACTGCATGGTGAACACCGTAAAAACAAAACAAACAAAAAAAAGGTGAAACATGGGCTGGAGGTGAAACATATGCGCATATATTTATATTTATCTTATTATTATTTTTTTTGCTGTCCTATTCAGTATGTCTAGGTGATAGGTAGATTATGGGCATTAGATTCACGGGACATCTTACACCTTTTTTTGTGCCATGTTCTAACTGGCATTTCAAAATTTAGAAATTTTTTAAGAAAGCAAAAAGGGAAAAAAATGTATACATTTGTATATTTTACTATTACAGTTTTTTTTATTTTATTTTACTTTTTTATAAATGAAAAAGGGGGGTATGTATCCTGCTATGCAATTGTTAAAACAAGTAACTGTAGCTATAACTTTTTGATTTTGTTATGTTCTTTATTTCACTTTTTATTAATTAATTAAATAATTAATTGACAAAAAAAATGAATTAACCCCTTCCTGCCACAGTCAGGGCAGGAAGGGTTTAATTCACAGCCTGCAGGCTCACAAATAATTTTACAGCCAATAGGGCGTAGTCTCACATCAAGAAGAACACTTTACAATGCGATGGATCATTGTGGCACCCTACTACAATGATGTCACGCAGAGAGACCACTTTGCCTGGTTCCTTACTGTAACCACAGCTGTCTAATGGCAGCGCAATCACAGCAATCTGCAGTGCCGCGGGGGAGCTGGCAGATCGCAATGTAATATGTGATTCTATATATGTCAGGTTGCAGTTAAGAGTCGTGTGGTGGTAACCAAATGGTTATCATATATTTATTATGTAACAGTGTTTTTTGGACCCCATTATTGTTTTTTATATTGCACTTAATGTGGAGGCATGGATTATACCTTTTTTAGCACATACATTATAGATGTTAGGTCATGATATACAAACCGGATTCCAAAAAAGTTGGGACACTATACAAATCGTGAATAAAAACTGAATGCAATGATGTGGAGGTGCCAACTTCTAATATTTTATTCAGAATAGAACATAAATCACAGAACAAAAGTTTAAACTGAGAAAATGTACCATTTTAAGGGAAAAATATGTTGATTCAGAATTTCATGGTGTCAACAAATCCCAAAAAAGTTGGGACAAGGCCATTTTCACCACTGTGTGGCATCTCCCCTTCTTCTTACAACACTCAACAGACGTCTGGGGACCGAGGAGACCAGTTTCTCAAGTTTAGTAATACAGGCTAATACAGGCCTCTAACTGTTCAATCGTCTTGGGCCTTCTTTGTTGCACCTTCCTCTTTATGATGCGCCAAATGTTCTCTATAGGTGAAAGATCTGGACTGCAGACTGGCCATTTCAGTACCTGGATCCTTCTCCTACGCAGCCATGATGTTGTGATTGATACAGAATGTGGTCTGGCATTATCTTGTTGAAAAATGCAGGGTCTTCCCTTAAAGAGATGACGTCTGGATGGGAGCATATGTTGTTCTAGAACCTGAATATATTTTTCTGCATTAATGGTGCCTTTCCAGACATGCAAGCTGCCCGTGCCACACGCACTCATGCAACCCCATACTATCAGAGATGCAGGCTTCTGAACTGAGCGTTGATAACAACTTGGGTTGTCCTTTTCCTCTTTGGTCCGGATGACATCGCGTCCTAGATTTCCAAAAAGAACTTCGAATCGTGACTCGTCTGACCACAGAACAGTCTCCCATTTTGCCACACTCCATTTTAAATAATCCCTGGCCCAGTGAAAACGCCTGAGCTTGTGGATCTTGCTTGGAAATGGCTTCTTCTTTGCACTGTAGAGTTTCAGCTGGCAACGGCGGATGGCACGGTGGATTGTGTTCACTGACAATGGTTTCTGGAAGTATTCCTGAGCCCATTCTGTGCATTCCTGTTTGTGGTGCAGTGTCGTTTAAGGGCCCGGAGATCACGGGCATCTAGAATGGTTTTACGGCCTTGACCCTTACGCACAGAGATTGTTCCAGATTCTCTGAATCTTCGGATGATGTTATGCACAGCTGATGATGATAGATGCAAAGTCTTTGCAATTTTTCGCTGGGTAACACCTTTCTGATATTGCGCCACTATCTTTCTGCGCAACATTGTGGGAATTGGTGATCCTCTACCCATCTTGGCCTCTGAGAGACACTGCCACTCTGAGAAGCTCTTTTTATACCCAATCATGTTGCCAATTGACCTAATTAGTGTTAATTGGTCTTCCAGCTCTTCGTTATGCCCAAATTTACTTTTTCCAGCCTCTTATTCCTACTTGTCCCAACTTTTTTGGGATTTGTTGACACCGTGAAATTTCGAATCAACATATTTTTCCTTTAAAATGATACATTTACTCAAATTAAATGTTTGATCTGTCATCTACGTTCTATTACAAATAAAATATTGACATTTGCCATCTCCACATCATTGCATTCAGTTTTTATTCACAATTTGTTTAGTGTCCCAACTTTTCTGGAATCCGGTTTGTATTTTATTTTTTGGTATATCACATTTTTCTTGACTATATTCTATGCATGTGCATTATATCATACATTGTTTGACTATACTGTATATTGGTATTAGTGGTACACTGACTTTATATGCTGCAGCCGTCCAGTACTGGACTCATTACAGGTATTACACAATTAAAATTCTATTCAGCTGTGATTTGCCTATTTAGACTATAGGACCAGATTTGGTTGTTGCCCCTGAGGAAGCCGCAGAGTGTGGTGATACACATGGGGATGTTCCAAATATGATCACCTTTGCTGCTATAATTTATTTTGTTGATTTTTGATCTTATCTTATAATTGATTGGTTGCTCACTTTGGGTATAACCATGCTCTTGGGTATTCTATATTGCGCTTGGGTATTCTTCTATATTGTAGGTATTAAATAGGGGGTCAGTCTGGGGTGGGGTCACTCATCATGGTGTATGACCTACTTTGTTTGTACCATGGCAATGTTTGCCATTTTAAGTGTTTTTTGTTTGTTTGTTTTTCTTATACTTAATGAATTTTTTTATGTATTTGGCATTTATTGCCAACTTTGTCTTTTTACTTTTATTAGTTGTAAGACTTCAGGCGACTGCAGGGCCAAGGCGTGAGTACTTCTTCACTGTCTTGTCCTGTCAGTCAAAGTGGTAGGTGCATGATCGAGAGGGAAAAGAAGCTGAGCCTCAGGTGCAGCGGGGTGCAACAGCATCACCCTCATTGCAGTCAGGGGCTAATTAGCATAACATAAGCCACCAATGTAAATAGGACCAACACCATTAGAACGTATTGACAAGTGTGCATCTGGCATGTAAGATCGTTTTATAGTTAAAGGAGCTGGAGAGGGTTCAGAGGAAGGCAACTAAAGTAATAACTGGAATGGGGCAACTACAGTACCCTGAAAGGTTATCAAAATTAGGGTTATTCGCTTTAGAAAAAAGACGACTGAGGGGAGATCTAATAACTATGTATAAATATATCAGGGGTCAGTACAGAGATCTCTCCCATCATCTATTTATCCCCAGGACTGTGACTGTGACGAGGGGACATCCTCTGCGTCTGAAGGAAAGAAGGTTTGTACACAAACATAAAAAAGGATTCTTCACTGTAAGGCCTTTTTCACACTTGCGTTCTGAGGATCCGGCAGGCACTTCCGTCCCACCGGATCCGTCAGAACGCAAGTCGCCTGAAAGTATTAGAAGACTGATCAGTCTTCGAAATGCTTTGAGGTTAATATGGCAGCCAGGACGCTATTAAAGTCCTGGTTGCCATAGTAGTAGTGGGGAGCGGGGGAGCGGTATACTTACAGTCCGTGTGGCTCCCGGGGTGCTCCAGAATGACGTCAGAGCGCCTCATGCGTATGGATCACGTGATCCATGCGATCACGTGATCCATGTGTGTAGGGCGCCCTGATGTCACTCTGGAGCGCCCCGGGAGCCGCACGGATGGTAAGAATACTGCTCCCCCGCTCCCCACTACACTTTACCATGGCAACCAGGATTTTAGCGTCCTGGCTGCCATGGTAACCATTGAGAAAAAGCTAAACGTCGGATCGGACGTTTAGCTTAAGGCCGGATCCGGATTAATGCCTTTCAATGGGCATTAATTCCGGATCCGGCCTTGCGGCAAGTGTTCAGGATTTTTGGTCGGAGCAAAAAGCGCAGCATGCTGCGGTATTTTCTCCGGCCAAACAACGTTCCGGTCCTGAATTGAAGACATCCTGATGCATCCTGAACGGATTTCTCTCCATTCAGAATGCATTGGGATAATCCTAATCAGGATTTTTCCGGCATAGAGACCCGACGACGGAACTCTATGCCGGAAAACAAAAACGCTAGTGTGAAAGAGCCCTAAGAGCAGTGAAACTATGGAACTCTCTGCCTGAGGAGGTGGTGATGGTGAATACAATAAAGGAATTCAAGAGGGGCCTGGATTTATTTCTGGAGTGTAATAATATTACAGGCTACAGCTACTAGAGAGGGGTCGTTGATCCAGGGAGTTATTCTGATTGCCTGATTGGAGTCGGGAAGGAATTTTTTCCCCTTAAGTGGGGAAAATTGGCTTCTGCCTCACAGGGGTTTTTTGCCTTCCTCTGGATCAACTTGTAGGAAACAGGGCGAACTGGATGGACAAATGTCTTTTTTCGGTCTTATATACTATGTTACTATGTTACCTATGTGGTGACAGATTCCCTTTAACTACCCAACTAGGCTGAGTCGGTATAGGGTTAAACATTCTGGAATTGAGAATGTTTTAGCTAAGACTCCAAAATATATACATCTTCACCGGTTCTTCCTTTTTTGATAGGTAACTTCTAGTGTTCAGTGAATTGAAGTTAATGAAGTGGACTTCGATCCGAATTTCAGGGAAAATTAGATTTGCCGCAAAGCCGAATTTCCTTATGCTTCATGGTAACGAATCGATTTTCCCTGAATTGGCGGTAAAAATAAAAACAATCATACTTACCTCATCCATTTGAGCGTGAGGAGACCGCCACGGCCATCTTACTTGAAGATCCCGCGAGAAATCTCGTGCGCTGTGACGTATTACGTCACCATGCTGGCTGATATGATGACGTCATCACGAGCTGCGCAATATTACGCGCTGGATCTTTAAGCAAGATGGCTGAGGCAGCCTCTTCGCTCTCAAATGGATGAGGTAAGTACAATTAAATTTTTTATGTTTTTAGGAGCAACCCCTAAAATACTTTAGTATTGATCTCAGATGCCGCGATCAGCGATGAACGTGACATCTGAGGGGTTCAATGACAGGAGCAGCGCAATCATCGCTCCCTGTGATTGCACCGACTACTTCGAGAAAATGTTCTTTGTAACAATTAAATTAATTCAACAAAGCAGCCGAATCTAATTTTGAAGAACTTCGCGCATCTCTAGTAACTTCCCGTGAGGTGCACATAAATTACCTTAAAGGGGTTGTTTTACTTCAGCAAGTGGCAATTATCATGTAAAGAAAGTTAATACAAGGTACTTACTTATGTATTGTTATTATCCATATAATTCTTCCTTTGCTGGCTTCATTAATTTTTTCATCATATTATACACTGCTTGTTTCCATGGTTACAGCCACCTTGCTATCCAGCAGCGGTGGCCGTGCTTGCACACTATAGGAAAGGGCGCCGGCTTCTCTGGTGGATGGGGCTGTGGGAGCGCACACAGGTTAGCGCTTTTTTCTATAGTATGCAAGAATTCCAGTGTCGAAACGAGCAGTGTATAATGTGATGGAAAAATGAATCAAGCCAGCAAAGGAAGCAATATTGATAATTACAAAACATTAGTAAGTGTCTTGTATTAACGTTCTCTACATAATGAATGCTATTTGCTGAAGTGACACAACCCTTTTAAAGAGGTTGTCCGAGTTAATTTTTTTATACATTTTTTTTTTTTAAATATTAAAGAAGTTATTCTCACTGCTTTGATTTCATGACTGCAATGGGGACCATCCTATTTATCACACGTGACTGCTGCAGGCAATTATTGACCTCAGCGATCCCGTGCTGCATACCACTGCGGTCAGTGGTTGGCTGCAGCATGCAAGTGATTGCTGTAGCCGAAAAGCACAGTCATGGCTGCAGGGAATATTGGGTCTGTGGCGCTGGAGTAGAGGGGGGTCTGAGAAGTTAGTTTTTTTTTCATTATTATTTTAATATGTTCACTGCCTTTTACAACAAAAAGTTAACACTGCAAACCCCTTTCACTGGATTAGACCACAAAACAAAAAAAAAATCTCCATTGCTTTACTTACCTATTAAAATTCAGAGACTTTATGTATTATTTTTGTTGTAGGCATGAGGACGATGCATGCATTGAAATGGTGATCACTTGGACAATGACATTGGTGTAATTGGATTCTCTCTAATGTCATTATGCGGTTGCTTTAGGATTGGATTTTTGTACTTTAACTTAAAAGTTATTCTTTTTAATGGCTTTCAGAACTTTGCCGATATCTTTTAATATGCCTGAGCTAGAAAACATACAATGACGAGAAAAAATATCCCCCTGGATGCTTTAATATTTTATCACGTAGTGAATCACCATAGATTTAGTGAGGCTTTCCCGATCCTGATCAAAAGAAGTCCCCTTCATATAAAAGTAGAACATTGCAGAGCCTTTTTAACTTCTTAAGGATGCAGCCTATTTTGGTACTTAACCTCTTATGAATGCAACCTAGTTGGATACTTAAAGGGGTTGTTTCACTTCAGCAAGTGGCATTTATCATGTAGAGAAAGTTAATACAAGCCACTTACTAATGTATTGTGATTATCTATATTGCCTCCTTTGCTGGCTGGATTCATTTTTCTATCACATTATACACTGCTCGTTTCCATGGTTATGTCTACCTAGTAATCGATCAGTGGTGGTACAGGAAAAAGCACCATCCTCTCTGGTGGCCAGGACCATGAGAACGCTCATAGGCTAGTGCTTTTTCGTATAGTGTGCAAGCACGACCAACCTTCTCTACATGATAAATGCTATTTTGCTGAAGAGAGACAACCTCTTTAAGGTTCAGCAAATTAAAAAAAAGCCCTAACCTTTTAATTTTTCTATCAACATAATCATATAAGAATGGTTTTATGCAGGACAAGTTGTATTTTTTTAATTGCACCATTTTGGACTGTGAGAAAACTGTGCAATTCTGTCATTGGATGAAGGACCTGCCGTGATGTCACAGGATCACATGGGTCACATGGTCCACTCAAATGCTTCTATGATTGGACCATGTGACCCTGTGACGTCACCACAGGTCCTCAAGCATCCAAACTATCAAGAGAGAAGACGTTCTGGGGCTCTGCGCGTACAATGGGAGAAGGTAAGTTAACTCTTTATTATTTTTAACCCTTTAAAGCCCGGGGCACATTGCATTCTGTAATTAGAATGCGATTATTTTCCCTTATAACTATGTTATAAAGGAAAATAATAACGATCGGGTCCCCATCGCGATCGTATCCTAGCAACCATGCGGGAAAATCGCAACGCATCCGCACATGATTGCGGATGCTTGCGATTTTCCCGCATCCCCATTCACTTCTATGGGGCCTGCGTTGCGTGAAAATCGCAGAATATAGAACATGCTGCGATTTTCACGCAACGCAAAAGTGATGCGTGAAAATCACCGCTCATGTGCACAGCCCCATAGAACTGAATGGGTCAGGATTCAGTGCGGGTGCAATGCGTCCTCCTCACGCATTGCACCCGCGCGGAAAACTCGCCCGTGTGAAAGGGGCCTTGCTTTGGCAATGCTAATATGTATTTAGTCCTGCCAATAAAGTTACCGTAATTTAAATTAAAAATGTATATCAGGATAGATATGAGATAGATAGATAGATAGATAGATAGATAGTGATGTCACTATGAATAACATATAGCGGTATTATTAAAAATCATAATGAATATACATTTTTTTTATAATAATACGTGTATTTTCTTTAGGTTTCTACGTGGAAACAGAATAAAATTGGTTAAAGAAAACATCTTTGCATCTTTGAGGAGTTTAGCAGAAATGTAAGAAATCTATCCAGGAAATGAGCATGCCGCTTATTGTAAAATGCACATTTTACTATTCTCATAAAACGTTTCACAGATCAGAAGAAATAAGAAAATCTGTGTCAGGCATGTCGGCTATAGTAAAACAGGCCCCTGTAGGCACACTGAGCATCACTTTACATTCTGTACTCTAGTCATTTATTGTAAATGTTTTGCAAACTTCTCTACAAAATTAAGATAGTACATTCTTTTACCATTAGAACAATAAACTGACACAGCCCTTTTGGAACCAATCTTGCTTTTTGTTAGCTAATTGTCAGTTAATTATATCATCTCCTGCTCCTGGGGCCCCAAGTGATCAGCTGTAATCCTTACAGCAA
Source organism: Bufotes viridis (assembly GCA_033119425.1). Lineage (NCBI taxonomy): Eukaryota > Metazoa > Chordata > Amphibia > Anura > Bufonidae > Bufotes > Bufotes viridis. The sequence continues at coordinate 456,975,588 of CM065591.1, read as the reverse complement.
GTTTTTCATGTTATGCACGTATGTGCCAGGTCTTCCGCAGTGAGAGAAGTTTTTAATTGCTGTTCTCTGCTCTGCATAATAGCTGAAAGTATTGGATGGGGACCCAATCTATTCACTAAGTATTCTCCAATACTTTTCTAAACCGCACAACCCATGGTATTTTACTAATTGTAAAAAGGTAAGAATAAATAAAAGGCTATAGATACCTCATATTTCGCATATGTTAGTCAAGTCCACTATATTTTGCACTAAGTTTAAGGCTGAAAACCTTATCCTTTCATTCAGACCCCTTTTTCAAGCCTGCTCCAGGTTTCAGACTTTTCTCATGTGAGTGTTCCCTTCCAATAATGCATGCTGGATGTGAGGACTGTGTGTCTAGGATGCTGCTGTCTTCACTAGCACTCATGATTCCTGTACTGATTTTTTGCTTCTACAGCCCATGAAGCATCTCCCCTCTCTTGTGCAGACAAAGAGCGAGGTTGAGATCTGTGTGTGATTTCCCCCTTTCTCTCCATGCAGCGTCTGCTGTAGGTCCTGTCCTTTTAGGAAAAAATCTTTCAGTGTAAAGTTGTCCGTAGCCTTTAAGAAAAATGAAATGGAACAAAGCGTTCTAAACGAAATTCTACACGTCTAATTATACATAATTTGCAAATTGGGTTAAGAAGGATTTTTACTAATTTATATTATGTTTATTCCTAGAGATTTGTCCAATAATCTAATCACAGAAGTGCCACTCTCCAGTTTTAAAGAGCTTAAACACTTGCAAAAACTGTAAGTACAAATGATAATTATACATTTTCATTTCACAATCCTGATATTCTTATGTGTGTCTGCTCTGCTCTGATAGATTTTAATCTCTCCTGCTTTTAGGAACATTAATCAGTCCTAGCGTTCCAATAAACCAGTTTTGATCCCCCTATGCTGGAGTAAGATGCGCCTAATTTATTAAGAGACAGATGATCCTTTATAAATTAGTCTCATCTCTGGCAGTCCTTGCACCAGAAACTCAAGTCTACGCCAGCCAGGAGCTGCTGTAAACTTGAGCAATAACTTGAGCAAACACCAGTAGAAAGTTATAATAAGTCTGGTGGGTGGCAAGAATCCTGCTCCCTCCTGCCAAGACCCACCCTTTTCTTACCGCTCCAGAAAAGTGGTGTGAAGCTCAAAAAGTCACAAATATGGCATGTGCCATAAATAGCCACTTTTTCACTCCACAATAGTGGGGTAAAAGCTTTAATAAATGTCCCCCTATTTGTCTAATAAAAAGTCTATTAGGCAATTGTGTTTTATGCAGTTCCTTAATATATGTGTTAGTCATCAATCTTCTTATTCATCAACATTTCTTATCATTGCAAAATCACTGGTAATTTAGGGTACTAATAGGGTTAACTGTAAATTACCCTTGTGGACTAAGGGTACTTTCACACTTGCGTTCATGTGATCCGGCAGGCAGTTCCGTCGTCGGAGCTGCCTGCCGGATCTGCCGTTTAGTGTAACAACTGACAGCATTTGTAGACGGATCCAGGTGCGGATCCGTCTACAAATGCATTGCAAGAACAGATCTGCCCCTCTGCTTGTCATGCGGATGGACGGATTCATCTTGCACTCTTTTTCACAGTTTTCCCGGTGTGCGCATGCGCAGACCGGAAGGACGGATCCGTCCTGCACTCTTTTTCACAGTTTTCCCGGTGTGCGCATGCGCAGACCGGAAGGACAGATCCGTCCTTCAGTTGTTTTCCAATGCCGGATCCGGCACTAATACAAGTCAATGTAAATTAATGCCAGATCCGGCATTCCGGCGACTGATCGTGCATTTTGGACGGACATAATACTGCAGCATGCTGCGGTATTATGTCCGGCCAAAACGCCTGACAGTGACTGAACGGAAGGCATACTGATGCAACCTGAGCAGATTTCTATCCATTCAGATTGCATGGGAATATGCCTGATCAGCAGGAGCTCCGTACAGTATTAGAATGTATTGGTTCCGATGAGCTGAAGTTATTGCTCCTTTTTGAAGTCTTGTGAGACTTTGCGTAATAGCTTCATAAATTTGTACTGTAAAACAAAAATTCCCGAACTTGGGTTCGGTTCCAAGTGGATCTGCAAAAACGCTTCCGTGACCATAATACAACCGCATGCATCTGTCCTGAACAGATCCGGTTGTATTATGTCTTATATAGCCAATCCGTCATGGATCAGCAAAAACGCTTCCGTCACAATAATACAACCATCTGCATCCGTTATGAACTGATCAGGTTGTATTATCTTTAACATAGCAATGACAGATCTGTCATGAACACCATTGAAAGTCAATGGGGGCAGATCCGTTTTCTGTTGCGTCAGAGAAAATGGATCCGTCCCGGCACACAATGTAAGTCAATAGGGATGGATCCATTTTCTCTGACACAATAGAAAACGAATCCGTCCCCCGTTGACTTTCAATGGTGTTAATGATGGATCCGTCTTGGCTATATAAGACATAATAGAAACCGGATCCGTTCATGACGGATGCATGTGGTTGTATTATGGTGACGGAAGCGTTTTTGCAGATCCACTTGGAACCGTACCCAAGTTTGGTAAATGTTTTTTTACTGTACGCGTAATAAATTCATAAATTAATTTGAAGTCTAACGAGACTCCGCTTCGTTATTCTGTCCATGATGGGAGCGCAACCAAACAGACAAAATGCATTCCGTTTCGTTCAGTTTTGTACCCATTGACAACGAACTGACATGTTTTCTTCTGCTATTGAGATCCTATGAATTGTGAAAGTAGCCTTAACCTGCATGTCCAAAGTTACTAAGAGCATTGTCAGATACAACAGTACAAATTATTTATTTTGTACAAAGATAGTCCTCTCCTATATTCTAATTACTTCTTTTTTCTCTTATACAGTAATCTTAGTTGTAATCCACTATCACTCTATACTGATCAGTTTGAAACATTACCACATCTCCAATCATTGTAAGTAAATGTAAATGTTTGCAGAATTATATATATTTATATATAGTGCTTTAAAAAAGTTTTCATACCAATTGAACTTTTCCACATCTTTTCATGTTACATGTAGTTTAATGGAATTTTATCTCATAGATCAATACAAAGTAGCAAGTATGTGTGAAGCGAAAGGAAAATGATACATAGTTTTCAAAAATTTTAATAAATAAATAACTGAAAAGTGTGGCTAGTATTTATATTCAGCCCCCTGTACTCTGAAACCCCAAGTAAATTAAACCAGTGTGACCAATTGCCTTCAGAAGTCACCTAATTAGTAAATAGAGTTCTCCATGTGAAATGTATTCTCAGCATAACTACAGCTGTTCTGTGAAGGCCTCAGAGGTTTGCTAGAGAACATTAATGATAAAACAGCATCATGAAAACCAAAAAACACACCAGACAGGTCAAGGATAAAGTTGTGATGAAGTGTAAAGCAGGGTTAGGTTATAAAAAATATCCAAAGCTCTGAACATCTCACTGAGCACTGTTCAATCCATCATCTAAAAATGGAAGAAGTATGGCACAACTGCAAACCTACCAAGACTTGGCCATCCAACTAAACTGACAGCCCAGGCAAGAAAAACACTAATTAGAGAAGCAGCCAAGAGGGCCATGACCACTCTGGAGGAGCTGCATAGATCCACAGCTCAGGTGGGAGAATCTGTCCACAGGACAGCTATTAGTTGTGTACTCCATAAATCTAGCCTTTATGGAGGAAATACTTTTTTGAAAGCAAGCCATAAGAAGTCTCTTTTGCAGTTTGTCACAAACCATAGAGAGGACATAGTAAACATGTGGAAGAAGTTGAACTTTTTGGCCGAAATGCAAAATGCTATATGTGGCGGAAAACTAACACTGCACATCACCCTGAACACACCATCCTCAATGTGAAATACAGGTATGGTGGTGACAGCATCATGCTGTGGGGTGCTCTTCTTCAGCAGAGACAGGGTAGCTGATCAGAGTTGATGGGAAGATGGATGGAGCTAAATACAGAGCAATCCTAGAGTAAAACCTGGTAGAGGCTGTAAAAGACTTGAGATTGGGGCGGAGGTTCCCCTTCCAGCAGGACAATGGCCCTAAACATATAACCAGAGCTACAATGGAATTGTTTAGATTATAGCATATTCATGTGTTACAATGACCCATTCAAAGTCCAGACCTAAATTCCACTGAGAATCTGTGTCAAGACTTAAATATTGCTGTTCACAGACGCTCTCCATCCAATCTGACTGAACTTGAGCTATTTTGCAAAGAACAATGAGTACAAATTTCAGCCTGTAGATGTACCTAGCTGGCAGAGACCAGTGAAAGGTGGTCCTACAAAGTAGTGACTCAGGAGGGCTGAATACAAATGCAAACGTCAAGGGGTATTTTTTCAAGGCAATATATATATATATATTTTTTTTTTCTGTTGTTTCTTTGACTATGTACTGTGGCTCTAAAATCCACAAGTAATTGTACGCTATGAAATGTATTAGGTCAGTCCCTGATTTTAGGGTGTTCACACTCCAGATTCTGCACAGTGGAATTTTGTGCGGAAAATCCACAGCATTTACAGTACAAGCAAAGTGCCTTGTGTTCAGGTTTTCAATTGGCAGCATGTTAGGCTACTTTCACATCTGCGCTTTCCCTTTCCACTATTGAGATCCGTCATAGGATCTCAATAGCAGAGGAAAACGCTTCAGTTTGGTTCCCATTCACTGTCAATGGGGACAAAACTGAACTCAAGGAAACGGAGTGCACCAGAATGCATTCCATTCCATTTGGTTGCGTCCCCATCGCGGAGAGATTAATTCGGCAAGCAGCGTTTTTCTGTCCACGATGTGGTGCGGAGCAAGACGGATCCGTCATGACTCACAATGTGAGTCAATGGGGACAGATCCGTTTTCTCTATAATAGAAAACTGATCCGTCTCCATTGACTTTCAATGGTGTTCATGACGGATCCGTCTTGGCTATGTTAAAGATAATACAACCTGATCAGTTCATAACGGATGCAGATGGTTGTATTATCGTGACGGAAGCATTTTTGCTGATCCATGACGGATCCAGCATAAACGCTGGTGTGAAAGTAGCCTTCATTGTTTTTGCAGGTTTTACCTTACAATGCAAAGTTTGAAAGCAGTGTATGACACACTGCCATCCCAGCAGCAGTGACATTTCTATGACTGGAAATTATTTCCATTCATTTTAATGGGGTTGTTTTGGTAGGAAGCACATGGATTTCTGCAAGCCCGAGTCAGATGAATGGCACTAATTTTCACTCGCACAAATTTCTGCAACAAAATCTGCCGTGTGTGAAGGCACCCTATACTATGCAAATGAGCTCTAAACACACTCTGCCTCTAATGCCACCAGATGTAGGGTAGCTATCCTATCAGTCAGTGTTCAACCTTTTAAAAGGCCTTGAGACATGACTGATATTAAATAAGCCAGCACCTCATCTGCAGACAGCTGTTTTGGGGTGATTACCCCTCATCAGTGCAGATCAGAGAGCACTGGCTTAACTGGGTGAGAGGCGTAGGTCAGGAATTGGGAGGTACTCGCTCTCCTTGGGGGGGAGAGCCCCTTAGTCAGCGTGAGGAGACTTATAGGCAATACTTGCCCCTCTGAAATTCTAGGAGTTCTAAACAAGCTCTGCCTCTAATGCTACCAGATGTAAGGTTAGGGAAGCTGTACCTGTGGCAATCAATTGAATGATTTTTAAGCCACTACATGAGACAGCGTTTTTAGGGTGCCTTCAAATGTTGCAGATTTTGTTGCAGAAAAATTCCTCACCTGAAAATCACTTCCATTCATCGGAATTAGGATTGTTTTGGCGGCAAGCACATGGATTTCTGCAAGCCCCATTCAAATTAATGATTTTCAGGTTCAGAAATTTTCTGTAACAAAATCTGATGGATGTGAAGGAACTTTATAGGTGCGCTCACACACTTTGGATTCTGTTGCAGAAGTTTCCGCGACTGAAAATCAGTTCCATTCACCCGAATTAGGCTTGCAGATATCCATGTGCTTGCTATCCCATTCAAAATGAATGGAAATGATTTTCAGTTGTGAAAATTTATGCAACCAAATTTGCAGCGTGTGAAGGCACCCTAAATGTAATCCTCTCACTTACTGCAAACGGCATTGCAAATACCAGAAAACAATTTTTGTGTGGAGAAGTTGAAGCAAGCAAGAAATATATACATAAAATACCACAGAAATTGTTTTACCTTGGTGATGTACTGTACTTCATTGTTTGCAAGATTAAATATATGCCTGGCGAGACTCTGGAGCAGTAAATCTGTACGAGAAACATAAACCTACTAACTGTACAAACTAAAATCTTTCACCCACTGCTCATGTGCCATAAATATTCACCATGTGCAACTTCAAGTCAGTGCGGTGTCCATATATAAAAGCAGCTACCAAGAAAAGCAGTAAGACCTGCAGCAACTTCACCCACATTCGAGACATCTCCAACCGTATATCTAATAAAAATAGAATTAGATTGCATGCATCTATCTATTGTAATTGTAAATAACAAAATACAACTACAATATCACCCACAAACATACTCTAAAAATAGAGATAGTTGTTAGTGTTGATCACGAATATTCTAATGGCAAATTTTTTTTCTAATGGCAACATCCCTTGCAACCAATAGGAAAGTTGTCTACCCCTTTGCTATATAAGAACCTCCCCAGCAGCCATTTTCTGTTGTTTTTTGCAGTTCTGAGAGAGACAGCAGTGTCATTGCTGTGCTCTGTGCTTTCCAGACTCATCTAGATCTTTATTTAATTACATTAGATAGTAAGCTCATATATATAATACAGATAGTTAGTGGGAGATAGTCAGTGTAGGTTAGATTGTGATATAGTGTAGCTGATAGGTTCCAGTGCAGGGTGTTAGGTAGTGTGATAGGAATTACTGTGCTGTAATAGGGATTAGTGTCTCTGTTAGACACTGTGCTGTGATGTCACAACAATACTTAGTGCACCAATCAGTAATATCTACTCAGACTTGATAAAATGTGAAGTTGCAAGTATTCTGTAAAAAAAATGTGCATCGTGAAGAAAAATGCGCAATCGTGAAAATGACTGAAGATTGCGAATTCTAGAATTGATTGATTTATTGCGAATATTATGTGAAAATTTGTGAAATATTGCGAAAACGAATATTTCCTATGCCGCTCATCACTAATGGTTGGTTGTTGTCTAAGAGTCTGTATTTTTACTTGTAAATAGACTCATGAGGGAAACACGTCACCTACAATATTGGTTGGGAAGGGTGGATGAATTAAATTTTACTTGAACCTCCAGGCACCATCCCTAATTACAAAATTGATATGGAGGGTAAAATAAATGTCCAGACTCCATGCAGGAACATAGCTATATGGAGAAGGGTCAGACTGTCCCACCATAGTACCAGAGGATCCTCCAGTGGCCTCGGTCTTTTAAGCCATAGTGGGCCCCAGAGATCCAGGAGATAAATAAGAGCTGCCTTTAGAGTCAATCACTTGCCACTAGGGTTTATTTCTTCGACTCAAAGCCTATAAGGGTATGGTCACGCTGTTAGGTTTCCTGATGCAGTTTCGAAAACCAAAATCAGAAGGAATAGGGAATATACTGCACATTGAAAATTATGTATTGTGTGGGAAAACATCTGGCCAGAATATTAAAGGCCTGAACATCTATATTAGATAACACTGACCTCATATTTGTGTACCTGCTGCCGATGGACAAAATAAAGAGCCAATACACACAAGTGTGACTGAAACTTTAGTGCTTGAGTAGAATGCAGTAAATGGTCTGGCTTTATTCTGTAGGATATCATAATTTCCTACTATCCAGAGTAGCACTGTCTTCAAAAAAAAAAAAAAAAAGAAAGCTGAGCCTCTAGAACAGGGATGGGCAAACTGCGGCTCTCCAGCTGTTGCAAAACTACAACTCCCAGCATGCAAAGTCTGCTTGCAGCTATCAGCCTACTTCAGGGCATAATGGGAATTGTAGTTTTACAACAGCTGGAGAGCCGCAGTTTGCTCATCCCTGCTCTAGAAGCACTGTAGCACTGTAGCTTCCTATAGTCATTGTTTGACATTTTAAACAGGCCGTGAACCATAACTTACGGTTATAGCCAAGCCAGTTTTTCATCTGCAGACAACTGCTTTAGGGTGATTGCCCCTCATAAGTGCAAAGCAGAGATAATTCGCTTAGCTGGAGGAGAGCCCTTTGTCAGATATCCAAAGTTATGTCTCACGGCCTATGTAAAAAGTCTGACATCGACTTACAAGATAGCCATCATCCACCTGGGGGCACCAGAGACACAGCTTTCTCTTATTTTTTGAACAGAGAGCTAATTTACATACCTTTTTTTCCAGAGGTGCATTGGATAGCCTTTAAAACTTCTTAGCCCACTAGGCGCCCTCTAAAGGTTGAAATAGTACCTCTGGATCTCTGACAAAGACCTCTTACTAGAGATGAGCGAACCAGTCGAGATTCGTTTCGGGTCAGGTTCGGAAATTTTTGGAAAAGTTTAATTGATTCGGGCCAAGCCAAAGTTGCTCCAATTGCCCTGAAAGTTGGTATATAACCCCCTCTAGCCTCCCAGGACTCATCATTTTTAGGAAAACACGTTATCTCTTTTTGTTCATTTTTAAGAATTTTTTTTATGGTGGCAGGAGCAGCATAGCATGGAACATACAAGGCTGTCTATGGGTAGTAGTGGTAATAGTAGTAGTAGTAGTAGTGAAAGTCGCGGTAGATGCGTTGCATTAATGGTGGTGGCAGTAGGGGATTACAGTGATGGGCAGCAGCAACCTTGTGGTACATGTTGGCAGAAAGGCTGCAGCATGATGGAGGCAGCAGCAGTCTTACGGAAGATTATGGTCGGCAGGTCATAGCGGCAGCATGATGGTGGTGGTGACATGATGGCAGTGGCAACAGCAGCTGTACAGAGCGTGATGCCTGGAAAGTGCCATAAGTGCAGGCTTCGACTGGCCCCCAGGGGAACAAGGGAATCCCCCAGTGGGCTCCTGAGCAATGTGGGCCCCTAGCCCTCCACCCCTTGCACAATTGGCACATAATACAGTAGACTGAGGGCAGTATACAGCACATCAACCATCCTATGCTCACATAAAATACTCAGTTTATTATTATAGATGCATTAGGTGGTTTAGATTACTTCTAGGTATAGAAGGCAGACCAGCTAGCATCCTCTTTCCCCAGGGACCTTCCATCTTGAAATCAGTGCAAGAACACCTAGAATCAATCATCTCATAATGTCTTACTGCCGTCTGTCGCCATGTAAGATTTTTTGTAGCTGTAGAGTGGGTCCCCAGAATACTAGGCACCTAGGCACCCCAGTCGATACTGCATAAGTGGCATGATGCTGGCCACAGCAGCAGCTCTACAGAACATGATGGTAGTTAGGCAGACAGACAGCAACAGTGGCAAGATGAGGCACCGCCATCAAGGGGAGGTCTATTTATCGGAATCAGCTGAGTTGTGAGAAAACATAGGTATTGATGCAGTAATCACATACATATGCTGCTTAATGAAATGTACCCTGCCCCCACCAAAATGTAAAATTTCAACCAAGCGGAAACTGAATATACATAAATGGACGATAGAGGCATGCGCTTAATAATTTCCCCTTAATACACACAGGTAGATTGCTGCCACACCTTGGCTATTGCTACAGTAATCATATATAAATGCAATGGACAACAACCCCCCCCCCCCGCCCCCCGAAAAAAAGTTAAATTAAAACCATGTGGAATCTGAATATACGCAAACAGACACCTTAATTCATACCTTAATACACACAATTTCACCCTAATACACACCATGGGTATTGCTGCAGTAATCACTGATATATGCAGTTTATTAAATCTAACCACACAAAAAAGGATTTCTGTTAAAATGGGGAAAAAATTAAAGTTTTTACTTTCAGATAGCTGCTTTTGAGCTCTGCACTGCAGCAGCTGCAGTTCTGCTGGGAAGGCACAGCGGCCACAGCTCCTCACTCCTTCCCCCTTAGCTTCCCTGCCTCCCTATTCTACACACACAATGTTTCTTCTTCTTTGTAATCCTAGCCTTTCCCTTCACTCTCCCTGGTAAATAGCTTTATTGCTTTCTGGCTGTCCCTTATTTAATTTCTGACTCTCCCTGACTCCCTAAGATCATTTTTCTGTCAGACTGTGTAAGAACCAACCACCCTCATTCACAGACCAGCACAGAATGCCATTTCTGAGCGTTCTGCCAGGGCACCTTCCTGCCTGCTGCAGCACTGATTGGTTTATCCAGGCTATCTGTCAGCTTGGAAGCCAAATCAGGAAAAACCCTCCCCTTCCACTTCATCCAAAATAAACCAGAAAAGACTCGGGTTCATCTGTCGTCTGAAAAATAACAAAGTTCGGACAGAACCCAGTTTATCCTTACCTCTCACCCAGCTAAGCCAGATCTCTCTGCTCTGCTCTGCACTGATGAGGGGCAATCTGATAGCAGATGAGGTGCTGGCTTATTTAATATCAAAGTGATGTCTCAAGGCCTTTTAAAAGGTTGAGCTTTGATGTCTAGGATAGCTTACATCTGATAGCATTAGGAGCTCATTTACATACCATAGGGCGCCATCACACACAACAGATTTTGTTGCAGAAATTTCTGTGAGTGAAAATCAGTGCTATTCTCTCTGCTCTGCACTGGTGAGGACCAGTCACTGTGAAACAGCTGTCTACAGGTGACGAACTGGCTTGGCTATAACCCTAAAATATGTATCAAGGCCTTTTTAAAAGATCAAACATTAAGTTATAGGATATCTGTCTTCCAACTGGTGGCAACAAAAGTACGGCTTTCTTTTACTTTTTGGAAAGAGAACTAATTTGCATATATTTTTCCCACAGGAGCGTTGCATGGCCTATAATACTCCTTATGCATACTAGGCAAGAAATAATACCTCCAGGATAACATTTCTGTCAAAAATATCAGACAAAAATGTTCTGCATGCAGTACTAGTTGGTTTGATAAAATGAAAGTGGCTGATGTTAAATGATAAATCTGGCACACCTTTACACTGTCTAGTCTAAGTTTACACCATCCATCGGTTGGCTTTCTTTACGCCAGAATCATGCGTCAACAGGCAGATGAACAATGGCGCATGTTAAGCCACGCCCCTTGGTAAAAAAAACTGTTCCTAGATGTGTCTACAGCACTTCATAAAGGTAATACAATGTTTTTAGGCACAAACTGCGCAGAATTCTGGCACATTTTGATAAGTAAATCTCCCCCAATGCATCAGCTTCCCATGGAGTGAATGTCCACCTTGTAACATGTTTTAAAGGAGTTCTCCAGGAAACAAAAAAAGCTGGAAGTATCGAAAAAAACAGGTTATTAGAAATAAACTTCTAAATGCCTTTAATTATTTATAATCGTTTTTTTGTCTAGGGGGAATCAGTGAAGAATTGTGAAGGGCCCATAAATAGAGATGAGCGAACTTTAAAAAAAAGTTCGGCGTTCGGGTTGTGGTAACTCGCGCATCCCGTTATGGATTCCACTACCGCGGACTATCGCGGCATATGGAATCTATAAGGGGCGGCTTCCACCAACCCGAACTGTTGAACAGCCGAAGGACCTGGGGTGACGTCACCGTCATGTGATCACTGCAGGGGGCGTGGCTCAGCACAGGATTTGATGTGTGTCGCTAGTCTGGACATCTGTAATGGCCAATATGGACCAAATGTGTACGGCTGTGTCAGAATAATGGCTCATGCATATAAATGTATTTTCTTTCCGTGTCCAATCCATATTTTTTTTTTGCGGAACAATTCATTTCAATGGGTCCACAAAAAAAAAAAAGCGGAAGTTACTCTGTGTGCATTCCGTTTCCATGTGTCCGTGTTAATAGAACATGTCCTATTATTGTCCGCATTACGGACAAGGATAGGACTGCTCTATAAGGGGCCAGCTGTTCTGTTAAGTAAAATACAGAATGCACACGGACGTTATCCGTATTTTTTGAGGATCTGTTTTTTGCGGACCGCAAAATACATGAGGTCGAGTGCATGAGCCCTAACACTTTTTCCACCTAGTACTACTGTAAGTAATGTGTATGGTGAACTTTAGACTGGGATTGACGGGAATTCCCTGCTATTTTATGTAACAATGTATTATAATCTTTACTGTAAATATGAATTTTATATCATTTATAGAGCACTGGAAAAAATTGAAATTCCCAATATAAGCACAAGAATGTTTCAGCCGATGAAAAATCTTTCTCATATGTAAGTATCTGCAGATATACGCCTTAATCAGGATTAATTACTTTAATCTATCACTCATTCCCCACTGGGAATCTAAATTCTCATTAAGATTTCTATTTGTATTCTATAACCAGAAGTGACACCACGGGGGTGAAGCGGTTTAATAAACATCTGTTAGAAATAAATTGTTCATATTACATCTTCTTATTGAATTATGTCGTCAGTAGTAATGAAAAGCAATGGAGATTTACAGTGGCAATAATCCATTCTGTTTGAAAATCCTAGGCTGGCTTCATAAAATACAATAACACCAGTGATTACCGACATTCTTGCTCAGTGCCAGTTTTGAAACAACCCTAGGGCTGGGTTTACATTTGCATTTTTGGGAGGCTTGAAGCAGATTGGAACATTAGTGCAAACCAAACAATGCATACATTTTCCAATCTTTCAGTCTTTTCAGCCCATTATCATATTTTTAGGTCCAAAATTCTATGCTTATTAATTTTATTAATCTATCTCTAAATCTCCAGTACAGATATAGATCATGCTGTCCACCTGAAGCCACCACTAGGGGGAGCTTAGGAGTTTACTGCATACTGTGCTGTGATTTACCCTTTGTCGACAGCAGATGTCAGGTCTTTAAAGATGGTGCTGAGTGGGCATCATAGCCATCTGGTTTGTGATGTTTCACACAGCAGACATAGTCCATGATCGGCATTAAAGCCAATCAGAGACTTTTAACCCCTCAGGTGCCGATGAGACCGGTGCAACTAAGAGGTCGTCCCCTGGGAGTGCTGCGCTCATAAGGCCCGAACCGCTACCCCTGGCTGAGAGCAAGTTTAAATCTGCTAAAGGGACCTAATATAAGTGTGAAAAGAAAAGCAACTCCATAGACATAAATATGATAGTCATGGGGGGGGATCAGAATATGGTGATGCAAAGAAAAAAATAATTTTTACTAAAGTTACTATTTTTTTAAGTATTAAAACACAAGAAGAACAATATAAATGTGGTATTGTTGTAATCATACTGACCTGGAGAATGGAGGGAAGAGGTCAGTTTTACCACATAGGGAACCCCTGTAAAAACGAAACCCATAAAACTGTGGCTGAATTTTATTCGACCCAATTTGGAATTTTTTCCAGCTTCCCACTACATTGTATGTAATAGTTAATGGTGCCATTAGAAAGTAAAACTTGTGTCGCAAAAAAAGGCCTCATATCATATGTCCAATGGAAAAATAATAAAGCTTTGGCCCCAGCAGATTGTCCATATTGCTTCCTTTGCTGGCTGGATTAATTTTTCCATCACGTTATACAATGCTCATTTCCATGGTTACGACTAGGGATGAGCGAATCGCCTTTGGATGCTTCATCCGAAATCAATTCACAAAAAACTTTGATGTAATACTGTACGGAGTGGGAACTCCGTACAGTATTAGAATGTATTCCTCCAATGAGCCGAAGTTATTACTTTGCGAAGTCTCGTGCGGCTTTGTGTAATAACTTTGTGAATTAATTATTACTGTAAAAAACCTTGATATCGAACTCGGGTTCGGTTCCAAGTTGTCAAAATCACAACTTTTTTTTTGTCTGATTTTTTTATTTTTTCACAAAAACCACAGCAGATGTTTTCTTGTGTTTTTTGCTCCTTTTTTTAAAAAAAAAAAAGTTTGTGGCTTTTTTCAGTCATTTTCTCATAATCTTACATAGGAAAAAAATTGGGTCACTAAATAAAGCCACACCAAAAAATTACACTTTCATGCCATTATTTGGAAGCCAAAAAGACTCCCTCTTCCCCCCCAAAAATGTAGCGTGACAGCACACTTGGATATAATCACCCTAGGTGTGGGTGCCCACCATCAATCAATCATGGCATCTTGTGATCAAACAAATATTTTATGTTTCTACATGTCTTTTGATTGGAAAGATATTCATATTTATTCTTTTGTTCTTTCTTTTTTCAAAGATACTTTAAAAAATTCCGCTATTGTTCTTATGCGCCTCACGTGCGGGTATGTACGCCTCCTACAGATGGGATATCATCATTTGAAAACCTTCTGGCAAACACCATCCTTCGCGTATTTGTCTGGGTAATAGCGTGCATCACTTGTTTCGGAAATATCTTTGTTATAGGAATGAGATCATTTATTCAGTCAGAGAACAAGACGCATACGATGTCTATCAAGATTTTATGCTGTAAGTAAATATTTGCTGCCTTAAGAGAAATCGTTAGCGCATGAAATGTAAACTATTCTGTGAAGAGGAACAGAATTTTAATGAGGATCTTAACTTCCAGCACTTAAAGGGGTTGTCTACCATTTTACAATTGATCACCTATCCTCAGGATAGTCCTTCACATCTAATCTACGAGGGTCTGACACCCCACACGCCTGATTTTCAACTCTTCTGCAACAGCTCCGGTGACTTAACTACATAGCGCCGTCCATTGTGCAGTGGACAGAGCTGGTTACTGCAGTGCTGCTCCTATTCACATCAATGGAAGTGGTACTACAGTAACCAGCTCTGACCGCTGACTGAGCTGTGTACTTCAGGCACCGGACCTACTGTAGAACAACTGAAGATACATCAACATTTGCAAAAGAGTGGACAACCCCTTTATTAAACAACTGCATATATGAACTATATATCTGCAGGATTGTCTGCTGGATAATTTACTACAATATAAGAAACATGGTTTGAGACAAAGTATCCACATTTTGACAGTGGATGTGAAAAGTAGTGGGTGAGCGAAGTTATCAAAAATTTGATTCGGCCGCTTTGCGGAATTTCACAAAGATATTCAATTTGTTACAAATTACTTGGTCACAAATTGCATTGCATTGTATTCAGCGGACGCCATGATGAGGAACAGCGATCGTGCCTCCTTCTCCCCCGGTCATTGAACCCCTTGGATGCCGCGTTCGTTGCTGATCACAACATCTGACATTAAAATTCAGACCTTACAGGGGGGGTTAAAAACATACTCACCTTATCTATTTGTGCATGGAGAGGCCATCGCTGCCATCTTGATTGAAGAAACCAAGTGAAATCACACCCATCAAAGTTGGGTGTTGAATGGTTTCATTACCATGAAGTGTAAGGAAATTCAGCTTTGTGGCGAATCTAGTTTTTCCTGAAATTAGAATCAAAGTCAATTTGTTTGACTTGGATTTGCTCAACACTAGTGAAAATGATCAGTTCATCTAGATTTTAATTGGAAGCTGAGATATTGGGAGTTGTTCACAGGATCTTTGCACTGTATAGCAGCACACAGAGACTCCTACAGCTACACACTACGCAGATATAAGCGCAGTGTGCCTAAGGTGCGCCATAAAGTACTTTTTTGGATACATTATGTTCTAGAAACAATGCTTGTAGAGGAGGTTAACTCTATTCTATAGCAGCCTGTGAAACATGGCACCATTTTGGTTCTGTATGAAATCATGCTTGGTGGGGGAGCATTGGTTCTTCTTATGGAGACCGGTGATGTATGGAGACTTAGTGGAAATGCTCCATGGAAAAAAAATATGCTAATAGGTTACTCATGAAGAGAACAATCTCGCTAGTGCCACCTATTGGAAGTGTCTCTCTCTCCCAAGCTGGTATCTAATTCAACCAGCCAGAGACCTACTCTGTTATGAAGATGGGTCTATACTCTGTCTATGGATGGTTTGCAGATTGTATGGCACTGATGAAACCATGTACATAAGACATGAGATCAGTCATCATAATTTTAATATATATCGTCTCAGTCATCTAATAATTTATGAGAATGTTTAGGATGTATAAGATACTAAACTGTACATTGACTAATTGACTATACTGTGTGGCTGCACGGTTCTTCACAAATGACCAATAAACTATTTTATAACTTGTTTTTTTCAATAGGTGCTGATTGCCTGATGGGAGTTTATCTCTTCTTTATTGGGATATTTGATGTCAAATATCGAGGGCAATACAAAAAATATGCCCTCATATGGATGGAAAGCCTGCAATGCAGAAGCCTTGGTTTCCTAGCCATGTTGTCCACAGAAGTATCTGTTCTGCTGCTGACATATTTGACATTGGAGAAGTACCTAGCCATTGTATTTCCATTTAGCAACATTCGGCCGGGCAGGCGTCAGACTCTTGTGACACTGATGACTATCTGGGTGATTGGATTTATAATAGCTGTGATACCATTTTGGAATGATGATTTTTTTGGAAATTACTATGGAAAAAATGGGGTGTGCTTCCCGCTGTATGCTGATCAAACGGAAGAGTCTGGAAGCAAAGGCTACTCTCTGGCAATATTTTTAGGTAAGATGTGGTTGCATATTACAAATCTATATTTCATAAAAAGCTAATTTACAAGTCCTGTCACACTCCATTTTTGTCTTCCATTGGCCAACAACCTCTTACCGGTGAAAAGCTTTTCCCTTTGAAAATTTTGGAGAAATCACAAATTCAGTATAAATATGTGCCCTAGAAAGAAGACAATTCTGGGTCATCACATACTTCGCAGGCATACACATTCCATTCTGGGATCAGCCAAAAACAGGACAATGGTAGGAAATGTAACATAGTTACATAGTTTATAAGGCTGAAAAAAGACATCTGTCCATCCAGTTCGGCCTGTTATCCTGCATGTTGATCCAGAGAAAGGCAAAAAAAACTGTGAGGTAGAAGCCAATTTCCCTGACTTTAGGGGGAAAAATTCCTTCCCGACTCCAATCAGGCAATCAGAATAACTCCCTGGATCAACGACCCATCTCTAGTAGCTATAACCTGTAATATTATTACACTCCAGATATGTCATACGTTAATGAATTACATACCTATTAGATCCTCTTCCACTCCAGCGGCATCGTTGAATCCCTCTACTGCCACAGACCACCAAGGAAGCAGATATCAATTGCTGCACTATCCTACAACATGCAGGACTTCTTCACTGCCCTAGACCACCAGGGAAGCAATAAGTATTCCATTATCCTAAACTCCTGGAAAATGACCATCAACCCTTTCCTAACCCTAGACCAGCAGGAAAAAAGAAAAGGACTTTATTTTCCTTCCTGCATAACGGAAACCAGTCGGATCAGTTATGTTTGCGCATAGACCTCCATTATGACAGATCAAAACGGAATGGCTCTAAAGGTTTCCGTGTTGAATTCCGTCTTATAACTCCATTATTTTACATTATAACCATGTCATAACTAAAAGCAATAATGGAATTGGTTATGTGACCCCGCCCTAAGTATGCTTTCCTTCGAAAGTCTGCCCAAGAGGGAGGTTTGCCAAAAAGGTGCAAAATCCATTTAAGCAATGAATGGATCCCATAGCAGTAAGGTCCCTTGCCATAACCAGTCTGTATTTTATTGCAGTTGTCTCGCATGGCCTCTAGACCTTCTCAAGATGTCTTTTCTACTTTTTTCAGAATTACTTTAGTGTTAGAGATGTTCTTTGGTAAATTGAAGTTGACATCATGTAGTACATAGCAATGTCTTTCTAACAAAGCTAGAACCAGCCCCGAACCTCACATGGATCCAGAGATCTCCCCAATTATTGCTCCAATTGCTCAGCTAGATTCTCTTCAGGCTTGCAACTGAGGTGGCAGTTGAAGGTTGGAACTGAGGACTTCAGTGAGGTGGACAGAGAAAGAAGGAAAAAAAGAAACTGTAGGTGGAGCTACAAAGATAGATTTTCATTGAATAACTCAGTGGCTATACCAAATTTTTAATTACATGTAATTATAAAACTTTTGAGATCCAGGTGCTGTTTTGCAAACTTTGAAACATTTTTGTGGGACAATTCCTTTAAGCTCGAGTCAAAAAATACAGGGTTACACCATTAACAATAGTTAATGGGTATGAGTACATATCATCTCCTTCTCACCACATTGTGACCTTTAGGCTGGGTTCACACGGGCAAGTTTTCCGTGCGGGTGCAATGCGTGAGGTGAACGCATTGCACCCGCACTGAATCCGAGCCCATTCATTTCAATGGCTCTGTGCAGATGAGCGGTGATTTTTCTGCATCCCTTTTGTGTTGCATGAAAATCGCAGCATGCTCTATATTCTGTGTTTTTCACGCAATGCAGGCCCCATAGAAATTAATGGGTCTGTGTGAAAATCGCAGGGTTGCTAGGAGATAAACGTCTATTCACTGTATTATTTTCCCCTCAACCCACATTTTACTAAGCATTCTGTATTAAGAATGCTATTATTTCCCCTTATAACCATGTTATAAGGGAAAATAATACAATCTACACTACAACTAACCCAAACCCGAACTTCTGGGTACCATATTCAATTTTTTCTCACGCTTGTGCAAAACACATTGCAGTCACATGGAAAAAACTGAACCACGCAACGCAATCGCAGTCAAAACTGACTGAAATTGCGTGCTCACTTGCATGATTTTCCTGCCACGCACCCGCCTCCTATCCGGCCCCAATGCATCATGCCCGTGTTAACCCAGCCTTACACATGTTATAGATCATACTTATAACACTCTTCCATTCAAGTCATATAGTCAAAGAGATCTAACTTCTAAAAGAAAGAGGATTGTGTTCCTTTTTATGTATCTGTTGACAAAGGAGGAAATTATCAAGCCCTGCAATCCAGATTTCTAACTTCAAAAAGTGGCAAAATAAGGCTTCTACACTTTTTGAGCTTATTTCCTCAAACATGTTGAGACATCTTGCATTTTTCTCCACTCACTCCAGTTTTAAAAATGGTTAGAAAAGCTCTGTCCACTAGTCTGAAACAGCTGATCACTAATGAGTGTGGAGTCTTTCATTTCCACCGATCGGACAATGATGGCCTATCCTGGATAGGATAGACCATTGATGGTAAAATTCTGGTCAACCCTTTAAATTACACCAAACATCATGCAACATTTGATAGATTGTCTGAAATTATGGCTCCTGCAAAACTGAATTCAAAAAATTCACCTCATGGCAAATTCCCCCTATAATTCCTACGTTTGGCCATTGTGGATGAAGTACTTAGTCTGTTCCTATTTTTGCCTGCGTGTGTTAATGTGGAATAATGTTTATAGCTTTTAGCTTCCATTTTTCCTCACATATTCCTTAATCTACCAACAGGTGTAAACCTTGTGGCTTTCATCATTATCGTGTTTTCTTATGTCAGTATGTTCTGCTCAATACAGAAGACGGCTCTACAGACTTCAGACCTCAAGAGTCATATCCACATGGATGTTGCTGTTGCCAACAGATTTTTTTTCATAGTTTTTTCAGATGCCGTGTGCTGGATTCCTGTTTTCCTTCTCAAAATCCTCTCTCTATTTCGGGTAGAAATCCCCGGTAAGCTTTAGATATAAACCTTAGTTTTGACTGAAATGCTACATTTACTGTTATAATCTCATGATCATAAGGGAAAAATATGTTCACCATCAAATTATTGATGCTTTACTGTACACGCCAATGTTCTGGGGCAAACGTTATATGGATCCATAGGCCTCCTAATACTGGTGAAGGCCAAAAATGTTCTTTCCACTTCCATTCTGTAGTTGTTTTTTTACTGCATGGTATCACACAGCAGATATTGCTTTGCCATACAAAGGTATCCACTAAAAAAAGTATACCACACTATACTATTTTCAACATGGTTGATAGATGCCACTATCTGCTGCCCAGAAACAATGGGACGAGCGATCACTATGGTGAGGAGGTGGAGTGGGAGTGATTATCATCAGTAAAAATATTGCGCCTTTCACACTAGCGAGTTTTCAGCGCAGGGGCAATGCGTGAAGTGAATGCATAGCACCCACACTATATCCTGACCCTTTCATTTTTATGGGTCTGTGCAAATGGGTGTGGTTTTTAACATTTTATTTCTGCGTTGCGTGAGAATTGTAGCATGTTTTATACTTCATGCAGCCCTTGCCCCATAGAAGTGAATGGGGCTTCATTGAAAAACACATTGCATCCAGATGTAACCTGGATGCAGTCCCGTTGCAATGCCTTTTTCACTGAAACCGACAGCCTGGCCCCTGCTGTATCTGCCAGCATCGGTGAAAACACTGATGCCGGTGGATTAACCCCCTGTATGCTGCAGTCACGCTGACAGTGGCATACAAGGGGTTTGCGGTAGGTTGTACATCCCCATTGGGTCCCCGTGCTGCGGTGACGGGGACCCATTGATTGCTATGGCAGCCCCAATGCCTTGAACAGGCATCGGGACTCCCACCTACGGAAGCCCAGGAGGGTCTCCTAGACAACTGTTAGCGCCTTACAGTGTAAGACACTGACAGTTCAATACAGCGCAATACAAATGTATTGTGCTGTAGTGAAACAGGGATCAGACCCTGAAATGTTGAAGTCCCATAGTGGGACAAAAAATAAAGTGAAAAAAAAAGTAAAAAAAAATAAAGTAGACATGTTAGGTATCGCCGCGTCTGTATCGACCGGCTCTATAAAAATGTCACATGACCTAACCCCTCAGATGAACACTCTCAAAAAAATAAAATAAAAACTGTGCTAAAAAAACATTTTTTTTGTCACCTTACATCACTAAAAGTGCAACATAAAGTGATCAAAAAGCGTATGCCCCCCAAAATAGTTCTTATCAAACCGTCATCTCATCCCGCAAAAAATTAGATCCTACCTAAGACAATCGCCCAAAAAATTAAAAAAACTATGGCTCTCAGAATATGGAGACACTAAAACGTATTTTTTTTTGTTTAAAAAATGCTGTTATTGTGTAAAACTTATATTATACATATTATGTATTATCCGTAAGAACCTGCTGTATACAAATATCACATGCCCTCAGGTGAACAACGTAAAAAAGAAAAGTGTCAAAAAAGCCATTTTTTGTTACCTTACATCACAAAAAGTGTAATAGCAAGCGATCAAAAAGCTATATAAACCCTAAAATAGTACCAATTAAACCGTCATCTCATACCAAAAAATGAGTCCCTACATAAGACAGTCGCCAAAAAAATAATAATAATAATATGGCTTTCAGAATATGGAGACACAAAAAAAAACATTTTTTTCAAAAATGCTTTATTATATAAAACTGAAACAAACAACTAAAAATTATTTAGTATTGTCGCATCCGTAACAACCTGCTCTATAAAAATACCACATGATTTAACCTGTCAGATGAACACTGTAAATAAACAATAAATAAAAACGGTGCCAAAACAGCTATTTTTTGTTACCTTGCCTCACAATAAAGTGTAATATAGAGCAACCAAAAATCATATGTACCCTAAAATAGTACCAACAAAACTGCCACCTTATCCTGTAGTTTCCAAAATGGGGTAATTTTTTGGGAGTTTCTACTCTAGGGGTGCATCAAGGGGTGTTCAAATGTGACATGGCAGCTTAAAATTATCCCAGTCAAATCTGTCTTCCAAAAACCATATGCGTTCCTTTACATTAATTCTTGTGGAACACCTAAAGGGTTAATAAAGTTCGTAAAATCAGTTTTGAATACCTTGAGGGGTGTAGTTTCTAAAATCTGGTAATTTTTGGGTGGTTTCTATTATGTTAGCCTATCAAAGTGATTTGAGACCTGAGCTGGTCCTTAAAAAGTGGGTTTTGGAAATTTTCTATTTGCTTCTAAACTTCTAAGCCTTGTAACGTCCGCAAAAAATAAAATAGCATTCACAAAATGATCCAAAGATTAAGTAAAAATATGGGGAATGTAAAGTAATAACTATTTATGGAGTTATTACTATCTATTATAAAAGTAGAGAAATTGAAATTTGCAAATGTTTCAACATTTTTGGTAAATTTGGTATTTTTTTTAATAATAAAAATGAAATTTTTTTTACTCAATTTTACCACTGTCATGAAGTACAATATGTAACAAAAAAAACTATCTCAGAATGGCCTGCATAAGTAAAAGTGTTTTAAAGATATCCCCACATAAAGTGACACATGTCAGATTTGCTAAAAATGGCCTGGTCCTTAAGGTGTTAAAGGCAAGACATGTTGGGTAGGGGCTTCGGTCCATTATAAACAATAACACTCTCTAGTACCCAAACAGTGGTTGACAAGTCTGGACAATTAGACATACGTTTTAGATAACCTTTACCTATAGCTATCCCTTCCAATATCCACATTAACATCTACAAACCGGATTCCAAAAAAGTTGGGACACTATACAAATCGTGAATAAAAACTGAATGCAATGATGTGGAGGTGCCAACTTCTAATATTTTATTCAGAATAGAACATAAATCACAAAACACAAAAGTTTAAACTGAGAAAATGTACCATTTTAAGGGAAAAATATGTTGATTCAGAATTTCATGGTGTCAACAAATCCCCAAAAAGTTGGGACAAGGCCATTTTCACCACTGTGTGGCATCTCCCCTTCTTCTTACAACACTCAACAGACGTCTGGGGACTGAGGAGACCAGGTTCTCAAGTTTAGAAATAGGAATGCTCTCCCATTCTTGTCTAATACAGGCCTCTAACTGTTCAATCGTCTTGAGCCTTCTTTGTTGCACCTTCCTCTTTATGATGCACCAAATGTTCTCTAAAGGTGAAAGATCTGGACTGCAGACTGGCCATTTCAGTACCCGGATCCTTCTCTTACGCAGCCAGGATGTTGTGATTGATGCAGAATGTGGTCTGGCATTATCTTGTTGAAAAATGCAGGGTCTTCCCTGAAAGAGATGACGTCTGGATGGGAGCATATGTTGTTCTAGAACCTGAATATATTTTTCTGCATTGATGGTGCCTTTCCAGATATGCAAGCTGCCCATGCCACAGGCACTCATGCAACCCCATACCATCAGAGATGCAGGCTTCTGAACTGAGCGTTGATAACAACTTGAGTTGTCCTTGTCCTCTTTGGTCCGGATGACATGGCGTCCCAGATTTCCAAAAAGAACTTCGAATTGTGACTTGTCTGACCACAGAACAGTCTTCCATTTTGCCACGCTCCATTTTAAATGATCCCTGGCCCAGTGAAAACGCCTAAGCTTGTGGATCTTGCTTAGAAATGGCTTCTTCTTTGCACTGTAGAGTTTCAGCTGGCAACGGCGGATGGCACGGTGGATTGTGTTCACTGACAATGGTTTCTGGAAGTATTCCTGAGCCCATTCTGTGATTTCCTTTACAGTAGAATTCCTGTTTGCGGTGCAGTGTCATTTAAGGGCCCGGAGATCACAGGCATCCAGTATGGTTTTACGGCCTTGACCCTTACGCACAGAGATTGTTCCAAATTCTCAGAATCTTTGGATGATGTTATGCACAGTTGATGATCATAGATGCAAAGTCTTTGCAATTTTTCGCTGGGTAACACCTTTCTGATATTGCTCCACTATCTTTCTGCGCAACATTGTGGG
The DNA here is from genome assembly GCA_033119425.1 of Bufotes viridis. Classification (NCBI taxonomy): domain Eukaryota; kingdom Metazoa; phylum Chordata; class Amphibia; order Anura; family Bufonidae; genus Bufotes; species Bufotes viridis. The sequence continues at coordinate 456,952,033 of CM065591.1, read as the reverse complement.
AATTGGTGATCCTCTACCCATCTTGGCTTCTGAGAGACACTGCCACTCTGAGAAGCTCTTTTTATACCCAATCATGTTGCCAATTGAACTAATTAGTGTTAATTGCTCTTCCAGCTCTTCGTTATGCTCAAATTTACTTTTTCCAGCCTCTTATTGCTACTTGTCCCAACTTTTTTGGGATTTGTTGACACCGTGAAATTTTGAATCAACATATTTTTCCTTTAAAATGATACATTTACTCGGATTAAACGTTTGATCTGTCATCTACGTTCTATTACAAATAACATATTGACATTTGCCATCTCCACATCATTGCATTCAGTTTTTATTCACAATTTGTTTAGTGTCCCAACTTTTTTGGAATCCGGTTTGTACATTCGGCTTGGCTGAGCATGCATATGTTCTGAATGGGGGAGAAAGCCATTGCCGGAGACCTCTCCCCGAGAACAAAAGTATCAGGCATGGTGAAATTCATCAGCCCAATTCCTCTTTCACCTAACATCTTTCAAAAAGTCTGGAACTCCAATATTCATTAGATGGTCAGCCGGTCCTCCTGAAATAAGAAGGTTTGTCCAATATTACAGTCTAATATGGATTGAAGGTTTAATAGTCCAAAAGTGGATTTCCAAGTCCACTTATTTTAGTTCCAGCAGGGCGGCGGTAAAGCCCCTAAATGCTACTGTATGTATTCTGTCCCTTCTGGCACACAAACCATTACATTGTAATTTATTTTTTACACATTTCAATTTATATATTTTTATTTACGAGAATTAGTATTCATCATCTAAAACTATTTTAGAAGTGAACATAAGGTGTTAGATGCTGCTATATTATGAATGTTACATAGTTCTATTTAAAGCATTAAAATAAAAGGCAAGTAACAGATGGGCTACTTTAGAAAAGCAAAAAAGTAAACCTAGTAAATGGAATGTAAAATACCATTTTTCTAAATTAAATTAGTGCTGCAACCAATCAAGGACCTCTATGGTTTATGGGGACATATGTTGTATGGTTTTTATTCCGCTATATAGCAAACAAATCATTATGTTCTCATATTGGCACGTAGCAAATCTGTCATCAACCTCCTGTTCTTTTTTGCTTCTCTTTTCAGGCACTGTGACCTCGTGGATTGTCATATTTATTCTCCCCATAAACAGTGCCTTAAACCCCATCCTATACACATTGACTACAAGCTTCTTCAAAGAAAAACTTAAACAGCTTCTGCATAGACAACGCAGAAGATCAATATTCAGGAATGACCGTAAAAGTTTATCCACCTCACTGGTATGGACAGAGGACCCTGCTGTCCAACATTCTTCTCTAAAGCTTGGCTTCCTCCATAAAAAGTCTCTTGAGGAAACAAATGACAGAACGACATGATGGAAGATGGAACCTAACAAGAACCGATGCCTCAAAAATATGCACCTACCTGGATCTCTTCTGTGAGATGGATCTATACCATGAATGTTGTGGGAAACATTTGTGCGTCCAAATGTAGCTCTCATGGAGATGGAGATGAAGACAGAAGACAAAGTTCACAAGACTGCGGTGACCATATTGAAGATTGTCCGTAATGGAACCATTGAGATCTCCTCTTTCCATAAGACAACCAATAAGTCCTCTTTGTGGACCTCTTTCCTGTCTCATTTGGGCCTTATGCTGATTATTGCAATTTACTCACTGTTGTCACTTCAATGGAGGATTCTCAATGTGTAGGCTTTAAGACTGAACGGCATACTATCCGATGACTCTTTATACTCTCCTTATAGGAGAACCTGCTTTTTATTTAGAGACATAAGCATTGATGGCTTTTCTATACAGAGCTATTTCTATATATTCCATTCCTACATTTTTTATTTAGAATACACTTTTACATTGTTTTATACATTTGAAAATAAACGAGAACTATGTGCAGTATAACAGAGGAAGGACATTTTACTGTAGGTCTACATAGGTGACGGCTTAACATAACCAGGCACCGATGGCTCTCAGGATAGGATTTCTATTTGACCAACAGACATGTTCTTATGTATACGTGTTAATCTTTGGCTGTCTACCATAGTTTAAAGAGGCAGAATTACATTTACAATATTCACCTGTACACCAGGGTCATAACTTTAGGGCATGAAGTGGGGCCCTGGAGCTTGATGGAGCTTAATCCCTCTGAACATCATAATGCGGTACCATTTTCTAGATCTTGCATTGAGGTCCAGAAATTTTTAGTTAATCCCCTGGTTCCCCCTCCATAATATCCCACTGATGTGTTATCAAGTATATAGGAAATCAACTGTCACTTTCATTTCACTTTCAAGCAACAAGACTGTCTGAATCCGCCTCCTCGCCTTCACTGTGCATCCACTAGCATTAGATTGCATGCTATAGAATGGAATAAAGTCAATCGGCGCTCTGCCCACTACAATGTTGATGGTGCTCTATACTTCTGGCGCCAACTTCCGGAGACGGAGCTACACAGAACAGCTGATCAGCAGGGGTATCATACCCCTGTAGATCAGCTAGTGATGCCCTATTCTGGAGGATAGACCATCACTTAGAAAAGGCAGGACAAGTCCTTTGATATCTAGACCTGTAACATATATAGGGTAGTTAAAGCAACGTTTCGCAACCTGTGGCTCTCCAGCTGTTGCATAACAACTCCCATCATGCTCAGACAGCCTGTGGCATGAATGGAGTTGTAGTTTTGCAACAGCTGGAGAGTCACAGGTCAGAGACAACTGAGTTAAAGGACTTTACTGATGACCCATCCTTGAGATGTTCATCAATATCAGATCTGGGAGGTTTGACACCCGGGACCCCCACCTATCAGCAGTGGCATTCCAGTGATGGATCCCCGCTGATCTGATATTGATGACCTATACTAAAGATAGGCTATTAATATCAAAATCTCGAAGACCCCCTTTAAAGTATTCTTCTACCCGAATCATTATCTAATGTACAAATCACAAATTGATTATTTTATTGTAATTGTTTAATCATCCAAATCACACAAAACCATTTTTTAGGGGAGTCATTTTTTATATATCCTCGTCATCCCCTCTTTCTACCTATGTACAGTACTTCAATCATCATGCAGATGCCTATGAAGTGTTAACCTATAGAACTTGCTTTTTTGGATATAGAGTACCATCCCCCCAAAATCTAATTATGCTAAATTGATTTCAGGCAGCGAAAAATACAAGAATAACAAAACTTCTCAATATATTTATCTTCAAAATTGTGCTCTGATAGATAGACAGACAGATCTCTATTCAGTTTGGTAGTACATAATTGCTAAGTTACTGCACCAACAGAAATAGAATGACTTTGCTGTCCCACAGTTGCTCCTCAAGAGGTGCAGTCACTCGTACCATTACCTGTAATCAGATGAAGCCATGCATACACAACCACATAACCTTACACAATAAGCAAAGCATATTTTGTGTTGTGGACCTGTTTGTCTATACAGTTGTTTTTTAATATTCCAACTTTATTTCACAAGGTGCAACTATAAACTTTTTTTTAACAGACTTCACAGTGTGGCCGGACCCGCGAAGGTGTTTATATTTACCTGATCCCCACCATTGATTGGCTGCAGCAGTCATGTGTCCTCTGTCAACAGGATGCTGATTCTGAGTGACCTGGGACCTGCAGAGGCGGGCCTGGAGCGATGGAACCAGAAACCAGATACCGTATTTTTCACCCCATAAGATGCACCTTTTTTCCCCAAATAGTGGGGGGGAAATGCCCATGCGTCTTATGGGGCGAATGCTGGAATTTTACATTGCAGTCTGTAAGATGTATCAGCAGGGAGTGAGGAGGGGCTGGAGTTACTGTACTCTGGCCCCGCCGCTCACTATCTACAATACTATAGCCTACAAGTGTGAATAACTTTAACTAAACTTGGCTCCCCCATTTAGTAACACTGCTTACTAACCAGCTCCTATAGCGTCAGGCCGGGCTGGGGGCCGCGTAACTCCCTGACGTCACGTGCCTGTGCCACATACTTTATGAATGAAGCAGGCGGTACAGGCACGTGACATCAGGAAGTTACGCTACCGCCCACCCATGGATGGGAGTCTGTGGATGGAACTATTATGGGGTGGGGGATCTGTGGATGGCACTATTATGGGGTGTGTGATCTGTGGATGACACAATATATAGCAGTGTCATCCACAGATCCCCAACCCCATAACAGTGCCATCCACAGATCCCCCCCACCCCATAACAGTGCCATCCACAGATCCCCCCATAACAGTGCCATCCACAGATTCCCCCCATAACAGTGCCATCCACAGATTCCCCCCATAACAGTGCCATCCACAGATCCCCCCCATAACACTGCCATCCACAGATCCCTCCCATAACAGTGCCATCCACAGATCCCCCCATAACAGTGCCATCCACAGATCCCCCCATAACAGTGCCATCCACAGATCACCCCATAACAGTGCCATCCACAGCTCCCCCACCCCAAAACAGTGCCATCTACAGCTCCCCCCCATAACCGTGTCATCCACAGCTCCCCCCATAACAGTGCCATCCACAACTCCCCCACCCCATAACAGTGCCATCCACAGATCCCCCTATAACAGAGCCATCTACAGATCCCCCCCATAACAGTGCCATCCACAGATCCCCCCATAACAGTGCCATCCACAGATCCCCCCCATAACACTGCCATCCACAGATCCCTCCCATAACAGTGCCATCCACAGATCCCCCCATAACAGTGCCATCCACAGATCACCCCATAACAGTGCCATCCACAGCTCCCCCCACCCCAAAACAGTGCCATCCACAGCTCCCCCCCATAACCGTGTCATCCACAGCTCCCCCCATAACAGTGCCATCCACAGATCCTCCCAATAACAGTGCCATCCACAGCTCCTCTCCATAACAGTGCCATCCACAGATCCCCCTATAAGGGTCCATTCACACGTCCGTAATTCTGTTCCGCATTTTGCGGAACGGAATTGCGGACCCATTAGTTTCAATGGGGACAGACGATGTCCCGGCCGGGTCCACAATTGCGGATCCGCACTTCCGGGTCCGCAATTGCGTTCCCGAAAAAAATAGAACATGTCCTATTCTTGTCCGCAATTGCGGACAAGAAAAAGCATTTTCTATGAGAGTGCCGGCGATGTGCGGTCCGCAAATTGCGGAACGCACATCGCCGATGTCCGTGTTTTGCGGATCCGCGGATCCGTGGATCCGCAAAACACACACGGACGTGTGAATGGACCCTAACAGAGCCATCTACAGATCCCCCCATAACAGTGCCATCCACAGATCCCCCCATAACAGTGCCATCCACAGCTCCCCCCACCCCAAAACAGTGCCATCCACAGCTCCCCCCATAACCATGCCATCCACAGCTCCCCCCATAACAGTGCCATCCACAGCTCCCCCCATAACAGTGCCATCCACAGATCCTCCCAATAACAGTGCCATCCACAGATCCCCCTATAACAGAGCCATCTACAGATCCCCCCCATAACAGTGCCATCCACAGATCCCCCATAACAGTGCCATCCACAGCTCCCCCATAACAGTGCCATCCACAGATCCCCCATAACAGTTCCAACCACAGATCCCCCCCATAACAGTGCCATCCACAGCTCCCCCACCCCATAACAGTGCCATCCACAGCTCCTCCCCATAACAGTGCCATCCACAGCTCCCCCCATAACAGTGCCAAACACAAATCCCCCCATAACAGTGCCATCCACAGATACCCTCCCCATACCAGTGCCATCCACAGATCCCCTCACCCCATAACAGTGCCATCCACAGGCCCCCCCCCAATAACAGTGCCATCCACAGCTCCCCCTATAACAGTGCCATCCACAGCTCCCCCCATAACAGTGCCATCCACAGCTCCCCCTCATAAAAGTGCCATCCACAGATCCCCCTCATAACAGTGCCATCCACAGATCCCCCATAACAGTGCCATCCACAGATCCCCATAACAGTGTCATCCACAGGCCACCATTAGTTCAAAACACACCAAAAGCACACCTTTTGGTTAAAAAAAATTTTTTCTTATTTTCCTCCTCAAAAACCTAGGTGCATCTTATAGGGCGAAAAATATGGTAAGGATGATTACCACCTTCTGGTCCGACCACTCTGTGAGGTCTGTTAATAAAGTTTAAAGTTGCACAACCCCTTTATAGGGACTGCTCAAGTTTTTACTGAACTTGGACAACCCTTTAAGAGTTCAGTAAAAACTCGGGCAGCCCCTGTAAATGTGCTAAAATAATAAAAGAAGAGATCCTTAACCCCTTACTCTCCTAGCTCTTCCAGTCCTTCTCCCTGCTGTTTGTTTTCCTGGCGGCAATGGTGATGTCCCATGAGGCCAATCATGGGCTGCACAGTGACCTGTGTGCGCGCAACGTTACAGCCAGGAGGAGGATGTCAGCAGCAGGGAGGACCAGAATGCAGCACTGGAAAAAGCAAGGGAGAAAAAGGGATCAGTATGGTTTCTGCTGTTATTTTAGCCTGTTTACAGGGGCTACCCGAGAACTTTGACAACCCTAGCAACATTTTCCGTGTACTGTATGATCATCAGTATTACATTGTAAACAGCATCCTACTCTGTGTTATTTTTAATTATTCTACTTACGGAAAGCATAAAGATTTGCAAGTTGACTGTTACCGACTACTGTCATTCTGTTCTTTGTGTCATTCAATCATAGGACTGGGAAGGATCTTCTAGAAACAACCAGAGAACAGTTTAGATAACACCTATATATATATATATATATATATATATATATATATACACACTGTATATATATATATATTGTGAGAAAGCACAAGGTGCCATAATAGATGATAGATACGTGTCACCGAGGTGCCTGGCCTCAGTGAAATGAACCGGTAATGTCTGTCAGGAACCCTAGGTGACTGACATTTGCTAGGAGTAGTTTAGCTGCTAGTTGCAGCTGATCCGGGCCGGGTTTCATTGGAGTAGTCAAAGAGCAGGGTGGGATGACTACTCCCACGTATCCAGGCCAGGTGTTGGCTGGCCTATTTAAGCCAGGAATCCCAGGAGAGCTGGGGGTGTGGTTCCTAGTCTGGAAGTGTAACAGACTGGGAGTAAAGCTGTGTGGTGTGTTGCTGTGGATAAGCCTGCCATTGCTTACTCTTTTCTCCCTCCAAGCTGGTGGTGGAATCCTGGAACTACAGAGGACTGTGAGTTATACCATTTCACATGGACTGTGTTTATTTTGTGTTGACCCGCTGAAGTAAGCGGCCATTTGTTAAACCTGTGTTGAACACAATAAAAGACAGTTGTTTAAATGACACCTGAAGTCACAGTTTGAGCCGATCCCCCACAATATATATATATATAATATATATATATATATATATATATATATATTAACCCCCTTAACCCCTTAAGGACGCATGACGTACCTGTACGTCATGGTTTCCGAGTCCTTAAGGACCCATGACGTACAGGTATGTCATGAGTAGTTCCGATCACTGCTGCTCAGCCGGCAGTGATCGAACAAAGTACCTGCTGAAATCATTCAGCAGGTACCTTGTTACAATGCCCAGGGGTCTTGTGACCCCCCATATCGGCGATCGCTGCAAACCGCAGGTCAATTCAGACCTGCGGTTTGCAGCTTTATGCGATCTCTAATCCCGCGGTCTGTGACCGCGGGGATCAGAGGGTTAATGCCCCCAATGTGTTTATTTTAACCCCCTGCAGCCCCCAATCATATTGTGGCTGCGGGGGTGCAGGGGGGGTGGTTGCGGGCGGCGGGAGGCGGTGCTGGAGGCGGGTGGTGCGGCGGGCGGGATTGCGATTGCGATCCCCCGCCCGCCTCCTCTGTTATATATCCCTGGTGTCTAGTGGGTCTATCAGAGTGTCAGCACATTGCTGACACTCTGATAGAAACGGCTGGCATCTGTGCTTGATCAGATGCCAGCCGTTTAACCCCTTCCGTACCGCGGTCCGTACGGACCGCGGTATGGAAGGGTTAACAGGGAGGGAGCTCCCTCCCTCTCCCATCGGGGGGCTGCTGTGCCTTTGCAGCCCCCCAACAGGATGGGATCGCAGAGGGAGGGGGCTCCACTCCTTCTGCTTCAATGGCAGCGGGTGATGGTTGCCATGGAGACAGGACGCTTTCAGAAGCGTCCTGTCTCCATGGTGCTGAAAGTCTGAATAGACCTGCTAAAGGTCTATTCAGACTTTCTAAAGTACAAAATACAGCACAGTGCACTATATAGTGTACTGTACTGTATTATACAGACACCAGATCCACTGGATCTTTCAGAACCAAGTGGGTCTGGGTAAAAAAAAATGTAAAAAAGTGAAAAAAAAGTTAAAATGAAAGAAAACGCATATCACTGAATAAAAATTAAAAAAAATAAAATACACTACGCATATTAGGTATCGCCGCGTCCGTAAAAATCTGCTCTATAAAAATATCACATGACTGAACTCGTCAGGTGAACGCCATAAAAAAAAAAAATGGTGTAAATAAGCCATTTTTGGGCAACTTACATCACTAAAAGTGTAATACAAAGCGATCAAAAAGCGTATGCCTCCCAAAATAGTACCAATCAAACCGCCATCTCATCCTGCAAAAATGAGCCCCTACCTAAAACAATTGGCAAAAAATAAAAAATATGCTTCTCAGACTAAAACATGATTTTTTTGTTTCAAAAATGCTTTTAGTGTTAAATGTATAAAAAAAAAACTAAAAGGTAGACATATTGGGTATCTCCACGTCCGTAAGAATCTGCTCTATAAAAATATCACCTGACCTAACCCCTCAAGTAAAAACTGTAAAAAAATTAAATAAAAACTTTGTCAAAAGCCATTTTTTGTCACCTTACATCACAAAAAGTGTAATAGCAAGCGATCAAAAATTCATATGACCCCCCAAATAGTGTCAATCTAACCGCCACCTCATCCTGCAAAAACCGAGCCCCTACATAGGACAATCGCCCAAAAAAAAAAAAATATGGCTCTCAAACTATGGAGACACTAAAACATGATTTATTTTTGTTTTAAAAAATGATATTATTGTGTAAAACTTATATAAATAAATAAAAAGTATACATATTAGGTATTGCCGCGTCCGTCACAACCTGCTCTATAAAAATAACACATGACCTAACCCCTCAGCTGAACACATCAAAAAAATAATAATCAATACGGTGTCAAAAGCCATTTTTGTCACCTTACATCACAAAAAGTGTAATAGCAAGCGACCAAAATGTCATATGCACCCCAAGATAGTGCCAATCAAACCACCATCTCATCCCGCAAAAAATGAGCCCCTACATAAGACAGTCGCCCAAAAAATAAAAAATAAACTATGGCTTTCAGAATGTGGAGACACTAAAAAATAATTTTGTTCAAAAATGCTTTATTATGTAAAACTGAAACAAAACCCCCCAAAAAGTAGTCATATTTGGTATTGTCGCATCCATAACAACCTGCTCTATAGAAATAGCACACAATCTAACCTGTCACTTCAACAATGTAAATAGCAAAAAATAAAAACAGTCCCAAAACAGCAATTTTTTTGCAAATTTTCCATTTTAATCAATTTTTCCAGTAACAAAGCAAGGGTTAACAGCCAAACAAAACTCAATATTTATTGCCCTGATTCTCTTGTTTGCACAAACACCCCATATGTGGTCGTAAACTGCTGTATGGCCAAACGGCAGGGCACAGAAGGATGGGAACGCCATATGGTTTTTGGAAGGCAGATTTTGCAGGACTGGTTTTTTGACACTATGTCCCATTTGAAGCCCCCCTGATGCACCCCTACAGTAGAAACTCCAAAAAAGTGACCCCATTTTGGAAACTACGGGATAAGGTGTCAGTTTTGTTGGTACTATTTTAGGGTAAATATGATTTTTGGTTGCTCTATATTACACTTGTTTTGAGACAAGGTAACAAAAAATAGAAATTCTGAAATTTCATCTCCATTTGCCAATAACTCTTGTGGAACACCTAAAGGGTTAACAAAGTTTGTAAAACTGGTTTTGAATACCTTGAAGGGTGTAGTTTCTTAGATGGAGTCACTTTTATGGAGTTTCTACTCTAGGGGTGCATCGGGGGCTTCAAATGGGACATGGTGTCAAAAAAACAGTCCAGCAAAATCCACCTTCCAAAAACCATATGGCGCTCCTTTCCTTCTGCGCCCTGCAGTTTGGCCATACAGCAGTTTACGACCACATATTGGGTGTTCGTGCAAACTACAGAATCGGGGAATAAATATTAAGATTTGTTTGGCTGTTAACCCTTGCTTTGTTACTGGAAAAATGGATTGAAATGGAAAATTTTTCAAAAAATCGAAATTCTGAAATGTTATCTCCATTTGCCATTGACTTTTGTGGAAAACCTAAAGGGTTAATTACGTTTGTAAAATCAGTTTTGAATACCTTGAGGGGTGTAGTTTCTAGAATGGGGTAATTTTTGGGTGGTTTCTATTATGTAAGCCTCACAAAGTGACTTCAGACCTGAACTGGTCCCTAAAAAGTGGGTTTTTGAAAATTTCTGAAAAATTTCAAGATTTTCTTCTAAACTTCTAAGCCTTGTAACATCCCCAAAAAATGAAATAGCATTCCCAAAATGATCGATACATGAAGTAGACATATGGGGAATGTAAATCAATAACTTTTTTTGGTGGTATTACTATGTATTATAGAAGTAGAGAAATTGAAACTTGGAAAATTGCTAATTTTTCAAAATTTTTGATAAATTTTGTATTTTTTTATAAATAAAAATGAAATTTTTCGACTTTATTTTACCACTGTTATGAAGTACAATATGTGACGAAAAAACAATCTCAGAATGGCCTGGATAAGAAAAAGCGTTTTAAAGTTATCACCACATAAAGTGACACTGGTCAGATTTGCAAAAAATGGCCGAGTCCTTAGGGTGAAATAGGGCTGAGTCCTTAAGGGGTTAATGCAGTGTGCCTAATGCCACTTTCACACGGCCACTATTTTTTATCAGTATTTGTAAGCCAAAACCAGGTGTAGATGGAGAACCCGTAAGAGGCACAAATCTTCCCATTATACTTCTTCTCTGTAGCCTCCACTCCAGGTCAGTGTTGCGTTGTGATTTCCATCAGTGATTGTAAGCAAAATCTAAGAGTGAAGCCTACACAGAGATGAGGTATAATGGATAGTTTTGTACCTGTTCTGTGTTTTTGAAATGGTTTTGGCTTTCAACATTTGAGCTAGGCGTTAGGCCAGTTCACACAGCTGATTTTGAATAACATGTTTAAAAAATCAGCGCGGAATCCGCATGTATTTTTTTTAGCTTGAAAACCCATGGTGATTGATGCAGTTTTTTTACACATTTTTTTTTTAACCAATGGGTATTCACTTCAGTACAAAGCTGTGTATTGACCTTGATGAAAACACACAAAAAACGTATAGACTTACATGGAGCAGTTTTTTTATGCTTCCTATTTATTTCAATGGGAGATTCTGCACTGATTCTGGCCCAAGATGGCATGGTGCTTTTTTTTCCACGCTTTTTTTTTTACATGAGTCAAAAACATGCAAGTGCTACATCCTATTGAAATGAATGAGAGGCTGGTTTGAGACAGAAACCCTCCAAAATCAGCGCCAAAAAACTCTGTGTAAACTGCCCCTTTTACATACAGCTTTTAAAAAAAAATAAAATCACAGGGTACAACCACACGTGTTAATGGCAATGTGGTATTGCGAGTGCTGAGTGGCAATTAACAATGTAGACAGACTAAACAGTGCAATTAGGGCCTGCGGCTGCCTGTACAGCTGTGCAGTACTGGACCACAGCATGGCCACGTCGCAACCGCGATACAACCATGCCATGTGGTCATACCCTACCGTGTCCATGTGTAAGGACGTTATTGCTGAATCAGCAAGGAGATAACCGCAAAGAAGCGGATGGGATTGTTGAGGTGTACATTTTTTTGGTATTTTCATTCTGCTGAGACATTTAAAATATATTTGAATATATTTTATTTCCCTGAAAAACACCTTTAACGTAAATATCCATCCAAAGACAACATTTCTTATCATCTATATAAGTCAACGATTCTCTGCTGAATTTTTCTTAAATATCATCCACAGTGCTATACCCGGCTATCCCTATCAGCCGCACAGAGTTTATATTGAGCATCAGTACACATCCACAACCACCACACTATTCAGAGGACACAAAACCACTTTTTCATCATTGGTGGGGGTCCCGGTGGAGGGACTACCAGTGGCCGTACACTTATCACCTAACCATTGGATAGGTAATTCTGGAATGGGAATATATTGTGTCTATGAAGAAACCAGTAATATTCATTAGCTTTCTAAGGATATAAAACCATTATTATCAACATTGTAGGTCTATAGTCTAAAGGTAAGTGCTCTGCCCTCCATATAGAGAGTCTCAGGTTCAAATCCTAAAGAGACTTGTACAATTTTTCTTCGTTTAATTTTTTCCCCTATTTAACCCATAATAAAAGGTAGTAGAAATTAAAATGTTATGTGTATGGCAAAATGGTCTAATGCAAATAATGCTGTACTTACTAGGCTGTAAGTACTGTACATTATATCATGCTATGACACAGCTCTAGGATGAGTTTTACTTCTTTCCTGATACTCATACATAATACTCCTCATATATGGTTCAAGATCTTTTTCTCAGTGTAAAGCCAAAGTTTGAGCCAGAGTTTACAGATATAAGACGCATGATTGCTTCTGCCCTCACAATGCTTGATGTCTAGCACTGTCAACCAAGGCAAGGAAGAGTGTGCAGATCACAAGGGCATTACAAAAGCAGTGCTCCAAGGACTCAGTCTGACCCCAGTCCTCAAACATGCTCATTTGTATATGTCTGATATCTCTGCATTTGTTTAACTTACAGACAAAAGAGGGTATCTTTTTAATCAGTATGATCAACCCTACCAGGCAGTATTCTTGGTTTAATAGGGTTGATTATGCTGACAGAGGCTCTTTAACACACTAAAACAGTGTTCAATTAGCTTTTATGCTTCCCCCTAGCGGCAGGTGAAAGCTGCAAGAAATGGATTATTTAAAAAGGAGCTGTCACCTCTCCTGAGATGTCTGTTTTAGTAACTACTTCTATTCCCCAAGCAATAACAACTGTGGAGCAACTTCTTTCTATTACTCTATGTCGTATTGCTCCTCCATTATTTCTATTATAAGTTTATAAATTAATTACCAGCAGTGTGCAGTAAAGGTCCATCTGGGTGTTAGCAGTTGGTGGTTTGTCCCTGCACTGTCTGCCTTTGGCAGCACTAAATGGATAGTATCAGATAGTGTCAAGTTGCAGCCACCCAGCATAGCCACTACACGGTGGATAGGGCAGTCTGCCTCCGACCTTATCCACTGTGCTATTTCTGATGCTGACCGCCACCAATCGAATATTGATTGATTAAAAAGGCATTAAACCCTAAGGCCCCTTGCAGACGAGCGTGAGCGGATTAGGTCCGGATGTGTTGCGGATGCATTCAGTTAAAACTACGAGATTTCGCAAGCAAGTACATTTAGTTTTGTTTGCGATCGAGTTCAGTTGTTCCATTTTTATCTCGTGGGTGCAATGCGATTTAATGCATTTTGACTTTTTACAATTAGTCAGCAACTACCAGTTGCCTTCTTTTAACATATGTTAATCTATAAAACATAACTTTTATTTTTGGTCACTAAAAGTATCTTCTGGGACCATTGTTAATAATCTTAAAACTCGCGGTTGTGTACTCTCTATGTTGGTTGGTATCTATACATCACTATGATACTGTGTTGCTGCTGATATATATTGGGAGGCTAGTAGCTGCGCGCTAGCTTTAGACTCTTCCCTCTAGACTTATGTATTCACACTACTCATTCCATATATGATGATAACATAGAGCTTACTCCTGAATCTAAAAACAACCTCAAACACTGCCCCGCGACATGTTTTGCCAGCTAACCTGGCGTCTTCAGGCGATCGGGCAGTATAGTGTTTGGGGGTGTGGTGCAGGTCTTTTGTAACCTTCTCTCCTCTTGCTTTTCCAGTTGTCCTATCGTATTAAGCGTTATATTTTTTGGGGGGAGTAGTTACAATATAGCTTAGTCACTATTGGTGTAGCTAGTTACTTCCCTCTCCTCCCATTCTCTGTGTCTCCTCCCATCCTCACCCAACCCTCGCTCTCGCGTTGGTCAGTTGAATCCAGCACATTTCCGCAATCTTCTATTCCTTCGTCCGGCTTGTTAGCTACTGCGCATGTCATTGGACTTAGTTTCTTACCGATCTTTTTCCTTTATTGTGCAGACTCCCAATATATACTCTATCAGCAGCAACACAGTATCATAGTGCTATATAGATACCAACCAACACAGAGGGTACACAACTTAGAGTTTTAAGATTAATAACAATGGTCCAAGAAGATACTTTTAGTGACCAATAATAAAAGTTATGTTTTATATATTATTAACATATGTTAAAAGAAGGCAACTAGTAGTCTCTGGCTAATTGTAAAAAGTTAACCCTTAGGCTACTTTCACACTCGCGTTTTGGCTTTCCGTTTGTGAGATCCGTCATGGGCTCTCAAAAACAGTCCAAAACAGATCAGTTTTGCCCTAATGCATTCTGAATGGAAAAGGATCCGCTCAGAATGCATCAGTCTCCATTTCGCTCTGGAGGCGGACACCAAAACGCTGCCTGCAGCGTTTTTCTGTCCGCTTGACGAAACTGAGCCAAACGGCTCTCTGACACCATCTGGCACAATAGAAAACGGATCCGTGTCCCATTGACTTTCAATGGCTTGGCTATGTTGCAGATAATACAAACAGATCCGTTCATGACGGATGCATGCGGTTGTATTATTGTAACAGATCTGTTTTTGCAGATCCATGACGGATCTGCCTAAAACGCAAGTGTGAAAGTAGCCTTAAGCCTCCACATATGTTAGGGTCAATTGTGTTTGAGGAAGTTAATGCGTTTTGCACGCGCGTGATAAAAAACGGAATGCTTACAAACAACATCTATTAGCAACCATCCATGAAAAATGCATTGCATCCGCACTTGCTTGCGATGAGATTTTCATGCAGCCCCATTCACTTCTATGGGGCCAGGGTTGCGTGATAATCGCAGAATATAGACCATGCTGCCAATTTCACGCAATGCACAAGTGATGCGTGAAAACCATCGCTCATGTACACAGACCCATTGAAATTAATGGGTCCGGATTCCGTGCGGGCGCAATGCGTTCACATCCTGCATTGCACCTGCGCGGAATACTCGCTCGTGTGAAAGGGGCCTAAGTCTACACACAGCCCAACCTGATTAGTGCACAAAATACAGAGCCATAGTTTTATTGCTTGCGTCTGCAATTAGGTGGCCGCAGAAATATCCACAATTAGAGATAAGGGAATAAATTTTAAACAAATCGGATTTGTTACGAATGTCACAAATATTCATCCACCTAACGAATTCAAAGTTTTGTTGATTCACTTTGAAAAAATCACACCAAAACAGTGCCCAGCTCCATTTTACTGTGGAAAACTACAGAGAGCAAGAAGATGGAGGATTACCTGACCCTGGGAGGGAGAGGAGCGGGACTTGCCCCGATTAGCTCAGAGGCTGACAGACAGCCTGATCAGTCAATCCAGCCAGGTCTTTCTGCTTAAAACCAGACACCATTCTTTTCTGAGTTGTTGATGTGATAGGATGTGTAGTGGCTATGCCTGACAAAAAACAATTGCAGACACAAGCCAAAATTCTGCCACCATTAACACATAATTTTTGGATGCTGGTGCAGAACAAGCCACTGTTTATCATGACACTAAAATGAGTTTATAAATGGGGGCAGGGGTTTTCCACCATCAAGGCAAAATTTTTGGATGCTACTGTTTTTTTCCGATAACACTGTGTGTGTTTAAACACCATCTGCCCCTGATAAAGTACAATTTTTGGAACATTTCTAATAATAAAAAGCATAATAAATACAACACAGTGTGCTTTTAATGCATTTACCCAAAGCTAGATATGTAAGTGTCCCTCTGACATTTTCTATTGCTGTCCTTGCATTTAAGAGCTTAAAGGGTGGGGGGGGTTGTTGAAAATGCAAAAATGTATTTAAAAACATTACAAATGTAGAAGGGCACAATATAAAAAGTCCTAAGAGAACTCAGAGTGCCATATAACAATTTTCTGGCCAATTAGAGCACCTTTGATTCTGGTAGAATGGATTTGGC
Organism: Bufotes viridis; assembly: GCA_033119425.1. Taxonomy (NCBI): domain Eukaryota; kingdom Metazoa; phylum Chordata; class Amphibia; order Anura; family Bufonidae; genus Bufotes; species Bufotes viridis. The sequence continues at coordinate 456,935,821 of CM065591.1, read as the reverse complement.
CATGAATCGAATTATTTTATGAATCAGTAGCAAAACAAATTGCAAGAAGTTTACTAAATTTTATCCGCAATCAATCTTATGCATGATGCACCATTATGGGGACATCTGTGACCAGCAAGCTGTTATGAGATATTATTGGCTGGCATGAGATTGTGGGGATATCTTCAACAGACACATTGTTATGGGGCATTAGTGGCGACACACTATTATGGGGACATGGGCACATGCAACGGACATTATGGTAAGAAGGATTTTAATGTGGACACTGTTATCGACACAATGGTGTTAGTGTTAGTGCACATTTGGGGTGAAAGACTCCATTTAAAAGGGGGTGCTAAACACTTCTGCTCCCTGACTAACCTCCGGGGTGATTGGTGCTGTCAATTTCAGCACCACAGCACTATCACCCCCATCGGAGCTCACCTGCAGTGATTGGCTGGTCAATGCATATCAGCCAATCACAGATATCAGAGTTTCGGGGAGAAAGTACAACCTCACTGGTCACTTTGTACGGAAGGAATTAGGCACATGTGACCATTGAGACCATAGTGGTCAAGGGACCAAGCCACTTCCAGTCCGTCTGGGACCAGAAGCAGCCAGGAACAGGGCAGTGGAGCTGGAACAGCTGGACTGCGGATAGATGAGTGGGTTTTGTTTTTGTGATGGGGCACACCTACTAACCACTAGGATTGTTGACTCCTATGCCAGACAACTCTTTTAATATCATATCTGGCATCCATTACATGGTTGTATGCACGAGGACTTACAGAAACGTAAAAGATCACAATCTGATTACTTCAATCCTTGATTTCTGTCAGTAACTGTAATAGCCAGGATATGGTGGGGGTCCAACTCACGGCACCTCCACCAATCAGCTGTTTGAAAAGGCCGCAGTGCTCTACTGAGTGCTGTGGACTCTTCCTAGGCCATGTGATGTCACGCTAATTGGTCACATGGCCTAGGCGCAGCTCAGCCCCATTCAAGTGAATAGGCAGAAGTAGTAAGACATGAAATATACCAGCGGGTTAATAATCATTTTAACCCGAAGAATTAAGTTATTGCATAATATATACTGCATTGTAAACCTCATAAAAATAAACACTGACAGAATTACAATTGTTTGCCCACTTCACCTGACATAAAAAGTGATCAAATGATCAACAGTCTCCAAACAGCAGTTTATTAACACAATTAAGGTATTTCTATACTTGGGAGAAATGAAATTTTTCATTTTCACAGTCCACTGTTAATAAATAAAAGTATTTTGTGAGCCCTGACTATCTGTCTTAAAAGCAGAGAAATTCAGACTTGGAAAATTGCTAATTTTAATGAAATTTGGGATATTTTTTATAAATGAAAACAAAATATATTGACTGATATTTACCACTAACACGAAGTACAAGAAGTCACGAAGAAACAGTCTCAGAATCACTTAGGGTACCTTCACACTGATCAGGATTATCCCCATGCATTCTGAATGGAGAGAAATCCGTTCAGTATGCATCAAGATGTCTTCCATTCAGTATGTGAATGTTTTTTGGACGGAGAAAATACCGCAGCATGCTGCGGTTTTCTTTTCGTCCTGGGATGCGGAGCATCTGGCACATTCTGATACAATAGAAAACGGATCCGTCCTCCATTGACTTTCAATGGAGTTCAAAACGGATCAGTTTTGACAATGTTAAAAAACAGTTAAAGTTAATACAAAAGGATGCATGCGTTGTATTATCTTAACTGAAGCGTTTTTTTCCGACATAGAGCCCCGAAGACGGAACTCTATGCCGGAAAAGAAAAACGCCAGTGTGAAGGTACCCTTAGATAAGTAAAATCATTCCAAACTTCTGATCACATCAAGTGACACATGTCAGATTTGATACATGGGGCTGTGACATAAAGGCCAAAACAGGCTTTATCCTTAAAGGGTTAATATCCTCCTCATCCAATCCCAACCAGACAGTCTATGTTGCCACACCAATCCGAAAAGAATGAGAAGAGATCTTAAAGGGGTTCTGTCAGGGCATTTGACACTATAGAGCTGTGGACATGCACGGCTATATACATGTCCCATAGTTCTGGGTGCAAATTAACCCGGGAAGGTGCCCAAGGGGCGGTACTAACCTTCCTGGTGCCCAGCCACGCCCCCATGTGAAGGAGCCCAGCACCGCCTGCGTCCGCCGAATCTCCTCCTTGCTTCAGTGATGTAGCCTTAAATCTCGTGATGCGTGAGATCGCGCATGCGCAGTTCCTTCACTGAGGCTGATGCCAGCACAGGGAAGGAACACTATGTTGCAACTGCGCATGCACAATCTCACGCATTGTGAGATTTACGGCGATCTCACTGAAGAAAGGAGGAGATTCGGCGGACGCAGGTAGTGCTGGGCTCCTTTACATGGGGGCGTGGCTGGGGACCAGGAAAGTTAGTATCGCCCCTTGGGCACCTACCCGGGTTAATTTGCATATCAATAAAATCATTTTTTTAAGAAAATAGAAGCACCCAGAGCTATTCTACTGCTATATTGCGGACATGCTAGCAGAGATCTAGCCGTGCATGTCCGCAGCTCTATAGGGTTGAATGCCGTGACAGAATCCCTTTAAGTGACCTTAAATCCAGCTGGGCCAAACACATTTTTTAGAAATTGACATGTATGCAATGGGGACAGATCAACAACAGAACCTATAGCACCAAGTCTCAATATTAGCTATATCTCCACATTAACAAAGGGACAAAGACCTGGAAATGCATAAAACCGTATACAGGACCTTCTGCTGCTCAGGCATATTCAAGCAGCTCTCCTTACCACCAGCCAACTCCGCTCTGTAAAGCGGCTGCTGCAGAAGCTCCTCCATGGTGTTCTATTAGTTGGTCCTGCTCCAGATGTTCACACACTGTAGTTAGTAGAAGACATTTTATTAGGTGTACATCTTAGCTGTCATTACACATGTGGCTGCTCCAAGTACTACAACCAACGAATTACAATAACACAGTTGTACAATTATCTAAGTAGTGAGACCCCTAGAGGCCATACGCAGCATATTACATATTGCTACATCCTTTCCCTTTTAAAAGAAAGAACAATAAAATATAACTCACAAAACTGTGAACATGAACAAGTAGAACATAGCTATAAATTAAATATAATCCTTGAGGTGAGCTGGCTTTCTGATTGTTCTGCCAGCTCGCGTAACATATGAGGTTTCTTCACACAAATCTTGGTGTTCTTCTGATTCTGGCAGTCTATTTTCTGGGACTGGCTGTCTCTGACCATACCCCTCAGAAGTTTCTGTTTCCTTGTTGCCTGTATTCATAGTCTCATTGCTTTTAGAGCCCATATACTGTTCCCAGGGCCCTCTTTCATCTCTTTCTTGTGTTTTTCTCAGATGTCTCCGATTTCTCCTTAATCTTCTTCCTTCCTCTGTTATAATTTCATAGGACCGTGGTCCTAATTTCTGGACGACCTTCGCCTTTTGCCAGTGTTTGTCATATTTGCCTACTGGCTGAATCTGTACATTTTCATTGCTCTGGAGAACAGGCAAATCTTTTGCAGATTTTTTGTAATAGAAAGCTTGCCTATCTTGATTCCTCTTCAGTTTGGCTATAACATTGCCCAAAAGCTTTGACCTTAGTAGTTGACCTGTAGTTGGTAAGAGAGTCCTTGTACGTCTACTCATAAGGCCGCTGTGCCGGACTGGTGTCTAGTAGTGTTGGGCGAGCATGCTCGTCCAAACACCATTTTGACCCGAGCATCGCGATGCTCGGCACATTGCTGTGTTCGGCCGAACACTGCGTGTGCTCAAGCGCGATGCTCAAGTCTCCTCCCCACACATTTGTTGGCTGCTAAGCAGCCAATAAACGTGCAGGGAAGTACTGAGACTCACTGTAATGCCGTAGCCATGTTGGTTACTGGCATTACAGTGATTGGCTGGCCAGAACGCATCATCGGGTGCTATAAAGTACACGATGACACGTGGTTCGGCTCAGTCTTAGTCAGAACTGGAGAGCTGCAGCAGAAGGGACAGATAGTGTAGGGACAGGAATTGGTTTATTTTTTTAGGCAAGGTTTAGTCTTAAAAGGTGTTAGAGACCCAAAAGTCCTTTTAAGGACTATTATTTTATCTGGCTGCAATATGTACTATTAGCGCAACCTGCACTAAATTGCGTGCAATTGTTTGGCCGCTGCTGACAGTGACACAACCTTTGCTACATCGGTTGTGTTACATTTGCGCATCCTAAATATCTGTTACAATCAGTGTAATTTTTTCTTAGCCGCTGGTGACAGTGACATTACCTGCGCTACATCTCCTGTATAACGTTTGCACATGCTAAATATCTGTGACAATCAGTTACATTTTTTCGCCGCTGGTGACAGCGACATTACCTTTGCTACATCTCTTGTATAACGGTTGCGCATCCTAAATATCTGTGACATTCAGTGTAATTTTTTTGTGCATACACTTACAAAACCTGCGCTACTGTACGTGTGACATACTTGCAAGCATATATACAATTTAATATGCTCAAGTCGAGCAGTAAGGGACGGGTAAGTGGCCGTACTGCTGATGATGCACGCAGAGGCCGTGGCCCTGGGCACGGTGAAACTGTGCCTGCTGCCAGAGCACAAGAAACACACTCATCCACGATACCTAGCTTCATGTCCCAGTTTGCGTGGCGGCGCAGGACACCACTCTCGAAGTCACACCAGTGCGACCAGGTGAACGGTTGGATTGATCCAGATCCAGTAGGTTAAGCACCACGCTGTCTTCCACAAAGTCCAGTCTCAGTAGCCAAGAGTCTGGTCAACAGAATACTCACCCTGATCCTCCTTCCTCCCACCATGGAGAGTCTTGGCAAACAAGTGATCCCACACTCGGATATTCCAAGGAGCTCTTTTCTTCGCCATTCCTTGATCTGGGCCTCTCGCCAAGCCCGCTTGAAGAGGGACATAAGGAGATCTTGTGCACCGATTCCCAAACTCTTGAGTATCCACAGTCAGAAGAAGATGATGGTGGGGAACGGCAATTAGAGTTTCACGAGGTGGATGATGATGATGAGACAAAGTTGGAAATAAGTCAATGGCAATTAGTGTCTCAAGAGGTTGATGATGAGGAATGGATGAGACACAGTTGTCAATAAGTGAGGTTTTTGTTAGGTCAAGTCAGAAGGATAACCAGTGTGAGGAAGTGGAAGAGGAGGTGGTGGATGATGAAATCACTGACCCAACCTGGAAAGGTGGCAAGCCGAGCGAGGACAGCAGTACAGAGGAGGAGGGATCCGCAGCACTGCAACAGGCTGGAAGAGGAAGTGAGGTGGCAAAAGGGAGAAAGTGGGCCACACCAAACAGGCCCGCAACTGTTCCCCAGAGCACCCTCTTTCGGCAATCTCCCTTGCCAAGGGTTAGGTGTTCCGCAGTCTGGCGCTTTTTTGAGGAAAGTGCGGACGATAAAAGAATTGTCATTTGCAACCTGTACCGCACCAAAATGAGCAGGGGCTTGAACACTAGTAACCTCACCAGCATGATCCGTCACATGGCATGAAAGCACCCTAATAGGTGGGCCGAACACCTGGGTCCTCAATCAGTGTCTGCGGGTCACACCACTGCCTTCTCTTCCCCTGTGTTATGTGCTGGCCAATCCCCTGTCTAAGACGCATGCCCGGATGCCTCCCACCCTGCACCTGGACATTCGCAAGCACCATCATCTAGAACATCCACTTCTGTGTCCAAGTGCAGCGTACAGATGTCCATACCCCAGGCCTTTGAACGAAAGTGCAAATACCCAGCCAACCACCAACAGGCCATAGCACTAAATGCGCACCTTTCCAAATTGCTGGCCCTGGAAATGTTACCATTTAGGTTTGTGGACACTGAGGTTTTCCGTAGCCTGATGGCGGTGGCCGTCCCTCGTTACTCAGTCCCCAGCTGCCACTATTTTTCCCGGTGTGCTGTCCCCGCCTTATACCAGCATGTGTCCCGTAACATCACCCGTGCCCTGACCAATGCAGTTATTGGGAGGGTCCACTTAACGACTGACACATGGACAAGTGCTTTTGGCCAGGGACGCTACATTTCCCTGATGGCACACTGGGTGAACGTTGTGGAGGCCGGGAGTGATTTGTACCCTGGGATTGCACAGGTGCTACCGACGCCAAGGATTGCGGGGCTCTACTTCCATCACGATTTCTGACACCACCTACATTAGTGGCTGCACCTACATTCTCCTCCTCCAATTCCACCTCTGAATTCTCATCTTGCACCACCAGTCAGCCATCAGTCAGTAGCTGGAAGCAGTGTAGCACTGCAATGGGGAAGCAGCAACAGGCCATGCAGAAACTAATTTTCTTAGGTGACAAACAGCACACCGCCGCAGAGCTGTGGCAGGGTATAAGGGACCAGACTGAGCTGTGACTTTCGCCACTTAACCTATAACCAGGCATGGTTGTGTCTGATAATGGCCGTAACTTGGTGGCGGCTTTAGAGCTCGGAAATTTTACAAACATACCATGCCTAGCCCACGTGTTCTACTTAGTGGTTTAGCGGTTTCGTAAAACCTACCCCAATTTGCCTAAGCTATTGGTGAAGGTGCCCATTTCCGAAAGTCATCTACAGTTGCTCCCAGTCTGGCAACGCTGCAGCAGCGCTTGCAATTGTTAGCTCACCGACTGTTGTGCGACATGAGCACGTGCTGGAACTCCACGTTCCACATGTTGGCCAGGCTATGTGAGCAGCAGAGGGCAGTAGTGGAATACTAGCTGCAACATGGTCGTCGCCTTTCCAGTCAGCTGACGCTCTTCACAAGCGACGAGTGGGCATGGATGTCTGACCTCTGTGAGGTTTTACGCAACTTTGAGGAATCAACACAGATGGTGAGCGGCGATGCCGCTATTATCAGCGTAGCCATCCCACTTATGTGTCTACTGAAACCCTTGCTGCTCACAATGAAGGCGGACACTTTGCATGTGGAAGAGGTGGAAATGGGGGAAGACCATAGACAGGGTGATAGCCAGACCACTCTCAGTTCGTCTTCTCAGCGTGAATTGGATAATAATGAGGAGGAGGATCAGGAGACAGTTGCCTCTGCTACAGAGGGTAGTACCCATAGCAGGTTTATTCCAGGTTATACAGGGTGATAGCCAGACCACCCTCGGTTCGTCTTCTCAGCGTGAATTGCATGATAATGAGGAGGATGATCTGAATTTCCAGCTGACAATGCTATTGGCAGAGTACCTAGTTCCTTGGGCAACCGAGGAGGGGAGACGAGGGGAACACGCAGCAGTTCCAAAAGAGGCAGGGCAACACTCTCCAAGGCCTGGGAAAGTTTCATGACACCCTGTAAGCACCCTCACCCTGATGCGCGGCCTAGTATCACAAGGAGGGAAAAGTTTTGGAATATGGTGAAGGAGTACGTAGCAGACTGTGTCAGCATCCTCAGTGATCCCTCTGTGCCTTACAACTATTGGGTGTCCAAACTGGACACGTGGCACGAACTGGCGCTCTACGCCTTGGAGGTGCTGGCCTGCCATGCCACCAGCGTTTTGTCAGAATGGGTATTTAGTGCTGCTGTGGGCATAATAACTGATAAGGCAATACGCCTGTCAACTGAAAATGCTGAAAGGCTGACTCTTATCAAAATGAACAAGGCCTGGATTGCCCCTGACTTCTCTACTCCACCAGAGGAAAGCAGCTGAACATAAAGGAACTTTACATGTGACTTTTATGGTGTATTGAATACACTGCATTCCCATGCACCCCTTCTACCACAAAAAAAGGGTATATGGTTCAATTTTCCTTTTCTCTTCCTCCTCCTCCATAATATCAACATGCTTATTAGGCAGACGCTCACCCCTAATGTTTTAGAGGGTTACCAGCAGGCCCTAGCCCATAATGTTTTAGATGGTCAGATCAGCAGCAGACCCTCACCCCTAATGTTTTAGAGGGTCAGCTCAGCAGCAGGCACTCGCACCTAATGTTTTAGAGAGTCAGCTCAGCAACACACCCTCACCCCTAATGTTTTAGATGGTCGGATCAGCAGCAGGCCCTTGCCCCTAATGTTTTAGAGGGTCATCTCAGCAGCAGACCCTCACCCCTAATATTTTAGATGGTCAGATGAGCAGCAGGCCCTCGCCCCTAATGTTTTAGAGGGTCAGCTCAGCAGCAAGCCCTCACCCCTAATGTTTTAGAGGGTCAGCTCAGCAGTAGATCCTCACCCCTAATGTTTTAGATGGTCAGATCAGCAGCAGGCCCTCGCCCCTAATGTTTTAGAGGGTCAGCTCAGCAGCAGGCACTAGCCCCTAATGTTTTAGATGGTCAGATCAGCAGCAGGCCCTCGCCCCTAATGTTTTAGAGGGTCAGCTCAGCAGCAGGCACTCACCCCTAATGTTTTAGTTGGTTGGATCAGCAGCAGGCCCTCGCCCCTAAAGTTTTTGAGGGTCAGCTCAGCAGCAGGCACTCGCCCCTAAAGTTTTAGAGGGTCAGCTCAGCAGCAGGCACTCGCCCCTAATGTTTTAGATGGTCAGCTCAGCAGCAGGCCCTCGCCCCTAATGTTTTAGAGGGTCAGCTTAGCAGCAAGCCCTCGCCCCTAATGTTTTAGAGGGTCACCAGTAGGCCATTGCTCCTAATGTTTTTGAGTGTCACCAGCAGGCCATCAATCATAATTTTTCAAGGGTGTGTATGAGGCCATCCTTTATGTGATATACAGGTTGTATTAGAGTGCCTCTTCCTTGTAATTTTTGGCAGCACTTGCATTTATATACAAGTAAATATACAGAAAAATATACACAAAAATTGTTATATAAATATAACGATTTTTCCTCTAAAATCGATTTTATCTTTGGTTTTGTGCGTATTATTGTCAGTCTGTAAAAATGGCGTCCTACTCGGAAAACATCGTTCCCAGCAGCGACTTGGGAGTCCAAGATGCATCCAGACATCCTCCCCATGCTGTTCCTGAACCATTTCAGTGGTGTTTCCATCAATTTCTGACCTTTTCCTGTGAACCAGAAACCCTCCCCTCTTCAGAGCAGGGGGGTGCCTGGTTTAATGCTCTGGTTCTCCCACTGACTTCCATTGTTCTTTGGTGCTCTATAGAGCACCCAAGCATCCTAAGGTGTTCTACTCGAGCACGCAAGCACTTTGGTGCTCGATCAACACTAGGTCTTGTGTGGGGGCGTTTCTGTGGTCCAGTATAGACAGGTATATCTGTACCTGCCTGTTTTGCTTTCTGCATGAGTCTTTTGGCGGTTTTAACTGCTGACTCTGCTTTACCATTACTCTGAGGATATCTTGGAGATGTTGTCAGAGAACACAATATCAGGAATGCCATATCTGGCAAAATGGGTCTGGAGTTTTTTAATTACTGTTTTTGCCCTTGTGTCCTGTAAGTAGTCTATCTCCCAGAAGTTGGAAAAATAGTCCACAGTTACCAGATATTCTTTGTCATTCCACGTGAACAGATCTGTTCCTACTTTTGACCATGGTCTGTTTAGAATTGTATGTGGTTGCAATGTCTCTTTCGTTTGCCTATCATTGCATAATGCACATATTTCACACTGTGCTATAAAAAAAATGATGTGGTCATTCATTCCAGGCCAATAAACATATTCTTGTGCATGACTTAGACATCCTTCTACACCTAAGTGAGTAGAGTGCAATCTTTCTATTATGTCTCTTCTGAGGGATTCCGGTATAACAGCCCTTTCTCCTTTAAAGATTATTCCCTGCTACACAGAGAGTTCATCTCTTATGTAAAAAAAAAATGGAGAAACTTCCATTGGAGCATGTTGCTTGTATTTGGCCATCCCTTCAAGATTACACTCTTTAAGATCTGTAGAGTTTTATCTTCCTCTGTGAAGATCTGTATTTGTTTTAGCCTGTCTTTTGAGACAGACAGATATTCACACATATTGATGCTTTCAATTAGAGATAAGTGAATTTTTCAGAAATTAGATTCGGCTGGTTCGCCGAATTTTCTTAAAAAATTTGGTTCGATCCGAATTTATTCACGGCAAATCTCGTTAAAAAACTGCTATTTCCTGGCTACAGAGAGCCTTTATAGTTTTGTAGAAAACTGTGCCTTGCAGTAACACGCATAGGGAGTCTGCTGTGGTAGTGAAATAATACTGTGAGTCAGTATGACATGCAGATGACAGGCGTCGCTATTAGAATCACTGCACACTTCACTTATTTAGTCAGTCATGGGGCCAAAACTTACCAAATAACTCAAGTATGAACTCAGCCTTACAAGTCGATGTTATCGCCAAGAAGAAGTGCACTGCTTTTACGCTGTCATCAGCTGAATCCACATAGATGTCTACAGAACCTGTTTTATTAAATGCTTATACAAGTACAGCCCCCCGACAGAGTGGAGAGGGTGTCAGCAGTAAGTTTGTGTTGACATCACTGATTATTTTGCCCTTCCTCTGATCTGTCAGAACAATAACTCCCAAAAAACGGATCCTGTCTGTTGAGCATCCGCCGTCACTTGGTCAGCATTTGGTAATCCATCAGTATTTCTAATGCAAAAAAAAACAGGAGTGCGTCCAAAACAGAGATGACACGTGATGGAATATTTGCATGTCTTCTGTGTTTTGTACCCACTCCTGCTTTTGGCTACCAAATCACAAGCCAATTCTGATGGGACCATACAGGCCTTATAGCTGCTACACAGACAGGACGTTGTGCGCCTCATTTTTCCTTCTTTCTGACAGATCAGAAGAAGGGTCAAATAAATAATTATGTCAGCCAGGCCGAAAGGCAAAATAGTGGCCCAGTCATGAAGTGGGGAGGGTGAGAACAGCATGAGAAGACCACAGAGTGGCCCTATGATATAGTTGTGAGGTGGAAGCAGCATTAGAAGAGTGGCCCAATTACAGAGTCTGGAGGTGGTGGCAGCAGCATCAGGAGGCGGCCACAGAGTGGCACAATGACAGTGTGGAGGTGGCGGCAGCATCAGGAGGCCACAGAGCGGTACAATGGCAGAGTGTGGAGGAGGGGGGCAGCATCAAGAGGCCACAGAGTGGCAAGGTGACATAATGTGGAGGTGGCAGCAACATGAGGGGACCACAGAGTGGCAAGGTGACATAGTGTGGAGGTGGCAGCAGCATCAGGAGACTACAGAATGACCCGGTGACAGAGTGGAGAGGTGGGAGGCAATAACAGTACCTGCTGACGATGGTGGGTTTAAGAAGGAGCACTTGGCATCAAATGTGTGGCATCAGGCGGATGGCAGCATCAGAATAGTAGCTGAGGCAGGTAGCCAAAAGAAACCAGTTTCTTTTGTCAAAGTGTTGGTGTGGCATCATGGATGATCTAGTCTGATGCCTCAGGCATTGGTGGGTGGAAATCCTGGCTGATCCATGCCTGATTCATCTTGACAAAGGTCAGTCTCTCCCCATTTTGGGTGGACTGGCGAGTTCTTCCTGGGGTAACTATGGCCCCCGCCGCACTAAACACCCGCTGTGATGCCACACTACTGGTCGGGCAGGACAGCATTTCCAGGGCAAAATCTGACAGTTGCAGACACAAATCTAGTTTAGCTGCCCAGTAGTCCAGTGGATCTTTAATGTGAGGTGGCAGGGTGCTGTCCAAGTATGCCACCACCTGCTGGTTCAGGTTCTACTCTATGTCTAGCTGCTGGTGAGAAGTTTCTTCACTATGCGGATGAAGAAAGCTGCTCATCAGTGACTCTAGACTCAGGCTGCTGCTGATGGAGGTGGTACTGCTCCTGCCACCCCATCCCTCCCCAGCAGCCATGGCAGTGGAACGTGAGCGCAGAGGTCCCCCCCAGTCAGACCTGCTAGAGGATGGACGATGTCGCAGATAGGCAGGGGCTCAACTGACTACATAGGATGTCTCTATAGTAGTTCAGTTTTATCTCCCTCTCAGCGAGTGTAGAAAAAGGCCCCCATTTTGGACCGGTAGCGAGGGTCCAACAAGGTGGAGAGCCAGAAGTCATCCCTCTGCCGAATGTTGACAATTCGGTTGTCACTATGCAAGCAAGTGAGCATGCATCGGGCCATTTGTGCAAGTGACTCGGAGAGACTCCCTGCCTCCATCTCCACATAAGAAGGCACCTGCCCTTCTGGCCTTCATCCATAATGTCAGTGTTTGGGTCTTTTATCAGTTTTTTTCAGTCTAAATATTGTATAATTGTATGTCCACAAGAGGTGGGAATTCTGTGGATTTTCCAACCAAAATTTTGGCCAGAAAATAGAAATTCGGGAAAACTAAATACAGTATTGTCTGTTCTAGTAAGGTCTCTTTTCATTATGGAGGACATCCTGAGAACAGCCAAGGACTATGCAAGTAGCATAACAATCTATACACTCAGGGGCATAGCTATAGGGGAAGTGGCTTCTTTGGGGCCCAAACTCAGAATTATCAGGTCCCCTCAACAGTATTATAAAAAGACATTATATACACAGACGGAGCAGCTCCCAGGCCTTGTCTGAGAGAGCGATGATGAGTGGCCACAGGAGGAGGGGGTTGCACAGAAGTTTCGGAGGGGGGGCGGACATTCAAAAATTTTCTGTGGGGCCAGTCATTTCTAGTTACGTCACTGCATACACTAGAGATATTTGACAAGAACTCCATCACCCATAGGCAATAAAAGAGATCAGAACTCCAATAAAAGGAATAAAATGGGAATATAGAACAAAAATAGTAGAAAAAAGAAAATAAATTAAAAAAATTCTATAAGAATGATAAGTCTAATATATATTTTGCTTCTATCACTCTACAGTATAAGATGAAAGCTAGATAAGAGGAATAGAGTAAGAATAATATAGATATAGTAATTAAAACAGTAGAAAAAATAAGTATATTACATAAATATGATGTAAGCTATATATAGTTGAAACCAGAAGTTTACATACACTATATAAAAATACACATATGCATGTTTTTCTCAATATCTGACATGAAAACAGAATAAACCTTTCCTGTTTTTGGTCAATTAGGATTACCATAATTATTATTATTTGCCAAATACCAGAATAATGAGAGAGAGAATGCTTTAAGGCATTTTTATTACTTTCTGCAAAGTCAAAAGTTTACATACATTTCAATAATATTTGGTACCATTGCCCTTAAACTGTATGACTTGGGTCAAACATTTTGGATATCCTTCCACATGCTTTTCACAAGAGTTGGTTGGAATTTGAGCCCATTCCTCCTGACAAAACTGGTGTAACTGAGCCATGTTTGTTGTTCTCCTTGCTCACACCTGCCTTTTCAGCTTTGCTCATAAATTTTCAATAGGATTGAGATCAGGGCTTTGTCATGGTCGCTCCAAAACATTGACTTTGTTATCCTTAAGCCACTTTGTAACCAGTTTGGCAGTATGCTTCAGGTCATTGTCCATTTGGAAGACCCATTTCCGCCCAAGCTTTAACTTCCTGGCTGATGTCTTGAGATGTTGCTTCCGTATTTCCATATAATCTTCTTTCCTCATGATGCCATCTATTTTGTGAAGTGCACCAGTCCCTCCTGCTGCAAAACAACCCCACAACATGATGCTGCCACCCCCGTGTTTCACAGTTGGGATGGTGTTCTTAGGCCTCCAAGCTTCTCCCTTTTTCCTCCAAACGTAACGATGGTCATTATGGCCAAAAAGTTAAATTTTAGTTTTGTCAGACCACAGGACATGTCTCCAAAAATGTAGGTCTTTGTTCCTTTGTGCATTTGCAAACATTAATTCTTCTTCCTGGCAGAATGGCCTTTCAGCCCATGTTGATACAGTACTCGTTTCACTGTGGTTATTGACACAATCTTACCAGCTTCCACCATCATCTTCACAAGGTCTTTTGCTTTTGTTCTTGGGTTCATATGCACATGTCGGACCGGTCTCCTTCCTGAGCGGTATGATGGCTGGACATTCCCATCATGTTTGTACTTGCGTATAATTGTTTGTACATATGAACGAGGCACCTTCAGGTATCTTGAAATTGCATCCAAGGTTAAGCCAGACTTGTGCAAGTCCACAATTCTCTTCCTGATATCTTGGCTGATTTCTTTAGATTTTCCCATGACTTTCCCACAAAAAAGCAGTGTGTTTCAGGTGTGCATTTAAATACATCCACAGGTGTGTCTCTAATTAACTCAGATGTTGCCAACAAACCTAACAGAAGCTTCCAAACACATGACATCATCATATGGGCAGTCCAGAATTGTTTAAAGGCATAGTAATCTTAGTGTATGTAAAATTTTGACATTGCAGAAAGTAATAAAAGTGCCTTAAATGACATAAGATTTTATTTTTATTTTTAACAAATTAAAATACAGTATAAGGTTCAGAAAAAGTATAATACAGAATGATAGAGACCAGGGGCGGATTAAGTGCATGATAGGCCCGGGGCTGTCTTCCCCTGGCCCTCCTATGGTGGTTAGGTTTCGTCTTCCTCTGGTTCACACTTGTTAATGCAGTAAATTCTATAAATTAAACTGGATAGCTAAAAGTATTATAAATGTATCATAGCAATAAAATTTAGTTGAATCTATGCATTGAGTCTGTGCCTTTGTTCTGTGTGGTGTCGCTCATTATAAAATTCTCTCTTAACGCTTTGGTTATAAAGTGTCTATTGCCGCAGTTTGGAGCTTGTACAACACAACTACAATAAAACCCCTTCAGTCTGGAAGAGAATTGCTCACAAAACAAGAGGGTATGTGACCATGAGGTAAAGGGTACAACCAGAATCTCACAGGCCCCAGAGCAAACCAAGGCTACTTTCACATGGATTCGGCATGGATTCCGGCAGAGACCCCCTTGCACAGTGTGCAACCGTTTGTGTCCAGCCAACTCTCGGCATCTTTGCCGGACTGCAGCAGGATCTACACCTGAACCTCATTATAGTTAATGGGGCTGGCGGGCATTCTGGTTGCATCTAGCAGTGCCGGAAACAAACAGTTGCACGCTGTGGTTTTTGTCTGGCCGTTCCCGCCATTCTCTGTAGGACCCGGCTGCCAGATCATAGTGCCACAGATGTGAAAGTAGCCTAAAACCTGTGCTCCTTCTGTCTGACTGACCCTGTATGTATCCGAACCCTGAACAATATCCTCTCTGAAGAAATTAGTTCTCACCTCACCTGGTGGTCACTACTCATGTTTCTGAAGGTTTTTCTCTGTAGGCATACAGCACGGGGCCAAATGGTACATGGAATATTGGAGTAATATCTGAATCACACGGAGGAAGTGTTAGACATTACTCAAGGGCAGACATACCACATGGGCAACCTGTGCAACTATACAGGGGCCCAGCAGGTAAGGAAGTCCTCTAGGAGAAACACAAATTTAAGCGCGTCTGTCCGCAGATTTGTACGTATGAAACTGGCTGACCTGTTACATGTGCGCTTGGCAGCTGAAGGCATCTGTGTTGGTCCCATGTTTATATGTGCCCGCATTGCTGTGAAAAGTAATGTTTTAAAATATGTAAATGATCCTCTAGGAGCAATGGGGACGTTGCCATTATGCTTAGAGTCTCAGTTCTCTCTGCAACTGACGCTCCCTCACGACTTTGATTGACAGGGCCAGGCATTGAAAACTTCAAAACACCTGCCCTGACTTCTCCTGAGGTCAAAGTACATTAGTGTTGCAGTTGCAGAAAGAGCAGAGCCTCTAGGTGTAACATGAATGCCCCCTTTGCTCTTAGAGGCTCATGTGCATATATTAAAACTCAATTTTTCTCAGCAATGAAGAAAAAAATTAAAACATCCATCCGTGTTCCATCTATGAAGATGCTCATGAAGGTTCTGTGTTTGTTCCGTGTGTCAGTTTTTGCCCTCCGTGTGTCATCCCTATTCCGTATGTGAGATATGTAAAGAGAATAATCCACCCTCATAAAATTGTAATCTTAACAAGTGCCAGAATAGCAATATATAAGGTCCTGTAACATGACACTAGAGTGGGACCATCTATCTCAGGTAGGGTGGCCACCAGCTTTACCCAAGAAAGCCGGACCTCATCGACCACGCCCCCAAACTATAAACCATGCTCCGCATCCATGAAGCCACACCCAATCACGACCAGGGAGGAAAGTGAAGAACTTTCCACACGGAACACCCTAGGGGAGTGTTTCTGGTGGGACACTTATTGTAGTGCACCTCAGATAACAAGAAGAAGAGAAGGGAGGTCCTAATCTCCATGTCTGCTGCATGTCCCTTACTATTGCAGGTACAAAGATTATTGCTGCAGTCATGTTGTTGTTCTATTCTCATATTTTATTGCTCAGTACATGTTAATGCAGTCACTGATTTAAGTAATGACTGAGGATTTGATGGTAATTTACAAATACTAAGTAGTATGAAAAGACACTTATTGTAGTGCACCTGAGATAACAAGAAGAAGGGAGGTCCTAATCTCCATGTCTGATGCATGTCCCTTACTATTGCAGGTACAGTGATTATTGCTGCAGTCATGTTGTTGTTCTATTCTCATATTTTATTGCTCAGTACATGTTAATGCAGTCACTTTAAGTAATAACTGAGGATTTGATGGTAATTTACAAATACTAAGTAGTATGAAAAGACACTTATTGTAGTGCACCTGAGATAACAAGAAAAAGGGAGGTCCTAATCTCCATGTCTGATGCATGTCCCTTACTACTGCAGATTATAAAGAATATAAACCAAGAATATAAACTCATTAGGTGTGCAACACATAGACACTTGTCAGCTGAAAATTAATTTCAAAGCATCTCCTTCCAGCGGTCAGTGAAAAACTGAGCTAACACGGACCAAACATGGATGCCATCCACGTTGTGTCTGTGAATTTCGCAGACCTATAGACTATAATGGGTGTTTGGTCCGCATCACGGATCAAAGTGGTGCGTGTCTCACTCACCCACAGTCAGTAAGAAATACTATGTGAACCAGGGGCGTTGCTAGGTCAAAACATTCAAGGCCTGGGCCCCTGATGTTTTGTCTCAGGCCTTGAATGTCCTGCCTGCCAGATAGATCCAACTGTATTGCCATCCTCAGGACAGCAATACAATTGAATCTAATGCCCTGCGAGAGCTGAAGGACCTATGATGATATCACAGTCCATGTGATCAGTTCTAAATGCAGTAGCTGAAAAGGACCTGCGATGATATCGCCATCATGTGACCAGTGCAGGAGAGGACGGCAGTGAAGAGGAGAAGACCTGGGGGGAAAAGCTGTGGTGATGTCTGCTACATGAGGAGAGGTAAGTGAAGGGAGAGGCAGAGCAATGCTGGGAGTTGTGGTTATTCAACTGAGACTGTATGTTAGGGCTGAAGGGAGGGATGTTATTTACATGGGACTGAAAGTTGAGGGGGTGATGTTATTTATATGGGAATGTATGTTGGAGGTGGATGGGAAGGGGGTGATTTTATTTACACGGGACTGTATGTTGAAGGTGTCTGGGGGAGGGAGTGATGTTATTTACATGGGACTGAATACTAAGGGGTGATGTTCGTTACATGGGACTGTATGTTGAAGGCGGCTGGGGAGGGGGTGATGTTATTTACATGGGACTGTATATTGGAGGGGCAGGAGAGATGGTGTGATGTTATTTACATGGGACTGTATTTTGGAGGGGTCTGTAGATAGAGAGGGAGGTTATTTACATGGGACTGTATATTGGAGAGGGCAGGAGAGATGGTGTGATGGTATTTACATAGGACTCTATGGCAGAGGATGGAAATAATGTTATATGCATGAGACTGTATGGTGGAGGGGCGCAAAATGGAGGAATATAACTACAGGGGGCATTATAAATACTGGGGGTGCTTCAGGGCCAGCATTATAACAGTAAGGGGCGATATAAATACTGGGGGCACTGTGGAGGCATTTTAAATCCAGGGGACATTAGGTGTTCTTATTACTTCTCGGGGCTCTATAGGAGGGACTTATAGATCTGCCTTATTTCTACTTAGAGCACTTTGGGGGGCATTATTACTACTGAGGGGTCTGTAGAGAGCTTTATTACCACTGGGGGAACAATAGGGGGCCTTATTTCTACTGGGTCTCTGTGAGAGCATTATTAATACTGGACGGCTCTTCTACTAATGGAGGCAGTGTTGGGGGCACTGTAGGGGGCAGTATTACTAATGAGGGCATTCCAGAAGGGGATTACTGTTGGTGGGATTATGATGAGTACTATTACTATGGGGGCACTCATTTTTCTTCAGGATAGTAATTGGGGGTACAGAAAAGTGTGTCACACTCTGCAGAGACGAGGCGGCTGAGAGAAGTTGTCCGAATAGAGAAGATGATGAGAGAGAAGATCTACATCGGAGGAGACGTCACCTGGGAGGCCCTGGATATGAGAGGTATGTGCTGCTGTATAGCAAGTACAGCAAAATGTCTTCAGTGCTAGTGTTTGCGGGGTGTTGGGGGGCAGTTGGTCAACTTAGAGAATTGGGCCATATGCATTGGGGCTTGGGCCCCGGATCTTTTGAGATCCTAACAACGTCCCTGATTGAAATCAATGGGTGTGTGTGCTGCACACAGAATATGGGGACAGCACACGCCAGTGAAAAATGGAAATGTGAACGAGGCCTGATATTGGTGTCTGCAGATGTGAGCGTTATATGACGACTTCATGCATATACTGTGCTACTTCCCTTTCTATTAGGATGTGCCATGTACATGATGTACAGGAAAGTGAACAAGCAAAAAGTCGGAGAGAAAAATCAATCAGTCATGCTACTTGTGGCCACTAGGTGGCAAGCCAGAAGCAGTCTTTACACAGTGTAGATAATGTAACATTACATTATTTATATGGAGCCAGAATTATCTGTAGCTTCGTACACACTGGGGCAGATCTATTCATGTGTGGCAGCTGTCACACTTCAGTACAAAGACACTAAGACAATTTGAAGTTATACACAGCCGCAACATCTCCGACAGATTTCTGTATAGAAGTGGAGGACACTCAGGACGGATCAGACCTCTTCAAGAAGTTCATCTGGGGATTTTTATGATAAGACATATTATTAAATATAAAGCAGGTATCGGTGTTTATACATGCAGATGTATTACATTGCTGTGTTTTCAATTTATTAATGTGCTGATCCCATAATTAATGTAAAAAACTAAAATCACGCATCATATAGTACATGACAATCTCTATCTAACAAAGCTGAAACCAAACAAAGCCTGTACCTCACATGGACCCAGAGATCTCCCCATTCATTGCACCAGTTACTCTGCAAGATTTATCTCAAGCTTTCTCAGGGGGTGTGCCCTTTAGGGTCCATTCACACGTCTGTGTGTGTTTTGCGGATCCACGGATCCGCAAACACAGACATCGGCTATGTGCTGCGGAACGGACATCAGGGGCACTATATAGAAAATGCCTTTTCTTGTTCGCAATTGCGGACAAGAATAGGACATGTTCTATTTTTTTGGGGAACATGATTGCGGACCCGGAAGTGCGGATCCGCAATTACGGACCCGGGCGGGACATCGTCTGTCCCCATTGAAATGAATGGGTCTGCAAAATTCGGAACAGAATTGCGGACGTGTGAATGGACCCTTATCCTGCAGCTGGTGGCAATTGAAGAATGGAACTGAGCATGTGCCTCCACCTCGGGCAGGTGGCCTGAGAAATTAGAAAAAGAGCAAACAGCAGGTGGTGCTATACAGATAGATTTTATTGAATATCTCAGTGGCTATGCTACATATTTCATTACATACAATTACAAAAGTATCGAGATCCAGGTGCTGGTTTGAAAACTAGAATATTTTTATAGGTTTGTCCAATTTATTAAAATATCCCCTCTGTCCCCCCAAAGCCAGCAATTGTCATAGAATGTATACTCACCCGTTATATCCCCACCACTTCAAGCTCTGCCGTATCAATCCACCCGCCAGGCCGGGCAGGGCTGCGTTATCTATAGGTACAGGTTCAAGTTGAACAGGCAGTCGTCTGGGGCACCCATGAGAGGCGCACATTTTATGGATTAAAAAAAAAAAGTATTGATTTTATGTTTGTTTTCTCCATTTGGTGTGAATAAATAAGATATTGAGCAGGCCAATAAAAGTATTGATTGCTCATGCAACATCCATTATGCTGAACTTCAGGGGCCCGAGGGGCATATTCTAAAACCACTGCCCCTGTCAAACTGTGCGTCACTACATATTCTAGACTACACTAGTCTCAGAATCCTTGCCTCTTCACACCAACATCCAACAACATGATAAATCACAGCGCACAAATAAGATTTTAGTGGCATTTAATTGGTTCAAAGTGTTTGAGCTACGCAGGGGTGGGGATGGCTACCAGTCAGGTATACCCTCTGTGTAGCCCTATGTATAAAAGTATGTTATTTTTCTTACTAGGATATTTAATCAACAATGAATAACAGAGGTTTATTTGGTTAGCTACCAGATTTGACAGGGTTTTGCCTGTTGTACTTCAATGGTTGTCCACTAGGTGGCTCTATTGTACAAGGTTAATATTCTCAAAGTTACAAGATCAAAAGAAAAAACAAAACTGCTGAATATACAAAAAAGCACCTTAAAGGAAAAATAGTTTAAGTGGTCCTGTGCTGTAAAAAAATGAAGCTAAATAGATTATAATTGCAGGCGGCACTTTCTAATATATAGCAGAAAATAAAAAGTATGGTCGGCACTGCTGTGAGTGCACGGATTAGGCCTCATGCACACAACCGTATGTGTTTTGCGGTCTGCAAATTGCGGATCCACAAAAAAAACGGATGACGTCCGTATGGCATCTGTTTTTTGCGGATCCGTTATTTTTGTGGATCCATTGTAATAATGACTATCCTTGTCCGCAAACTAGAAAAAAATAGGACATGCTCTATTTTTTTTGCGGGGCTACGGAACGGACATCCTGATGCGGATAGCACATGTTGTGCTGTCCACATTTTTTGCGGATCCATTGAAATGAATGGGTCTGCATCCTATCAGCAAAAAAAAAAAACGGAACGAACAAGGAAACAAAATACGGTCGTGTGCATGAGCCCTTAGTTTGGTGCCGCACTAATCAAATGTGAATGACGGCGGTGCTCAGCCTAGGCAGTGCTGAGTGCGCGGTCAACTCATTTATTTCCTAGTAGTTTATGTAATTTTTTGTCCCTGTGGTAGGTTTTACATTGGTAAAACCATTATGTTTATATTTCAGATTTAGAAAACACAGGAGATCTATTGAGACAAGAATTGGAGCTACTAGATCACGGATGTCAAGCTCGTGGCCCTCCAGCTGTTGCAAAACTACAACTTCCAGCATGCCTTGATTGCTGTAGGATGTCCAGGCATGATGGGAGTTGTAGTTTTGCAACAGCTGGAGGGCCACGAGTTTGACATCCCTGTACTAGATTGATTGACCACGTACATGAAGAGCATGGAGGAAATGACAGTGTTTTAAAATGTGCAGGGGTTGAAGTTGTCCGGGCCCTAGCACGGGGTGGTGATAGAGGCCGTATTTTACTCCAGAAAGAAGCAGGCTGGGTTATAAAAACTAGAGCCATGGGGCCTCAGGGGTTAAACGATAAAAACGACCTAGCAGTGTTTTTATAATGCTATTATTTGCTTGTCTTGTCTTTTTGTTTGTGTTTAATTGTTTTAACGCATGTGTCATTCATTTAGTCAGTGACGAGGGTGTGGAAGTATTTATTTCCCACGCCGACTTAGTCACTGATGGCTTGAGAAAGCGCAACAGGCGCGAAACGGCTGTTGCCTCTGAACTGTGCTGTTTCCGCATGCCGTTGATTTTTAAATGTGAATAAAGCTGCAAAGAGAATTTTTTCGGTGAGTGCCATATCTTCTTTATCTTTTTCTTTGTACTTTCTAATATATTTTTTCATATTGGCCCACATTTTATCTACCTATCTATCTATCTATCTAGATAGAAAAGGAAAACCGAGACGCACACCAAGCGTTCTGTGTATAATGGCAGAGTGTCAGCAGTTAAAGCTTGACTTGAAGCCGTATAATGAATATTGAAGAAAATACTACGGCACAAATGTGCCGTAGTATTTTCTTTATCTATCTATCTATCTATCTGTCTGTCCATCTGTCCATTCAACCATCTATCTATCTAAAAAAAAATGCAAAAAGGCAGCACACTGAAAAAATGAAAACAAAAAATATATTTATTCACCCATGTGGATGCAACGTTTCGGCTCAACACAGTGTTGAGCAGCAGCCGTACAGAACGTGATGGTAGTTAGGCAGACAGACAGCAACAGTGGCAAGATTGAGCACCGACAGAAAGGCGAGACATTGGAATCAGCTGGAGGAGTGTGAAAATCCTCCTGAATCCAGGCTTGGTTCATTTTGACAAAAGTGATGTTTTGGACTCTCGAGGAGTACACTGGAGGAGGACAACTTGGTCCATTTGGGTGTCACCATGCCCCCGCGGCACTGAAAACGCTCTCTGAGATGACACTGGAGGCAGGGCAAAGAAGAAGATAGAGAGCGTGCTCTCCCAGTTCGGGCCACTGTTCCAGTCTGCCTGCCCAGAAATGGGGTCAGGGAACAGGGTATCCAGTAATCATCAGACTGCTTGATGTCAACAATAAACCTGTTACTGCGTAAGCAAGCGAATTTACAGGTCGCCATTCTGGCCAGCGTGCCTCAGGAGCCAGTTCTTTTAACCTCCGCCCAGCGGCATTGCTAGGGTCTTGAAAGATCTGGGGCCCAAGCCCCAATGCATATGGCCCCAGTTGACGCCTCCTCACCCCCGCTAGCACTAAAGACATTTTACTTGCTGCATAGACACTATTGATTCAACTACATTGTTATTAATTCTTTCTTTTCTAAATTTCATGTTTGTTACAATTGAAAATCTCAATAAAAATCATTTTAAATACATAGACACTATCAAACAGGACTATACAGCGAAACATAACTCTCACATCCAGAGCCTCCCAGGTGACGTCTCCTCTGATGTAGACATTTTTTTTCATCTCCTCTATTTGGCCCAGACAACTTCTTTCAGCCGCGCCTCGTCTCTGCAGAGTGTGACACACAGACCACTTAGCTTCCTCACTTTTCTATCATCAACCCCCAACCTGAAGTCCCCACAGTGTTATCCTGCTGCTCGCTGTGCTCCCCAATACCACCAAATACTATCCTGAAGAAAAATTATTGCCATACAGATAATCTTCCCATTGTAATAGTGCTCCTCATTCTCCCAACAATAGTTTTTTCCTTTCTAGAATGCCCTCCTTAGTAATACTGCCCCCTA
Organism: Bufotes viridis; assembly: GCA_033119425.1. NCBI lineage: Eukaryota > Metazoa > Chordata > Amphibia > Anura > Bufonidae > Bufotes > Bufotes viridis. Next base: position 456,912,659 of record CM065591.1, on the reverse strand, counting down.
CAGTGCCCCCAACCATGATAATGTCCCCCAAAAGTGCCTCCATTAGTAGAAGAGCCCTCCAGTATTAATATTGCCCTCACGGAGCTTCAAGTAAAAATAAGGCCCCCTATTGTTCCCCCAGTGGTAATAAAGCTCTCTACAGACCCCTCAGTAATAATAAAGCAGATGTATAGGCACTCCTATTGAGCCCTCTATAGCAATCAGGACCCTGAATATGTCCCCTGTATTTATAATGCCCCACAGTGCCCCCTATAGTTATAATCTTCCCTGTAGTGCGCTCAGAAATTATAATGTCCCAGCCATTTCAACATACAGGCCCATGTAAATAGCATCAATCCCCAGCCTTCAGCCCCTCCAAAACACAGTCCCATGTAGAAAATATAATTCCCTTCCTTCAGCCTCATCCAACACACCGTTCCATGTAAGACACATCACTCCCTGCCAGACTGTCTCTATCATACAGTCTCATGTGAGGCTACATGCACACTAATATAAAAAAGAAGCTGTTAAAAGCAGACCCACTGTCCGCTTTATTATCACCATTTTCTAACCATTTTCTTCCCTAGAAGAAGGTTCCCCTCTAGGAAGGGGCAGTGAAGACTGGGGGGACTCCATTGAAAGCTTTCTTTGGGGCTACAAGAAGGAGGAACAGGAGGAACGCTTGGTGTCGAACTCATAAGTCACCTCCATGTTATCTTGCTGTGACTGAGAGGAGGAGTGAGCCATCCAATCCACTATCTCATCCTCTTTCTCCTTCAACTATAATGATGCGCCTTTACAAACCCAGCAGGGGCAGCTGAGGCCTACTACTACTACTACTTCTGGCTGGATAGATTCAATTGAAACCCTTCTGTAGCCTGCACATTTTTGGGCCTCTCAGATAATGTTGTAGACTAACCTGTGTATTGGTGTAGTAAACATGTATATATGCTGCTAGTCTGAATATAATCAACTACCCCCCAAGAAAAAAATTGACTAAAAGTGTGTAAATATAGGGAAACTGATTTAGGCCTAAATTCGTTATCCTTCACAGATACTTTTATGTGCTTGCCTGTGTATTGGTGTTGATCACCTATATGCTGGTTTCATAAAATTCCCAAAAAAAAATTCTATTTCAACCGTGTAGAAATAGAATTCATGGAAACGTAGAATTGAGGTCTGACGCTCAATTCCTTCTTATCACTCACAGGTAGAGTGCTGTCCTACCCTGTGTCTTGTAGTAATCACAGATATATGCTGGTTTAATTACATTTAACAATCCCCAAAAAATGTAATTTCCAACCGTGGGTATTGCTGCAGCCATCATGTATATATGCTGTTTAATTAAATGGAACCCCCGAGAAAAAACTTTTAACTGTGACCATGTGGAAATTGAAAATATGTAAATAGACAACTGAGGCTTGAAGCTCAGTTGCAACTTAACACACACAGGTAGATTGCTGCCACACCAGTTTATTGCTGCAGTCATTATATATATATATATATATATATATATATATAAGAAAAATGGCGGCACTGGCTCTTCAGTGAGACAGTGGGTGCACATTCTTAAGGGAATAGACTTCTTACCCCAATAATAGTCCAGAAAATGAACAGCACTCCGGTAAAAAGTGAACAAAAAACTCCTTTATTCTCCCGTACCGTGCAATGTTTCGGCGCAGTACTATAGCCTTTTTCCAGCAAAGATTATATACAAATGGTGAGTATATATAGGTGAAGCAATCCACATCAAAATCATGTGACCCAATCAGATCAGTGGGTGTTAACCAAAACAACATACATTATAATTGAAAATAAAGTGCATAAATATGTGCAAAATACAAAGCATAATCAGGACATGGTCATATATATATATTGCGATACATATTATAATGTTGTAATATTAAAACCTTACGGTTCACAGTGATTGCAATTCTATCCAATAATGGTCATTTCAAGTGATAAAAAATAACTTAAAACACAGTTGGAGGAGCCAAAGACAGAAAGTGCAATCATGCCAGTCGGGTGAAAAAGTAGAAAAGTAGAAAAATTATATATATACAGTATATCTGTCATGATACAGATTCCTCTTGGCTTCAGTTATTGTCTGGGGCACTTTATTTGTTTTTATACTTATGATGGCCAACCCCTTTAAAGATAATTTGATTTTCACACTGGTTGTATAATTATTAGTAACATCTCAGCAGATGTCTGACTTGATAATATCTAGTTCACATAGTATCTCGGTCAGGCAGCTGGTGCAGCAGCACATTACCCAGGGGATGAGACTTGTGAATTCACAGAGATCTATTTTAGCTCTGCACATTCTAAAAATGCTCAGATCAGACATTGTCAGATCAGCAGGTCTCCATCTGTACATTGCTATAAATTCAAGGAAAAAACCTTATTAAAAACACTAAGCCTGAAGGCTCAGAACGCTGCTCTTTTATAGCTGGGGATCAGGTCCCTATAGGACAGTGATGGCGAACCTTTTAGAGACCGAGTGCCCAAACTGCAACCCAAAACCCACTGATTTATCGCTAAGTGCCAACACGGCAATTTAACCTGAATACTACAGTCCAATATAGTGTATCTTCCATGTACTTTATCATTTAGCTATAATAGTCTACATTCAATGCGCTGCCTGTGCCGTTCATAGTGCACCCTGCACTGATGAATGGCAGGAAAAGTCTTAGGCATATTGGTACACCATAGACTTTTTCCAGGGTGTGGGTGCCCACAGGGAGGGCTCCGAGTGCTGCCTCTGGCACCCGTGCCATAGGTTCGCCAACACTGCTATAGGTTATGTCTGCAGGAGCTGTAGAAGTGACATAGTGCTATTTGGGACTAGGGATTTCAAAGCTCGATAGGCATCTGAACATCAGGCGCCTATTTTGCATGGAAATGTAAAAAGGTAATTAATTAGAGTGTATCAGAATTTAACCCGCCTAAACTCAGTCATAATAGTATGGCAGAAGTTGGGTCTTTAAATATTTCATATAGCAGACACTAATGTTTGCAATTGGTGATAATGCCGATCGCAGGCATTTAACCATTTAGATGCCATGTTCAAATGTGCTGCCTGTCAGGTCTGGAAAGGCTTCCCCCATGCAGCATTCAGGGGAGCCGTTAGTTGCCCTTGAAAGGCAGGGGTCTGCCGAGGTTTATTCCAATGTAGAAAAAAGTTTTAAAAAAAAGTTTTCTAAAACATTTTGAATTTTTTTTAAACAATATACAAATTCCCCCCAAAAATAATGAAAAAAATAAGACATTGCTTAATAAGGCATGGCAAAGGCATTGCTGCGTGTGAAAGCGCCCATACATTTAAAATATAAAAATATTTATCCCATACGATGAACAGCATAATGGAAAAAAAACATAAAAATGCCAGATCCGACATTTTTTGTCTCTTCACCTCCCAAAAAATTTTCAAATAAAAACTGCAGATTGAACTGCAAAAAATGAGCCCTCACACAGCTCCATAGACATAAATATTAAAAAGTTATGGGGGTCAAATTAAATTACTAAATTACTAAATTATTAATTTTTTTCAAAGTAACATGAAGTAACATGTCATTTTTATTGCATAGGAAAGGCTAGTTTCACACTAGCGGCAGGATGGATCCGACAGGCTGTTCAAGTGTGTTGCCGGACTGCAGCTCCATCACTATTGATTAATGGGGGCGGGGCTGGAGTTCCGGCGCAGCTCGACAGCACACGGCAAGAGGACGCCGGACTAAAACTACGACATGTCCGACATTTAGTCCTGCGGCCTCTTGCCTTGAACTGCTGTGCTGCGCCGGAACTCCGCCTCTGCCCTCGTTATAGTCAATGGGGATGGAGCAGCTGACCGGCGACACATTTGAACTAGTGGCAGGACGGATCAAACACGCTGAACAGCCTGTCGGATCCGATCTGCAGCTAGTGTGAAAATAGCCAAACTCCGTGAAAACAAAACCCATAAAACTGTGGCGGAATAGTTTTTTAGTTTTTTTTTCAGTTTCACTCCATTTGGAATTTCTTCCGGCTTCCCACTACACCTTATAAAATAATAAATTATTCCCTTAGAAAGTACAACTTGTCCCACAAAAAACAAGCCCTCAATTATCGATGCGAACAGAAAAATAAAAATTCAGGGTTCTGGGAGGGCAGGAATTGAAAAATGAAAAAACTGAAAATTGCCGGGAGTAGAAAAGGTCAGTCCTGCCCATTCTGTGCTTATTGGGACCCTCCTCCTCTCCAGGCCAATGTCACCATTCTTCAGCCAGCTTTTAAAGGAGTTGTGTAGCAGGCTGCCCAGGAAAGTACCATAAGAGCTGCTATACTTCTAATCTCATTAAAAGTGTTTTCTGAAATATTTCTACTGTGACCTATTGTTAGGATAGGTCATCAGTATCTGATCGTTGGAGCTCCAACACCCGGGATACCCGCTGATCAGCTATTTAAGAAGAAATTGGTGCTCGCAGTACCGCCGCTGCCTTCTCTCAGCTCGCCAAGCACAGCAAGGGTGGCCAGAAGTCCAGTTTTCTGGCTCCCTGTCCGCTGTCTGGTATAGGGCCTGGATGTCCTCCTTTTCCGCAGCTGTGAGCTGTGTAAAGCTCTGGAGCAGAGGTACTTTGAAGTCTGAACATTTGTGGACATTTGCCTGTTTCCCCTCTGCAAAGTCATCAACTCCTCACTTTATTTTACTTTAAAGGGTTAACGTGCCCTGACTTATTCTGTTTAATACAGTTTAACTTCATTTTATATGTATGTTGTAATATATATCTTGCTTATTTGCACTGTATTTGCACAGCACTGTGGAAAGGGTTAATGAACACTGAGAGACTTTTGGGACTTTCTAGCTAATAAGAAGAAGCTATAATAGGGTTTAAAGAAGAGCATATATTGGAGGGAAAAAGTGAAACTTGTTTACCACCAAAAACCAGACAGACTGACCTTTTGAATCCCAGGTGCTGTTATGTTATTATGTCTAAAAACCTGTTTTGGTAAAATTGCGGTGTTATTATCACTGAGTATTATTAAAGCTCTAATGTAAGTCTATGAGATACAGAAAGTGTAACATTGTATTTGTTTCGGCTGAATTTCTCCACTCCACCCCTCCCACTAGAAGGTTTTAGTTTGGGTAGAAACAGTATGTAAGGAGAACAGTCAGAGCCCCTAGTGTTCTGCAGTTAGGGATTAGTGCTTAGATGAAGAGACTCATGCCAGACTACATGAGTGACCAGAAGAAGATGCTGGGCTGGACATGCTAAGCCACAGACCATGGGTCACCAGCCCTGTGACAAAGGAGCCAGCCAGACGAGACGTGTCCAAGGAACCAGCCTTCAGAGAGAGAGAGAGCGAGACAGACAGAGAGGGATAGCTAGATCAGGCCTTTCCTCAGCATCAAACCCTTCTCCTGCCAGGGTGGAGACTCGAAAACCAGCCCTATGCCTCGCCTTTATTGTTTTGCACCTGAATTCCTCCAGTAAAGAAGCACACTGGTTTACTGCAGATGCTGACTCTCTGGACTTTATTCCCATTGGGGTGCATCACGCCTTACAATCCCTTCCAGAGCAGCAACACATGGTGACAACTTAACGGTGTCCAGTGGCCCAGCTTTGCAACAAATTGACTGAGGTTTCTCTCACCTCCAGTCAGTCCCTAGAGCCGGTAGACATGGCTCTCTGTTGCTGACTGGGTAGAGAGATGCCCTTACCCCCGCCCGCAGCTCATCTGACGTCTTCCAGTTCTTTTTTTCCTCCTTTGCCGGCAATGGGGTGGGGGTCTTAGCAGAATCGGGGGCATAGATGCTAACTCGGAGGTGTGGCTAGAGTGTCTGGCTTTTGATGGTGAAGAAAGTGGCCAAATCTAAGTACAGCGTTGTACATTGTATAGCGGCTGTGCTTGGCATCGCAACACAGCCCTATTCCCTTCAATGGGCCTGAGCTGTGCCTAGGCAATGTACCTGTTGTCACTGGCCTAGGAAGAGCTAAATGAAGGCCGCAGCGCTAATTTAAATTCTGGTGCCTTCTCAAATAGCTGATTGGCGGAAGTCCCAGGTGTGACTATCCAGAGCATAGGTCATCAATCAGTAAAAATATCTCCCAAAACCCCTTTAAGGACAGGGGGCTTCTCCCACCCCTTAAATGTATACAGGGTAAGCAGGACTCACGAGCAGGGTCCTGGCAGAATTTAAACAGCACCTGTCACCTCTCCTGACACGTCTGTTTTAGTAAATGCTTATATTCTGCATGCAGTTATGGAGCATCTTGTCATATAACTATGTTATGCCACTCCGCCATCATTCCTACTAGTTATTTCCCCACATTGGCAGCACTGATTAGACCTTTGTAGGGGCACATCCCTGACTCATAACACCTAGTTGGCAATACATTCACAAGCTTCAAATAGGAATAACTGCCGAATTGCACACCATAGATTCCTGAGAAAAGATTCTTTACAATATTCATCTCACATGGAACACAATTATTTACCAAAACACATTTAACATGAAAATACGGAATGAAATCATAATAAAATAGATATCTCTAAGCTCAGCGTCGCCACCTCTACCATATACTGACTTCAGATAGCAAAGGAAATCTTTACCTTCAGTGATTCTGAAACCAGGACTTTGCTGAAAATAGAACAGGAGATGCTTCAGTAGCATCCTAAATGCCTATATTGTAAGGGTATTTTTAAGTACTGTTTGGTTCTGTTCCCTTTATTTCTGTTTAATACTCTGTGTAATAATTTATAAGTTTCCTTGTAATGAAGTGGGTTAAAGATAGTACCCATCCCCCATTGTGCTGATAAGACAACATTTCTGAGTGATCTCAAAAAGATGCGTGCTGCACACTGGAGGAGGGGCTCACAGATTTAAACTCTGTGACACACATTCCCTAAGGAGACTCCATTGAAGACTTCATCCTAGGTAGGATGTAGGTATGACTTACCCTATCTCTTGTACACCCTTTATTCACTAAGCCTGCGTAAGCCTATTCAGTCTGAAATCTTTAGAATTCATGTTGCATTACACTGCACGTACCCATCCCATCTCTTCCACAGTAAGAGTAAATACAGTATACTATATGTTTAACACGTTTCAATAAATTCCCATAACTCACCCAGAACCTCTGTATGATAGAATGAAATAAAAAAAATATATAGCGAAGATTACAAATTTAATACAATTATGTGTCGACAGTTCCTATCAGACCTATATTTTTCCATGGTTACAGACCACAAACTACGTGTAGTCTGATCCTGCAGTTATGCTATCCTCCTTCTGACCCCCACCACATTTGAATAGGACAGAGTGGCGACTAGGCAATGTGACCGATGAACATGACTTAGTTGGTCTAGAACGAATTAACGCTACTTACCGGAGCGCCACAGCCTCTTCAAAAAGATCCTTGAGGGTGCCGGAAACCGAACACCAGTCAGTCTGATATTGATGGCCAGTCCAATATTCTGGCTATTATATTTACTGCCAGAAATCATTGATTAAAATAACCTGTTACATTCAAGAAATTCCTCATGCACACAACCATGTAATGATATTAAGAGTTGTGTGGCATAGGAGTCAACAACCCCAGTGGTTGGTAGGTGTGCCCCATCACAAAAACAAAACCCACTCACCTGTCCGCAGTCCAGTTGTTTCAGCCCCACTAACCTGTTCCTGGCTGCTTCTGGTCCCAGATGGACCAGAAGTGGCTTGGTCCCGTGACCACTGTGGTCAGTCACTGACCTCAACGGTCATGTGCTTACACAACATGTCACTGACATATCATCAGCAACTCTGTGCTATTCAAGCACATGTGACCCCTGAGGTAAGTGACTGGAACAGGGCAGTGGTGTTGGAATAGCTAGACGACAGACATGTGAGTGGGTTTACTTTTAATGGGGCAACCATTCCAACCACGGGGGCAGGCCGTTTCTACAGGCGGGCGTAGGGGGCGACCGCACGTGGCGCATCACTCAGGACAAAAGAGGGGGGCGCCATCAGCAGGGCCCAGTGCCGGAGGGGGGTCCTTTCTGTCCGGAGGTAGCAGGAGTGGAGATAAGCAGGACAGCGATACAGATGAATTGTGCGAAGGAGCAGGGAGAGGCATCTCCCTTGCCTGTTCTTCTGATAGGCTACAGGCACTAGCCCTGTAGCCTATCAGTTGCTGGTGCTGGCGTGATACACAGGCCGGAAGAGGCCTGCATCGCATCACTGACAGCAGCATAAGGAAAGTATATGTGTTTACTGTTTTTATTTATAGTATATAGGCCCTATATACTGGCACAATATGGAGGGGTACTATTGAGAAGAGGGGAAGCACTATGGGGGCCCTATATACTGCCACAATATGGGGGGGTACTATAGAGAAAAGGAGAAGCACGATCGGGGCCCTATATACTGCCACAATATGGAGAGGTACTATGGAGAAGAGGGGAAGCACTATTGGGGCCCTATATACTGCCACAATATGGGGGGTACTATGGAGAAAAGGAGAAGCACTATGGAGGCCCTATATACTGCCACAATATGGAGGGCTACTATGGAGAAGAGGGGAAGCACTATGGGGGCCCTATATACTGCCACAATATGGGGAGGAACTATGGAGAAGAGGGTAAGCACTATGGGGGCCCTATATACTGCCACAATATGAGGGGGCACTATGGAGAAGAGGGGAAGCACTATGGGGGCCCTATATACTGCCAAAATATGGGGGGGCACTATGGAGAAGAGGGGAAAGCACTGTGGGGGCCACTATGGAGAAGTGGGGAAGCACTATGGGGGCATCTACTGGGGGCCCTATATACTGGCACTCATTATGGGGGGCTCTATGGAGAAGTGGGGGGTAAAGGAGCACTATGGGGGCATTTACTGGGGGCCCTATTTACTGGCACGCATTATGGGGGTGCACTATGGAGAAGTGGGGGAGAGGAGCACTATGGGGGCATTATATAGGGGCATTTAATACTGGCACCCATTTTGGTGCCACTATGGGGAAGGGGGGAGAGGAGCATTATGGGGGCATCTATGTGGGGCAGTCTATAGGGGCATTTTATACTGGCACACTATGGAGGACACTATGGGGATGGGGGAGGAGCACTATGGGGCATCTTCTAGAGGCACTATATAGGAGTATTTTATACTGGCACAAATTAAAGGGGCACTATGGGCACCTAAGCTCAAGTGGGGGCACTAAGTGTTTTTTCTAGTGGCACACAGAATTATTACTATTGTTGGGATTTTGGGGAGCACTATTACTGTGGGGGCATCCTGGCACAGTATCAGCTTAGCACAGTTATTTTTGGGGGACATTATGGTTACACTATTCGTGTCAGGGCCACTATACACTATTTGCTGGGTGCAGTTTTTTTTTTTAGAGCATTGCATTCCAATAATTTTTGAAATGGGGGGGGCTATCTGTGTGTAACTAGTATTTTTAGGGGGTTTACCAGTTTATGCAGTATAGTTTTGGGGATGCATGATGGGATGTTGAGAAGGTGGGAGTATGATGAAAAAGAAGGAAACTAAGATGTCTGTCAAACTCTGCGGAGAGAAGAGATGGCTGAAAGAAATCATCATGGCGGTCTGATCTGAATGGAGAAGATAAAGAAAGAGAACATCTACATCAAAGGAGATGTAGCACTAGATGTAAGAGGTATGTGGGGCTGTATTAAACTACTTTAACAACTGCGTTAGAGATTCTGGCAGGCTGTTCCGGCAGAGAACAGCCTGCCAGATTTTACTGGATCCGGCACTACTGAATGCAGACTGAATGCCGCCGCCCCAATCAACTACAATGGGGTACGGCAGAGATCCGGCCACAATCTGGAGGGGGGGGGCGCTTTTTTGATGTTAGCCCTGTTGGTAAATTTCCCTAGAAACTGCCCTGCACGGGGGTTGTCTGTTCCTCGGATGGACAAACCCTTTGATGCATTTCAAAGACAGCATCATACACAAGTAATTTTATGTGAAGACTACCCCGCAATAACAGGAAGGCCACACCTTTCTTTCTTTTGGAGCACAACCTGGTCTTGGGGTTTCTCCTGCCTGGTGGTGGTTTGGGGTGCTCTTTATGGTGACAAATTGTGAGGTACAAGATTCGGTCCCCTGCAGTGGTTGAGGAGGCAATGATAAAGCAGTTTTGCAATAGAACAATTCTATACTGAAGATCCAAATTCAAGCACATTAGCTACAGTTCTCAGCATGAATGGACTGGCAGATGTCACACAAGTGCACTTTCCACAGATCTCACAGGTTACACAGCTGCAAAGGTAATTCATAGGCCAAGAAGTCTCTTAAAAGCATTACTCCTCACACTGCACTTTTCTAGCTGAATGGTCCAAAAGCAGCCAGAAATATAGGTGCCACCAGTGGCGTACCTCCAATAATGGCAGGCCACGCAGCTGCTATGGGGCCCCTGGGGAAAGGGGGCCCGCAGTGGAGGATAGGCCACGCCCACTAATTACACTTATATGGCTACCTCTGAGAGAAGAATTTAGGATGTGGAGAATCACCTTTGGTGATGTCATCATCACCATGCGACCAGTAGGAAGCCAAAGCATATAGCATTGCAGCAAAATCTGAAGGACCATTGGTGATCTCATCATCATGTGACCATTGCAGAGAACTTTTGAAAGACCTGTGGGATGTGAGCTTGTGTGTTGTGCCTGGAGGAGAGGTTAGTGGTGTCCTGGGATAACCCATATAACATCCTATAAAAGCTGGGAGTTGTCCTATTATATCCCTCTCCATGTAATTTCAACTTATGCCCTAGTACAGTCTGGTAATGCTGGGAGTTGTAGTTCTGTCCTATTATATTCCTCTCCATGTAATTTTAACTTATGCCCTAGTACAGTCTGGTAATGCTGGGAGTTGTAGTTCTCTCCTCTTATACCCCCTCTCTGTAATGTATACTGATGCCCCATAATAAGTCTGGCCATAGTTATTTCCTTTTAAGGCTGGGTTCACACGAGCGTGTCCAGATTAGGTCCGGATGCGTTGCGGATGCGTTCAGTGAAAACTGTGCGATTTCACAGGCAAAGCCATTCAGTGTTGCCTGCGATTGCGTTCAGTTGTTCAGTTTTTTCCGCGCGGGTGCAATGCGTTTTGATGCGTTTTTCACGAGCGTGATAAAAAACTGAAGGTTTACAAACAACATCTCCTAGCAACCATCAGTAAAAAAAGCAACGCACCCGCACTTGCTTGCGGATGCAATGCGTTTTTAACGCAGCCCCATTCACTTCTATGGGGCTAGGGCTGTGTGAAAAACGCAGAATATAGAACATGCTGCGATTTTCATGCAACGCACAAGTGATGCGTGAAAAAAAAACGCTCATGTACATAGCCCCATTGAAATGAATGGGTCAGGATTCAGTGTGGGTGCAATGCGTTCACATCACGCATTGCACCCGCGCGGAAAACTTGCTCGTGCGAATGCAGCCTAAAGCTCTCACCTAGTAAAACTGGATGATGCCCTATAATAATCTAGACATGCTGGGAGTTGTAGTTCTCTCTTCGTAGGCTGGGTTCACATTACCGTTTAGTTTTCTGTTTTACATGCAGGATTTTTTTCCGTCTAAAATAATGGAAGTCAGGCGGAAATGGCTCAAACAGATGCCAAATATGCATAACTGATGCTTGAAATACAGGATCAGAAGTACGGAAAACTAAACAGTGATGTAAACCCGGCCTTATACTCTCTCTGTGTAATATCAACTTGTATCCAATAATAACATGGACATGCTGGAAGTTGTAGTTCTCTCCACTTTTACCTCTCCCTGTGTTGCTCCTTAACCCCTTAAGGACTCAGCCCTATTTCACCTTAAAAAGGACCTTTCACTGGTCCACAGTTTATGAGGCAAATGTATATACATGCAGAGCGGCACCCAGGGATGACCCTGCACTTATTTGTATCCCTGGATATGAGCTGAGCGCTGCGATTGGCCAGTGCTCCAGGCTTGGGAGAAGGAGACGCCCAGGGCAAGAGAAGATGTCTCCACCCCAGGCAAAAATAAAAGGTATTTAAAACTGATTTTTCAAACTTTGTTAACCCTTTAGGTGTTCCACAAGAGTTATTGGCAAATGGAGATAAAATTTCAGAATTTCAATTTTTTGTTACCTTGCCTCAAAAAAAGTGTAATATAGAGCAACCAAAAATCATATTTACCCTAAAATAGTACAAACAAAACTGCCACCTTATCCCGTAGTTTCCAAAATGGGGTCACTTTTTTGGAGTTTCTACTGTAGGGGTGCATCAGAGGGGCTTCAAAGGGGACATAGTGTCAAAAAACCTGTCCAGCAAAATCTGCCTTCCAAAAACCATATGGCGTTCCCTTCCTTTTATGCCCTGCCATTTGGCCATACAGCAGTTTACGACCACATATGGGTTGTTTTTGCAAACTACAGAATCAGGGCAATAAATATTGAGTTTTGTTTGGCGTTTAACCCTTGCTTTTTTACTGGAAAAATGGATTCAAATGGATTCAATTAGCTGTTTTGGGACCGTTTTTATTTTTTGTTATTTACATCATTGATCTGACAGGTTAGATTGTGTGCTATTTCTATAGAGCAGGTTATTACGGATGCGGCAATACAAAATATGACTACTTTTTGGGCTTTTTAGTTTCAGTTTTTCATAACAAAGCATTTTTGAAAAAAATTATTTTTAGTGTCTCCACATTCTGAAAGCCATATTTTTTATTTTTATTTTTTGGGCGACTGTCTTATGTACGGGCTAATTTTTTATGGGATGAGATGACGGTTTGATTGGCACTATCTTGGGGTGCATATGACATTTTGGTCGCTTGTTATTACACTTTTTGTGATATAAGGTGACAAAAATGACTTTTGACACGGTATTTATATTATTATTTTTTCAGTGTTCATCTGAGGGGTTAGGCCATGTGTTATTTTTATAGAGCAGGTTGTTACGGACGCGGCGATACATAATATGTGTACTTTTATTTATTTATTTAAGTTTTACACAATAATATTATTTTTGAAACAAAAAAAAAATCAAGTTTTAATGTCTCCATAGTCTGAGAGCCATATTTTTTTATTTTTTTTGGCGATTGTCCTATGTTGGGTATCATTTTTTGTGGGATGAGATGCTGGTTTGATTGGCACTATTTTTGGGTGCATATAACTTTTTGATCGCTTGCTATTACAGTTTCTGAGATGTGAGGTGACAAAAATGTTTTTTTTTACATTGTTTTAATTTTTTTACGGTATTTACCTGAGGGGTTAGATCATGTGATATTATTATAGAGCAGGTTTTGACGGACGTGGCGATATCTAATATGTACACTTTTTAATAATTTATTTTACTTTAACACAATAACAGCATTTTAGAAAAAAATAATAATGTTTTAGTGTCTCCATAGGCCTCATGCAAACGACCGTTGTTTGTTTCCGCGTCCGTTTTTTTTTTTACGGATAGGATGCTTGCCCATTCATTTCAATGGGGCCGTCAAAAAATGCGGATGGTCAACCGTTTTTGTTCCGCACCCGTGGTCCGTGTTTACATTGCGTCAAAAAAATAGAGCATGTCCTATTTTTTTCACGTTTTCGGACAAGGATAGGCATTATTACAATGGATCTGCCATAAAAACGGATCCGCCCAAAAAAACGGTCCGTCATCAGTTTTTTTTGACGCAGGCCATAGTCTGAGAGCCATATTTTTTTATTTTTTTGGGCCATTGTCCTATGTAGAGGCTCATTTTTTGCGGGATGAGATGGCGGTTTGATTGCTACTATTTTGAGAGGCATACGCCTTTTTGATCGCTTGGTATTACACTTTTTGTGATGTAAGGTGACAAAAAATGGCTTTTGTTACACCATTTTTTTGTGTTTTCTTTTACGGTATTTACTTGAGGGGTTAGGTTATGGGATATTTTTATAGAGCAGGTATTTACGGACGCGGCGATACCTAATATGTGTAGTGAATTTTATTTTATTCATTTTTATTCAGTGATATGTGACTAACCTGGTTCTTGAAGATCCAGTGGATCTGGTGTCTATATAATACAGTACAGTACACTATATAGTGTACTGTACTGTATTTTTTACTTTAGACTAAGGCCTCTTGCACACGACCGCATGGCTTTTTCAGTGTCTTTCCGTTTTTTTGCTTCCGTTTTGTTTCCGTTTCGGTTCTGTTGTTCCGTTCCGTTTTTCCATATGGCATATACAGTATACAGTAAAAAATTGGGCTGGTCTTAAAATTTTCAATAGATTGTTCTGCAAAAACAGGACGGATACGGAAGACATACGGATGCCTTTCCGTATGCTTTCCATTTCTTTTGCGGACCCATTGACTTGAATGGAGCCACGGAACGTGATTTGCGGACAAGAATAGGACATGTTCTATATTTAAACGGAACGAAAAAACTAATAAAAGGAAACAGAAGGCATACGGAGACACTTCAGTATTTTTTGCAGACCTATTGAAGTGAATGGTTCAGTATACTGTCAGTATACTGAATTGAAAAAAACTGCCAGTATACGGTCCGCAAAATACTGTTGTGTGCAAGAGGCCTTAGTCTGATCAGACTTTTGCCTTTAGCAGAAGTCTGATCAGAGTTACATTACCATGGCAAGCAGGACGCCTCTTAAAGCGTCCTGCTGCCATGGTAACCATCATCCGCTGCCAGAACAGAGCAGCGGGTGATGGGGAGGAAGGGGGGCTCCCTCCCTCTGTGATCCCATCAAGAATCGGGGGCTGCAAGGGCACAGCAGTCCCCGATGGGAGAGGGAGCTCCCTCCCTCCCTGTTAACCCCTTCCATACAGTGGTCTGTACAGACTGTGGCATGGAAGGGGTTAAAACTGCTGACATCTGCAGCACAGATGCCAGCAGTTTTTAGCAGATTGTCAGCAATGTGCTGACACTCTGCTAAAGCCACTAGACACCAGGGAAACATTACAGAGGAGGCGGGCGTGGGATCCCGCACCGCCCCCGCCACCCTGCGGTTTGCAGCGATCGCCGATACGGTGGGGTCACAGGACCCCCCTGGGCATTGTAACAAGGTACCTGCTGAATGATTTCAGCAGGTACCTTGTTCCGATCACTGCCGGCAGAGCAGTGAGACTTGTAGTTCCCTTGTCACTATTATAATGTTCTGCAGCTTCTGAGGTGTGTATTAGGCTTTGTTCACATCTGTGCTGGTGACATTTGCCTCTCTATTAACAATAATGGGGTCATTCGAGATCCTGCATGCAGCTGTATTTTGCCCTTTGTTTTTGACAGAATTAGCAATGGAGGCTTCTGCTGGGACCTCTGCAGCAGATGTGCACGTACCCTAAGTAGTGCTTTGGGTCACTCACAAGGGGGCCCAATTCAGATTCTTCCCAGTGATTTCTATTTACACCCCGGTACAAAACTTTCTCTTGTATAATGCAACCACAGAGTGAACCCCTTTAGACAATGCTCTGCCCCTTTTGTACAGGTTGCTGTACTCACAGGTAAAGTTACTACAGGTTTCCACAGCAGAATGTCTACCTTTTGTAAGCTTGTCCCGGGCCAAAAGTCTACTTTATACAACTATAGACCTTCCAAGTGTCCGTCTTTTGGAGTGTATAGATATTCGGGATTAATGGATCTTTCGCACAATGAACCAAAGTTGTCCCTCTTTGACTGTCCAAAAGGTTGGGAGGTTTGCAACTGAACAATGTAGCTGTACAGTCTATAAATAGGGTGATCATACCTACTCTTTTTCCAGGACATGTCCTCTTTCTGAGGCCTAAATAAATGTCTGGACGGGATTTATAAGTTACTAAAAAATTTCCTGGATTCTCAAGGGGACTGGGAGTGCAAAGAAGGTACTATTACTGATGAGCAATTCCTGCCCTAAGTGTCCTCCTTTTTACAAACCAAAATATGATTACTCTAGTTTAAAGTCCTTTCAGACAGCTTATCTCTACAGGACTTCTTCCCAAACCTACCTGTAAGGGCTCATGCTCATGGCTGTGGTTGACCAGTGCCCATATTGCAGCCCGAAAACAGTGGGTCTGCTATATATGGCCACCAGCCATGTTCTAGTGCAGGGATGGCCAACCTGAGGCTGTCCAGTTGTTACAAAACTACAACTCCCAGCATGCCTACACTGCCTACAGCTATCAGCCAACAGCAGGGCATGGTGGGATTTGTAGTTTTACAACAGCTGGAGGGCCGCATGTTGGCCACCCCTGTTCTAGTAAATGGGTCTGTATCCGTACCCGTCTGCGGCAACCACAAAAATGTTTGTGTGCTTGAGCCCTAACAGTGACAGCAGGGCACCCCAGAGAGATGGCAGGGACCATTCCTGGGTGTCCCTGCCTTCTAGATCGCTGTATACACAGAACTCAACAAGCACTGTATATACAGCTCAGGAAGCGATCTGCCACCACCCCTGTTCTAGTGAATGGGTCTGTATCTATCTGTATCTGTATCCGTCTGCGGCAACCACAAAAATGTTCATGTGCATGAGCCCTAACACTTGAATGTTTTTTCAAGTATTTAACCACTTCCCGACCGCCAATTGACTATAAACGTCCTGGACGGTCGGGTTTATCTCTGATCAGACGTTTCTGAACGTTCTTTCAGAGATGGCAGCTGCAAGCTAATTGTGTAGCTGCCGAACGAGGGGCCCGCTGTCAGTGACAGCAGGGCACCCCAGAGAGATAGCAGGGACCATTCCTGGGTGTCCCTGCCTTCTAGATCGCTGTATATACAGCTGAGGAAGCGATCTGCCGCTTCCTGTCCCGACCCGGTGGTCATGTGACTGCCGAAGCCGGGGGAGTGCAGGAGCTGTTGGGTCTTCCACAGACCACCATCAGCCCTGCACTTAGGCTGTACAGCACAGTACTATGCTGTACAGCCTCTCTGGGGGGGTATTTCCACTGTAAGGCCTCTTGCACACAACCGTATGGCTTTTTCAGTATTTTGCGGTCCACAAAAAAACAGATCTGCAAAAAAAAGGATGACATCCATTCGCATTTAGTTTTTTGCGCAACGGAACAGCTGGCCTCTAATAGAACAGTACTAGCCTTGTCCGTTATGCGGACAATAATAGGACATATTCTATCTTTAAACAGAACGGAAATACGGAAATGGAAGGCATACAGAGTACCTTCCGTCTTTTTTGCGGATTCATAGAAATGAATGTGCAAAATGCAGAACGTAAACAGAAAAAAAAATGTTCGTGTTCAAGAAGCCTAACTGGGGCTACTATGTCAGCCCAAGTTACAGGAGAAATCAATAGTTAAAAAAATAAAAAAGAAGTTAAATGTCCCCCAGAGGTCTGTAAAATAAAAAATAAAAAACAAATAAAGTGTTTTGAAAAAAAAAAGTTTAACACTAAAAAAAAAAAATTTCCCCCCAAATCCATCTTTTAAAAAATGTTAAAAATAGAAGAAAAAAATAAAATAGGCATATTTGGTATCACTGCGTCCGCAACGGCCGACTCTATAATAATATCAAATGATCTACACCATCAGGTGAACGCTGTAAAACATAAATAAATAAACATTGCGCCAAAACAGATTTTTAGTTAGCTCACCTCCCCAAAAAATCAATCAAAAAGTCGTATGTACCCCAAAATGGTAGCAATAAAAAAATCACCTCATCACCTCATCCTGCAAAAAATGAATCCCCACACAAGACCATAGCCAGAAAAATATAAATAAATATGGCGCTATGAAAATTGCAATACAAAAACATAATTTTTTTTCTAAAAATGCTCTTATTGTGTAAAACGTAAAAAAAAGTAATAAAAAATAGACATATTTGGTATCGCCGCGTCTGTAACAATTGGCTGTACAAAAAATAGCACATGATCTACCCCATCAAGTGAACAGTGTAAAAAAAAAAGCAAATAAAAATTATGCCAAAACAACTTTTTTTTAGACATCTCACCTCACAAAAAACATAATATCAATCAATCAAAAAGTCGTAAATACCCCAAAATGGTACCAATAATAACGTCACCTTGTCCTGCAAAAAACAAGCCCTCACACAAGACTATAGCCAGAAAAATGAAAAAAATATGGCTCTAAGAAAATGCCAAGACAAAAACATGATTTAAAAAAAAAATGTTTTTATCGTGTAAAACGTAAAAAAAATAAAATAAACATATTTGGCATCATTGCGTCCATAATGACCAGATCTATAAAAATATCACATGAACTACCCCATAAAGTAAATGGTATAAAAAAAATAGAAAAATGACACCAAACAGCTTTTTTGTGACCACCTCCCAAACAATTAGATAAAAAGCAACCAGAAAGCCAAATGTACCCCAAAATGGTGCCAATAAAATCTACAGCTTGTCCTGCAAATAATAAGTCCTCATGCAGCTCATTCAAAATTATAGCTCTTAAAACCATGACAGAAAATTCCACCTTAGAAAATCCAGATGCCGCTCCTTCCCTTCCGTGTCCTGGCATATCTCCAAATAACAGTTAACGACCACAGTTGGAGTCTTACTGTATTCAGGAGAAAGTGGGTAGCATATTGTGGGGGGATATTATCCTGTTATCTTTTGTAAAAAAAGAAAGTTTGGGCCTAAAGCACCATTTTTTTGTAAAAAAAAAAATATGTAATTTTTCATTTTCACACCCAAGTATTCCTTTAAAAATCCCTTGGGTGGTGTAGTTTACAATATGTGGTTACTTTTTGAGGCGTTTCACTGTGAGGATACCTCGGGGTCTCTTCAAATGGAACATAGTGCCCAAAGACCATTCCTTGATGTGTTCTAGGAAAAAACTGATTAAGGCCTCATGCACACAACCGTTGGTGTTTTGCGTCCGCCCAAAAAAACAGATGACGGACCGTTTTATTTACGGATCCGTTTTTATGGCAGATCCATTGTAATAATGCCTATCCTTGTCCGCAAAAAAATAGGACATGCTCTATTTTTTTGACAGAATATAAACACGGACCACGGATGCGGAACAAAAAACGGTTGACCATCCGCATTTTTGATGGACCCATTGAAATGAAAGGGGAAGCATCCTACCCGTGAAAAAAACGGAACGGACGCGGAAACAAACAACGGTCGTATGCATGAGGCCTTAAAAGGAAAATCTGCAAAAAAAAGTTACATTTTAAAATTTCACCTCAATTTTGCTTTAATTCCTATGGAATACCTAAATGGTTAACAACATTTCTAAAACCAGTTTTGAGTAGTTTGAGGGGTATCATTTCTAAAATGGGGTCATTTATAGGTTGTTTCTATTATGTAAGCCCCACAAAGTGACTCCAGAACTGAACTAGTCCTTAAAAAATTTGACTTTGGAAATTTTCGTAAAAATTTCAAAAATTGCTTCTAAAATTCTAAACCTTCTAAAGTCCTAAAAAAAATTAAATTACATTAATCAAATGATGCCAACATAAAGTAGACATATGGGGTATGTTAATTAATGAATATTTTCTGAGGCATCACTATTAGTGATGAGCGAGCATGCTCGGCCGAGTACCGGTTCAACTCGAGCATCGCTATGCTCGGCAGATCCGAGCACTCGGCCAAGTACCACATGTGCTCGAGCGCCATTATCGAGTCTCCTCCCCGCGCGTTTGGCGCTTTCTAAGCAGCCAATAAACGTTCAGGTAAGTATTGCCATCACTGTAATGCCATTAGATATGTTTTCCACTGGCATTACAGTGATTGGCTGGCCGGAACACAGAGCTGCTGTTAGGAAGGGACAGAGAGTGTAGGGCGATTTTAATATAAAATTACTCAATTTAAAGACTTTTCAAAGAACCAAAAGTCAATACCTAATCCAGGGCTAGCTTTTCCTTCAACTCTGATACTTAGCATGTGCTCTGTCCGCTGTCTAATCTTAGACTCACTTATACAGACTGGTCTAACTCCTCCTCTCTACATAGAAAGGGTGACAACAGACCCATCTAGTATTGGATCTAAATATGGCCTATTAACTCCTTGCATAAAAATGAACCCTTTTCACAGCAGTAAAGTCTCTTGCCATAAATGGATACCTTATTAAAGTCGTCTTGCAAGGCCTGGATGGTTCTGGACTAGAGTTGAGCGAACAACTGGAAGTTCGGGTTCGCCGGGACCCGAACTTGACCCCGAACCCCATTGAAGTAAATGGGGACCTGAACTTTGGGGCACTAAAATGGCTCTAAAAGACAGCACGTTTTTTTTTTTTATTTTTATTTGGGTAGACCCCAAAACATTGGGAAATATAGAAAAGAAAAGAAAGAGAAAGTGCGCTGGAGTATAAGAAAGGCTGGGTAAGGCCGGTAAACATGTCTATTCAGCACAAGGTACGGACAAGTCCTGTGGGATCCATGCCTGGTTCATTTTAATGAACGTGAGCTTGTCCACATTAGCTGTGGACAGGCGGCTGCGCTTGTCTGTGATAACGCCCCCTGCCTTTCTAAACACACTTACAGACAATACACTGGCTGCAGGGTAGGCCAGCACCTCCAAGGCGCAAAGGGCAAGCTCAGGCCATGTGCCCAATTTGGAGACCCAGAAGTTGAATGGGGCAGACCCATCAGTCAGTACATGTAGGTGTGTGCACACATACTGTTCCACCATGTTGCTGAAATGCTGCCTCCTGCTAAGACGTTTCATATCAGCTGGTGGTTGTCACAGGGCGCCGGCGACGGGATCTTCCTGCGCTGCGCCACCGGCGTCCTGCCTCTCTCCCTGAGCAGGGACGCACGCGGGGTCCCCGTCTCCCAGGTAACATGGGGCGGAGCAGGCCCGACTGTGCTCCTGCTGTCTGTGCGGTCAGTGTCCTCCGCTCCCCTGGCAACAGTATCAGGCTGAGCACCACTCGGTGCTCGGCTTCTGTGTCTGAGCGGGTCATGTGACACTGGGCACGTCACATGACATTAGCCTTTCACTATTTATACAGGCAGCCTGCTGGCCACAGGTTGCCTGCGATTTTGGTCCTGTGCCTAACTGCTAATACTCAGTGCTTCTGCTACTCTGGATTTTGACCCTTGGCTTTGTTTCTGACCCATCCTCGCCTACCCTCGTGTACTGACGTGACCTCCAGGTTTGACCCTCGGCTTGTACTCTGACTCGTCCTTGCTATTCCGAGTGTACTGACGTGATATCCTGGTTTGTCCCTTGGTGTGTTTGTTTACCGTCCTTCTTACCCCTGTTCGCTTACGTTCGTTTTTATCTCTGGCATTTCTGCATTGCTTCTGACACTTTACATGACTTCGGATCCATCTGCAGGGTTCCTTCCCACTGCCTCTGCCTGGCTATATTCTGTGTCTATCCGCTCTGCCGCTCTGCACTTATAGAGGTTAGGGACCGTCGCCCAGTTACGCCCCATCCCCTAGGACGGGTAGTGTAAGTAGGCACGACAGTTGTGCTGGTTCTTGTGGCGTTATGACAAAGCTTTTCCACATTTCGGCCATGCTAAACCTGCCTTCTGAGGTGCTGGCGGTGCCCTAGCTGCGTTGGCGACTTCTTCCTCCTCCTCTGCCTTCGCCTTGTGCTTCCACTGAGGCCCCAGTGTCAGGTGTGAATGCCATCAGCAGCCAGCGTGCACTTGTAAGGGGTATAGATCACATGTATCCTCTACACCGACTTCCACAGGGGCTCACTGCATTCATTTTATTGTCACAAACAGGGTTGGGCCTCCGTGTCTTACTACTTTTTGCCAAAATTGATGTGAAATCCCCCTACAAGTGACTTTATTGCAGTATCTAAGGTTTATTAGTGTGAAACTGTGTAAGTTGCATGCAGCACTTTGGCAAAATAGGGGTTAATCGGCCATCTTGGATTTGTGCCTCATGTACTGAGGACCTGCATCTAGAGCAGGAAAAGACCTTTCCACCCAGCCAAAGAGCGGGAAAACAAATGGCCTGCCTACACAGAGGAACCTTCCCTCCTGGCGGAGGAACAAGAGTGCTTGTTTCAAGTAACTGGGGAACAACAAAAACAACCAGAGCCCTTCTTCAAGCAAGTCTTCTTAAAACAGGAAGAAGCATTTGCTTGGGCAGAAGGTTGTGCCTGTCGCTAGAAGCCGTTGCTTTTTCGATCCACGTTCCAGGAAAAGAGCTACAAGAGAGATTGACTCTCCCATGAGGAGGCTGTCGCCATCTTAGGACTCGTTCTTCACGCACTTTAAACAAACTTTTAGGGATGTTAGCTAGTTAGCTATTCTACCTAATGGAACATTACTCGGGACTGTAGTACTGGATCGTTTGCCACTGTGGTAGTCAGTTGCAATCTAGGCTGCAAATGTTGTGTATATGCCCTTAAAGGGGTTTTCCGGGTTCATATCCTCAATTCATTTTCACCCAGGCAGCCCCCCTGATATGAGTATGATGCTCTCTCTTGCTCTGCGCAGTATCACCCATGGCAAGGACTGTTTGTTTCTATTTTTTACACTGCTTCCGCCTAGCAGTGTTGCTGCTGACGTCTGCCTCCGCCTAGATTTACCCACGGAGTGCCCAGTACGTCACCGGATCTCTAAAAAAAAGCTGATACTCATGTTAGAGGGGCTGCATGGGTGAAAATGCGGATATGTCCAGGTTCAGCTCTAAACCCGGACAACCCCTTTAACCCTTTTCTCTACACAATATAGGGAGGGGAGCCAGCTTTGATCTGCGTCTTTGAGAACTTGTGCTGTACTACCACAGATGGATCCAGGCAACAACCGAGGACAGCTTGCTTTATGGTACTGTGTGATGTGGATTCAGTACCGTCCTGCTTGAGTCAGTCCAGAGTTAGCTAGTCTGACCCAGCCCCCTGTGAGGCTCAGGGTGCGGACTGGTCCCTCCCCCAGGCTCCATTTTTCTCCAGTTTGCGTTTGGCATAGGCAGCTGTGAGAACTAGTCCTGGAGGAGAGGGAGTAGACTGCAGCACTTCTTTCCCCAGGTATAAAACTAGAAGGCCGGGATGTCCTCTACCACTCCTAAATAAAATGATGTGATGCTACCGCAGGTGAGGCACCAGCAGATTCAGCAGTTACAAATCTGCTGACAGATGCCCTTTAAGGCTCCATTCACACATCCGTGTGCGTTTTGCAGATTGCGGACAGCACATCGCCAGCACCCTCATAGAAAATGCATTTTCTTGTCCGCAATTGCGGACAAGAATAAAACATGTTTTATTTTTTTGAGGAACGGAAGTGCCAACCCAGAAGTGCGGATCCGCAATTCCGGATCCGGGCGGGACATAGTTTGTCCCCATAGAAATGAATGGGTCCACAATTCCGTTCTGCAAAATACAGAACAGAATTGCGGACGTGTGAATGGAGCCTAAAGGGTAAACATTTGTGGCATATCCCTGGGATGTCAGTTTGGGTCCAAACTGAAGGATAGCGCATTGCGCATGTACAGTCGGTCTCCGCTCCTTTACTATGGGAGTGACAAAAAAAGCCAAGCAGCATGCTTGGATATTTTGTAAGTCCCATAGAAATTAATGTAGAGCCCACCGCTCCATTTACTTTGTGCCTAGCCAACGCTCAGATATTTTCCGCACTCTCATGGAAATGTGTGGAGGGCGGCTGCGCATGCGCGGTGCACTTTTGTTCACTTTGGATGCTCAATTCTAGAGATAGGTGCGGGTCCCAGAGGTGACAACTATGTGACATCGGTGGCATATTCTATTTTCCACCAATGTTTGAGGTGAGACAACCCCTTTAAATAATACTGTCTATCTACATCATGCAGTTTTGACGGGAGTGGGTAATGGCGCCACACAGGGACAGCTCCAGCAGACATAATGATGATTATCTCACCAGGTTCCCATTCCTGAAGTTAATCATTTTCTGGTTTGATGTCAGCACCAGTCTGGAGAGCGGAGAAGTTTGATGAATGCTCTGGATTATTACCCGGTGCTCTTTGTTAACAGAAGGACCCCGGCTGTGTTATCCCAGGAGGACAGAAATAAGTGCATTTGTCTAGGATTCTTGCTTAGTCCCCTCTCCCCAATAAGGGGCATCTCCATCCCCTCCACCCTCAGTGCTCCGCCAGTGCACCCTGTACAGGCTGACACTCTGGAGCTGCAGGGATGATTGACAGGAGCTGTGGAAGTGAAGCTGTAAGAGGCATGGAGCCCAATCAGGATGCTGTGGGAGGAGGACATTGGGACTGGTTGCCTAGGCTTGTTGAAGGAGGTGGAGCAGACACTGACAGGAGAAGCCAGGGGGGACTGGCTGTGGTAAAGAATAGAACCGCAAGAAGAGGAGCAGGGACAACACATAGACACAATGCAGGAGCACAGCTCATCCTAAAGGTAACAGACACTGGCCACATTGTGTCAGTGTGTCTCCTGTGTGCGCCCCCATAGTGCAGCCTGGGATCCTGGTCATGTCTGACACAAGGGGAAGGGTTAGGGCTTCTTCTGTTACAACTGCTGCACATGCTATTGTCTCTGTGTTACTGACCAGGGGGGAGGAAGTTTTGAGTCACCATCAGAGTATCTTCTGCCACTGTCTTTTGATCTTTGTGCCCATTAGTGCTGCACATGAATAGTGTTCAGATAGTGAGACCTCCATCCTGGGAGGAGTGGGAGGAAACTCCTGAAGCTGGTGGCATCTGGGCTGTCCTAGGTAACAGGAGGAGACGGAGAATAACACATGGGCCATTCTGCTGTGCTGGTGCTGGTGGTGTAGTTATACATCTGAGGATGGTTATTCTTACTGTTGTCATTATTATTTTTTTTTTACTATTAAACTTCTAGAGTTTTGTACAGGTGGTTATACACATACCAAGTATTATATTATCTATTTAGGTTTAGTAGCTGTATATATTTATCCATGGCTCTAAACATCAAACTAAGGGTACTTTTACACTTGCGGCGTGGCTATCCGGCAGGCTGTTCTGGCAGGTGAACAGCCCGCCGGATCTGCCATGCCGCAAGTACCCGTGTGCTGCCGCTCCGTCCCCATTGACTTTAGTAGGCGCGGGGGCGGAGCTACGGTGCAGCACGGCAGTGCACAGCAGAAGCCCGCCGGACTAAAAGTACTGCAGGTCCGACTTTTTAGTCCAGCGATCACTGCCGTGCTGCGCTGTAGTGCTGCCCCCACCCTCATTATAGTCAATGGGGTCAGAGCGGCAGCACACGGGTACTTGCGGCATGGCGGATCCAGCAGGGTGTTCACTCACCAGAACAGCCTGCCAGATAGCCATGCCGCAAGTGTGAAAGTACCCTAACTATCTATCTATCCATCTACAGTATCTATCTATCTACAGTATCTATCTTTCCATCTATAGTATATATCGATCTACAGTCTCTACAGTATCGATCTACAGTCTCTACAGTATCTATCTACAGTCTCTACAGTATCTATCTATCTACAGTATCTACAGTATCTATCTACAGTATCTATCTACAGTATCTATCTACAGTATCTATCTACAGTATCTATCTACAGTATCTATCTATCTACAGTATCTATCTATCTATCTATATCTATCTACAGTATCTATCTACAGTATCTACAGTATCTATCTATCTACAGTATCTATCTATCTACAGTATCTATCTATCTATCTATCTACAGTATCTATCTATCTACAGTATCTATCTACAGTCTCTACAGTATCTATCTATCTACAGTATCTACAGTATCTATCTACAGTATCTACAGTATCTATCTACAGTATCTATCTACAGTATCTATCTACAGTATCTATCTATCTATCTATCTATCTACAGTATCTATCTACAGTATCTATCTACAGTATCTATCTACAGTCTCTACAGTATCTATCTATCTACAGTATCTATCGTATCTATCTAATAGTCTGTCTATTAATTTACAGTATATCTCTATTGATCTATCTAATTATCTTTTGCTCTCATTTTCTATTTATCGGTTCATTTATCTGTCTCCCTAGAGTAGACTGCTGGAATACGGTGAGATGTGGCAGTATTAAGTTTGGAAAAAGTTGCACCTTACTACATTTCAAAAAACACCTGTTTAAGGGCTCATTCACCCGAACGTATTTTCTTTCCGTGTCCGTTCCGTTTTTTTTCCGGGCCGTATGCGGACCATTCATTTCAATGGGTCTACAAAAAAAAAATGGAAGTTACTCCGTTTGCATTCCGTTTCCGTATTTCCATATGTCCGTTCCGCAAAGAAATAGAACATGTCCTATTACTCTCCGCATTATGGACAAGGATAGGACTGTTCTATTATGGGCCAGCTGTTCCGTTCCGCAAAATACGGAATGAACACGGACATTATCCGTATTTTTTGTTGATCCGTTTTTTCGGACCGCAAAATACATATGATCGTGTGCATGAGCCCTAAGGTTGTTTTTTTGCACTGTTTTTAACATTTTTTAGCGGTGTTTACAGTGTTTTCTAACATTCTTTTTACTTAACCGCTTCGTTATATACAGCTACAGAAAATCACCGTACGGTACATCTTGTATTAAAAATTAATAACCAGGTTTGTATGCGCTTTATGCCTTTAGGTAGCTTCGTTCCTGGCTGCCAGTTTAGCAGGTTTTAGTCCCATTCTATTTTCTGCACTTATCTCTTTGGATTATATATCATTATAGTAGACCACCAGGGAGGTATACTTTATATATTACCATCCTCTATGTAAGTTGAATGCCATATTTTTATGTATTTTCTTACTATGCTGATTGTTAATAAAGATGTATTTTTAATACAAGATGTACGGTATGGTGATTTTCTGTAGGTGTATATGGTCTGGATAAATTTATGCAATGTACTGTTTAATTGCCCTCAATAGTGATTTTGATGTTTAACTGCATCATTACTGGATGATTTCCCGTTTTTGTTTTACGCTCCCTGACATTCTGGAGCCATACATTTTTGATTTTTCCATTCACATAGCTGTATGAGGGCTTGTTTTTTGAAGGATAAGTTGTACTTTGTAATGGCACCAATTAATATTGCATAGGATGTAGCAGAAATCTGGAATAAAAAATCAAAATAGGGTGGAATTTAAAAAATAAGAACACAATCCTGACACAGTTTATGGGTTTAGTGTTTACGGTGTTTCCTATGTATGCGGTAAAACCAACATGTTCCCTTCTTTCTCTGGGCCAGTACAATAACAGTAATACCACATTTATATAGTTTTTGTGTGTTTTAACACTTAAAAAAATAAAAACTGAATTATTTTTTTTTTTGCATCGCCATATTCTGACTTCACAACTTTTTTTTATAGTTATGTCTACGGAATTGTATGACAGCCCATTTTCTGCTGGGCAATCTGTAGTTGTTTGACACCATTTTGAAATGTGGAAGTAGGGATGAGCGAATCGTCTTTGGATTAAACATCCGAAGTCAATTAGCATAAAACTTAGTTTCAATACTGTAAGTAGCCAGCGCTCTGTACAGTATTAGAATGTATTGGCTCCGATGAGCTGAAGTTATTACTTTGCAAGTGGTACCTTGGAACCGAACCCGATTTCGGGAAATGTTTTTTTACAGTATAAATCATTTCTG
This sequence comes from Bufotes viridis, assembly GCA_033119425.1. NCBI lineage: Eukaryota > Metazoa > Chordata > Amphibia > Anura > Bufonidae > Bufotes > Bufotes viridis. The sequence goes on along the minus strand of CM065591.1, from coordinate 456,885,289 downwards.
AAGTTATTATGCGAAGTCTCGCGAGACTGCGAAGTAATAACTTCAGCTCATCTGAGCCAATACATTCTAATACTGTACGGAGCGCTCGCTCTGTACAGTATTGAAACAAAGTTTTATGCGAATCGACTTTGGGTGTTTCAACCAAAGTCGATTCGCTCATCCCTACTCATAAGTACAAAACTAGTTTTGCCTCCTAAGGCTTTTTGAAAGGGAGCCTCCATATTCTTGGGACTCCACACCAAAATTATAGGTACACAGCATAAAATGAATCAGAATATACACTTTATTAGTTTTACATCAATTATAAAAATATATAATCAGCAGCAGTAGCATATACAGAAAAACAAGCCACAGTATATACGTCACATGTTACTAAGCGAAACCCATCTATAAACTCTATGTTGTAGTATAGTTCCCACCCTAAGACAGTATAAGAGGGTAATATTCATTCCTGCATCTATATAATAGTAAAAAACACCAAGGGGAGTGAACAAGGTATATAACCTCAACAAATAGTAAAAATTAGTAACTATTTGTTGAGGTTATATACCTTGTTCACTCCGCTTAGTGTTTTATTAACTAATATATAGATGTTTTTTGCACTATGCAGGAATGAATATTACCCTCTTATACCGTCTTTGGTTAGTAACAAGGAAAAAAAAGGGGTTATGTAGCAGCACTCTGCAAACACAAATGTACAACACCATAGAAAACATTCTGGTGTTAACGCTACCTTAGTTTTGCAAATTAGATGCTTGGCAAATTATTTTGTGCAAAATATTTGAGCCCGTCTGCCAAAGTCACGGCGATCTCGATTAGAAGGGTTCCTAGCACTAAATCCTACCTGTTATGCAACATAACGGCCACATAAAATCCAGGAAGTGCAGGTTCCACATGCATGCTGGGTCCACTCTGCTTTTTACCATTTTTGGTCGCATAACAGGTAGGATTTAGTGTTAGGAACCCATCTAATCGAGATTGCCATGACGTTTGGTAGACGGGCTCAAATAATTTTGTACAAAATAATTTACCAAGCATCTCATTTGCAAATGTTTTCTATGGCATTGTTGTACATTATTTGTGTTTGCAGAGTGCTGCTGCATAACACCCCTTTTTTTTTTCCTGTATGTTTCAAGCCATGGCAGCGTGCACCTGTGCATAGGGATGTGCTGACTGACCCCCTTTTTCTTTGGTTAGTAACATGTGACGTATATACTGTGGCTTGTTTTTCTGTATATGCTACTGCTGCTGATTTTATATTTTTATAATTGATGTAAAACTAATAAAGTATATATTCTGATTAATTGCTACCTACATGTGCTGTGTACCTATAATTTTGGCGTGGAGTTTCTAGAGTAGTGTGCACAGTGGTTAGGGTGCTTTTACACTTCCGTTCTGAGGATCCGGCAGGCACTTCCGGCCCGCCGGATCCGTCAGAACGCAAGTCGCCTGAAAGCATTTGAAGACTGATCAGGATCCTGATCAGTCTTCGAAATGCTTTCAGGTTACAATAGCAGCCAGGACGCTACTGAAGTTCTGGCTGCCATGGTACTCCGCAGCAGTGTACTTACTTGCAATGCGGCTGCCGGGCGCTCCTTCATGACGTCACAGGTCCTTGCGGCACATAGATCAATGCGCCGCCCGGACCTGTGACGTCATGGCGCCAGGCCGCAGTGCAGGTAAGTACACTGCTGCGGAGTACTTACCATGGCAGCCAGGACTTCAGTAGCGTCCTGGCTGCCATGGTAACCGATCGGAGCCTCAGTTTACACTGAGGCCCCGATCGGAACTGCTGCGGTGCATGCGCAGAGCTAAACATCGGATCCAGCGACGTGCCGAAACGATGTTTAGCTTAATTCCGGATCCGGATTAATGCACTTCAATGTGCATTAATTCCGGATCCGGCGTTACGGCAAGTCTTCCGGATTTTTGGACGGAGACAATGCTGAACGGAAGACATCCTGATGCATCCTGAACGGATTTCTCTCCATTCAGAATGCATGGGGATAATCCTGATCAGTTTCTTTCCGGCGTAGAGACCCGACGACGGATATCTACGCCGGAAAGTAAAAACACAAGTGTGAAAGCACCCTTACCCATAAGAGCTAGTATAGGTTGGTGTGATATTCTTGGGACTGTTAAAGAATCATGGCCCAAGAGACATTGCTGCTGCTGGCAAAGTGATCTGCAGTGTGGCTATCTACAGCAACTTTTGGTGATCCATACAAGTTCACAGGAGGAAGCGTTGCTAAGGACGCTACAAGGAGACTAGTAAGGGGACAGTGTTGATGAGAAGACCGCTCCTTTGGAGTAAATCAGGGGCTTTGATACTAACTGCACTGCTGACCATTACTACCACCCTTACAGTCGTGTATTGTATTTTATAAGTTCATCTGTTGCGCTCTAAGTCCTAACTTGGGTTATGGTAACAGAGACATGCTGCCTATAGTAGTCTATGGAGAGGGGAGGAGGAGAAGGAAAAAATTCTCTGATAACATGTATTACAAAGTTTCTTATAATCACTTGCACTATTGATTTATACAGAGTTTGTTGAAATGACAGTGGCCATTTATGTATCCACGAATCCAAAAGTGACAGCATATGTTGTTGTTTTTTTTGGAGGTATACATTGGGAGCTTTTCCCATCATATATGTGAAACGGAAGCCATTAACATGATGTATACAGAGCATAACTCAGAATCAGTATAAGATCATTTGTCTGATATCTAAGACAGCTTCTAATCTGCCTCATCTGCATAGTTCCAGAGTTAGATCTGTCAAACTAAATTTACGCCTGTCCCTCAACTGATGGGTAATGCAATAAGCCGCTGTAGACATGATGTTACATTGCTAATTCTACTATGTGCATTCCAGTCACTTCCACCATCTGTGCACATTTAAAGATTTATCTCATGAGTTCATGGTCTAAAAACATAATCTGACAATTACTAAATGAAAGGAAATATGATAATGATGGTTGCTATGGAAACATGAACTTCTCTATTAACCAAATTTAAAAGCTAAATTACCCTCCTCCCAGTGGTGTTTTATGGTGCTTATTATGGACCACATGACTGCTATGGGGTCCTTGGTGAGAGGAGGCCTAGATACAGCACTAAACTCCTTCTCCTGCCTCGTGACAGGGATTTTGAGGCCTCCACTGAGTTCAGTGGTAAGTGTATGAATTCCCATATACTGAGCTCCCCCTAGTGGTGGCTGCAGACATGCAGTTTTATAATATAATGGGAATTTAGAAAATTTAGAGATGTATGCAGCAATGTATTTATAACAATTGCCTGGTGTAAGTACATCCCCATACTACTGCAGCCCCCCTGGAAATGAACATAGCAGCTGGTCGGGCATGCGTGACTCCGCTCCATTCATTTCTATAGGAATTCTGCTGGGAGCGCTGTACTCGGCTATCTCCAGGACTCGCATAGAAATGAATGGAGCAGCTATGCCATGTGCGAACAGCTGCTCTCTTTATTTCAGGGGGGCTGTAGGGGGTACGGGGCCCCAATTCTCGTGATCGGTGAAGGTCCCGGCGGTAGGTCCTCCACAATGTGGATAGGGCATAATGTCAATCAGCTTGAATACCCCTTTAATGCAGTTAATAACAAATAGTTTTTCATAGAAAGCCCAAGGAAGGAGTAAGCTTTCTAGCTCTTGACATCCTTCTGGCATGTCAACAAGTGCTATTGTAATGGGAGAAAAATCAGCATAGATTTTTGTGAATTTGCATGAAATCCGTGTATTGACGGTGTCTATTTGTATGGTTGACTACTTTGGGTTATCATGCTATTGTATCCCTGAATTTTAATTGGTTGCAGAATTATGGCTAGGAGATCCCAGATCATTAGCTAGCCTCTGCTTAGCATGGACTTTAAAGTAGTTGCCCAATCCCCTGGTGCACAGCGCTTCTTTGACCCTCGTCCGGTCCAGTCATTCCAGTCTATGTACAATCTACGGACTGGAATGATACGATATGAACATGGGTATGTCATACACTTACAATACCTGCTTGGCTGTTTCCGAAACTCCCACAGAGGTGAACAGAGCCACACATGCACCTGTGGGAGGTCGGAGAATGTGAAAACCCTGTTAAAGCAAACCTGTCACATTCAAAATGCAAGTTATAGAGCAGGAGGAGCTGGGCAGATGGATAAATAGTTTTGCAAGTATTCCCATTTGAGACAATGGGGGCATATTGCTATGTCCGGGTCCACCTATCTCTCAAACGGCAAAGTGAAGGAGGGCACACCGTGCATGCGCGGCTGCGCTTCATACATTTCTATGGGGCAGCCGAATTAGCTGAGCACTGGCCCCATAGAAATGAATGGTAGCAGATGCCGCGCATTCACTTCTATGGGGAGAGTGCTTGGTGGTGCCTGGACCAGGGGAAACCTCCAGTCACCACTTTGCAGGCCCTGTTTTCCCAGAGGTGGGACCCGCACCTATCAGATAATAGGGGCATATGCTAGCAATATGCCCTCATTGTCTCAGATGGGAATACCTCTTTAAATCTCTGTTCATTCTGAGCTTAGGAGTCCAGTGGGCGGTCCTAATCAGTTATTGACAGTCGCTATTAGTGTGCATACAGATTTAGCTGTCAATCACTAATAGAACTGACTTTAATTTGATCATATTTGAGCTTAGATCACCATTCAGGGGCCTGATGGATTTTGCAGTGAATGCCATTCGGCAGCATGCTGTGTATTGTAATTCATGTAGGCTGCAAGAATCATGTTTAGTCCAAAATACATTCAATGAAATGGAAAAACAAAATGCTCCAAAAGGTGCCCATGACAGATCAGGGTGCTGCACAACCCCCTTCATTTTCTTGGTCATGATTGCCAATTTTGCTTTACACAGGACCCCATTCATATCTTATATTATGCAGTAAATGTCATTAGTCAGAAAACACCTTTAACAGCAACCTTGTAGTAGACTGGCAAATTTAGGATGTGTAATTATAGCGGTTAGGGTTGGTACAGGTAGCTTACAATTACAGTGTTTACATAGAAGCATAGAATGTGTCGGCAGATAAGAACCATTTGGCCCATCTAGTCTGCCCAATATACTGAATACTATGAATAGCCCCTGGCCCTATCTTATATGAAGGATGGCCTTATGCCTATCCCATGCATACTTAATCTCCTTCACTGTATTTGCAGCTACCACTTCTGCAGGAAGGCTATTCCATGCGTCCACTACTCTCTCAGTAAAGTAATTCTTCCTGATGTTACTTTTAAACCTTTGACCCTCTAATTTAAAACTATGTCCTCTTGTAGCAGTTTGTCTTCTTTTAAATATTCTCTCCTCTTTTACCGTGATGATTTCCTTTATGTATTTAAAGGTTTCTATCATATCCCCTCTGTCTCTTCTTACTTCCAAGCTATACATGTTAAGGTCCTTTAACCTTTCCTGGTAAGTTTTGTCCTGCAATCCATGTACTAGTTTAGTAGCTCTTCTCTGAACTCTCTCCAAAGTTTCAATATCCTTCTGCAGATATGGTCTCCAGTACTGCACACAATACTCCCAATGAGGTCTCACTAGTGCTCTGTAGAGCGGCACGAGCACCTCCCTCTTTCTACTGTTAATGCCTCTCCCTATACACCCAAGCATTCTGCTGGCATTACCTGCTGCTCTATGACATTGTCTGCCCACCTTTAGGTCGTCTGATATAATGACCCCTAAATCCCTTTCCTCAGATACTGAGGTTAGTACTGTATCACTGATTTTATATTCTGCTCTTGGGTTTTTACGCCCCAGGTGCATTATCTTGCACTTCTCGACATTAAATTTTAGTTGCCGGATTTTTGACCATTCCTCTAGTTTTCCTAAATCCTTTTCCATTTGGTGTATCCCTCCAGGAACATCAACCCTGTTACAAATCTTTGTGTCATCAGCAAAAAGACACACCTTACCATTGAGGCCTTCTGCAATTTCGCTGATAAAGATATTAAACAATATGGGTCCCAGAACAGATCCCTGAGGTACCCCACTGGTAACAATACCATGGTCTGAATATACTCCATTGACTACAACCCTCTGTTTTCTGTCCTTCAGCCACTGCCTAATCCATTCAACAATATGTGAGCCCAAGCTCAAAGACTGCAGTTTATTGATAAGCCTTCTATGTGGGACAGTATCAAAAGCCTTACTAAAGTCCAGATAAGCGATGTCTACTGCACCTCCGCCATCTATTATTTTAGTCACCCATTTAAAAAAGTCAATAAGATTAGTTTGACATGATCTCCCTGAAGTAAACCCATGCTGTTTTTCATCATTTAACCCATGGGTTTTTAGATGTTCCACAATCCTCTCCTTGAGTATGGTTTCCATTAATTTCCCCATTATTGATGTCAGGCTTACTGGCCTATAGTTGCCCGATTCCTCTCTACTACCTTTCTTGTGAATTGGCACAACGTTTGCTAATTTCCAATCTTATGGGACGACTCCTGTTACCAGTGATTGGTTAAATAAATCTGCTAATGCTTTTACTAGTACACCTCTAAGCTCTTTTGATAGCTTTGGGTGTATCCCATCAGGCCCCTGTGATTTATTTGTATTAATTTTAGACAGCTGACTTAGAACCTCTTCCTCTGTAAAGACACATGCATCAAATGATTCATTAGTCTTCCTCCCTAACTGAGGTCCTTCTCCTTCATTTTCCTTTGTAAAAACTGAACAGAAGTATTCATTGAGGCAGTCAGCTAGTTCTTTATCATCTTCCATATACCTTCCTTTATTTGTTTTTAATTTGGTAATTCCTTGTTTTAATTTTGGTTTTCCAGTTTATATCAGGAAGATTAAAGTCTCCCATAATGACAACTTCCCCTTTCAATGTCATTTTAGCTATTTCCTCAACTAGTAGATCATCTAATTCTTTGACTTGGCTTGGTGGTCTATATATGATACCTACACGAGTTACCTTATGATTACCAAGCTGCAACGTAGCCCAAACTGACTCTAAATTGGTCTCGCTGACTTGTATTAGATTAGATTTTATGCTATCTTTCACATATAGGGCCACTCCACCCCCTTTTTTGCCTTCTCTGTCTTTCTTATATAGAGAGAACCCAGGTATTGTTATATCCCAGTCATTACTCTCATTGAACCATGTCTCAGTAACAGCCACTAAATCTTTACTCTCAGATGCCATTATAGACTCAAGTTCATTGATCTTATTCCCTAAACTGCGAGCATTTGTAGACAAGACTCTCAGCTTGTCATCTCTTATCCTATTAGCTCCTGGCATCTTCTGGCATTGTTTTTTCGGGGGGCAGCCGAACTGATGGATTGTCTCTTGTGCCCCCCTTTCCTAGTTCAAATGCTCCTTAGCAAAAACTTTGAACTGTTCACTGAGGACATTCGTTCCCTTGAGAGAAAGATGCAAACCATCTTTCTTGTACAGTTCTTTTCCATTCCAGCTAGAGCCAACATGAGACACAAAGCCAAATCCCTGGGTCAAACACCATTCACCAAGCCATCCATTGAATTCCTTAATACGCAACTGCTTGTCATGCTGACGGTTATGCACAGGCAGAACTGCAGAGAATGAGACAGTCGATGCAATCTCCTGTATATCATAACCAAGTGTGTGAAAAGCTTCCTTCACCTTTAAAACTTCATTGCAAGCCAGATCATTTGTCCCAATATGGACAATAACATCCACCTCAGATAGTGTTTATGATGTTACTATACATTACCCATTTTCTTTTAATATAGCAGCATTATGTGATGACTGCATGTAAAGATGGGCTCCTGCATCCTCCTATATCTGAATGCTAACAGTTTCAATACTATATGTTAGGGCTGATTTAGAGCTACAACAATGGCATATTTTTAAGATAGGTGTCCATTTACATATTTGACAGTGTAAAATAATATAATAAGTCATACTGGTTGCATTTCCAAGAAGCAAAGACCAGGGAAGTATGGAAGCAGAGGGGAATCAGTAAGGCGACTAATTACTTATTTTGTTGTTTTACACCACGGGAAGCCTTAAAACCTCGTAGGGCCAGACAACCCCTTTAAATCACTTTGGTGTGCTAAGCACAGATTATTACAGCAGCCTGTGGTCCAGCTTTTTTGTCTGTGGCTGTAAAAATAATTGAGGTACGTGAATATAGTATCTATTTCTTCACTTGTCATTTTGCACTGGGACATAGATCATGTTCTAAATTGTTGCAGAACAGTAACATAGTTAATCCTTTTCGAGCCGCTAAAGAGTGACTTTCATTCATTTCTGTTACTAAAGCCTCTATTTGAATCTTTGAAAGCACCACCTGCCAAGAACAGGTGCGGCCGGACTCCCCTCCCTTTCTCATGGGTGCGTTACGTGATTATAATGAATGGTGACGTCCTGAAAGTAATGTTCGCTCAGCATCTTGAGGCGGAAAATTGGATTTTTATTCTCAATATCGACACTCCTGAGAGAACAATAACCTCAGGGAGTGATGGCCATGGATACCATGTCATGGCTTCAGCTGTTTATATCTTTACTTTTCATTTTGCAAGAATAAGAAAAGGAAAAGTATTCTGGCAGATTAGACAGATTAGAGCTTGGAATATATATTAGACAGATTAGAGCTTAGTCATTTACATTAGAGCTGGATAGTACATTTTATCACATTATGGGGCACATTTACTATAGACTGGTGTTTTATACACGTCTTAATAAGAGAATTGCATTAGAGGATTTGTTGTCTAGGTATTTACATAGCCCCTTTTTCATTGCATGGAACCAGCTGGACTTTACCCTGTTTTTCATTTTTCCACTAGGCCAAACTTCAGAACAGTACCTAGTTCCCCAGTGAGATGCACTATAAATGGTTCATGGGTGCATTCATGCACTCAACAAAAAGCCCTACAATACTCCATTGGAAGTGGGGGAGAGGTGATTTCCTGCGCTATATGAAATTTTGCTTGTCTGAGACCTCTCGAATAATTAGATGTGTGAAGCAGATCTTCAATTTTTCATCTTGGTAGGACATCTCAAGCTCTGGTGGCACATCTTTTAATGGTTTTTCCACTGGGACCCGCACCTACATCGAGAACGGAGACCCACAAGGTGGTGGCTGGAGGAGTCCGGTCCAGCCACCACTAAGCCGGCTCCCCATAGAAGTAAATGGGAGCGCTCGGCTATTTTCGCTAGCCCCATAAAAAAAGAATGGAGGGCGGCTGCGCATGCGCAGTGCGCCCTCTTTCGCTTGCGGGGCTCCGTTCTCAATATAGGTGGGGGTCCCAGCAGTGGAACCTGCACCTATAAGACAATGGGGGCATATCCTAGCAATATGCCCCCATTGTCCATGATGAGGCAACCCCTTTAAAAGCTGAACAGAAAACTCCATACAATACACTGTATAGAGAGAATGGCCTTCGTTATAGAGTTTCACATTGGATTTCAGTTACATTAATAGTCAGAGACAAAAAAAACTTCTTTCATGCACTTCTAATTGACTGTTGCCAGTCACATGACCTTGTCCGTAACCCTCTTTGTTTCTTCTGTTGATGTTGAGTGCACTGTCTTGCGTCAAGCATGACATGACTGTTGACTTTGACCAGTTGTTTTTAAAGCAACCCTACAGTCCAAACTTAAGATTTCAGTATACATGACATAGGTATAGACAGCGTACCTAGTGCTCTTCATTCCTCCATTCAGGTGCCCTGTCAAATTTTTTCAAAATGGCTACCACCCTGTTAGCCTTCCCCATGCAGGTCGCTGTAGGAACGTCTAAAACATGCCCCTGCTCCACTTTCCTTGTATGAACACAATGCCTGCGTTATTGGTGCTGGTCAAGCTGAGGGCAGTGGAGGGCATATCTTATACTTTCCTTCAGGACTCTGCATGGCAAATTTTGAGATTTTATACATTATATATAAATATATACAGTACAGTATTGGTTGCAGGGGTTTGGCTACTGGAACCCCCATGTAAAATGGGCATTCTGTGTCCCCCATTTTGAGCAGTGGTTGAGCAATGCGCCTGCCAATCTATTTATTCTCTTTGGGACTGAGGGAGAAAGCAATGTACTTTAATATGTCCAGCAGTCCCATAGAGATTGAATCGAGCAGCACAGCACATGCTCGACCTCCTCTCCATTCGAACAAAGGAGGACCCCCGTTGTCATGAGTACATCTCAGACATTGAGGGCATATGACTAGGATATGCCATCAATGTTAGGTAGTTACACCTTTTTCTATGTTCAGAACAAGCCCGCCAAAGTGAAGGAGAGTGTACCGAACAAGCACGATCACCCTCCATTCACCTCTTTACGCTGAAGGCGGTACATTTTCTGTACATTTGCAGCACTCTAATAATAGAACTGATTTTCTATCTCGTGTTTAGGATGCAAAACATTGGGAGAGTGCAATTTGCTTATAATAACAAACAATAGTCATGTATTGTTTCCTATAAAGTGGAGATTGGTTCAAAGTCAAATCTGCTGTGCAAATGTCCCCTCGAGTTACAATATTAATTCAGTTTGGGATTACCTTGAGACGCTAACTCTATGGAAAGTTAGGCCTCTTTCACACTAGCGTTTTAGCTTTCCGTCCTAGAGATCCGTCCTCGGGTCTCTAGGACGGAAAGCTACTGATCAGGATTATCCCCATGCATCCTGAATGGAGAGAAATCCGTTCAGGATGCATCAGGATGTCTTCCGTTCAGTATGTCAACGTTTTTTGGACGTTGACAAAAGCGCAGCATGCTGCGGATTTGTCTCCGTCCAAAAATCCGGAAGACATGCCGCAACACCGGATCCGGAATTAATGCCCATTGAAGGGCATTAGTCTGGATCCGACCTTTAACGCGTCGTTTCCGCGCATTGCCGGAACCGACGTTTAGCTTTTTGTCAATGGTTACTATGGCAGCCAGGGCGCTAAAGTCCTGGTTGCCATAGTAAGCAGGAGGAGCGGGGAGCAGCATGCCACATTCCGTGCGGCTCCCGGGACGCTCTAGGATGACGTCAGGGCGCCCAGTGCATAGATCACGTGATCACACGGATCACGTGATCCATGCGCGCGGGCGCTCTGACGTCATTCAGAGCGCCCGGGAGCCGCACGGAATGTGCTATGCCGCTCCCCACTGCTACTATGGCAACCAGGACGCTAGTAGCGTCCTGGCTGCCATAGTAACACCGAAAGCATTTTGAAGACTGATCAGTCTTCAAATGCTTTCAGTTCACTTGCGTTGTGCAGGATACGGTGTGCATTCCGGCGACGGAAGTGCACGCCGGATCCTAACAACGCTAGTGTGAAAGAGGCCTAAGTCATTGGTTCCAGAGCCACTATACCTTCACTACTGTGTTTAGGTAGGATAGGCCGTCAATATGAACATCTCAGACAACCCCTTTAACTTCTTTTATGTAATCCTGTTGATAATTTTTGAGCCAGTTTTGCTGCACATCAAATGGAGATACTAGATGGCAGACACAAACCCATATAAAGCTGTATGCATTCTGGCAGCAAATAGTGTTCTGGATCACACAGAATGACATTTCAGAAGACAGAATGACATAGTCGATATAGAATATCACCTCCTACACTGTGCGGATTAATTATTGTCGTGCTAACGCATAGCTGCCCCTCTTCTCCTGTTATTTTTAAGTAGAGCGCAAAGGAGTAGGTCTGCTGAGAAGTCTTTGTCCCGCTGGCATTTGTGGCACAGATGGTCCAGATTAATTTGCTCTCAGTGGGTTTTGTGCTCTATCAAGAGCTCACTGTGAATCCAAGCTGCATGGAGGATGTACTGCACTGAATGTGATTGCTTTACCGTCTTTTGCATACTCATTTCGATGCAAATGTCCGGAGAGTATTCCTTTCCCTGTGACCGGGTAATGCAGACAACTTTAAAGAATGAATTGGTTTTCTCTGTCTTTTATTCCTGCCCAATTGTCTTTCCCATTGGACATTTCATTAGATGCGCTGTGGTTCAGTTTTAGGACAGAAGGTCCGGAGAGGTAGAAATCACAGCAAGTGCTTTAGACAGTGTACTTGTATTAGACACGAAAACCTCTGCTGGGAATAGCTGGGTTTTAGACAAAGCACATTCATCATTGAGGCTGAGCAGCACACGGCGCTTAGGGTAGGGTCACACATATGGTAAACTAATCCGGTAGTCCGGTCCGGCAGAGAACAGGCTACAAGAGTTTACCATATCCAGTATAGCCGAATAATGCCATGCACCGCCAGATCCCTATTGACCATAGTGGGACACCTCAGCGGTATTTCTCGTCCATTTTTAGCAGATTTTACACTCCACTAAATGAACCCTTTTTTAGGTCATGTAGACGGAAGATATGAGGTTTAGGCCCCTTTCACACGAGCGAGTTTTCCGCGCGGGTGCAATGCGTGACGTGAACGCATAGCATCCGCACTGAATCCTGACCCATTCATTTCAATGGGTCTGTGTACATGAGCGTTTTTTTCACGCATCACTTGTGCGTTGCGTGAAAATCGCAGCATGTTCTATATTTTGCGTTTTTCACGCATCCCTAGCCCCATAGAAGTGAATGGGGCTGCGTGAAAAACGCATTGCATCCGCAAGCAAGTGCGGGTGCGTTGCGTTTTTCACTGATGGTTGCTAGGAGATGTTGTTTGTAAACCTTCAGTTTTTTATCACGCGCGTGAAAAACGCATCAAAACGCATTGCACCCGCGCGGAAAAAACTGAACAACTGAACGCAATCGCAGGCAAAACTGAATGGCTTTGCCTGTGAAATCGCACAGTTCTCACTGAACGCATCCGCAACTAATCCGGACACGCTCGTGTGAAAGAGGCCTTACTTGTCTTCTACATGCAATGAAGGCAGCCATGTTATGACAGTGTATGAACCAGTCATGCCTATCACTCAAGCTTATTTGATGTCTCTACTTAAAGGGCTTGTCTCGCTTCAGCAAAGGGAATTTATCATATAGAGAAAGTAAATACAAACACTAATGTATTTCGATTGCCATATTGTCTCCTTTGCTGGCTGGATTCATTTTTGCATCATATTATACACTGCTCATATCCAGGAGTTATGACCACCCTGCAATCCAGCAGCGGTGGTCGTGCTTCTACAATATAAAAAAAGCACCAGCCTATGTGTACCCTTATGACCCCAGTCAACAGAGGCCGGTACCTTTTCCCATAGTATGCAAGCACGGCCACCGCTGGTGGCTTACAGGGTGGTTGTAACCATGGAAATGAGCAGCGTATAATATGATGGAAAATTAATCAAGCCACCAAAGGAGGCAATATGGAAAATCACAATACATTAGTAAGTGTCTTGTATTCACTTTCGCTACAAGATAACTGCCAATTGCTGAAATATGACAACCACTGACCCCAGATAAGACTCCCAAACTTTATAAGAACCTCCAATTAGACCGCAGACCTCAGATCAGACCTCCCATATTTGACCTCAGATCATACCCACCATATATCAGAGCCCATATCAGACCTCAGATCAGACCTCCCATATCAGAGCTCAGATCAGACCCACCAAATCAGAGCTCAGATGAGACCTCCCATATTAGAGCTCAGATGAGACCCCGCTATATCAGAGCTTAGATCTGCCCAAAAATAATTGAAATTACTTCTTCTGCTCTGCCTCCACTCTGCATATCCCACCGCTCTTCCTGCTTCCTGTTCCTCTCCAAGTGCTGTATGCAGTCAGGACAGTGGAGAGGTACAGGGAGCAGTGAGTACAGCCAGTGCCAAGAACTCTATTCACCACTTCCCACACCTACTGCATACTTGTGAGCTCTTCCATAATAGAAGCGCTCACTAGTATTTGCTTTATAAGATGATTATTTTTTTTATTTCATTTTTTTGGGGCAGATGTGTCTTATAAATAAAAAATATGGTAATTCATAATTGTTTCCTTTCTGTGTACAGCTTAAAGGCAACCATCTGGTTTTATTACGGACTTCTGACATGTCATAGAATGATGATCAGTGGGGTCCTAGAGCAAGAATTACCAGATTTAAGGACCATATTTGCATTTTGGCTTTTAGCTTGGAGATAATAATAATACATGTGATCTTAACCCTTTCAGCCCTGGGCAATTTTCGGTTTTTGTGTTTTCGCTTTTCACTCCCTGCCTTCCTGGAGCAGATTTTCTATTCTCGTCGCCAAATAATGGCTTTTTTTTGGACAAGTAGTACTTTCTAATGGCACCATTTACTGTTGCATATAGCAGGAAGCTGGAACTGGAAAAGAACGCAATTCTGCCACAGTTTTATGGGTTTCATTTTTACAGCTTTCAGTATGCAGTAAAACGGACTTGACTGCTTCATTCGTCGTTCAGGACGTGGGGATGACTATGATGGGGGTGATTTTAATTTTTATAAAAAAATTTTTTTACTATGGTGCCCCCTGTGCTTGTGAACGGACGCCATATTTAAAGACACGACTTTCATCTTACATGTACAGAGGTGGTTGTAAAGGGGTTAAATGGGGTTTTCCAGCTTTTTATAAATACAACTTAATCAGTACACAAAGAGAGAGATGTGGTAGAGTATATAAGTGAGTAAAATAAAGAATAAGTAAATAAAAGAAGTGCATCATGGGTTTGGTTGGAACAAGCAACAAGAAGTGCTACATACAGGCTGGAAACCAGAGTAATTTGTTAACATAGTGAAAATAGGTCAGACCGAATTGTAAAAAAAAAGCATGAGAAAGATGTAAATGAGTTAAGCAACTACAAGAGCTTATTTGCCATAAACCATTTTCTAATATACATTGGGTCAGATTTACTAATCTTATTGACGGTGCAAGCTCAGACAGTCTGTCTAGACCTGCACCAAATTTATGATAAAACGGATGATAAATGTGGCGCAGAAATAGTGACAGAGGGGGAGATTCATCAAAATTGGTGTAAAGGCAAATTGGCTTAGTTCCCCATATAAACCAATCAGATTCCCTTTTTCATATTTCAGAGCTCCTTTGCCATATGAAAGGTGGAATCTTGTTGGTTGCTATGGGCAACTAAGCCAGTTTCCCTTTACACTAGTTTTGATAAATCTCCCCCAGAGTCTTTACCAACTGTTGGTTGGCTTCAGGGCTGGACTGGGACTGAAATTCAGCCCTGGCATTTTAAAACCAACAGGCCCACTTGCCTGTCTCCGTACAGCAAATTTAAAATGTATGGTCTCCGCTAGACTTCGGTGAATAACTTTGGTTGATTTTTAAAGTTAAAAACCATTTTAAAACTCTGATGCGAACTTGGCTTCGGCTCATTTCAGCAAATGGCATTCATCATGTACAGAAAGTGAATACAAGGCCCTTACTAATGTATTGTGATTGTCCATATTGCTTCCTTTGCTGGCTGGATTCATTTTTCCATCACGTTATACACTGCTCATATCCAAGGGTTACAACCACCCTGCAGTCCAACAGTGGTGATCGTGCTTACACACTATAGGAAAAAGCACTGGCCTCCCTGGTGGCCGGGACCATAGTAGCGCACATACTGTAGGCCGATGCTTTTTCCTGTAGGTTGCAAGTACGGCCACCCATGCTGGATTGCAGGGTGGTCGTAACCATGGAAAAAGGAAGTGTACAATGTGATGGAAAAATTAGTCCAGCCATAAAAGGAAGCAATATGGACAATCACAATACATTAGTAAGGGCCTTGTATTCACTTTCTGTACATGATGAATGCCATTTGCTGAAATGAGACAACCTCTTTAAGCAAGGGAATAATATTGTTAAAAACATATTCATCTAACTTCAATGTTATCTTGATCCTCAAATATTCTAATGTTTCAGTCTTTCCCAAAATGTAAATTTTCAGCAGTTCTAATCCCAAATTTCTATCCAACTGCAATATAGAGGATTTTGACCAGTTGATATTAGAGCCAGATAGATCACCATAATAAAGCAATGCTCCCATCACACGGCTAAAGTTCTTTAGAGGGTCTTAAACAAACAATGCAATTTCATCTGAATATAAGTTTTTCAGACTTTCCTTCGATACTAAACCTCTCAAAGCAGTGTCGGACTGGAGTGCCTAGGACCCACCAGTAAGATTTATTTTGGGGACCCACCACATGGGTGCATTCAATATTACCTCCTCACACAGTAGCAGACAGCATCAAGACACTACAAGATGATAGATTATGGGGGTCCCTGCAGCATCTTTGAGAAGGCAGGTCCCTGCGAAAAGAGGTTACTGGCTGGTGGCCTCTGTAACTACAAGTTATCTCAGCCAACAGATTGCATCAATACTAATAAACTGGGTATTTTCTTAAATAATCTACCCAGTTCCATTTTTCATATGAATTTAGGCTGGTTGAGGTACTGTGAACTGTCTATATATTATATATATATGTAATATAGTATGTCTAATGTGCTATGTGTAACTTGTGCAGGGGGTGGAAGGCTAGCGGCCCGCCTTGTTCAAGAGCCCACCAGGGGATTCACCTGTACCCCTGTGGGCCAGTCCGAGCCTGCCTCAAAGGCACAAAGGGCCTTCAGAAATGCTGCTAGAGGTTCTAAATATATATATCAAAAACATATGGGGAAAGGGGGCAACCCTAAAATCTATGTCAGTTTCCCATTTAGAATTACTCTTGCTTTTGGGTTTCTATATAAAAATTTAACCCACTTAACCATCTAACTGTTTTACCCGAATCCAGCTCCAGCAGTGGGAAAAGTAGCTAACTGGAGGGGGGAGGGCTGCTTTAGATGCTGCTATCTCCTGAATGGTAGCAGCTAGAAACATGCCACTTGTCTTGTTTTAAAGCTGACATTCCAGACAATTGGTTTTCAGACAATACCAGAATGACAGCAATATGTTCAGTACAGGGGAAGATATCACTGATAGAAATCGGGATGCTGTGATTGCAGCTGAAAGTGAAAGTAAAAGCAGGTTTTACCCGTGATTATTCCCTACTCGATTTCTAACAGTTATTTTTCCTCTGTTGCTTAGACTTTAGCTGTCATTTTGGTCTTGTATGAAAGGAATGTCAGCTTTCAAACAAGACCAGTTGCATGTTTCTAGCTGCTACCACTCAGGAGATAGCAGCATCCAAAGCAGCCCTCCCCCTCCAGTTAGCTACTTTTTCCACTGCCGGAGCTGGAGTCCGGAAAAACAGTTAGATGTTTAGTATATGTTTGTGCAACAGTCCGCCCCACAGTGGCGATCGAGTCCCAGTGTTTAGGAATGCCAAATGGTATATTGTGTCCCTACTAGTTTGTGTCACGGTGCTCCTACCTGGATACCGTCGCTCCCCAGGGTATCAACGGCAATAAAAGAAGTGAGTTGTAGTTGGTGGAGAATAAGTTGAGTCCAGACTTGGTAAGTTCTACAGTTTTACTTTAATAAACTTGCATCCAGACAATACTTGAACTATCTCTTGTCTCCAGCAATTTTTAGGGTAAACTGGCAGGCAAAACTGGGTCACTTTTCTCTTTCTTTCTCTGCTGTGCTAATCTCGGGCTTTCGTCTGGTTACTGGACATTCTAGCAGGTTTGGTATCTTAAAGTGGGGTGCGTTTGGCCGTTGATTCCTCTCACTATGCCAGATCTCGTCTCCTCTCAACTCCCTTTCTCTTCCTGCAACCCCTCCCTTGGTAGGAAACTGGCCTAGCCCACTTCTGCCCAAAAGAGGATGGTAAGTTCTATTCTATCTAAAGGTACTCTCTGCCATATACACTGCTACCTGCTGGACAAGCAGACACAGTGCATATAATACATACGTTGCATATCAATATTATTAAGGCACAATGTAAGAGGACCTGGAATCAAATGCACAGATTACATTATTGGTTAGCCATTAGAGACAGTAGCTGGGTGTAGGAATGGTAGTGCCCACTCTGGGGTACTACACTTGTCCCAATCCAAAATACTCCATACATTTCCATAAGAACCTCCACTCCACCCTGTCAAATGCCTTAGTGGTATCCAGTGACAGGATGGAGCGCAGTCCATCACCCTCTATCTGCATATTTATAAACACCCTATCAGTATTATCAAAGAGGGCACTGCCAGGAACAACTCCAACTTGTTCTCTGCTAATAATGGATTTGATATGATCTTTGCCAGAACTTTGGCTATCAATTTAAAAACAAAATCGGACGATATGACTCTATATCCAATGGATCTTTATCTTTCTTTACAATTAGACAGATATTAGCCTTTAACATAGAGGTCTCTAGTCTCCCCTGGCCACAGGATTCATTAAAATCCTCTAGTATCAATGGAAGTAATATTTTAACATATCTACGATATGAGTCTGGTGATATGTTGCCCAAAAAGGTTTTCAATGCTCTTTCCAGTGATTGGTCTATCCAAAACTGAAGCCTGTTGACTGGATGAAGGTAGTAATCTGAGTGACTCCAAGAAAGCTGAAATGGCCTTTGGTCTTGTATAGATTTGTAAAAACATTATCAAATTCTACCTCTACCTTACCCTCCACCATTGCCACCTATTCAGTACGAATGGCTTTAATTTCTGTTTTGGGATTTTGGTTCTTAACTATATCAGTTAACAGTTTATTGGGTTTCCTCCTTTGTTATAAAAATTCATCCCCTGGAAAAACACTCTATATTTGCACTTTCACGATTAGATGATCAGCGTGTTTTTTTGTTCTTTTTTTTTTTCTTTAGACTGTTCCCTGTTAACCTGAGAGTGGCCCTCCGCCAGTTCCCTCTGGGATTGAGCAAGAAGGCCTCTAAAGAAAGCTTTAAAATGCATCCCAAATTATATCCTTGCCAGCCGTACCCCTATTCCCTTAACAAAAAAAGGCAAGCTCTTCTTCCATCTTATTATAGTCCTCAATGATGGAGAACCAATAGGGATTCATTCTATTAATACCTATATATTTTTGTTGTATGTTACCATTCCATAATTTTAATCTGACCGGTGAATTATCTGATATAGTTTTGGGTTCATATATACAGTAGTTTTTTCACATATTAAAGTGCAGCTCTACACAAGAACAAATCAATTCTTGAGGCCAACTCCATAAAGGGGCTGCAACATGAGAAAGTCTGTTTCCCCAGGTTTAGTTCCCCCCAGTACGTCTAATGCCCTCCTGCAGTGTTCCCTGTACTAATAATGCACTTGAGTCCTGGCCCGTGACCTGAGTTGCCAGCATCCCAGTGCAGGTGGTCACGATGAAGTCATCGTGCCACCCATGTCCTGGCACAATGACCTCATCGCACCACCTGAGACCCAGCACAGATGGTTAGAATGATGTCATCACTTTGTGACACTTTCACTTTACTTTGCAGCCTGTGATCTATGAGAAAGATCAGCGGGACTGTAAACCATTGGTTCTTGTGTCCTGCCATATGGCTTTTGGAGAGCAGATTTAGCTGGAATGGTAATTGAGAGCTATGTCGCATATGAAGACACCTCGAGGAAACCACACCCCTCAAGAAATCTTTCAAGGTATGTAGTGAGCACTTTGACCTCAAAGGTGTTTTCTACAATTAGGAAACACTCGGCAGTGAAAATGGAAAATTGCATTTTTTCTTAGAAAAAGTTGCTTTACACCCACGTTTTTGACTTTCCCAAAAGGTAATAGGATAAAATGCACCCCGCATTTTGTTCCCCATTTCCCCCCGAATATGTGCTCAAAAAATTATGTGTGGGCGCACAGCAGGGCTCTAGTCAAACAGCAAAATATGGATTTTGCTGACCTGAATTGGCAGACATTGATTTTAGGTGCTATGTCGCATTTAAAAAATTCCTGAGGTCTCCAAAAATTAAAAACCCCAAGAAGTGACCCTATTTTGGAAAGTGCACGCCCATACGAACATTTTAAGGGGTGGAAAGGGCACTTTTGACCTAACAGGTATTTCACAGAAATTAATATGAAGTGGTTGGAAAAAAGTGGGTCCTTCCCTTCCTTGCTGTCTGGGGGACTTGACCTGGAAAATGTTGCCCTGGTACAACATGGGCACCATGACTTCCTGGGACTGGAAGTACTGGGACCCTCCCCGGCCTGGCTTTGAAAAATTAGGGCCTTGAAAGTCACCTCTTGGAACTGAAGGAAAGTTACTGTGTGTCCTGCAGATTGAAATAGCATGTACACATTGCACATTGCCATCTCACTGGCAGACTCAGTATCGGAGGCAAGCATGGCATATGCCTCTTCAGCTGAGTATATTCGTTGGGACGGACGGGCCATTTTTATTTTATTGGGTTGTGACATGCGAAATGTGTAAACCTTTATTTAGTGTGAAGGGTGTGTATGTTGTGTTTTCACACATGAAGGGGCTTGTAATAAATTTGAAATATGTAAAGAAAAGGAGTATTTGCAGGATTTACGCACGCACATATATCTATAGATATAACTAACTACATAAAAAAAAAATCTGCACAATAAACTGAGCAGGCCGGTCAGAAAAATGCATGTTTCTGATTAGCTCTCAGCAGGTGCAGGACGCACGCACACAGATATTATGTGTGTGCAAAAATCTACACTAGCACTACCTAAAATTGGTTTCTATTTAAAGGGCTTCTGTCACCCCCCAAAAGTCATTTTTCTTTTTTGTGCTTAGTAAAATCCTTATAGGGCGATTATTCTATATATACTGTTTTTACCTTTTTCTGTCCGTTATTTTAGCTAAAAAACGCACTTTTTAAATATGTAAATTACCTTGCTACCAGCAAGTAGGGCGGTTACTACTGTTGAGTGACAGGGCCAGCGAGCGCTCTCCTCCTCTGGCTGGCCCTGTCTGAGTTCCAAATCGCGTGCCTGCGCCGTCCCAGTCTTCAGTTCACTGAGAGGAGGACGCTGCTCGGCCGCTCCTTCCTCAGTGCGCCTGCGCCAATGACGTCACATCTACACCCGGAAGAGAAGTCGACGTCGACTCTCTACTGTATGGGGGCAGGGGCCACAAGGAGACGTTCTACTGTATGGGGGCGGGGGCCACAAGGAGACTTTCTACTGTATGGGGGCGGGGGCCACAAGGAGACGTTCTACTGTATGGGGCGGGGGCCACAAAGAGACTTTCTACTGTATGGGGCGGGGGCCACAGGAGGCGTTCTACTGTATGGGGGCGGGGGCCACAAGGAGACGTTCTACTGTATGGGGCGGGGGCCACAAAGAGACTTTCTACTGTATGGGGCGGGGCCACAAGGAGACTTTCTACTGTATGGGGCGGGGCCACAGGAAATGTTCTACTGTATGGGGCAGCCACGCCATACTGGGGCAGTGAATCCCTTTAATGTATGATATATACATTAAAGGGATTCACTGCCGCAGTATGGCATGTACATTAAAGGGATTCACTGCCCCAGTATGTCATGTACATTAAAGGGATTCACTGCCCCAGTATAGTATATACTATATTGCATACTGGATTGAATCCCTTTAATGTATATGCCATAATGGGGCAGTTCACCAACCCCACCCCCTCCCGGGCGACCCGGCAGCTCACCCAGGGGAGTCACCACACACTACCTGCTGGGCTATCTTTTAGGACACTGGCTGCCACCATGTGAGGAGACAGGAGCTCCCACTACTGGTTCAGCCGCTGACTGCCTGACTCGCGCTTCTGCCCGCTGACTTCCGTGCAGCGGCGCACTCCTCCGATCTCTGATCCCGACTTCCGGCCTGCACAGGAGCGCTGTTCACACAGCGGTAAGCAGCCCGGACGTAATGCCGGGCTGTGTATAAGAGGAGAATCCGGCGCCACCCTAGCCCTGCTACTTGCCCGCAGGGCTAAGGTACCTCCCCAAACTACCTGCCCGGCGCCCGGAACTGCATGTCCCGGGCGTCGGCGCGATAGGTATTCCACACCCCTGCATTTATATATATATATATATATATATATATATATATAGAAAAATTGTATAATGGATCGCACAGCAAGTTCACATGGAAATAATGTGCGGGAGTGCCAGTAGCTGTGAGGGCATTCCCCTATGCCCACGACTGTATAAAAGAACAAATTCCACAGCACTTCCCAAAATAATCAAACACATGTGTAATTATATACATAACAAAAAAGTGTGAAACAACTGAAAATATGTCATATTCTGGGTTCTTCAAAGTAGCCACCTTTTGCTGTGATTACTGCTTTGCACACTCTTGGCATTCTCTTGATAAGCTTCAAGAAGTAGTCACCTGAAATGGTTTTCACTTCACAGGTGTGCCCTGTCAGGTTTAATAAGTGGGATTTCTTACCTTATAAATGGGGTTGGGATCATCAGTTGCGTTGTGAAGTGAGGTGGATACACAGCTGACAGTCCTACTGAATAGACTGTTAAAATTTGTATTATGGCAAGAAAAAAGCAGCTAAGTAAAGAAAAACGAGTGGCCATCATTACTTTAAGGAATGAAGGTCAGTCAGTCCGAAAAATTGGGAAAACTTTGAAAGTGTCCCCAAGTGCAATCACAAAAACCATCAAGCGCTACAAAAAAACTGGCTCACACCGCCCCAGGAAAGGAAGACCAAGAGTCACCTCTGCTGCGGAGGATGAGTTCATCCGAGTCACCAGCCTCAGAAATCGCAGGTTAACAGCAGCTCAGATTAGAGACCAGGTCAATGCCACACAGAGTTCTAGCAGCAGACACGTCTCTAGAACAACTGTTAAGAGGAGACTGTGTGAATCAGGCCTTCATGGTAGAATATCTGCTAGGAAACCACTGCTAAGGACAGGCAACAAGCAGAAGAGACTTGTTTGGGCTAAAGAACACACGGAATGGACATTAGACCAGTGGAAATCTGTGCTATGGTCCAAATTTGAGATCTTTGGTTCCAACCACCGTGTCTTTGTGCGACGCAGAAAAGGTGAACGGATGGACTCGACATGCCTGGTTCCCACCGTGAAGCATGGAGGAGGAGGTGTGATGGTGTGGGAGTGCTTTGCTAGTGACACTGTTGGGGATTTATTTAAAATTTAAGGCATACTGAACCAGCATGGCTACCACAGCATCTTGCAGCGGCATGCTATTCCATCCGGTTTGCGTTTAGTTGGACCATCATTTATTTTTCAACAGAACAATGACCCCAAACACACCTCCAGGCTGTGTAAGGGCTATTTGACCATGAAGGAGTGTGATGGGGTGCTGCGCCAGATGACCTGGCCTCCACAGTCACCAGACCTGAACCCAATCGAGATGGTTTGGGGTGAGCTGGACCGCAAAGTGAAGGCAAAAGGACCAACAAGTGCTAAGCATCTCTGGGAACTCCTTTAAGACTGTTGGAAGACCATTTCAGGTGACTACCTCTTGAAGCTCATCAAGAGAATGCCAAGAGTGTGCAAAGCAGTAATCAAAGCAAAGGGTGGCTACTTTGAAGAACCTAGAATATGACATATTTTCACTTTTTTGTTATGTATATAATTCCACATGTGTTAATTCATAGTTTTGATGCCTTCAGTGTGAATCTACAATTTTCATAGTCATGAAAATAAAGAAAACTCTTTGAATGAGAAGGTTTGTCTAAACTTTTGGTCTGTACTGTGTGTGTGTGTCTATATATATATATATATATATATATATATATATATATATATATAATTCTAACTATTACTTAAAAAAAAAGCACAGATGAAAAAAAAATATCTGCACCAAAAAAATTAGCCCAAGTGCTGAACAGTGGATTACGAAGTGATCAGCACTTGGCATTCTTAACTCGCACACAGAAAAACTGGTGCAGAGCAGGAAAAAAAAGCCACATAAAAGTGACTAAAAGTCACAACTTATTTGCCGTAGGCAAAATCGGGCGGGGGGGAGGGGGGAGAGGGGATAGGGACAGGGATTAGGACTTGCGAAGGGGGGTGGATTAGGGATCTGGAACTTCTGCTGCTGCAAAAAAAAATCACTGCAGCAGATGTACCAGATGTACCAGACAGGTTCAGCACTTCACACTCTTTACATTCAGAGGCAACAATCGCCTAGATGGAGCATTGTTCCAGCCAATCACAGCGCTGGCAGGGGACGCAAACACTGGAGTCCCCTGCCTGACCTCAGAGGAATACCATAGTTTATTTCGAGACAACGCGTTTCTGGGCCTGATCGACCCCTTTATCAAGTCTGAGTCACCACAGTGAGAGCTCCAACGGGGTTTTGATAAAGACTGCCTGATTCCTTTAGAGGTGTTACGATCCCTGTGCCTTGGCTCCTGGAGCAGGTATGTTCCGATCTTGCACATGGCACATGGAGAATAGACGCGCAGGCAGAGAGATTTTGCGCCTTACAATCATCCACTAAGCTAGATCACCTCACCATGACAAGCTTAAACAAGTCCTGAAGTATCCACCCGAGTGGCGGCTTGCCCATCGCCCAAAGGGCACTTGGGACGATCCTGGCAGCACCAACCCTGATATCTCAGAAACTTTGCAGCCTACCCTCAATACGGTTGCACCGAAACTTCGGTGCAAACAATTAACTAGGTGAGCTAACTTTATCCACCTACTTTTTGAGGGTAAACTGCTGTACCTTGAACTTACTCACCCTATGGGCGCCTTTCTCACCCCTTGCCTGTACCCTTCCTGACCTCAGAGGAGACTAGTTCAGCACCGGTCACCTCCCCATGTACAACCCCCCCCCCCCCCTCGCTCCGCCCTGCAGCTTCCTTCTGCTTCCGAAGCTGCGATGTGCCGATCTTCACGCCCTTCACACTCATCTTTGTGTTCCACCTTTGTGCTGTCTTGTTTTAACATGTATGTATTTCTCATTGTTAATAAAGTTTTTTCGATTTTCATTCGCTGAAAATTGTGGTCCAATTTTTGGGTGATATATATGGCTTCACGTATCGTGAGTCAACAATTTGCTATTTACTTCTGTCCGGTAATAATTGGGTGGCCTTTACATTCAGAGGCAACAATCACCTACATAGTTAGTTCGTACTGTCTTCTTAGAAATTGTATCCAGTCTGCTCTGTGAGCTAACCTAAGGCCCCGTTCACATCTCCACCAAGCACATCTGGCTGCCTGATCCACCACAAATGCCAGCTGTCAGTCGGAAAAAAAACTGATGCATACAATGGTTTTTGTCCAGCCAGAACCCAGCAATTTTTCCGGAAAGAGGCCGGATCACCGGGGCAAACAATGGTCAATGGGGATCCGGCGGTGAACTAATAAATCCAGCAACACTGGACCCGATGAAGACTGGCAGGCTTTTCTATGCCAAAACAGCCTGCTGGATCTGGTTGACAGAGATGTGAATGAGGTCTAATACATTATAGCAAACCATCAGAGAGATTTGGGGTGCTGCCACTGTATCTTTAGCTCACAAACCGTTGCCTAGACTGGACACAGTAATATCCGCTTCTAAGCTGACAGCAGGACTAGCTCTACAGGAGCCTATGAATGTACCCAAAACCGTTCTCATTCACTGACAACAAGTATCTTGATTATGGCGAAGAGTTGAAACAGAAAGCATATCAGAAGTTGTAGAACTTTTTGATTACTACACTGTGCGCATTGCATCTGATCCTTACGTTTGGTGTATAAACCAGGAAAAGCTCTTGGCTTATAAGTAAAATGTATCCGTAGAGTTCCTGTCCAAGGCTGTAATGTATCACATGCGCTGCCCCCAGAAAAATCAAGTGATTTAGCTTTTTTTTGTCAGTGAAGTAAGCATTTGCTCCAAATTTATGATGTATTTGTGTAATTTTTTTGTGTGGTTTGTGCTTTGCTCGGTAGTTTACATTCACTAAGGGAAGGACAGTTGTTTTTGTGAGTGGGGCTACATTTTTAGCCAGATTTATCATTGTGACTTTTTGAAAATATTTCCCAAAAAGTCTCAATTGTACTCCAGCCTTCTGGAGGTGTACAAACTGATAGAATATTTGTAATAAATACGACTCAACTTTAGACTGATAAATCAATCCATTTAACAAATGCATGTGATATGTCTCAAAAAATAAAATAAAAAAGGCTTCAAAGCAAGCAGACTCTCTAAAAAAGAGTCGCATATTAATACACTACTACTTAAGTTTACACCATGCACAGGCATGAGTAAATCTACTTGAGTCTATGTCACAAGTTGAATGTTAAATTTGGGGCATCTTTAAACCTAACACTTTTGTCTAGAAATGCTACTGGAGTAAAAACACAAATGCAAAAAGTCTCAATTCCTGCACAAATAAATCGCAAAAGTCATATTTTTAGACTTTTAAAAGCCAGAATTCTTAAGAGCAGGACTTGATAATTTACCTCCATTAATACTAGTTAGCAGAGCATAAAGGAGCAATCAGATAAACATTAAAGTTATGACGTGGATATAAAAATCTTCTAATCTTCTAAAATCTTCAAATCTTCTTGCCTAAGGACTTCTGGATTTGGGATGAATGTGAGAAAATACAAATGTCCTTCACTGTGTTTACAAGTTTGACTGCATCTTAAGGGCCCAATGGTAGATTGCAAGATGCTGTCTTCCTGGTCAGTTTTGAATCATGAGAGAACATAATGGACAACCCTTTCATCCATGGGAACGATCAGAAATCTCTAAAAACTCCAAACATTTGACCATGTACCTTGTTTTGCTTGTCATTATGTTAGTCCTCCCAATATGACAAGCAATGATAATAACACCAGACTGGACAACCAGTTCCATCCAATAAACAGTTCAATAACATGGCAGGATCCAACAGTAAATATCATGGAAACAAAATACTGTACGATTATATCTATATGTTTCATCTTCCCATGTAATTGAATTGTGTTTGTCCACTAATCCTGAAGCCGCCTAATACATTTTCATCAGAATGATCTTGTTTTAGATTCACACGGTTCAGTTTGTCATAGTAGACATCAGGTTGGATCTTCCCTGCCAAACTTTACTCCTACGTGTTCATATTCATCTTTCCAATCTGGATTTTTCAGCTCAAGCTGTATACATATCCAAGAATTTCAACATGTTATAATCGCACAATATACCATCAACTGTAAATATACAATGTAGTTATGGGTGAAATTTCAGGATGAACCTAAAATGCACTCTACCCTTTACTTAATGCGACCTTCTCTAATACTTTCTAAAATGGATGTTAACGGCAAAATTTACAACAGGTGTTTGATCCATGAATCGCCCAAAACATTTGCTGGTTCAATTAGAATTGGTATTTAAACAGAGATACAGAGAGACTGGAAGAGTCAGAGAAAGGCATAGAAGTGGGCGTCATTTGGTCACATTGATGGCCGCTTCATTGTGAACCATGCCCTGCGGAACCGGATGATGAATGCCAGAAAACTCCAGGCACATTTAAGGGAGGTGAGAGGCACCCAAGCAGCACGTCAGATCATTCGAAACCATTGATATCACCGTGGTCTGCATGCTAGACGACCTGCAAGGGTACCTCACCACACCACCAGGCACAGGCGTCATTGTCTTGCATGGGCCATGGGAGCATCTACACTGGTTGAGGGACCAGTGTCACGCTGAGCAGAAATATTGGCCGCCAACGATGTTGGAGACATCAAGTAGAGCGCTATGCACCAAGCCACTGTTGTCACCAAACAAGCCTTTGGTGGTGGTGGTGTTAGTGTGGGCAGGTGTGTCTAGTCAATACAGAACTGCCCTACACTTTGTGAATAGTACAGTGACAAGCCCATACTACTTGAATAACATTATCAATCGAGTCATTGTGCCTCTGCGTGAACAACACAGGTCTAATTTTATCTTCATGGGCGACAATGCCCCAGCTCATCGAGGTCCGATCTTTAGGGAACAGCTCCTAAGGTCTGTTCCCCAGAACCTCAATTACCTGAGGGCCACCCTTTAAGAAGAGTGGGATGCCATGCCTCAGCAAACAATAAGTCTACTTGTGAACAGCATGAGACATCGTTGTCAAGCTGTAGTTGATGCTCAAAGCCACATCACAAGTTATTGAGACATTGACATTTTTGTGGGGGTATACTCACCACTGGTGTTAGCTTTTGTTTCACTAACTTGATTGCATGCTTCTACTTAAATGCCCTACTTTCATGATATATCACTGTAGCGTGAACTTTACGTTTTCCATAACTTTCGCCCGAAAGTCAAATATCTCTAACTTTTTGTGTGTAGTGTATATATACACACAGTGGTGCTTGAAAGTTTGTATTGTAAGCCCTTCAAAATTTTTAATACTTCTGCATACATTTGACCTAAAACTACATCAGATTTTCAAACAAATCCTAAAAGTCATTTATTTATTGAGGAAAATGATCCAGTATCACATGTCTGTGAGTGTCAAAAGTATGTGAACCTTCAGGATTGTCAAAAATTTGAAGTTGAACTTCATAACACAAGCTTGTGGAAGTGTATCATGGCATGGACAAAGGCATTTTCTGAGGACGTCAGAAGAAGAGTTGTTGATGCTCATCAGGCTGGAAAAGTTTACAGAGCCATTTCTAAAGAGTTTAGACTCCACCAATCCATAATCAGACAAATTGTGTACAATTTGAGTAAATTCAAGGCCATCATTACCCTCCCCAGGAGTGGTTGACCTACAAAGTTCACGCTAAGAACAAGGTTTGTAATAGTCCAGAAGGTCATAAAGGAACCCAAGGTAACCTCTAAGCCAGGGATGGGCAAACTCTCTCAACAGCTCTCCAGCTGTTGTAAAATTACAATTCCCACCATGCCCTGCTGTAGGCTGATAGCTGTAAGCAGTCTTTTCATGCTGGGAGTTGAAGTTTTGCAACAGCTGGAGAGCCGCAGTTTGACCATCCCTGCTCTAAGCAACTAAAGACCTTTCTTACATTAGCTAATGTTAATGTTCATGAGTCCACCATCAGGAGGACAAGGAACAACAAGGGTGTGCATGACAGGATTGCAAGGAAAAGCCGTTGCTCTCAAAAAAGAACATTGCCGCCTGTCTGCAGCTTGCTAAAGATCTCCTGGACATCCTAGGTGGCTACTGGAACTTTTTGACTTGAAGGAGAAGCATTATGTTTGGAGAAAGAAAAACACTACATTCCAGCATAAAAACTTTACCCCATCTGTGAAACATTGTTGTGGTAGTATCGTGGTTTGGGCCTGTTTTGTTGCATCTAGACAAGGACAGCCATCATTGATAGAAAAATAGCTTCTATTCAAGTGAATGGAAGCTAAGCTGCAGTATGCTGGCACTGGAAACCACAGTGGATAGAGCTTTCTGTCCACTGTAGAAGTTCTGGCACCAGCAGCTTGCCAAAAGAGCTAATCGTTGAGGGTGCCGGTGTCAGCTTCCTACCAATCTGATACTGATAACGTATCCTGAGGATAGGTCATCAATATCTAAGTCCTGGAAAATCCCTTTACTATGGACGTATTAAAACGGCCATAGGCTGATTGATCTCCTGCTGTCAGGGCACGATGAAATAAAGGAAGATTTTACGCTGAGTGCCATGTTTTTGCATTTCTTCTTTGTCGACAGGTAACATTTTCTTGGTGCTTGAAAGCAGAGCTTCCAGAATATTCTGGAATAATTTTGCCATCCAACACTCTATCTTGGCTGCTTCTCTCTACATTGGTTATAAATCTATTCCTTTGTGACAAGGGCCAGTCCCTTACAAATTTAAAAGGTGGAATGATTGAACACAGCTCAGAAGGCCAGTTAAGATCCAGATTGTCTCTTCTGACTTGAAAAGGGTAACCTTTGTTCTCCACAATGTTTTGTTTATTCACCAATAAAATTATGTCATTAATATCAGGAACCTTGAAAACCCCTTTAACCCCTTAGTGACCACCCATATGCCTTTTTACAGTGGTCACTAAAAGGCCTTAGGCTGCCCAATCTAAGCGCTGCATGGGTCTCCCTTGCAGTAGAGAGCAGGGGCTCAGATCTCACATGAGATCCGCGCTCCTGCTCTAAAAGACCGGACCACCAAGAGAGCCGATCCATTCCGTTTAACCCCTTACATGCCGTAGGCAATGTCTCCCACCTCATGTAAGTGGTTACAGAGGGAGCGGACTCTCTCTGTATCCCATCGGCAAATGAGATATCAGGGTGCCAGTGCCTCTGCAGGCAAGCCAGGTCCTAGTGTAGGTCTCAGGCTTGTCTCCAGCGTTTCCCAGCAGGCTGGTCAATGTCAGTATAGCACTGACATTAACATAGTAACATAGTATATAAGACCGAAAAAAGACATTTGTCCATCCAGTTCGGCCTGTTTCCTACAAGTTGATCCAGGGGAAGGCAAAAAAAAACCTGAGGCAGAAGCCAATTTTCCCCACTTAAGGGGAAAAAATTCCTTCCCGACTCCAATCAGGCAATCAGAATAACTCCCTGGATCAACGACCCCTCTCTAGTAGCTATAGCCTGTAATATTATTACACTCCAGAAATACATCCAGTCCCCTCTTGAATTCCTTTATTATACTCACCATCACCACCTCCTCAGGCAGAGAGTTCCATAGTCTCACTGCTCTTACCGTGAAGAATCCTTTTCTATGTTTGTGTACAAACCTTCTTTCCTCCAGACACAGAGGATGTCCCCTTGTCACAGTCACAGTCCTGGGGATAAATAGATGATGGGAGAGATCTCTGTACTGACCCCTGATATATTTATACATCATTATTAGATCTTCCCTCAGTCGTCTTTTTTTCTATAGTGAATAACCCTAGTTTTGACAACCTTTCAGGGTACTGTAGATCCCTCATTCCAGTTATTACTTTAGTTGCCCTCCTCTGAACCCTCTCCAACTCAGCTATGTCTGCCTTGTTCCCAGGAGCCCAGAACTGTACACAGTACTCCATGTGTGGTCTGACTGGCGATTTGTAAAGTGGTAGGACTATGTTCTCATCACGGGCGTCTATGCCCCTTTTGATGCAACCCATTATCTTATTGGCCTTGGCAGTAGCTGCCTGACACTGGTTTTTACAGCTTATTTTGCTGTTTATTAAAATTCCTAGATCCTTTTCCATGTCAGTGTTACCGAGTGTTTTACCATTTAGTATGTACGGGTGACTTCCATTATTCCTTCCTATGTGCATAACTTTACATTTGGCAGTGTTAAACCTCATCTGCCATTTCTCTGCCCAAGCCTCCAATCTATCCAGATCCCTCTGTAGCAGAAAACTGTCCTCTTCAGTGTTAATTACTTTACACAGTTTAGTGTCATCTGCAAAAATTTATATTTTACTATGCAAGCCTTCTACAAGATCATTAATAAATATATTGAAGAGAATAGGGCCCAATACCGACCCCTGAGGTACCCCACTAGTGACAGTGACCCAATCTGAGTATCTACTGTTAATAACCACCCTCTGTTTTTTATTACTCAGCCAGTTACTTACCCACATACAGACATTTTCTCCCAGTCCGAGCATTCTCATTTTATATACTAACCTTTTATGAGGTACAGTGTCAAATGCTTCGGAGAAGTCCAGATATACGACATCCATTGATTCGCCACTGTCAAGTCTAGAACTTAACTCCTCATAGAAACTGATTACATTCGTTTGACATGACCGATCCTTCATGAAGCCATGCTGATTTTGGCGTTATTTGCTTATTTTCATTGAGATACTCCAAGATAGCATCTCTTAGAAAACCTTGAAAAAGTTTATCAACAACAGATGTTAAACTTACCGGCCTATAGTTTCCGGGCTCTGTTTTTGGACCCTTTCTGAATATTGGCACCACATTTGCTATGTGCCAATTCTGTGGAACATTCCCTGTCAGTATAGAGTCCATAAATATCAGAAATAAAGGTCTGGCTATGACATCATTTAATTCCCTTAGGATACGGGGGTGTATGCCACCCGGTCCTGGCAATTTGTCTATTTTAATCCTTCTTCCTGGGTCAGACAGGGCACTTTTAAGATGGAATTTACTTTTACATTCTGCATTTCATCTGACAGTTTATTTTCCTCAGTGAATATAGTGAGAATAAAAATATTTAATAGTTTTGCTTTATCCTCGTCGCTCTCTGCAACTCCACCCTCATTGCTGTGTAGAGGACCAACTCCTTCAGATTTATATTTTCTATCATTTACCATATTTTTCGCCCTATAAGACGCACCGGCCCATAAGACGCACCTAGGTTTTTGAGGAGGAAAACCTAGGTGCTGATACACCCGCCGACCGCACTGCGCAGCATGCTGTCGGCGGTATACAAACTGCAGCATTCGCCCCATAAGACGCACTGCCTTTTACCCCACATACGGTAAATAATTGAAGAACATTTTAGGGTTAGTTTTACTCTCTTTGGCAATTAATCTCTCGGTCTCTAGTTTTTCAGTTTTTATTAGTTTTTTACATATTCTATTTTTTTCCTTATAGTTTATCATTCCTTCTTGGCTCCCCTCCTGTTTTAGTGATTTATATGCTCTCTTTTTGTCATTTATTGCTTTCTTTATGGTTCTATTTATCCACATTGGTTTTTTATTGTTTCTTAGCCTTTTATTCCTATAAGGTATGTACCTTTCACAATTAGATGTTTCAATGCTTTTAAAAATCTCCCATTTTGAGGACTTTGCCCCAGTTAGTTAGGCCTCTGGCCTCGCTTAGGCCTCTTTCACACTTGCGTTGTGAGGATCCGGCGTGCACTTCCTTCGCCGGAAATGCCCGCTGGATCCGTCACAACGCAAGACAACTGAAAGCATTTGAAGACTGATCAGTCTTCAAAATGCTTTCAGTGTTACTATGGCAGCCAGGACGCTACTAAAGTCCTGGTTGCCATAGTAAGTTGTGGGGAGCCAGGGGAGCAAATACTTACAGTCCGTGCGGCTCCCTGGGCACTCCACAATGACGTCAGAGCGCCCCATGCGCATGGATCGCGTGATCCATGCGATCATGTGATCCATACTTATGGGGCACTCCGACTGATGATGCATCCTGAACGGATTTCTCTCCATTTAGAATGCATTAGGATAATCCTGATCAGTATCTTTCCGTCCTAGAGCCCCGAGGACGGAACTCTAGGACGGAAAGATAAAACGTAGATGTGAAAGGGGCCTTAGTTGGCTAAATTTTGCTCTTTTGAAGTCTGGTATTTTTGTTCCTCCCTTTAGAAACTCTCGTTTGAAGGATAATTGGAAGGTTATTACTTTATGGTCACTATTTCCTAGGTGTCCCCCAACCTGCACATCTGTTGTTCTATCAGGTCTATTGGTTAATACTAAGTCCAGTATGGGCGTCCCTCTAGTGGGGTCCTGAACCAGTTGGGAAAGGTAATTGTCTTTGGCTATTGCCAAGAACCTGTTTCCTTTATAGGATGTACAGGTTTCAGTTTCCCAGTCTAAATCTGGGTAGTTGAAGTCCCCCATAATAATGACCTTATTATGATTTGCGGCCTCGTCTATCCCGTTTAGTAATAGATTTTCTGTGGACTCTGGTATATTAGGTGGTTTATAATAAACTCCTATTAGTATTTTATTATTGTTTTTGCCTCAATGTATTTCTACCCACAGTGACTCCACATGTTCATGTCCCTCACTTATATCTTCTCGGACTGTGGGCTTTAGACAGGACTTCACATAGAGACAGACCCCTCCCCCACTCCGGTTTTGATGATCCTTTCTAAACAGATTGTAACCTTTTATATTAACGGCCCAGTCATAGCTATCATCCAGCCATGTCTCAGTTAGTCCCACTACGTCATAGTCCTCCTCACACATCACTAATTCCAGTTCACCAGTTTTGTTAGTCAGGCTTCTGGCATTAGTATACATACATTTAAGAGGTTTTACCCTACACCTTTCATTCTGAACTGTTCTAGTCCCTCCTTTCATTCCTCCCCCAGTCCTATTACCTCACCCCTGGTCTCTATCTGCACTATCTTCCCCTCCTATAATGTAATTACCCTCCCCCCAGTCCCTAGTTTAAACACTCCTCCAACCTTCTCGCCATCTTTCTCCCCAACACAGTTGCCCCTTCCCCATTGCGGTGCAGCCCGTCCCTACGATAGAGCCTGTAGACGACAGAGAAGTCGGCCCAGACATTAAAATGCAAGGCCCTAAAAGAAGTATGCAATGTATTTTAGCAGCGATCAAAAGGTTGGCCATTATAATCCCCTTGTGAGACTAATGGTTAAAAAAAAATGTAAAAAAAATTCTAAAATAAAAAATTCCAATAATAAATACACTTTTTTCCTTGAAAAAACGCTTTTCGATGGAAAAAATTGCAAAAATAAAATCTCCTCCATATATGTGATATAGCCATGTCTGTAACGACCCGCACTACGCAATTATCATGTAATTTATCCCATACGGAGAATGATGTAAAAAGAAAAAACCAAAAATGTCAGAATTGCTGGTTGGCTTATTCGTCACGAGAAAAACAGAATAAAAAGCATTAAATAAAAGTGTTATGTACCCCAAAATGATACCAATAAAAACTACAAGACGTCCCGCAAAAATCTAGCCCTCAGATAGCTACATAGAATGAAAAATAAAAAAGGTATGGGTCTTGGGATGCGGCAATGCAAAAAGATTTTCTTGTTTTAAAAAAAAAGGTTAAAGCAGTAAAAACGTTAAAAAAAACTATATGTATTTGGTATCGCTGTAAGTGTACTGACTCTGAGAATAAAGTTATTATGTTATTTATGATGAAAAACGAACACCGCAAAATGTATAACGTAAAATCTGCAGTATTGCTGTTTTTTGTGTATCCCTCTCCCAGAAAGAGTTAATAAACGTTAATCAGTAAGTTATGTGTACCCTAAAACGGTGCTACTTAAAATTACAACTTGTCCTGCAAAGAACAAGCCCCCATATGGCTACATAGGCAGAAAAATAAAAATAAAAAGTTTAGAGACAATGAAAAAAAATTAAAAAAATCGCTTGGCCAGTAAGGCCCAAAGCAGGCCAAGTTCACACTTTGGTTATTTGTTCAGGGATTTTGAGCCAAAACCAAGTGCGGGTCAAAAACACAGAACAGGAACACCTGATCTTTGAGTAGGCTTCACTCCTGGTTTTGGCTCACAATAAGGATACATTCAGACGACCATAGTGTCTGCAAATTGCAATTGGCGGGCCGCTCATGGCCGGCACTATGATCGAAATCCCTATTCTTGTCAATAGGAGATGCTCTATATTTTTTGCGGGGCCGCGAAACTGAACTACGGTGTCTTTTGTGGCCCCATTCAAATGAATGGGTCCGCACCTGTTCTGAATAAGTCCTAACTGATGGAAATATAACTGACCAAATAATCGAAGAAGTGCGAACTTGGCCTAAGGGGTTGAAGTAAGCTTCCGTGATCTACAGGTAACTACAAGGTGTTGATGTATTTGCCCTATATGTCGCCCTTTTGTGTCCCTGATGTTTATTCGAGTTACTACTTTCCATACAAGACATGGAAACCATGGCTTGGTGATTTAGGCTCTGGGGGGAGTACCACCATAGGTTCGGTTAAGCTTAGTGTAATCATATATATTAAAGGGAACCTGTCATCAACTTATGCTTTGTCATTTTCCATGTTATTGTGTTATAGACTTTGTCAGGATCTACTGTACATTGTTGAGTCATTCCTTCCTTGTAATGTCCAATCTAGCCTCATTGACAGCGCAATGTACATAACCTGGGAGCAGTACTGGATAATGGCTCATAAATGCATTGAATGACTTGTGTAAATCTCCATTGTCCGCAGATTGTAGTCATTAGAGAACAAAGACTTGCTTGTTAATCATATTTTATGACCATTATAGTTCATGGAGCCAGATCTGACACAGCTGCACAAGACATTGAAAGGTGCTGTCAGCGTTCCAAGTGTAATTATGCCATTCGGTTCACAGACAAACGAGACAGAAGATAAATTTTTTAAGAGATGGAACACATATGCATCCAGGTCACACAGTATCTGCATGCACTCAACCCAGCATAGAAATCATGGAATATAAAAAACTACCGCAGGCTGGTGCATAGGACACTGCACATTCCCCTTATTCGTAGATCAAACATTTTCTGCAGATCTTGGGTTGCAGAATCCACACTATAAGGCCCCATGCACACGACCGTTGTTTGTTTCCGCGTCCGTTCCGTTTTTTTTCACTGATAGGATGCTTCCCCATTCATTTCAATGGGTCCGTCAAAAAATGCGGATGGTCAACCGTTTTTGTTCCGCATCCGTGATCCGTGTTTTCATTCCGTCAAAAAAATAGTGCATGTCCTATTTTTTTCACGTTTGCGGACAATGGTAGGCATTTTTACAGTGGATCTGCCATAAAAATCGGATCCGTCAAAAAAAACGGTCCGTCATCCGTTTTTTTTGACGGACGCAAAATTTCAAGGAGGAGCGGACGCGGAGGCAGGCAACGGTCGTGTGCATGTAGCCTAATTCGGCAACAAAAGATTTTTTTTACAAACCTCATTCACATATGATATTAAAAAATCAGCAGCGAATTTTAGACATGTTGGAGATTTTTAAAGCCTGGGCTATTCTATTTGGTGCATAAATGCCATAGATTTTTACAGCGGATTCCATTAATTACTATGCAAAGAGTAAAATCGGTGACTATATCTGCACCTTATTTTCTAGTGTAATTTTTACATTGTGTATATGAATCCCCCCTTCACAGCTGTAGTAACCCATCAATATCATCAATATCTGTTACCCAGAAAACCCCTTTAAGAGTAAATCCTTTCTTCTCAATTGAGAAGAAACCTTTGCATTACCCGAAGCTGCTTTATGACATTTAACATGATCCTAGGAATAAGTTGCTTTTGGTCCCTTATTATCCAAGGCAAAGAGGCCACATGAATGACGGGAGAAGCTCTGATGGGTAGGGGTCTGGGAGCTGAGCGGTTTGCCCTTTTGGGGAGCACTTAGCTAAGTGCTTCTGCCTTTTTATTTCAGTGATCAGAGGGAGTCTCATCAAAAACATAACCATAGCAAAGGCAGGTGCGTTCTGCGGCAATACTAAACCCTCACACTGATAAAATTGAGAGGTTAGTTCGACATATCCTACTAGGAGGACATGTCTTAAGCTCGGACACCACGCCAAGGTCTCTCAAGTAGCCCGAGGCCCTACCACTCAACCTACCTGTGCCAAATGGGCGATACCAGGAGCCGTTGAGCATTACTGGAGCGTAAGGCCTGACTCACAAACAGCTCACCAGTGACCTCCAGCATGTAACCATGCTTGCAATGGGAGGTGGGAGGTGCCTGTGAGCCCCACCCGAGACCAGCTGATATGGCCCAGAGCCTCACAGCTGCACCTGAATGTAGCCTGTAGATGAAAAGCAGGCACATTTAAATTGGAGTTTATACACCTCCAAACATTATACAAACCATTAGAAAACGTGGTGTGATGTTTAACAAGCAGGAGATGCTCAACCCATATGCAGTTGTGCATGTATATAGGGGAGCATATCCTGCACTTGTAGTCAGTTGCTAGGGGCAAACAACAGCAAAAAATGCACACAATG
Organism: Bufotes viridis; assembly: GCA_033119425.1. Lineage (NCBI taxonomy): Eukaryota > Metazoa > Chordata > Amphibia > Anura > Bufonidae > Bufotes > Bufotes viridis. The sequence goes on along the minus strand of CM065591.1, from coordinate 456,848,057 downwards.
GAAGATGCCAGCAACGGACTACAAGTACCACAAGTGCAGGATGTGCTCCCCTATATACATGCACAACTGCATATGGGTTGAGCATATCCTGCTTGTTAAACATCACACCAGGTTTTCTATCAGAGGGAGTCTCCCAAAAGTTTCTGAAATTATATTGACCCTTTAAAGGGGTTGTTCAGGGTTAGAAAAACCTGGTTGACTTCTTCCAAAAACAGCACCACCCCTGTCCATTGGTTGTGTGTGGTATTGCAGCTAAGCCCTCATTCACAATAATGGAGCTCAAATTCTATATCAGATACCACCTATGAACAGGTGTGGTGCTACTTTTGGAAAAAAGCAGCCATGTTTTTCATAATCCTGGATGTCTTCGAATCCTGACCTGCGCTGTGAGCTCATGAAGGTGGATACACCTCAAACTACTGCAGAGAAGGGAAACAGGACGCACAGCACATGCGCAGGATTTCAGACACGCTGGGGATGATGAGCAGGCAAAGGGTTATCAATCAAAGTGAGATGGGGAGCAAATTGTGCTGACAGGTTCCCATTAACTGCAAATTGGTCTATTTTATCATTTTCCAAAACTTTCGTTTATTTGCAAAAACTCATTTGGCTCCATGGCTCGTATCATTTATAAACTAAGCTGAATATCCCTTTACCTGCCCCAGTGCTGTATGAGGCTCAGGGTACAGCCATATGGTATGGTTTCTGACCAAAAGTGGATCAAAGAAAGAGAGAAAATATAAAGGACAGATATGACTTATCCTTGTTTTTTGAATTCACTCCTGGTTTTTGCTTCCAAAACTGCTTCTAGAAATCTGATCTTGTGGCGGTACCCTTAGGACCGCTGCCACACGTTAATATCATGTTTTACTTTTCAGTACTAGAAGGTTAAAAAGTATTCCAAATAGACGTGATCATGCAGATTTAACAAGCATTCATTATAAAGTCTTTGCAAATGGAGCTTTGATCTAATCCTTTGTCATAACTGTGGATTAAATTATTCATTCGTTTCCATCAAGGCACTTTTCCCAGATGACATCATAGAGTACAAAGAAATGCAGCTTAATCAGTCACGTCGACTCTTTGTTTTTAAATCTCCAAGTATTTAGCGCAGGGTATTCCATCTGTGGGAGGTGTGCGAGATCTGATAATTGCTTGTATGAAATATTCAGCTGAGCAAAAGTATTCATGTCTTAGGCAAAGCAAAATGAGAAAAGAAGAGTGGACATATGGCCTGCCTAGATGAGAGGCACATGTTTCATACACATTCTGCTGACAGTGCCAACAGGCAGGTTTCTCACACACTGACATTTTGGCCAGAAAGGACGGTACGAGCAAGCTAATCCACAGCTCATTATAATGATGATTGGATGACAACAGACTAAGAATGGAGAATCTGCGTCTTCTATTATTTGGTGATTGGAACATTGATTCACTTTTGAATGAAGACATTACTGTATCTCTTAGTAGATGTCACTGTGGTAGAGGTATCCATCGTGTCATGTTAGGTGGCTTGGACAAGGCAGTGAGCTCATTAACAGAAGTTCTTGTTTTGTAACTTTATAATGTTGTGGGGTATTTACTATGGCACATTACTGAAGAGTTTAGGTTTTCCATAGGTGCTGTATGGTGAATGGTGAGTAGGCTTATTTGCATTTATTTTAAGTCTTTAGCAATGTTTGGTTAGCCTGAGGTTACACTTCAGTTATATGTTCAGTTATTTCCATCAGTTATTGTGAGCCAAAACCAGTAGTGAAGCCTACTTAGAGATAAGGTATAATGGACAAATTTGCACCTGTTCTGTGTTTTGACCCGAACCTGGTTTTGGCTACCAATAACTAGTGGAAATAACTGAAGTGTGAACTTGGCCTTAAGGAGTACAAACGTCATCGTCAGGACCACAGCCAGTAAACCCTAAAATATCTACCAGTCTTTCAAAACAACTCCAGGTGGTAGGAGGCTAAGACTCCCCCTAGGTTCTTCACCAGAATCCACCGCTAGGCCAGATGTCTGTGCTAGGGACCCATGTAATGTCTGTGGAGTTGGTAGCAGAAACCTTGTGCAGGCACACTAGTAGCCTACCTTCCAGAATTATCAGGGAGGTACAAAGAGAGGGTTAAAAACAGGAAACACAGGCACCGTCAGTGCAGTAAATTTGTGGTTAATCCAGAGCCAGGCCAAGGTCAGTTATCAGGAGAGTCAATATAAGCAGGGTCAGCAGGATTCTAGTCACATGGTACTGGTCACATGGCAATAATGTCATCACAGGTCCTTTCACCTATGAGCATTACACTCGCTTTCCTCGTAATAAGCGTTTTGAGCAGCGCTGGGTCCCATAGAAACATCGGGCCTGGGGCTTCTGACCCAAGTGCCCCTATTATAATCTGCCATTGGTCTCTTTCTGCAGGATAATGCTCACATTGCAAAGGTTGTTTGGGAATGATTTGAAGAACATGACAAAAGTGTTGACTAGGCCTCTAAGTTCACCAGATCTCAATCCGATGGAGCATCAGTGGGATTTGCTACTTCACAATTTACAGGACTTCCAGGGTTTTCAGGGAGATCATAAAAAAAAAAAAAAGATAACAAAGGGTAAAAAATAAAAAACTTCTGACTACTGCTCATATACTTTTCCAGTTCCTGCTTCTCTTCACTTCCTGGTCCTGGCTCGACACACAGCAACTGGCTAAGATAGGTAACTTCTACGACCACTGATTGGCTGAATGGCTTTTCCGGTGTGCCTAGCCCTGACCAGAATATGAAGAGCAGATCAGTGAAGGTGAACAGGGAAGTTTTTAACGCTTTGTTTAAAACTATTTCCCTGGAATATACCTTTTAAAGTACATATCTGGTGCAAATATCTTGGTGCCCAATACCCAAGTTGTGGAATCTATGCTGTTTGGCAGCATGACGTGGACCTCCACAATATTAGCCACGTGATTTTAATGTTCTGGTTGGTCGATGTGCATAGTTATGTGTTTGGATTTTTTTTAAACATTCTCACTTGAAATTCTATATTTCATTACTTTTACAGAGGATACATGATGTCTACATCACAGTTACATACCGCAGATGAGACAGAGCGACACTGACCTTCTGGACAAGGTAAAATGATTTATCCACTTGATATATTTCACGTGCATGTACCATGGGGATGGCTGAGATAGCTCGTTAATATCAGTACCTGGCGTGTTTCATTTGCCCATCTGTTCTTAGGAGAACTTAATCCTCTAAATAATTCAATTTAGCAATTTTAGTCTAGATATTCAAAGGATCATGTAGCAAAGCAAGAGCTATAATAACTGAAGTCTACAAAAAGAATGCAAAATGTTACATTCCCTAAATTATAAGCACATGAGGCAGTGACTGTTAATGTTAACATGTTATATCTGATGAGGTTTTTAATCTATGGATGACAGCTGAGAAACAGACATGTACTAGTGGAATACACAGAAGAGCAAAGGCCATTATGGTGCCAGGCCAAGACCTGTTTTTTTTGTTTTTTTTCTTCACCTTCTATAGCAGGGATGCCCAACCGGTGAACCTCCAGCTGTTGCAAAACTACAGCTCCCAGCATGCCTGGACAGCCTACAGCTATTAGGGCATGCTGGGAGTTGTAGTTTTCATCATCTGGAAGGCCGCAGCTTGAGCATCCCTGCCCTATAGACTTTCCATGAGCCTTGGGCCAATTCTGCACCTCCTTAATTGCAAACAATGCAGTTCCTCAGGCACGGGTTCTTGACAACCAATATCAAAAGGAATGGTACCAATAAGGGCTTCACCCCTTTCTCCAAGGTTGCATCTCTTGTAAATAAGTTCATGCAAGATACTGAAGACCAGAGTCATAATGACCATTCTAAATCTATTTCTACCACCTCCCGTCCGTAATGTGTTTAGCATGATGTTGCGCTTTTCTTATAATAATGGGAAGATAGGGGAAGATAGGGCAGATATGGGCAGATAGGGGCATTGGCCATGAAAACTTTATAATATATGATATACTCTTGTGGTATACCTTTCTGACACTCAAATTTTGGTCTCCAATGTTTTTGACGGCAAGATTAGTGCAGCATCAAATTGACAGACGTCAATAGCATCCATTAGGTCTATTTGGATCTGTTATGTATTGTACAATGGGTTGGACATAGAGACATAGCTTTCATTATAAAAAGAAGGAATGATGCTGGTGTGAACAGAATGTATAGTTGGTCAACCCCTAAATGTGCATGGTGGTGTCTCCACGCCTCTCTCCAGGGCAGATGTTGTGAAAGAGAAGCGTCAGTATTCAGCAAGCTCAATCCTTTTGTTCTCAAGGAGATAAGACACCACCAGAAGAGTCTGGATGTAGTATACTTGCCTCTGACTATTGAGAGTAGAGGAAGGGGGGATAGGGGAAATAGCTGCCGGCAGACAAGCTGACAGCTCGACAGCTATATAAAGTGTATAGACAGCTTTACTGTAAGAAAGAAGCAATCTTTGTTGTCAGATTAATCCATTTAGATTCTGACTTTGCCCTAATACGGTGTAACGAGATACTATTTAATGAAGGTAATATAAAGCTATGGATGTTCATTATCTGAGCCAATGAACTGGTTGACCCTTGTAAAACTGAATGCAAAGAGAAAAGCTAACCGTGGAGTTAATACGAGTAAGGCTTTGTTCTGCTATAGGAGCAGAACAACAAACATTACAAAACTGCGTCAATAACAGAAACAAACAGTGCCCAATGGACTCCATTGACTATGATGGGGTCAATCGGGTCTCCGTCAGGGCAAAATAGCACAGCATGCCCTGTTGTGTCCAGTTTTTATGGTGGCACCTGCTTCTGATGGAGCATCTAATGCAGATGTGGACCTAGGCTAAGTGTCCTTTTTCCGTATCTGGATTCTTCCGAGATCTATCTTTTGGGGATAATTATTTCTACCCTGGCTTACTACCGCAATTTACTGTCATTTCAATGATGAAGGGGAACAGAATTGCAATAGCCAAATCATACTATTTCCTGAGAGGAGCAATCACTCTGCTGATCAGGAGGCACAGAGACATGTGGCTTTAGTAGTACATTGTATCTGGATATCTCACTTAATGCCCCTCTACTATGGACCTTTATTTGAGCCAATGAACTGGTTATTGCTTGTGCAGTGACCAGGCCACAGGGGCGTGTGAGTGCACGGATGGGTGTAGTAGTAGTTATATTCGCGGTTCTAAAGCTCCTTGGGCCAATGTGCAGTGATGGGAAGGGTGCATTGGTTCTTTCCTTCAGGGCACACCCCAGTTCTGGGGTCCTCCTGCCTGATGATGGTTGAGGTGACTTTGGTGTTGAAGGTTTTATTGTGCAAAGCAGGGTTCCGGGTGGGGTGATGCCAACTCTGTGCAATGTAATAGTAGTGCAGGAAGCGATGAGGAGTCAATTGTGCAGCAGAACAATTCTTACTGAAGAATTCAAAAGCAAACATATCAGGACAGTTCTTTTAATGCAATGGACCAGCAGTTGTTCATAAAATGCATTTTCACAGGTTACAGGTTTCACAGCTGCACCGGTAGTTAATAGGCCAAAAGTTATCTCCTTCCTTACTCTGCACACCACTAGCTGACTCTGACGTAAGCATCGAAACACGAGGTGTAATACTTTATATAAATGCAATGCAACCCACAGGGCAGTTCTCCCTGATGGCAGGCAAACTCTGCTGCATTCTTTGAACAGGTTTCTGTACTTACAGTACGTACTTACAAAATCCACCTTGGGATGTGAAGCTTCTTACAGGTGATCAAGCTGCTTAAATGAGTATCCAGGCACCGGAGGCTTTTCCTGCACACGAGCCATTGAGCATATATGTCCTTTTGGACAGACAGTTATCTCTACTGGACTTTCACCACACCTCTCCTTTCATCTGGCTTGCTGTTGGTAGATGGTCCAGTCCAGCTCTGGATGGATCCAGGTCTAGGCTGGCTGTAATGTCAGCTCTACATCTTTGCATCTGATTTGGTTGCTGGTTAGACTCACAATGCCAAACAAAGAAATCCAGCAGCACACCCATAAAATATTCATCTTTATTGGATCGTATTAAAAGTATAACTTCCAGCGTGGTACATCTTGACCTAAGAATTTCGGATAGACGCATGCTATCCTTGCCATTGCATCAAGACGTAGGGTCAGATGTATTGGAACTACAGAAGCGGTGAGCTGGACTGGTTTCTTTCTCTCATTTTTACTTACTCTCTAACTGCAATTAGACTGATTCTTAGGACTCAATCACATGACTGTATGGCCATGGTGCCCGTATTGGGACTTAAAATGGCGTTCTGCAATGCACGGACATCAGCCATGTGAACTACGTGATGCGGACTTATTCACTTAAATGGGTCTGCGATCCGCAAAATACAGCAAAAGATAAGACATGTGCTATCTTTTGCAGTTCAGAGGCACGGACCCGAAAGCACACAGAAGGACTTCTTAATGTTTCCGTGCGCTTCCAATCTGTGCCTTGGCTCTGCAGAAGATAGAACATGTATATCTTTTGCTATATCTTGCGGATCGAAAGTCAATGGGCCTGCATCCGCAGCATGGAGTTCACACGGCCAGTGCCGTGCATTACGGACCGCTGTTTGCAGTACGGGCACCACAGCCATATTGTCGTGTGAATGGGCTCTTAGACTGCTCTTTCTTTCTAGAATGTTTCAACTCCACTATTATATAGATGGTGACACCAGCCCCATCTAGTGGTGGCCGTAGATAAGGCTATTAGTACCATGCTTGTACATAAATATAGTAAATGCATATATTACACAGAAACATATTTTGTACTTTGCAGTGTACTGTGACACCGGAGCAGTCTGCTGCACTTGTAAACCTAAACGTGAAGAGTGTGTGAGTGAGGCTTTGTTCACATCACCGTTATTTATGTTAGTTCGTTCTGCTAGTGGTGGGAATACTTGTTGTATAGAATAATCTAAATGTTATTTCAGTTCACCAACTTGCCAAATTATCAGATCCCTGGGAGTATATCCTCCACCAAAGAGATCTGGCCTACTACAAACTACTTTGGGAGTATTAGGCGTCTCTGGGACCCCATACTAGGGAATCATGCGCGCTTCTTGTGCCACCTTATAAGAGGGTCATGTGTGTGGCCCACAGTACCCTTCTTGTGGAGAGCACAGGAAAAAAAATTCAAATTGTGGAAACTGGTATGTGGTTACGGTTTCTCACAGAGGGCTCATATGTATCGGTTACACGTGGTATTGTGGATTTATAATGTCTCACCGCTATAGTATTAAAGGTACAGCACATTTCAAATACGATGCCTGCAATTAGATGTATGTTGGACTTTACCTACAATCCCCTGGCCCGCGCACCTTGTATAAAATGGCATAGCATAATGTCTATAGCATAACATGGCGGTCAACAGTTACTTCACTGCTGATTACAGTTCAAGGATATGATTGATTATCTTGCCTCCATATGACGTTACATTATGGATATATTCTCCCCTAGAAGCATCGGTTACTACCGTAATAGAGCATGTCACAACTTACTTTAAAATATCGATTTTGTTAGCTGTATATGAATCCTAGAAGGGTTAATAGGTGGTTGTGACCCAATATATAAATGTATTAACAGTAAAAAGCAATGGCACTATATAAAGAGACATAATATACGTAGATCAGTAATTACAGTCATTAGGGAGATGTATTTTGCTCACAGTGTAATGTAGAAATATAATAGATGCAATGAATATTCACATATAAGTCCATGCATTAGAGAAAAATATATTAGCACCGTGTTAGCCACCATATTACCGTGTTACTGGCTTTCATGTAATAGCGGTTATTCACGGCTATTAATTCCTTCCTAATGTAATATCAGTAGAAATGCTAGAATGCAATTTATATCTCATTGTAACACAAAATTATTTGACCAGCTGCCGCTCAGCGCCATATAACTGTAGTGATGAAATAAAAGGAAATGAGAACTACAATATCTGGATATTTACTCCTGTCATCACTCAACCGTTCAGATGTGACTATTCTTTGGATTATATTAACAGCAACAAGGGAGCCATGCTGAACTAATGAACATTTCTACCGAAAACCACATTATTCAATTTAACTTTAGTATCATAGAGATGACAGAGCTATGTGCAGCTTCATACTACGTAGCAGAAGGCACTCCACATGGGACATCAATATGGCATCATATTATGTATTATCCATTCCAATCTATTATTGTTTCATTGCATATGAAACCTCAAAATGCCACTGTATAGAGGCTTATAGGGGTCCTGCATGGCCCCAAATTTCTAGGGGTGGCATATTACGGCTCTGTAAATCTTGGAGCATGTAATGCACATGAAGCTTTTGGGAAGGCCAAGTGGCAGCCAAAATCACACCTTGGGTCAACTTTCAGTGTGTACGGCAGAAAGTTCATCTGACATACACAATGCTGCACCCATACACGGTCATTAGCACATGTATCCCATAAGAGTGTTGTTACAGACAATGGTTGTAAAACTCAACTAACTGGTTGATGTTGGGCTAGTCCTGAGGGCATTATCCCGGTAGCCCCCTGGTTTTCACCCTTTAACCCCTATACAGGGATCCGGACTTCGCTGCAGGGGAGCCACCAGGCTTCTTCCTCTAAGAATAGTCCCAGTGTCGTTGGCGGCTGACACACACTCCAGTTTAACGTAGCGGAGGCACAGGCAAAGCACAAAGACAGAATCGGGTAGAGAATAGGCTGGGTTCATACAAGACAAAGGCAACCACAAACTTAACAAGACAAGGTCAGGCACACAGAATACAGTACATACTTATCCATGGAACAGACACTGGGGAATGGCAAACAGAACTTAGGTCACAATTCAGACAGAATCTGAACAGATACAAACAGAACTTGTTGCATAACCAGGGGCAGAATATATAGCAGAGCAAATAAAGGCCTAAGACAAAAAGGTGCGCATAGCCAGGGATAGTTAACCATAGCAGTGTCGAACTAAGCCAAGATACAAAGCACAATGGCACCAATTCACACCCACAAGAAACCGACGTCAGGATGCACAGAACAGTGGCAAAAATAAATCACATTTAAATGCGGTGGCCCAAATTCAAGTCTGCAGAAATCCAGCGCTTACGCACACAGAACAATGGCCTCAAGTAAAACGCCATTGTAACAAATGTCCTTATAGTATACATTTGGATTATTTGACTCGTCTCAGCGCATTGGAAAGGGCATATAGTATATGTCATGGGCAAACGTGCTGTACAGCAGAGGTGCTCAAGCCTTGAGGGCCACATTCTACCACTGCCAATGGCCGCAATAAAACCTTCAAAGGTCACTCACATCTAAGACATACTGACAAAATCTGCCATAAATATCTAATATGTGGGGTTCCATTTTTGAAACTTCCATTTATCCAGAGTATGGGGGTCCCCTATTCTCCCTTTTGGGACTTCAGGAAAAAAAATTATTTGAGGCGACCACGCATAAGTGCAAGCTCCATTGGGATTTGTGAGAGTTGTAGAAACAGCCAAGTATCACCTATAACAGGGGCCAGGAAACAACACTACAATTTGCTCCTCTTATTAGAAGTCCCATAGAAGTGAATGGACCATGTTGGGAGTTAACAAAGGCTGTAGTGTCGGAGCTTGCTGACCTGTGCCCTGTAAACTAGAATGGAAAGCATTATCGGCAAAACATCTCTTCCTCTCAGGAGTACTGATCAAAACAGAGAGGAGTCCCTGATACAGTATGATGGTGTGGATATGACTAGGGCTACTTTCTCATCTGCAGCCGGCTGTTCCGGTTGGCTGATTTGGCAGAGAATGCAAGGGAATTGACTGAATAAAAGCCTATGTGTGCAGTGGTTTTGTGCAGCCGATTCTCTGCATATTTGCCGTGTATCGGCTAGATCTCTGCTAGACACCATTTTAGTCAATACGGTCCGGCAGGCAGGTGACAGTATCCAGCAACGCCGGGTCTAAAGAACAGCCTCCTGGAGAGCTCTGCTACAGGTGTGAAACTAGCCTAAAAACAAGTCTTACTTTGTCTGAAATGCATAAGGCTCTACTACTGCTGCATGTGAAGATGTTTTTAAAGACGTGACAATAAATATATGGATTTTTATGGAGTACTGGAGATTTTTCTATTTTTTGGATTCTACCCAAATATGATGGTCCCAGAGAGGGTTGAAGCTGCATTGCAGGCCACAGTTTGTGCACCCCTCAGTCATTCTGAGCGTAATGCAGAAACGTGTTGGGGACAGATCTTTAGAGTACACATTCAGGTTTCTTGATGTTTTGGTAGCCTGAATCTGGAGCAGATCATAAGAGGAAAGAAAGTATAAAGGGCAGATGCGACCTCTCCTCTTTTTTGAATCCACTCCTGATTTTGGCTTCCAAACTTCCATCAGTAAACCTGATGTTTGGCCGTACGCTCAGTTGTTTCTCCCTTTCACAGACAATTTATTGGGTATATTTTTGACATGAACATTATTTTAGGGGGAATTTTTTTTCCATTACAGTCGGAGAAAATAAAGAGTATTAATTGGATTGTGTGGATTGACAATGTAATTCAGTGGAAAGTAAAACGGTCTTCAGTATTAGCACAAAGTTATTCCAGAAGGAACCAAACTTGTTCCAAGGCTCAAAGGAGTAACAGGAGCCGCTTCATGCTTCTTATTGCGGTGTAAATTATTCAGGCAGCTCCAGGATCTAATTATATGTTAAATGGGGTTAGGATACATTTTAAGATACCAAAAGAATAGGTCTCCACTGGTGTCACTATATACACGTTTGTGTAGGATTAGCTATCATGTCGGTCGGAGAATTGGTCTCTAAGGGCTAAGTAGGTATAGCTTCTGCATAATGGATTGAATGAATGAAAGCATGGCTACACCAGTATACTCGAGGTGTGTCGTTTATGTAGATGTGTCCTTTGCATATCTGAAATCTATATGCCCTAACAGTGATGGACATCAAAGAGGGCATTGCAAAATATTAGGGTACTTTCACACTTGCGGCATGGCTATCCGGCAGGCTGTTTCGGCGGGTGAACAGCCTGCCGGATCCGCATGCCGCAAGTACCCGTGTGCTGCCGCTCCGTCCCCACTGACTATAATAGGGGTGGGCACTGCCATAGATCGCCGGACTAAAAGTACTGCATGTCCGACTTTTTAGTCAGGCGATGACTGCCGTGCACTGCCGTGCGCCATAGCTCTGTCCCCCGCCCCCATTATAGTCAATGGGGACAGAGCGGCAGCACATGGATACTTTCGTCATGGCGGATCCGGTGGGCTGTTCACCCGCTGGATAGCCATGCCGCAAGTGTGAAAGTACCCTTAGGCTGCTTGACACCTCCACATTGCCAACCACCAAAACAGGAGGACCCTGTGCCCCATCTCACGTTCATGATTTGAGTACATTTACCTCTTCTTTGTTTTCTAACATTGACATCCCATCCATTAAAGTGTGTACAAAGTCAACCTGGAAAGAGCCCCTCTCTCTTTCCAAGGGGCCCCATAGAGCTGCCTCTATGATACATATAACCTTGTGACCTAGCATTGGAAAGGTGCTGTATGTTCTGCTGGTTTGGAAGGAAAAACAGCAAATGTGTCTCCTTCTCAGTTTCAATTTAAAAGAAAAATCATAGGCCCCCATTTACTAATGTCATGGCACCTAAATGTTGGTGTAAATTGCACCAAAAAGTGCTGCAATTTGGAACATCTAGGTTTAGAGAAATTATCTATGACTAGCCCAACGGGGGAATGACTTACCTGAAAATGGGTGTGGCTTCATGGTAAATGGGTATAAATTGCAACATTGCACACCAAAATTGTGCCAAGTAACAGCTGATATAGGTTGTAAAACAGTGTCTATTCCTGCACCACATTTATCATCCGCCCTGTGCCCCTGTGATAAATCTTTTCTAATACCAACTTCTATGCCGGCCCTTGGCACAGGTGCAGGCTCTTTTTATACTTTATACTTACAAATGGTCCATAAGACCAATAACGCCCAATTATTCCTTTGTGCCAGTTATTAAAACATAACATTTACCATTGTTAAAAATATCCAAGAGAAAAATTAAAAGTCTTTAAAACTATCAGCTGTGTCACATGGTTTTTATATTTCTTTATCTCTTATGCATATTGCTTTTCCGCTACTCAGTACCGCTACCTAGTTGAGCAGAGAGCCGATGCCTGCGCGCTGACTGACGGCTCACTGCTAACTGTTCCGGCGCTGTAACACTTCTTATCTAAATCCTACATACTCTATGGATACCTATGTGCACACTCTGTGTTAAAACTCTCAAACATTGCCCCCGACATGTTTCACCAGTTATACTGGCGTCTTCAGGGGAATCTGGCAGAGTATGTTTGAAAGGGGCGGTGATGACTCTATGAACCCTCTGCTGGTGACATCATTAGTATCGCTAGTCTCAATATTGCTGTGTGGGCTTTAAACTTCAGCTAGAAGGGCTCCATTTTCAACTAACCCAGCCTTATCTCTCTTCTTTTTACCTGGCTGTCACGCTACGCATGCCTCCTATTGCCTCTATTCGCTTCTGTGCAAGAGCGCGAACTTAGTCTTCATATCACCAGCGTTATGTCCTCTGCACATGTCAAAGGACTTAGGGCTCTTTCACACGAGTGGATGCCGTACGTGGAATCCGCTGCGTAAAAAGAGTGCCAAGCCGCGCTCTAGGCAGCAGAGACACGGAGCATTAACATGATTGATAATGCTCTGCACCGCTCTGTGATCTTTTTACTACATAATCACAGTGACAACTTTATCTTACTGTGATTATGTAGTAAAAAGATCACAGAGAGGCAAAGAGCATTATCAATCATGTTAATGCTCCATGTCTCTGCTGCCCAGAGCCCTTTCATGCAGCGGATTCTACGCACGGCATCCGCTCGTGTGAAAGAGCCCTTAGTCTATCATCCCCATGGTTCAAACGGACTGCGCATGACACAGCACTTAGTCTCTTTTCTCTCGTCACATATCGTGGGACTTAGTCTCTTTTCCATCTCTCAACTGTGTTCTTTGCGCATGCCCTAGTGCCTCATTCTCTACTGATCTCCGTTAAGGAGAGAAGAGAAATTACTTGGATCTATTTTCTTCTCTATTTATTTTATTTAAGATTCATTAATTATTTAATATTTTAACTACTAGATATCCCTTTATTTAATCATGGCTCATTAAATAAATAACTAAATAAATGAATATAATTATTGTACAAAATCCTGATTTCTTGATTTATTGTGTAACATTATTACATCACGTTTAATAGCATTTGGCTGTCTTCTTGATATTTTTTATTATCTATGTTGCATCATGTTCATAGATTATTTAAGTTATTAAGATGATCATATTTTCTTTCACACATGATTATTAGATGTAAATTGATCTCATTATTAATGCTGTCCTTCATTAATCATATCTCAAATTAATTATTTGGACTTTCTCACAGTAAGGGCTCTTGCACACGGGCGTCATGTTTGACGCCCGGATAAGAGGCGAGTGCGTTGCGGGAATTGCCACGATTTTTCCGCGCGTGTGCTAACGTTTGTAGTGCGTTTAGCACGCGCGTGAAAAAATCCGCATGCTTGGTGCCCAGACCCGAAGTCAGACTTCATCACTGAAGTCCGGTTTCGGGATGAGTATTCTGTATATGTAATTATTTTCCTTTATAACATAGTTATAAGGGAAAATAATCGCATTCTAATTACAGAATGCAATGTTCCCCGGGCTATAGAGGGTTAAAAATAATAAAGAGTTAACTCACCTTCTCCCATTGTACGCGCAGAGCCCCAGAACGTCTTCTCTCTTGATGATTGCTTGCTTCAGGACCTGTGGTGACGTCACAGGGTCACATGGTCCAATCATAGAAGCATTTGAGTGGACCATGTGACCCATGTGATCCTGTGATGTCACCAAGGTCCTTCATACAACAGATGTTGGATGAAGGACCTGCCGTGATGTCACAGGATCACATGGGTCACATGGTCCACTCAAATACTTCTATGATTGGACCATGTGACCCTGTGACGTCACCACAGGTCCTGAAGCAAGCAATCATCAGAGAGAGACGTTCTGAGGCTCTGCGCACAATGGGAGAAGGTGAGTTAACTCTTCATTATTTTAACCCTCTATAGCCCGAGAACATTGCATTCTGTAATTAGAATGCGATTATTTTCCCTTACAACTATGTTATAAAGGAAAATAATAACGATCGGGTCCCCATCCCGATCGTATCCTAGCAACCATGCGGGAAAATCGCAACGCATCCGCACATGATTGCGGATGCTTGCGATTTTCCCGCATCCCCATTCACTTCTATGGGGCCTGCGTTGCGTGAAAAACGCACAATATAGAGCATGCTGCGATTTTCACGCAACGCAGAAGTGATGCGTGAAAATCACCGCTCATGTGCACAGCCCCATAGAAATGAATGGGTCAGGATTCAGCGCGGGTGCAATGCGTCCTCCTCACGCATTGCACCCGCGCGGAAAACTCGCCCGTGTGAAAGGGGCCTAATTCTTTCAGCCTACCTTTCTTATATTATCATTTAACATGATTCATTTAGTTTTTATAATTTTTTTATTATCACTTTTTATTATAACTTATTATCACTTTTAATCATGTTTATTTGTCCTTTTTTTAACTAATATCAAAGTTCTTAATCATGATCATGTCGTGGGATTACGAGCACATTATTGCTTGTTTCTGTAATTTTATTATTTTAAATTTTTTGGGTTCTTAATCCTAATTATTTAACCTTTTCTATACAGATCAATTCATAAGGAAATATCTTGACATTATAGGGCACTACATGGGAGAGACATTTTAGGGGGGGGGGGGGCTAATTCAGTTTACTGCTGAAATACACAAGAAAAATCTAAATTTTTTGGACCTGATTATTGCCCTTGAGTCTGATGGGAGTATCAAGACAGAAGTATACAGGAAGGCCACTTAAACTAATAATCTTCTCCATTGGGAGAACTAACACCAGCCTTGAAGATCCCACGATATGTGATGAGAGAAAATGGACTGCAGAGAAAAGAGACTAAGTGCTGTGTCATGCGCAGTCCGTTTGAACCATGGGGATGAGAGACCTTTGACATGCGCAGAGGACATAATGCTGGTGATATGAAGACTAAGTCCGCGCTCGTGCGCAGAAGCGCATAGAGACAATAGTAGGCGTGCGTAGCGTGACAGCCAGGTAAAAAGAAGAGAGATAAGGCTGGGTTAGTTGAAAATGGAGCCCTTCTAGCTGAAGTTTAAAGCCCACACAGCAATATTGAGACTAGCGATACTAATGATGTCACCAGCAGAGGGTTCATAGAGTCATCACCGGCCCTTTCAAACATACTCTGCCCGATTCCCCTGAAGACACCAGTATAACTGGTGAAACATGTCGGGGGCAATGTTTGAGAGTTTTAACACAGAGTGTGCACATAGGTATCCATAGAGTATGTAGGGTTTAGATAAGAAGTGTTACAGCGCAGGAACAGTTAGCAGTGAGCCGCCAGTCAGCGCGCAGGCATCGGCTCTCTGCTCAACTAGGTAGCGGTACTGAGTAGCGGAAAAGCAATATGCATAAGAGATAAAGAAATATAAAAACCATGTGACACAGCTGATAGTTTTAAACACTTTTTATTTTTCTTTTGGATATTTTTAATAATGGATCTATTAAATGTTATGTTTTAGTAACTGGCATATAAAATAATAGGGCGTTATTGGTCTTATGGACCATTTGTAAATATATAAAATACCTGTGATAAATCTGGCCCCTTCTATAGCAGTCAAAAGAGAGAGAGAAAACATCTATGTAGATAGGTAATCCATTGCAGTTTACTGCTGCTGTAAGGGGGAAATATTTGTTGGGAAAATGGTAGATTAGTAAAATTGGGATAACAATATAAAAGTTCTATTATTCTCTTGGTAGGCCTAGATAAAGATGCCCAGAGAAGATCATTGTATTGATTAATATAATGTGTGATTCTCTAATTGAGTCACTCATTCCCCTTCCTTCTCTGGCAGTAGTGAATGGTCTGACTGATTTCTAACTAAGACTGTCATGCTAAAAGTCCAAATAGACAGGAAGTTAAAATGTCCAGACAGGAAGTATATATGGAATCACTTAAAAATTATATCCACCCATTTTATGTAAAAATAAATAAAAAATTTACATATTAGCTCGTATCCCTTCAAATCTTTATGGCTAGGAGGGAAAGTCTCTCTATACAGATATAGTGATAAGTACTGGGACATTATATGTACAAAAAAGAAAAACTTGCTTAACCACTTGAAGACCACAGGTTTATACCCCCCTAGTGACCAGGCCCTTTTTTACAAATCCGCACTACACTACTTTCACCGTTTATTGCTCCGTCATGCAACTTACCACCCAAATGAATTTTACCTCCTTTTCTTCTCACTAATAGAGCTTTCATTTGGTGGTATTTCATTGTTGCTGACATTTTTACTTTTTTTGCTATTAATAAAAATTTAACGACATTTTTGCAAAAAAATGACATTTTTCACTTTCTGTTGTAATTTTTTTTTAAAACTACATTTCTATATAAATTTTTCTCTAAATGTATTGTTCTACATGTCTTTGATAAAAAAAAGTCCAATAAGTGTATATTTATTGGTTTGGGTAAAAGTTATAGCGTTTACAAACTATGGTGCAAAAAGTGAATTTCTGGCATTTTGAAGCAGCTCTGACTTTCTGAGCGCCTGTCATGTTTCTTCAGGTGCTAGAATGTCAGGATAGTATAATACCCCCAAATGACACCATTTTAGAAAGAAGACACCCCAAAGTATTCGCAGGGGGGCATGGTGAGTTCATGTATCATTTCATTTTTTTTCACAAGTTAGCGGAAAATGACACTTTCTGAGGAAAAAAATAATAATAAAGTTTCCATTTCTGCTAACTTCTGGCAAAAAAATAAAAATCTCATACGGGCTCATTATGCCCTCAGTGAATACCTTGGGGTGTCTACTTTCCGAAATGGGGTCATTTGTGGGGTGTTTGTACTGTTCTGGCATTTTGGGCGGGGCTAATTGTGAGCAGCCATGTAAAGCTAAAGGTACTCATTGTTTTAGGGCCCTTGGATCCAGGCTGCAAAAGTGGCACCATGTGGTCGTCAGTACTCAGGAGAGTAGGCAATGTGCTTGGGGTGTATTTTACATATACCCATGTTAGGTGAGAGTAATATCTCTGTAAACTGACAACTTTGTATAAAAAATTTAAAAATTGTCGTTTACAGAGATATTTCTCACACCCAGCAGGGGTATATATAAAAATACACCCCAAAACACATTGCCCCACTTCTCCTGAGTACGGCGATACCACATGAGTGACACTTTTTGCAGCCTGGGTGCGCAAAGGGGCCCTAAAACCAATGAGTACCTTTAGGATTTCACAGGGCATTTTTACGCATTTGGATTCCAGACTTCTTCTCACGCTTTAGGGGCCCCTAAAATGCCAGGGCAGTATAAATACCTCACAAGTGACCCTATTTTAGAAAGAAGACACCCCAAGGTATTCCGTGATGGGTATGGTGAGTTCATGTAAAATTTTATTTTTGTCACAAGTTAGTGGAATATGAGACTTTGTAAAAACAAAATTAAAAAAAATATATATCAATTTCCGCTAACTTGTGCCAAAAATAAAAATTCTGTGAACTCGCCATGCCCCTCAGCGAATACCTTGGGGTGTCTTCTTTCCAAAATGGGGTCACATGTGGGGTATTTATACTCACCTGGCATTTTAGGGAACCTAAAGCGTGAGAATCCAAATGCGTAAAATGGCCTGTGAAATCCTAAAGGTACTCATTAGTTTAGGGCCTTTAGCATCTGGCTGCAAAGTGTCACTCATGTGGTATCGCCGTACTCAGGAGAAGTAGGGCAAGTGTTGGGGTGTATTTTACATATACCCATGCTGCGTGTGAGAAATATCGCTGTAAACGACAACTTTTAAATTTTTTTATACAAAGTTGTCAGTTTACAGAGATATTTCTCTCACTCCAACATGGGTATATGTAAAAATACACCCCAAAACACATTGCCCTACTTCTCCTGAGTACGGCGATACCACATGAGTGACACTTTTTGCAGCCAAGATGCGCAAAGGGGCCCAAATTCCCATGAGTACCTTTTTAGGAGGGCATTTTTACGCATTTTTCTTCTCATGCTTTAGGGCTCCTAAAATGCCAGGGCAGTATAAATACCCCACATGTGACCCCATTTTGAAAGAAGACACCCCAAGGTATTTCATGAGGGGCATGGCGAGTTCATAGAAAAAAATTTTGGGCACAAGTTAGTGGAAATTGATTTTTTATTGTTTTTCTCACAAAGTCTCCCTTTCCGCTAACTTTTGACAAAAAGTTTAATTTTTCATGGACTCACTATGCCCCTCAGCGAATACCTTGGGGTGTTCTTTCCAAAATGGGGTCACATGTGGGGTATTTATACTGCCCTGGCATTTTAGGGCCCTAAAGCGTGAGAAGAAAATGCGTAAAAATGCTCTCCTAAAGGTACTCATTGAATTTGCCTTTGCATTTGGCTGCAAAGTGTCACCATGTGGTATCGCTGTACTCAGGAGAAGTAGGCGATGTAGCTTAGGGTGTATTTTACATATACCATACTGGTGAGAGAAATATCTCTGTAAAATGCCAACTTTGAATAAAAAATTTAAAAAGTTGTCGTTTACAGAGATATTTCTCTCACCCAGCATGGGTATATGTAAAAATACACCCCAAAACACATTGCCCTACTTCTCCTGAGTTCGGCGATACCACATGTGTGACACTTTTTGCAGCCAAGATGCGCAAAGGGGCCCTAAATCCAATGAGTACCTTTAGGATTTCACAGGCCATTTTTACGTATTTGGATTCTCACGCTTTAGGACTCCTAAATGCCAGGGCAGTATAAATACCTCACATGTGACCCCATTGTGGAAAGAAGACACCCCAAGGTAATCCGTGAGGGGCATGGCGAGTTCACATAAAAAAAAATTTTTGACACAAGTTAGCGGAAATTGATATATATATATATATATATATATATATTTTTTTTTTTACAAAGTCTCATATTCCACTAACTTGTGACAAAAATAAAATTTTACATGAACTCGCCATACCCTCACGGAATACCTTGGGGTGTCTTCTTCTAAAATGGGGTCACATGTGAGGTGTTTGTACTGCTCTGGCATTTGAGGGTCTCCGCAATCATTACACGTATGGCCAGCATTAGGAGTTTCTGCGATTCTCCGTATATTGAGCATACTGGTAATGAGATTTTTTTTCCGTTCAGCCGCTGCGCTGAAAAAAAAAAAAATGAACGGCACAGATTTCTTCATTCGCATCGGTCAATGTGGATGAAAAATCTCTGCCAAAATCAGTGACTGCGGTGCGGTGGGCGCTAGCTACCTAACAAGTAGCTAGCTAACTGGCGGTGATAGGGGACCCTTATGCCCCATTCACACGTCCGAAATTCTGTTTGCGGAACGGAATTGCGGACCCATTCATTTCTATGGGGACAGACTTTGTCCCGCTCGGATCCGGAATTACGGATCCGCGCTCCGGGTCTGCACTTCCGTCTCGCAAAAATATAGAACATGTCCTATTCTTGTCCGCAACTGCGGACAAGAAAAAGCATTTTCTATATAGTTCTGTGCGGATCTGCAAAATGCGGAAAGCGCATTGCCGGTGTCCGTATTTTATGGATCCGCCGATCCATGGATCCGCAGATCCATGGATCCGCAAAACACATACGGACGTCTGAATGAGCCTGTAGGGGGTGATTAGTGACAGGGGGTGACAGGGGGTGATCAGGGGGTGACATGGGTGATCAGGGGTTAATCAGTGATGGGGGTGGGGGGGTGTGTGTAGTGATTGGTGCACTTTTCCTATTTTTCCTCTGGTGGTCCCAAACAAAGGGACCACCAGACGAGCAGATATTAGGCATATCAGACGCTGTTTAAAAACAGCGTCTGATATGCGATTTAAATGCGTTTTTTCCGCATCTACAGCCTGCCAGCGCATGATCAGCGCTGGCAGGCTGTAGTTTCAGTTGTCCTGCTCCGATCACATGAACGCGCACGACGACGCGCGCGCTCATGTGAAATCTCAGGTCTCACGAGATGACGCCGATAGGCGTGACTGAGACCTGAGAGAGCCGCCGCGCTGACGCCCATCGGCGTTAGCGTGGCGGCAAGAGGTTAATGGGACTAAAAACAATAATCAACATTTTCTTCAGTAAAGTTAAAAATCACAAACACATTTTTGTAATACACCTACCGTATTTTTCGCTTTTTAAGACGCACTGTTTTCCTCCAAAAGTCGGGGGAAATGGCCATGCGTCTTATAAAGCGAATACTAGTGAGCGCTTCTATAATGGAAGCTCTTATTAGTATGCATTAGGTGCCGGGAGTGGAGACTGAAGTGCTGAGAGCACTTTCGGTACTCACTTTTCCTGGTCTTCCTTCCTGGAGCCAGTGCTGCACTGTCCTGACCCTGTACAGCGCCAGGACATAGTCCGCGCACTATAACCTGAGAGGAGACGGGGTGCAGGAGAGGTAAGAGGAGTTTTTTATTTTATTCAGAGCTGAGGTTTGATGGTTCTGGCAAGGAACTCTGGGGGATCTGACATTGAGGGCTGATCTGAGGTCTGATGGGGGTCTGACAATGAGTGCTGATCTGAGGTCTGATGGAAGTCTGAAATAAAGGCTTATCTGAGATTTGATGGGGGTCTCACATTTAGGGCTCATCTGAGGTCTGATGGGGGTCTGTAATAAAGGGCTGATATAAGGTCTGAAATGAAGGGATGATCTGAGGTCTGATGGGGGACTAAAATAAAGGGCTGATATAAGGTCTGATGGGCTCTGACATTGAAGGTTGATGGGGTTCTGACATGGGGGGCTGATATGATGTCCTGATATTTATGGGGGTCTGATCTGAGGATCTGATATAAGGTCTGATGAAAAATATTTTTTCCTTATTTTCTTCCTCTAATACCTGGAGCACGTCTTATTATCGGATGCGTCTTATAAATAAAAAAAAACGGTAATAAAAAAAACAGTAGATAACATACATATGTGGTGTCCTCATAACCATAACAACCATGCAACACATTATTTGCGGTGATAGGTAAATAACCGTAAATAAAAAATTTTTAAATGGGAATTGCTTTTTTATGTTTTTTCCCCAATAATAAATAATTATATAAATTAAACAATAAAACATGTATATCACAAGATGTCAACTAACAAAAATCCACATTTTTTAATTAAAAAGAAAACTTTTCACTGTTGAGACCTAGATTTTAAGTGCAACCACATTTATCTATCAAGACAACTGTGAAGTCAACTCTGGGGTTGGGATTGCCCACCAAAGCAGCAGAGGGCCCAAGTTCGGACACTGTAATGGTTCCCAATATAATAATGACCCCAAAAGGTCCAGCAGAAGACAACCCTATTTGTGGCAGTTACTGGTCACTAAGGTCTGAGATGATTTCTTAATAACCTATTAGCATATATGATAATAATTAAGATGAGGGTGATATTCTAAGTGTACAGTACGTGCATATGTTCTGTATAATGGAGGGTGGGCCCTCAGAATCTTTTCCTCTGGTGGGCCCCAGTCTGACGTCTTAGTGTGCCGTCTGCTCAGCTTCTATAATGTAGGTTTGTGTGAATTAAACGTATTGTGAGTTAGAAAAGGAAGTTCTGAGTTATTTTCTCTCATTACGTATATTCCAAATAAAGTTTTCCATAGCAACACCGCACTCAACCCTTCTGATCTACTGTATGAATAGACAAGGAGAGACTGAAGCCGAGCAGATACACAACAGTCTTCAGAATCTCCACCAACTTCTTGTTTTGTCTCTGGAGAGGAAATGGCCTGGAAATGAATTAGAAGTGGTGTCTTTTCTACTAAGTTACTGAGAAGACACAGACGTTTACATTGTATGCAAGAAGGTCTTGCTTTTGAAAGTTATATACACTTATTGACAAAAAATAACGCACCAAGAAGGAGTTTTTGAATGGAATGAAACTTTCTATGTGTGAATGTAATGACGATATATATATGTGATTACAACATCAGAGCAAAGGATAAGATTATTAGGGAAAACTGTATCATTGTAAGGAGGCTCTAGGACCTGTTGGGTCGCCTCTATCCTGGATACAAGATGAGATATGGTTGGTCATGGAGGCATACAGGTTCTGTATAGTATCCTGCAGCACATTTGCCCACAGATGTTACGGCTGGGCCTGTAGATCCTGCACACTTGTAGGTTGCTGAAGCTGGCCTCCTAGCTGGTCCCATAAATGCTCAACTGGAGAAAAAATCTGGTGACCAGGCAGGCCAAGGAAGTAATCTAATGTGGTAAAGACATTGCTGGGCAACCATTGCTCTGTGTGGGCGTGCATTATCCAGCTGTAAAATGCCAGCTGGAAGCCCTGCCATGAGAGGCAGGATGTCCTACACACAGGGCCGGCTCTAGGTTCATTTGGGCCCTTGGGCGATAAATCTCAGTGGGCCCTCTTCAGGCATTTTTTTACATTTTTATGTCCCCCTGTGGCTCCCACACGGTATAATGACCCCCAGTGGCCTCACACACAGTATAATGACCACTAGTGGCCCTTCACACAGTATAATGACCCCCCACACAGTATAATGACCCCCAGTGGCCCCCCACACAGTATAATGACCCCCCAGTGGCCCTCCATTCAGAATAATAACCCCCAGTCGCCCCCCATTCAGAATAATAACCCCCACTGGGGGTTATACTATATAGAGGGGGCACTGGGGGTCATTATACTGTATAGTGGTCACTGGGGGTCATTATACTGTGTAAGGTAAGGGGCCCTTACAGTATAATGACCCCCAGTGCCCCCCACACAGTATAATGACCCCACAGTGGCCCTCTATTCAGAATAATGACCCCCAGTGCCCCCCACACAGTATAATGACACCGCCATACTGTGACTGGATAAAAGGGTATAAGAGGGCACAGTACAGGGAATGACTAGGGGCACTGTACAGGGTGTGGTAAGAGGGCACACTGCAGGGTTTAAGGAAGTACAAAATGGGGTGTGGGGCGCAGTATGGGTGACCCTGTGATGTTGGAAGGTCCTTATTGTGAATGTGGTTTAGACGCCACCATAAAGGGAGGCAGAGGAGTGACACAGGGGCCCGGGGCCATGGATGGACAGGAGGGGTGAACACAGCAAGTAGGTGGAAGGGGCTGAGGGGGATTCATTAAAGAAGTAGAGGAAGGAGGTCTGTGCAGGGCAGTAATAGGAGACAGGAGCTCTGGATACATAAGGGAGGAAAGGAGACCGCAGGATATGAGGGGGGAAGGTGTCATGGAGACAACCTGCTTAATGAAGCAGTAAAACAAATAGCATGAAGCTGCTTGTCTACTACAACATCCAGCAGCACCTGGAAGAGTTCCCTGTCCCAGAGGCAGTCACAGTGCAGACTCACTACTCACAGCCCTTGATCCTCTTTCTTTACTGTCCTCAGGCAGCACGTGTAGAGGGGGCGTGTCTGAGTCTCTGCAGCAGCCTCATTTGACTATTAGAGGGCCCTCCAGAAGGGGTACTGCGCAAGTGAAATGACAGCAGCTCCAGCAATGAGTTCTTCCATCTGTATTGATGAAAGTGCCCATAGCAGCTCAGTGGGGCACCCCAGAAGCAGTGGGCCCCTGCACTTGCCCTTGTATGCCGGGTTATAGCGCCGGCCATGCCTACACAGATTACTGAGCTGTTAGGGTCCCTCGTATCACTACTAGGGGTGACCGATTGTCATATGTGATGGTTCCCCAGATCATTACTCCACAGCAAAGGCAGGATTGAAGTGCTCACCATGAGGCCTCCATACTTGAACCTGGCCATTGTTGGATCCAAAACAAAACCTAGATTCATCGCTAAAGACAACAATTCCATTCCATAGCAGTCCAGATTTTTCATGGAGGCAAATGACACCAATAAATAATTACTATAAATTTACCTTAATAACTAAAATAAAAACACAACAACGACTTTATGGAATAAAATGGCCGCAGT
Source organism: Bufotes viridis (assembly GCA_033119425.1). Classification (NCBI taxonomy): domain Eukaryota; kingdom Metazoa; phylum Chordata; class Amphibia; order Anura; family Bufonidae; genus Bufotes; species Bufotes viridis. The sequence goes on along the minus strand of CM065591.1, from coordinate 456,823,978 downwards.
GCTTTATTATGGGTAACCATAAAACTGTATTATTAAACCACAAAATAATTTAAATAAATTAGACCATTACACCATTAATAAATTAGACCAATAACAACCAAAGAACCAAGATCCGTTCAGCCTTAGCTGAACGATACAGCCCCACTAATAAAGCACAGCGACAGGGGTAAATAAGATTTAAGGTGGGGGAGGGCGGGCGCCGACGTCTTCTTCTTTGAACTGGCCCAGAATCAGCGGCGAACCTGCAATATAAAGGCAAGAAGCTTCCCGCCGTGGGAAGCACAACAAATCAGAAGCCTTGAAATCTCCCCCAGCAACAGGCGGAGACCAATCAGGAAACACCTTGACCACTGCACCTTTACAGCTGACCGGACCAAACTGGAATTACCTCAGGTAAGATCTGAAAAATAAAGGCGGGAAAACAGCCACACACAGAAAAAAGGGGGGGGGGGAAATACAGCCTATCTAAAATCCTAAAATGAGGTGTCATTGCCCCCATGTGTCTAGGCGCTCTGGGGGGCCTAAAACATTCATGACAGTACAATGACAAGATACATAATGGACACCATGACACCAAATTTCCTTCTGCTAAACACCTGGAAATGGTCTGGACAGAGACATGAGTGTAATGAAGGTGCCACCCGTGTCTGGATCGTGGACAACGAAACTGTGGGAGTTGCTTGTGCTTGTTTGTGGATTAAATGATCCTTTCTCCTGGTGGTCTGTCTGAGCCGTCCAGAGCCTGTTCACCATGTGTGCGTGCCCTCATGTAACCACTGCCCCCAACACCTCTTAATTGCTAGCTCAGAATGGCCTAGATGGCGAGCAGCTCGTCTTAGGCCTCATGCACACGACCGTATGTGTTTTGCGGTCCGCAAAAAAAACTAATGATGTTCCATATAGCATCTGTTTTTTTTGCGGATCCATTATTTTTGCGAATCCATTGCAATTATACCTATCCTTGTCTGCAAACTAGAAAAAAATAGGACATGCTCTATTTTTTTTGCGGAGCTAGGGAACGGACATACTGATGCGGACAGCACATGGTGTGCTGTCAACATTTTTTGCATCTGCATCCTATCCGCAAAAAAAACGGAACGGACACGGAAACAAAATAGGTTCGTGTATTCGTGGCCTGAATGACCATTCTGCTTCTCTCAGTCAAATGATGCGCCCCCTCTCAAGGTCTGACAGCTGGGCAAAATATCTTGCATAAAGTGCATCATAGAGGGATGTCTAGCAGTCAATGATCTCTTACCAATAGGTTCACTACCCGAAAGTAACCTACTTTGTGGGTGTGTCTTTTTTTTGTCAATGAATGTACATTGAACTCAATAATAACAAAATAGCTCCCTCTGGTGTTGGCTGCAGAAAGAAGGAAATGCTTTAAAAGGGTTCTCCCATGACTAATGTAAAAAATGAAAATCAGACACCATACTAGTACATGACAATCTCTTTCTAACAAATCTAGAACCAGCCCTGCACCTCACATGGATCCAGAGATCTCCCCATTCATTGCTCTGCTAGATTCATATCAAGCTGACAGCTTGAGTGTCATTTCTGAGTGTCTTTTTTGCTGGAGCTTCCTCCCTATCACAGCTCAGGGGGGTGTCTCATGCTCTCCCTATCACAGCTCAGGGGGGGCGTGTCTCAGCTCTCCCCATCACATCTCAGGAGTGCAGTTGAAAGATGAAACTGAGCATGTGCAGCCATCTCATTGAGCAGGTCAAAGAAATAAGAAACAAACAAACAGCAGGTGGCGCTATACAGATATATTTTATTTAATAACTCAGTAGCTACTCTGAATTTTGAATTACATGCAATTCCAAAAGTATTCAGATCCAGGTGCTGGTTTGAAAACTGTAGAATATTTTTCATGGGACAACCCCTTTAAATCCATGTTTCTACAACTGATTCTGAAGTCTGCCTCAGAAAAAAGGTAAATATATATTAAAAGAGTTTGCCAGGAATTAGGGTACTTTCACACTTGCATTGTGAGGATCTGACAGGCTGTTCCATCGCCGGAACTGCCTGCTGGATCTGAAAAATCATTTGTAGACTCTCCAGTGTCATCCAGAAAAACTGATCTGGTATTTATTTATTTTTTTGCATTTTTAGGCTAGTTTCACACTAGCGGCAGCCTTCTCTGGCAGGCTGTTCCGGCGTGCTGCCGCTAATGCATGCGAGGTGCCAGAGGTCCGCTCTGGCCCCATTGGCTGTAATGGGGGCGGGCCGGAGTTCTGGCACCAGCACGGCAAACATGCCAAGAGGTCTGCCTTAAAGGACTGGAAAACTGGATCGCCGGAGCACTTGGTGCCGGATCCGGCATTAATGCATTTCAATGGAACAAAATGCCAGATCTGGCATTCCGGCAAGTGTTCCGGAATTTTGAATGGAGAAAATACCACAGCATATCTGCTGACAACTCGGGCAGTGTAATACAGGCTTATGCTAGTACTGATGGGAGTGAGCATGTTAGTCCACCTCTGACTGCAGAAGGTGGACCAGAAGGATAAACAGCAGGGGGCGCTACCAGAGAGAAAATAGAGGAAAATGAAACGTACATAAAAAAAAACGTACAATATTTTTACTGCATACATATTGCAATAATACTTTATTCGACATGCTCTGGTCCATTGCATATAATACTTTTCCTGGGATAACCCCGATAATGAGATCAGCACAAAGTTTTGAACTAAAAAATTATATGATGAGGAAAAGCGTACATTCACTTTAAGGTAACTCCAAAGGTGGCGTATGAAGTGCGCAATTGAATTTACTGACTTACCATCCGCTGACATTTGGATAATAGATATCCAGTAACACGTCAGCGTCTGCAGACAGTGAATTAATACCATTTAGAAAGTGTTACTTACACAGCTCAGTGTTTGCGCTGTCATGTCACCTCTGCGCTGGTAGGAAGCAGCTGTCAGATGTAAATAATAACCCGTCCGCCTTCCTTTGTTCATATGGGAATATAATGGACTTTGGTATTTCCAAGCCGCACGTTTGAAAGTTAAGCTGCAATAAATAGAACCTTTCAGACACAAGCCCCAGATACAGAGGTTGGATTTTTCCAGCCCTGTGCACACCTGATAGACAGAGAGATATTTCCTACAGTCATTCTTTACAAGTGGAAATTGAAAAGGTTGTTTACAGCTTGAAGAAAGTGCAGAAATTTTGTCTGATTTTGGGCCCATTCATCAGTAGTGTCGCAAGGGTAATATAAACGTGAGTTACTTAAAGGCCATGAACACCTTGACCATGACAGGAGGCCATGACTGTGACGAGGGGACATCCTCTACATCTAGAGGAAAGAAGGTTTCTCCATCAACCTAGAAGAGGATTCTTTACGGCAGGGCTTGACAAATTTCCTTGGAATCTAGGAGCCAGCTAAAAAAGTTAGGAGCCAGGCGGAGCCACGTCATAAAGCCCCCAATAGATGCCCCCATAGTGCTCCCCCCCTCCCCCCACTTCTCCATAGAGCCCCCCAATAATGCATGCCAGTACATAGGGCCCCCAGTAGATGCCCACATAGTGTTCCTTCCCCTGTTCTCCATAGTGCCATCCATAATGTGCGAGTATATAGGGCCCCCCATAATGCTTCCCCTCTTCAATAGGTTATATGACACGTCAGATGCTGCCAGCGTCTAAGTGATCGCCACTTGCGGCCGCCATGACATGTGGAAACCCTTACAAGGATTACAGGGTCCGGAGGGGAGGACAGAGAGGTCCGGAGGGGAGGGCAGAGAGGTACGGAGGGGAGGGCAGAGGGGTCCGGAGGGTAGGGCAGAGGGGTCCGGAGGGGAGGGCAGAGAGGTATGGAGGGGAGGGCAGAGGGGTCCGGAGGGTAGGGCAGAGGGGTCCGGAGGGGAGGGCAGAGGGGTCCGGAGGAGAGGGCAGAGGGGTCAGGAGGGCACAAACACAGCGGGCACCATGACATTTTACTGAGCACTACAACACCCACTTAGCGCTCAGCCTTTGCAGTCCCCGCATCACTACAACACCCAGCTCTTTCCCCCTCTTGTCATTTTCTCTCCCCCCCTTGTCTTGTCATTCTCTTTCCCCCTCTTGTCTTGTCATTCCCCCCCCCCTTGTCATTCTCTTTCCTCCTCTTGTCATTCTCTTTCCCCCCTTGTCATTCACTCCCCCTTGTCATTCACTTTCCCCCTCTTGTCATTCTCTCCCTCCCCCTTCTTGTCATCATCTTTCCCCTCTTGTCATTCCCCCCCTGTCATTATCTTTCCCCTCTTGTCATTCTCCCCTCCTCCCCCGCCTCTAGTGCGGCGTGGCCGAGCCCTGTATTGTCCCACGGGTACAGGAGCTTAGTTCCCTGTGCTCGGGCGGACTGACAGGAAGTGCACACTGTGTGCGCACTTCTTGTCAGTCCGGCCGGGTACAGGAGACAGATGCTCCCTGTACCACCGAACCATACAGGGCTCGGCCACTGCTGCCGAGGGACTGACAGGAGGGCGCTGAGCGTTCCCTCCTGTCAGTCCCTCTCTTCATGCTGCGCCCGGGCGGTGCGCCCTCATGGACGCGCCAACCCGGGCAGTGCTGCAGCTGCCTGAGGCTCTATATAGAGCGCTCGGGCGGCTGCAGCATGACGGGGGCTGGCGCTCCTAGGACGCGCCGACCCTGCGCTCGACCACCTTTGCAAACAGGCTGACAAATACCCAGGCGCCAGAACCAAAATCCTGGTCGCCATGGCGACCTGGCGCCTGGGATTTGTCGAGCCCTGCTTTACGGTAAGAGCAGTGAGACTATGGAACTCTCTGCCTGAGGAGGTGGTGATGGTGAATTCACTAAAAGAGGGGCCTTGATGTATTTCTGGAATGCAATAATATTGCAGGTTTAGAGTTAATAAGATTTCTGGAGAAGGGACATTGAGTAAAGCTTCATTCACACGTCAGTGTTTGGTCAGTGATTTCCATCAGTGATTGTGAGGCAAAACCAGGATTGGAGCCTCCACAGGCGTAAGGTATAAGGAAAAGATCTGCTCCTGTTCTGGTTTTGGCTTAAAATCACTGATGGAAATCACTGACCAAACACTGATATGTGAATGAGGCATTATTCTGATTGCATGATTGGAGTCGGCAAGGATTTTTTCCCCTAAAATGATGAAACTTGGCTTCTACTTCATGGAAGGCCGAAGTGGATGGATGCATGTCTTTTTTCAGCCTTACAAACTATGTTTCAATGTTACTATGTTACCTTCTGAGGCGATTTTTTATGATTGCATTTTACTCATTTTGGGCTAAAACTCATTTTTTCAATTGGTCTTTTTTTAAAAAGAAAATGTCCTAAAGTTTTGTCCTACAGGGTTAAGTTTAAGCTTATCTGCAGAGTATCTTACTTTCAGTTTCACACAGAGCCATCATGTTGCTGCTCTGACAGCTGGATGTGTAGCCCTTATCTCTGAATACCTAACAGCTCATAAACACTCATTATAGCTAAATACTTATCATGCTGATAACAGTATGGCTTAAATAAGTGTATATCTGAACTCCCGAGAGCTCATAAGGTGTGACAAACCGAACCTCGCAGCCGCGCTGATGTCACTACTACATCGGGATCACACGGTATGGTCTCTTCACCGAGATGTAGTGCTCTGCATCCCCTTGGCACAGTTTTACACAGACACTCCCTGTCCACATGGGCACAGGGAAGCACGGGGAGTGAGAGAGTTGCCCGCGTGACCTCGGGTGTGGCACAACGCTCGCTCACAACACTGACAGACTGAGAGAGCCCTTTCACTGCCCCAGTGAAACAGAGCACTGCCAGCCTGCTAGACTGCCACCAGTTCCTCGTTAGATATAAGCCTGGTCCGTTAACGTGATTATATTGGGCCAGAAACCAGCCCAGGCAGCATGTAATGTTAAACCGAGACACGGACATGTGGATTCGTGGATCGGGATAAAATAACAACCCTAGATTAAATTGTAAATGTAATCACCTTAAGACAACAACACTATCTACACAAAGGCTATATACAATGGTCAGAGATGCAAATGGAATCAGAATTAGAAAATGACGCGAAACTCAGTTACCGGATAGATGTGTAGGCCTTGGTGCTGTGGTTAGATGGGAGGCAATGATGCCAGCGGGTTTTTCTGGTCTCTTCCAACACAATACATGTTGTGACCTCGCCCCTGCTACTAATACTCACTTTAGTCTGGTAGCTAAAACTCCAGAAACCCAATATGGGCCATAGAGAGGCATTTCTGGTGCTAATGGATCCACGATATGGCGATTAATTGCGATTCCGATTGCTTTCGCGATATATTGTGCAGGCCTAACGGCTAGAACGTATGATAATTTCATAACTCACAGTTCCAGAATGTCTGGGGGGGCATTGACCAGCTCGGGCCCTCAAGCAGGGGGTCATCCTGTCAGAGACGCTTGTTTCCAGTCCAGCTACTGGAGGTGTGAAATGGTGTGAAATCACTTCGAGTCTTTGAGGCTGGGCCACCTGTGGAGCCTATTTCCTATGCCCATCACTCTTGACAGAAAATTGGCAGGCATCAAATTATATTTCCCCATATTCCTCACATAAGGGTTATACATTTAACCATCATAGCAGCAACAAGACAGCTCTGGGTGAAATTGAAAGTAAGATACTCTGCAGATTAAACTGTAGGTTTCAAAAGTGTTGACATTGTTTTATAAGGACTAAATGAATACAATTATTTTTAGGCCAAGATGAGTAAAATAAAGTCATAAAAACATTGTAGCACAGCAAGGGTTAACAGAGAAACAAACCTCATTATTGATTACCCTGATTCTGCAGTTTACAGGAAAACCACATATGTGGCTGTACACAGCTGTATGGGCACATGGCAGGGCACAGAAGGGAGGGTGCTTATTATTGTTATCATTGTTTTTAGAAGATCGGTTTTGCTGGAATGGTTTTCGTGCACAATGTTGCATTTGAAGAGACCCTGAAATGTGAGAACTGAGACTCCTGGGCTGTGACACTTTATGGTGTCATTGCCCCGGTTAACAGTTCTGACATAGCTGTACGTCTGATCGCAGCAAGTTACGTGCAATCTGGATATACAGCATCATCCATTTGAAGCAAGGGGTTAAAGAGAGCCTGGCTGTCACTCTCCTGACATAGCTGTTTATTAGCTATTTGTATCACCCATGTAATAACATTTCTGGAGCATCTATTCTTATGACTCTATGTTGTGACATTCCTTTATGATTTCCGATAGAAGTTATGAATGAATTATTAGCAGTTTTCAATGAAGGTTCAGATGGGTGTTACCAATTGGGTGGTGTCCCTGCACAGTCTGACACTATCCCATCACTGCTGCTAGTGTCAGACTTTCCAGGGTTACACCTCCAACTGGAATCAACCATCTGGACCTTCATTCCAAACTCAATTCATCGATGACTTCTAGCAGGAATAATAAAGGAAATAAACAACAAGTAGTTACCAGACAGACATGTCAGGAGAAGTTACAGGTCTTCTTTAAAAGTGGCAAAATAGATATCCATCTAGCCCTGACAGGTCCACTTAGTGCTTGTGCTCAACATAGGACAGTGTCCTATGTCAGTGTGAGATCATGGCTAGGTATGAATGGGGTAGCTGAGCCAGCTCCCTTGTCTATGGCACCAAGATGGAGACTTGGCAGCACAAGCAGAAAAAGGTGGTACAGAGACCTGGGACCAGAAAGAACTTGCGATTTTACCATATTTAAACATATTTCTTATTTTAAATGGACAATCCCTTTAAATAATATATATTTTTTTATAAGACTTGTAATGATACATTTAGGGACACCAGCTTTTTAGACGCCGGTCTTAATAAGCCCTATAGCTGGCGGTGTGATCCGCCGGAGTTATGAAGAGGCGCCTCTACATAACTTTGGAGGATCCACCACCACTTCTAAATGTAAGATAGCTTCCTTGCTGGCTTACATTTTAAGTGAGACGTCCCGTTCCCCGCCCATGCCACGCCCACTTTTTAGACCTGTTGTGAGCTGGGAGAAGTCACAAATTGTGGTGCAAAGGACCTTTGCGCAGTAATCTGCGCCAGAAATACGCCTAATTTAGGCGTATTTCTGTTTAATAAATGACCCCCTTAGTCTTCTGATATCTTCTGTTTTCTATGGTTTTTATGTTTATATTTTAGAAGAAGTATTAAAATTGATGGATATAAAACAAATGCCTAAAAGAGCATTCTCTTAAACCATATGCTTATTTTGCATATAAAAATAAGCTAAAGGTTTGTGTTAGAAGAGATGAAATGTTTTCTGTTTGCCTCTAGATGGCGCTCTTTGCATTCATTTGTATATTTCATGTTGAGGGATGGTATTGTTAGTTTTGCTTTGTTGTGAAATGTAATTGTGCTTAAGTAAATTATATATGATCACTATTGAGAAGAGCATTCTGGTACTCACACCGTCACAAAAGGAGGGGTCTGAAGTTTGTAGAAGGGAACTAATGTTTTTTTTCATGATAGCTTACCCAAAAGTGCACATACACATTAGATTCCTGCTGGTGGGTACTGCTGGTTTTTAATGGGAAGTCATCAAATCAACCATATTTAAGTTTTACTGATATTCCTATAGTCCTCCAGCCCTTTACTTTCTTCACTTCAAGGGGAATTATTTTATCAGACAATGGAGGCATATCGCTTGGATATGCCCCCATTATCTGATGGGTGTGGGTCCCACCTCTGGGACCCACACCTATCTCGTAAACTGAGACGGCAAAGTGAAGGAGGGCGCACAGCGTATGCGTGGCCGCCCTCTTTTCTTTTCTATGGGGCCACCAAAAGTAACCGAGTACTGGCTCCGCTATTTCCGTTGGCCCCATTGAAGTGAATGGAAGCGGTGGTCCATAAGTGCGGTGCACCCTCCTTTACTTTGCCAGCTCAGTTTACGAGATAGCGATATGCCCCCATTGTCTGAGATAGGAATACCCCTTTAAGTCTCCACATATACCAAAATGTCTAGTGTTCTTAAACAGGTTATCCCATGATTGATGTAAAAAAATGAAAATCAGAAATCATACAGTACATGACAATCTCTTTCTAGAACCAGCCCTGTACCTCATGGATCCAATGGCTCTGATAGATTTTTTTTTTTCAGGCTGGCAGCTCAGGAGATGTGTTCTTTCTCAGGGGGTGTGTCCTTTCTACTGCAGCTCTCTTTCTGTAACTGTCATAGCTTCTAACAGTAGATATAGCTGGTGGCAGTTGAAGGATAGAACTGAGCATGTGCGTCCTCCTCATTAAGGAGGACAGAGAAATAAGTAAAAGAACAAACAGCAGGTGGCACTATACGGATAGATTTTTTTGAATAACTCAGCAGTAGGGATGAGCGATTCGCATAAAACTTAGTTTCAATACTGTACATAGCGAGCGCTCCGTACAGTATTAAAATGTATTGGCTCAGATGAGCCGAAGTTATTACTTTGTGAAGTCTCGTGAGACTTCACATAATAACTTCAGAAATTGATTTATAGTGTAAAAAAACATTTCCCGAACTCGGATTTGGTTCCAAGGTACCACTTGGGACCGAACCCGAGTTCGGGAAATGTTTTTTTACAGTATTAGGCTACATGCACACGACCGTATGTGTTTTGCGGTCCGCAAATTGCGAATCCACAAAAAAAAAAACGGATGACATCCGTATGCCATCCGGTTTTTCGGATCCATTATAACAATGCCTAAAACGGACAAGAATGGGACATGCTCTATTTTTTTTTGCGGAGCTACGGAACGGACATACGAATGCGGATAGTACACGGTGTGCTGTCAGCATATTTTGCGGACCCATTGAAATGAATGGGTCCGCATCTTATCTGCAAAAAAAAAACTGAACTGACATTGAAACAAAATAAGTTTGTGTGCATGTAGCCTGAATCAATTTCTGAGGTTATTATGCGAGGTCTCGAGAGATTTCGCGAAGTAATAACTTCGGCTCATCTGAGCCAATACATTCTAATACTGTATGGAGCGCTCGCTACGTACAGTATTGAAACGAAGTTTTATGTGAATCGAATTCGGATGTTTCATCCAAAGTCGATTTGCTCAACCCTACTCAGCAACTATACTAAATTTTAAATACAAAAGATGCCAAAAATATTTAGATTCAGATGCTGGTTTAAAAAATGTAGACTATTTTTCCTGGTACAGCACCTTTAACATTCATGTCTTGCATGGCCAGATAATATTTGTTTAAAGTGGTTGGCCCATCTGGAAAATGGATGGCATATATCATTAGGATGTGCCATGAATTTTAGATAGGTGCGAGTCTGAACTCTGGAAACCACTCCTATCTATAGATAGGGCTCCCGAAATGAAGGAGAGCACACCACTCAAGCATGGCACGCTGTCCATGGCACGCTCTCAGAGTTCCTAAAGTAGCCAAGCGAGCACACTCTGCTATTTCCGGAAGTCCCATAGTGGGGAAAAGAGAGCGCACCACGCATACATGGCCACCTCTCCAATCACCACTATGGGACTGCCGGGTGTTTCTGATGGCCACTCACCCACTACTGGAAGCAAAGAAGCCTGTGTGTCTGGTCACTTTCATTAGCCTTTAGCCAAACATCTGTTCCGCCAACAGCTATTCCTAATGACCCCTCCCATACACATGCACACTCAGCTAAGTGTGCGTGTGTTTTCAATCGGGAGAGGGGAAAATTTCTTGACGCTCCCGCTAAAATGGTCATATGCCTTTATTTAAGATAGGCAAATGAACACCACAATTAAGGTGCATGGTTGACTCAGACACACAATAGAATGTGCAGTAGCCCGGGATAGGGGGAGCGGAGGATGGGAGGAGTGGTAGGTGTGGCTATGATGGTGGTAGTTGTACTCACAGTTCCTGGTGGCTAGCTCCACCTTGGTGCTCCACAGGATTGTGCAGTGACTGTAGGGTGCACCCTTTCTTCCCTCCGGGCGGATCCTGATAGTTGGGGTGCCCTTGATGGTAGATCAGGCAGGCGATCAGATGCTGAGAGCCGGCAGATGTATAGTGACGTCAATAACCAGTCCCGCTGGTTGCAATATTGACGCTACTAGCGTCCTGGTTGCCATGAGTAGGAGCAGGAGTAGGAGCGGTAGCAGCAGACTGTGCAGTCTTGGGCGCTCAGACATGACTGTCAGACGCTCATGCAGCAGATCACATGATCCATGCGATCACGTAGATCCATGCGTCTCGTAAGCACTCTGACGTCTCTCCTCAGGAGCCACAGGCATGCATATCGCTCCCGTTCTCCTCTACACTTTGCATCTGGCTGCCATGGTAACAGTTGGAAAAGCTGACGCGGATCGGCAATACGCTAACGACGTTAGCTAAATGACCAGATCCGATTAATGCCTTTCAATGGATTTTTGGACGGAACAAAAAGTGCAGCATGCTGCGGTATTTGCTACGTCCAAAAAACGTTCTGGTCCTGAACTGAAGACATCCTGATGCATCCTGAACGGATTTCTCTCCATTCAGAATGCATGGGGATGATCCTGATCAGGATTCTTCCGGCATATAGACCCGACGACGGATCTCTATGCCGGAAAATAAAAAACGCCAGTGTGAAAGGGCCCTAATTTGGTGGTAAAGTTGCTTCTTTGGCAGCTGCAGTCTCAGAGCCTTGGGCCTAGTCTGCAGGAACTCTTACGCACACGTCGTTACTGTAGCCCTGCTAAATAACCAGGGACAGACCCAGTCCATCTTCCTGGAAACCCAACTAGGCTGTCAATCAGCCATATATTGCCCTTATATTTTCATTAAGTATACAAAGTGCATGATAAACATAAGTGCTGTAACATTAAATTATAACATTTCACGTAGCAACCTTAAATAAACCCTTTGCAGTGGTCTACTGCAGCACAGCAAATGGGTACTTTTGAGTTAAATAAACAGAGTTTTTCTAAGTAAAGGGCAAACTTCATTAATAAATGAAATGATGTGCGATGGTAAGTTTCCTGGAAACTATAGAACTCTTGGTCAAAACTATAAAACCTTGTAGAAAAAGTCCTTATCTTTTCCTCTAAGCTTCTTTGTTATGTTCCTATCTGAGCAACATTTCTGGCATCCTGCCGGTCTTTACAGATGATAAATACATCGCACAGACACAGAAATTAGACAGGGGTTGTCTATGCTGATAGTTTAAAAGAGATTCCATCACCAGAGCATACCTTTATGTTGAATGCATCATACTTGAAGTGAATGGAGAGAGCAGTGGGTACGCAGCCACCTGTCCATTCCCAACAAGTGCAACAGGGCCCCATTCTGGAGATACGAGTGGGCCCCAAAGGTAGGACCCATATCTATTGGACATGTATGGCATATCCTGTGGATTTGCCATAAATGCCACTGATGGGACAACCCCTTTAAATCTAACGTGGTCCCAAAATACATGACCAAGATGCTCTGCTGCTGGACACTACAGTCAAACTTCAGAATCGGTGAAGGAAAATGTCAAGAGCAGTTGTTACATTTCCATCATCACTGGTGGATGGGTTGAAGGTTACTGCATCTCAGATTCTATGGCTACGGAAAAAATTGACTTATATCATGGGACTACAGCCATCGTCATAGGTATTGTTGAGGCTCTGGTGCTCCAGTGCAACACTACAGCATAGCTTGAAGTTTAGGGCTATAGCTACAGGGGTCTAGAGACAGCAATCACACACGAACCTGGTGCTTGAGGGGGCCCTTTTACAGATTTTGAATTGGTGCTCGTAATCTTCAAGTAAAACTAACGGTGAAGATCTAGGACCCCAAAGCAAAATCTGTAAGAGGACCCTTACCTACCCTGTCCCTGTGCTCAGGGGCATACTCAGAAATCACAAGGCCCCATAGCAAAATTTGCAAGAAATGCACCAGGTCACGAGTATGAGCCATGTATTTTTCAGTGTCTTGCAGGATTGGTGAAATGAAGACCATTGTTTTTTTACAGATAATTTACAAATAGGGTATCTTTCTTGTTATTTGCACCATTTGAAGCTCGGCATTGAAATAACAAGAAGAAAAATTAATGGGTAGTTTCATGCAAAGCTTTTATCTATCTGCACCTTTAAAATCACCGCAGGCTGCGAGTGAAATGGTTTCTGTACGCATTTTGTGTTTTTTATTTGGTCTTGGACACCGCAGAGATGACTTTGTCATAATCTCAATGGGACATTGAGGTTTGAAATCCCCCCTTTTAGGGTAACTAAATGCACCGTACTACAAGAGAACTGCAATTTATACCTGAGAAACATCCACAGTGAGCTCTTAAATACAAGGAAAATGCCCCAACAGTCACTTGATTGTACAGGTACAATCCAAACTCTTACGTATGTAGGAAAGTAATGAAAACAAATTCACTTGAAGTCGCTCGGTGCGGGGAAAACACAATTTTCTTTTGTCCGACTTTCCATTAGATGAAATAAAAGCAAATGCACAGAACATTCATTTATTATGAGCTTCTGTACAGGATCATTCTGCACCACACATTAGTCATTGTTCATCAGGTATATTCTGGAGAGGACAAATAAGACAAGTCATAAACATGGTTGGCGGCTGCCTAAACCTTTCCACTTGGTGCACTGACGACCAAAAATTAACTTTACTAGTCCCTTCTTGAAGTCCTTAGATCTGAAGGTACAGCCTGTGAATGAGACTCAAAGATTAGGCTACTCACACAGTCAGTGTTTGATTGTGAACCAAAACCAAGAGTCAAGGTGTAATCAGGGGAGTAACTACCATAGCGGGAGACCATGCGACTGCTATGGGGCACAGGGCAAGAGGGGGCCCAGTCTTAGTTGGGATTATTTCCTCTTCTACTGGAGGTGAAAACTTGGTCAGGACTCTACCCTCTAAAGCAGGCATGTCCAAACTGCGGCCCTCCAGATGTTGCAAAACTACAACTCCCAGCATGCCCTAATAGCTGTGGGCTATCCAGGCATGCTGGGAGTTGTAGTTTTGCAACAGCTGGAGGGCCGCAGTTTGGACATGCCTGCTCTAAAGGAACAACTTTTAGTAAATGAAGCAGTGGAAAAATGGCCCAAGGATTATTGAAAAAGATTGAGTCAGAAACCCTTCTGTCCTATTGGGGAAGGGGGCTAGTTCGATCCTTGCTATGGGGCCCTTACTTCTCTATGTACATCACTGGGTGTAATAAAAAGATTTTCACTTGTTTTGTGTTTTTGACCCGGTTCTGGTTCTAAAGGCGACTTTCCACTGGCAGGTCATTGTGCAAATTATCGCTAATTAGCGTTTGTACAAATGCTCGTTAGCGATAATCTACTGGTGTAAAGGTACCTCCAATTACCCAATGAAGGAGCAAAACACATCTTCCTCAGGTAATAGAATCAGCAGTGTGGACACCTAAATCATCATTGGCCGGCAGCAGATTGTGCCGCCTAAACAGCCTCTGCTGCCAGTGAACATTGATTCAATATAGGGTCGAGCAATGGCATTAGCGATCACTCCTCCCCATACTGTGGAGGAGATTGCTGCATGTAAATGCGGCGGTCACCTCCACTGATGAGCAGACGATTGTAGGGAAGGAATGCTTCCTTCCCAACAATCTTCTCGTGTACTGGGCACTGTAAAGGGGCCTTAACAAACACCGATGGAACACTGACTGCGTGAAAGCGGCCTTAGGCTACATTCACATCTACATCAGCGGCTCCGTTTGGGGTTTCCCTCACAGAGTTCATCAAAAATAGCGGAGAAAAAAGTCCTGCATGTAGGACTTTTTTCTCCACTAAAGAAACATTCTCCCGAATGAAAACCGAACGGATCCCATTATAGTCAGTGGGATTTGTTAGGCTCTGTTCTTGTCAGTTATTTGCTGAATCCGGCACTACCGTTATTTTTGCTCTTCTCCGTTCCAGTTTTTTTGCGGACCGTATACGGAACCATTTATTTCAATTGTTCCGCAAAAAAAACGGAAGTTACTCCGTGTGCATTCCGTTTCCGTATGTCCGTATTTCTGTTCTGCAAAAAAATAGAGAATGTCCTATTATTGTCCACATTATGGACAAGGATAGTACTGTTCTATCAGGGGCCGGCTGTTCTGTTCCGCAAAATACAGAATTTTTTACAGTCGTTTTTTTGCAGACTGCAAAATACATACTGCCGTGTGCATGAGCCATAAAGCTTAGGGTAGGCTCACACTTGCGTTTATCAGATGCGGCAGGCTGTTCTCCGCCAGAACAGCCTCCCCTTTGATAGATCCGATGGTCACAAGATAATCAGTATTATTCAGTTCACGGTCAGTCCCTTTAATGTTCAGGCTAACTGGGGTAGAATATGCTTTCAGGTGACTCCCAGTAAACATTTATATTTTATTTCTACAAACTTAGGAGAAAATTGGAGATTTCAAGACCTCACTGCAGAAAACCAACCCACCCGCGCCACTGTCAGTGTACTGTTTGGATGTTAGTGGGATGGGTTCATTCATTCAGGAACAAATTGTATCTTATACAGTGACAGGCGTAATTATTGGCTCCCGCAATCAATGAATAAAGCCCATATTGATGGCGAAATGTGTTACCTCTTTATAAACGCTTCCCACAAAATTCATGCAAACTCTGTTGAACTTGGACGTGCATTGCATATTTTTTTTAGCCTGTACAAGAAGCCGAGTGAGAATCCATTTTGCTGCTGGTAAAGACAGCTACTGTGGAAATGAGTGAAAATTGGGCTTCCGCACAGTAGATGAAGTGTGGGGCTTTCAGGGATTGGCCTTGAGCTTGAATTCCTAATTCATGGAAAGTGCCAAAGTAAACGGTGTGTGTGACTCTCTCGTTTGTATACTTTCGTACTTCATTAGTCTTCTCAAGTCAAGTAGTGGTCAGACACCTCCTCCACCAAATATAGTTATACACATGTAGAAATACTTATCAGTATGTCATCTTCTAAGTATCAACCCCAAATGTTCCTGCTCCACTGAACCCACAAGTATTTCTTGCCCCTCATTTCTGCCAGACACCTTGATCACCTCAGTGTCCATGGACACTGTAAGGGTAGGAATTTTTTTGAAGGAGGTTTGGAGGCAAATTTTCCTTCAGGTTTGTCAACCAAAGCCAGAAGCGGATCTAGCAGGAAGGATAAGTCTAAATCCTTTCTTTAGACTACTGATTCCTTTCTAATCCACTTCTGGGTGGCAAACCTGTAGGAAACTCTGCCTCAAAACCTCATCCAAAAAGATCTGTGTGAACCTAGCCTAAATCTTCTGGTTATATGTCCTTAGGTAACACCGGTTGTAGAGTTTTATACAAATATGCTGACATCTGAATTCTTTCCTTGTTTGTAAGGTCTCGAAGGACAACTTTGTTGTGAGGAGAAACCCGGTCTATAAGCCCTATTAGAAAAACACATGGTGACCAGGAGCGGAACCCACCAAAAACAAGCACCTTTCAGGCGCAGAATTTCCAGAACAGGATTAGATGGATAATTAGTATTGCTTATTGACAAAGAACAATGCATTTCGGGCAATACATGTTCTGTTTGTCAAATTTGACCATACCCAGTATAAACATGTGACAAATGGCCCCTCAATCCCCTAAACACATGGTAGGGAGATTTATCAAAAATAATGTAAATGAATACGGAGTTAGTTGCCTATAGCAACCAATCAGATCCCATCTTTCATTTTTCACAGCTCCTTTGGAAAATGAAAGATGAAATCTAATTGGTTGCTATGGGTAACTAAGCCAGACTAATTCTCCATCTGTTTTAGAAGTTTAGCACCTGGAAGGGGTTCACTTTTGGAGAATTCTCCAGTTCTTTGCATATTTGTATATACCTAATTGATGGCAATGCTGGCACCTGATCCTTCAGGGCAGCTTTGTTCCATTACTTGCCCATCAGTAGTGTTATACCTGTAAAAGGCGAGCCTCCATTAACCACCTATGTAGTACCTGTATGCTCAAAGCCTTTTAGGTAGTGTTGAGCGAACAGTTCGAGCATAATTCGGGTTCGTATCGAATTTTGGGGTGTTCGGGACACGGACCCGAACCCGAACATTTTCAAAAAAGTTCGGGTTTGGGTTTGTTGTTCGGCGATTACTTCCCGCTTTCTGAAGGGCTGCACAGCAGCCAATCAGCTAGCGTTTTACTTCTTGCCCTAAGAGCCCATCACAGCCATGCCTACTAATGGCATGGCTGTGATTGGCCAAGTGCAGCATGTGACCCAGCCTCTATTTAAGCTGGAGTCACGTAGCGCCGCAAGTCACACTGCTCTGATTAGTGTAGGGAGAGGACGCAGCTTCTGTGAGGGCGAGATTAGGCAGGGAAAAGTCAGCAACAGCACCTAATGAACTGATCGATCTACAGCTGTGAATGATTGAACTTCTGCTAGTTACTTGCTCACTGTTTTTAGGCTGCACAGAGCGTTTTTCTGTCACTTATTTTCTGGGGTGATCGGTGGCCATTTTGTGACTTGTGGTGCACCAGAACAAGCTGCCACCAAGTCCATCAATACTAGTTTTTTTTTTGCTATATCCTACATCAGGGGCTTGGCTGTGCTAATTGTCACCCCTAGAAACTCAAGATAGCAATTTCTATATTTTATTAAGGGGTTAAATACAATTGCCCAAATACCAATCCCCTAAATCTGGTGTTCCAGCTTTGGCTAGCCAAGTATAATACTGTCTGCTGTCTGGCAAAGGATAGATTATTTTCTGTGGTGAAATTCAATTGCCAAAATAGCAATACCATAAATCAGTGGTTTCAGCTGTGGCTGGCCAAGTTTCATAGTGTCCTGCAAATTATATATTTTGTTCTGGGGTGAAATTCAATTGCCAAAATAGCAATACCATAAATCAGGGGTTTCAGCTGTGGCTGGCCAAGTTTCATAGTGTCCGCAAAAACATATATTTTGTTTTGGGGTGAAATTCAATTGCCAAAATAGCAATACCATAAATCTGGTGTCATAGCTGTGGATGGCAAAGTATAATAGTGTCTGCCAAAACATATATTTTGTTCTGGGGTGAAATTCAATTGCCAAAATAGCAATACCATAAATCAGTGGTTTCAGCTGTGGCTGGCAAAGTTTCATAGTGTCCGTAAAAACATATATTTTGTTCTGGGGTGAAATTCAATTGCCAAAATAGCAATACCATATATCAGTGGTTTCAGCTGTGGCTGGCCAAGTTTCATAGTGTCCGCAAAAACATATATTTTGTTGTGGGGTGAAATTCAATTGCCAAAATAGCAATACCATAAATCAGTGGTTTCAGCTCTGGCTGGCCAATTTTCATAGTGTCCGCAAAAACATATATTTTGTTCTGGGGTGAAATTCAATTGCCAAAATAGCAATACCCTGAATCTGGTGTTCCAGCTGTTGCAGGCCTAGTTTAAATCTGTCCGTAACAGGGTATATTTTGTTCTGGGGTGAAATTCAATTGCCAAAATAGCAATAACATAAATCAGTGGTTTCAGCTGTGGCTGGCAAAGTATAATAGTGTCCGCCAAAACATAAATTTTGTTCTGGGGTGAAATTCAATTGCCAAAATAGCAATACCCTGAATCTGGTGTCCCAGCTGTTGCAGGCCAAGTGTTAATCTGTCCGTAACAGGGTATATTTTGTTTTGGGGTGAAATTCAGCTGCCAAAATAGCAATACCCTGAATCAGTGGTCCCAGCTGTTGCAGGCTAAGTGTTAATCTGTCCGTAAAAGGGTATATTTTGTTCTGGGGTGAAATTCAATTGCCAAAATAGCAATACCATAAATCAGTGGTTTCAGCTGTGGCTGGGCAAGTTTCATAGTGTCCTGCAAATTATATATTTTGTTCTGGGGTGAAATTCAATTGCCAAAATAGCAATACCATAAATCAGTGGTTTCAGCTGTGGCTGGCCAAGTTTCATAGTGTCCGCAAAAACATATATTTTGTTCTGGGGTGAAATTCAATTTCCAAAATAGCAATACCATAAATCTGTGGTTTTAGCTGTGGCTGGCCAAGTTTCATAGTGTCCGCAAAAACATATATTTTGTTCTGGGGTGAAATTCAATTGCCAAAATAGCAATACCCTGAATCGGGTGTTTGAGCTGTTGCAGGCCAATTGTAAATCTGTCCATAAAAGGATACCTTTCATCCAGGACCTAAATACTAGCCCTAAAAGAGATATTCCCCTAAATCAGTGGTTACTACTGTGCCTGGATTAGTGTAATACGATACATAAATAAATAGGCAGATAGTGTTAGGTGCCTGTAAAAAAAGGCCTGAATTTGAAATCAATACATTGGTCCAAATATTTTTTTTCTTATTGTGGTGCTTGGTGAACGGTAACAATGAGGAAAACATCTAGTAAGGGACGCAGACGCGGTCGTGGTGGTGTTAGTGTACCCTCTGGTGCTGGGAGAGGACATGGCCATTCTGCCACAGCCACACGTCCTAGTGAACCAACTACCTCAGGTTCCAGTACCCGCCAGAATTTAC
Source organism: Bufotes viridis (assembly GCA_033119425.1). NCBI lineage: Eukaryota > Metazoa > Chordata > Amphibia > Anura > Bufonidae > Bufotes > Bufotes viridis. The sequence goes on along the minus strand of CM065591.1, from coordinate 456,804,584 downwards.
AGCGATATTTGGTGGGGCCCAATGCCGTTCTAAGGATGGTAAGGCCTGAGCAGGTACAGGCACTAGTCAATTGGGTGGCCGACAGTGGATCCAGCACGTTCACAACATTATCTCCCACCCAGTCTTCTGCAGAAAGCGCACAGGTGGCACCTGAAAACCAAGCCCATCAGTCTGTCACATCACCCCCATGCATATCAGGGAAACTGTCTGAGCCTCAAGTTATACAGCAGTCTCTTATGCTGTTTGAAGACTCTGCTGGCAGGGTTTCCCAAGGGAATCCACCTAGCCCTTCCCCATTGGTGGAAGACATAGAATGCACTGATGCACAACCACTGATGTTTCCTGATGATGAGGACATGGGAATACCACCTCATCGGAGTCCGTACGTCTCTGATGATGACGAAACACAGGTGCCAACTGCTGTGTCTTTCTGCAGTGTGCAGACCGAACAGGAGGTCAGGGAGGAAGACTGTGTGGAAGACGATGCAGGGGACGATGAGGTCCTAGACCCCACATGGAATGAAGGTCGTGCCACTGACTTTCATAGTTCAGAGGAAGAGGCAGTGGTGAGACTGAGCCAACAGCGTAGAAAAAGAGGGAGCAGGGGGCAAAAGCAGACCAGCCGCTGCCAAGAGAGTTCGCCTGCTACTGGCCACCGCCACCAGGGACCGAGCACCCCAAAGGCAGCTTCAAGGGGTTCCCTGGCATGGCACTTCTTTAAACAATGTGCTGACGTCAAGACCCGAGTGGTTTGCACGCTGTGCCATCAGATCCTGAAGCGAGGCATTAACGTTCTGAACCTTAGCACAACCTTCATGACCAGACATCTACATGCAAAGCATGAATTGCAGTGGAGTAAACACCTTAAAAACAAGGAACTCACTCAGGCTCCCCCTGCTCCCTCTTCTGCTGCTGCCTCGGCCTCTTCCTCCGCCTCGGGAGGAACGTTCACACCTGCCGCCCACCAAACAGAGGATGTGCCACCGACACCACCACCTGCGTCACCAAGCATCTCCACCATGTCACACGGCAGCGTTCAGCTCTCCATCTCACAAACCTTGGAGAGAAAGTGTAAATTCCCACCTAGCCACCCTCGAGCCTTGGGCCTGAATGCCAGCATTTCTAAACTACTGGCCTTTGAAATGCTGTCATTCAGGCTGGTGGACACAGACAGCTTCAAACAGCTGATGTCCATGGCTGTCCCACAGTATGTTGTTTCCAGCCGCCACTACTTCTCCAAGACAGCCGTGCCTTCCCTGCACAACCAAGTATCCGATAAAATCAAGTGTGCACTGCGCAACGCCATCTGTGGCAAGGTCCACCTAACCACAGATACGTGGACCAGTAAGCATGGCCAGGGACGCTATATCTCCCTAACTGCACACTGGGTAAATGTAGTGGCGGCTGGGCCGCAGGCGGAGAGTTCCTTGGCGCACGTCCTTCCGCCGCCAAGGATCGCAGGGCATCATTCTTTGCCTCCTGTAGCCTCCTCCTCCTACTCGGCTTCCTCCTCCTCTGCTTCCACCAGCTCATCCAGTCAGCCACACACCTTCACCACCAACTTCAGCACAGCCCGGGGTAAACGTCAGCAGGCCATTTTGAAACTCATATGTTTGGGGGACAGGCCCCACACCGCGCAGGAGTTGTGGCGGGGTATTGAACAACAGACCGACGAGTGGTTTCTGCCGGTGGGCCTCAAGCCCGGCCTGGTGGTGTGCGATAATGGGCGAAATCTCGTCGCAGCTCTGGGACTAGCCGGTTTGACGTACATCCCTTGCCTGGCGCATGTGCTGAATTTGGTGGTGCAGAAGTTCATTCACAACTATCCCGACATGTCAGAGCTGCTGCATAAAGTGCGGACCGTCTGTGCGCGCTTCCGGCGTTCACATCCTGCCGCTGCTCGCCTGTCTGCACTACAGCGGAACTTCGGCCTTCCTGCTCACCGCCTCATATGCAACGTGCCCACCAGGTGGAACTCCACCTTGCACATGCTGGAGAGACTATGCGAGCAGCAGCAGGTCATAGAGGAGTCTCAGCTGCAGCACGCACGCATCAGTCGCACTGCGGAACAGCACCACTTCACCACCAATGATTGGGCCTCCATGCGAGACCTGTGTGCCCTGTTGCGCTGTTTCGAGTATTCCGCCAACATGGCCAGTGGCGATGACACCGTTATCAGCGTTACAATACCATTTCTATGTCTCCTTGAGAAAACGCTTAGGGCGATGATGGAAGAGGAGGAGGAGGAGGAGGATGAGGGGTCATTTTTACCACTTTCAGGCCAGTCTGTTAGAAGTGGCTCAGAGGGAGGTTTTTTGCAACAGCAGAGGCCAGGTACAAATGGGCCCACTACTGGAGGATGAGGAGGAGGAGGAGGTGGAGGTGGAGGAGGATGAGGATGAAGCAGGTTCACAGCGGGGTGGCACCCGACACAGCTCAGGCCCATCATTGGTGCGTGGCTGGGGGGCATACAGCGGACGATGACTATACGCCTCCCACAGAGGACAGCTTGTCCTTACCTCTGGGGAGCCTGGCACACATGAGCGACTACATGCTGCAGTGCCTGCGCAACGACAGCAGAGTTGCCCACATTTTAACGTGTGCGGACTACTGGGTTGCCACCCTGCTGGATCCCCGGTACAAAGACAATGTGCCCACCTTACTTCCTGCACTGGAGCGTGATAGGAAGATGCGCGAGTACAAGCGCACGCTGGTAGACGCGCTCCTGAGAGCATTCCCAAATGTCACAGGGGAACAGGTGGAAGCCCAAGGCGAAGGCAGAGGAGGAGCAAGAGGTCGCCAATGCAGCTGTGTCACGGCCAGCTCCTCTGAGGGCAGGCTTAGCATGGCAGAAATGTGGAAAAGTTTTGTCTCCACGCCACAGCTAACTGCACCACCACCTGATACGGAACGTGTTAGCAGGAGGCAGCATTTCACCAACATGGTTAAACAGTACGTCTGCACACCCCTCCACGTACTGACTGATGGTTCGGCCCCATTCAACTTCTGGGTCTCCAAATTGTCCACGTGGCCAGAGTTAGCATTTTATGCCTTGGAGGTGCTGGCCTACCCGGCGGCCAGCGGTTTGTCTGAATGTGTATTCAGCATGGCAGGGGGCGTCATTACTGACAAACGCAGCCGCCTGTCCACAGCCAACGTGGACAAGCTGACGTTCATAAAAATGAACGAGGCATGGATCCCACAGGACCTGTGCCTCCCTTGTGCAGAATAGACATTTATAACTGCCTTCCCCTCAAACATGTATTCTTGTGCTCCGGGGCACTTCTTTATTGAATCCTCATTTTTTTAACTTTACCATGATCTTGCGGTGCAACCCAAAGTTGAATAAACCTCTCCTCTGTCTGGGTGCTGGGGCCGAAATAACTGAAAGTGGCCTTCTCCAGTGGTGGGTGATATGATGCATGATTCCTTGCTGTGGGACCTCTCTCCTCGGTCTGGGTGCTGGGCCGAAATAACTGAAAGTGGCCTTCTCCAGTGGTGGGTGATATGACGCATGATTCCTTGCAGTGGGACCTGTATCCTCGGTCTGGGTGCTGGGGCCTAAATAACTAAAAGTGGCCTTCTCCAGTGGTGGGTGATATGACGCATGATTCCTTGCTGTGGGACCTCTCTCCTCTGTCTGGGTTCTGGGGCCGAAATAACTGAAAGTGGCCTTCTCCAGTGGTGGGTGATATGACGCATGATTCCTTGCTGTGGGACCTCTCCTCGGTCTGGGTGCTGGGCCGAAATAACTGAAAGTGGCCTTCTCCAGTGGTGGGTGATATGACGCATGATTCCTTGCAGTGGGACCTGTATCCTCGGTCTGGGTGCTGGGGCCTAAATAACTAAAAGTGGCCTTCTCCAGTGGTGGGTGATATGACGCATGATTCCTTGCTGTGGGACCCTCTCCTCTGTCTGGTTTCTGGGGCGAAATAACTGAAAGTGGCCTTCTCCAGTGGTGGGTGATATGACACATGATTCCTTGCAGTGGGACCTGTATCCTCGGTCTGGGTGCTGGGGCCTAAATAACTAAAGTGGCCTTCTCCAGTGGTGGGTGATATGACGCATGATTCCTTGCTGTGGGACCTCTCTCCTCTGTCTGGGTTCTGGGGCCGAAATAACTGAAAGTGGCCTTCTCCAGTGGTGGGTGATATGACGCATGATTCCTTGCTGTGGGACCTCTCTCTCGGTCTGGGTGCTGGGCGAAATAACTGAAAGTGGCCTTCTCCAGTGGTGGGTGATATGACGCATGATTCCTTGCAGTGGGACCTGTATCCTCGGTCTGGGTGCTGGGGCCTAAATAACTAAAAGTGGCCTTCTCCAGTGGTGGGTGATATGGACGCATGATTCCTTGCTGTGGGACCTCTCTCCTCTGTCTGGGTTCTGGGGCCGAAATAACTGAAAGTGGCCTTCTCCAGTGGTGGGTGATATGACGCATGATTCCTTGCTGTGGGACCTCTCTCCAATTGATATTGGTTAATTTTTATTTATTTTATTTTATTTTATTTTAATTCATTTCCCTATCCACATTTGTTTGCAGGGGATTTACCTACATTTTGCTGCCTTTTGCAGCCCTCTAGCCCTTTCCTGGACTATTTTACAGTCTTTTTAGTGCCTAAAAGTTCGGGTCCCCATTGACTTCAATGGGGTTCGGGTTCAGGATAAAGTTCGGGTCGAGTTCGGATCCCGAACCGAACATTTTCGGGAAGTTCGGCTGAACTTCCCGAACCCAAACTTCCAGGTGTTCGCTCATCTCTACTTTTAGGGCATATGGACATCATGTCTGAAACCTCCTCTATTAGTCGGTCTGTAGGAGTCAGCACGACCATGTAAGGGTACTTTCACACTTGCGTTATTCTTTTCCGGCATAGAGTTCCGTCAAAAGGGCTCTATGCCGGAAAAGAACGGATCAGTCATATCCTCATGCAATCTGAATGGATAGAAATGCGTTCAGTTTGCATCAGTATGCCTTCCGTTCAGTCACTGTCAGGCATTTTGGTCGGACATAATACCGCAGCATGCTGCGGTATTATGTCCGTCCAAAATGCCTGATCAGTCGGCGGAATGCCGGATCCGGCATTAATTTACATTGACTTGTATTAGTGCCGGATCCGGCATTGCGAAAAAACTGAAGGACGGATCCGTCCTATCCGATCCATCGCATGCGCAGACCGGGAAAACTGTGAAAAAGACTGCAGGACAGATCCGTCTATCCGCATGACAAGCGGAGGGACGGATCCATTCTTGCAATGCATTTGTATACGGATCCGCACCCGGATCCGTCTACAAATGCTGTCAGTTGTCACACTGATCGGCGAATCCGGCAGGCAGCTCCAACGACGGAACTGCCTGCCGGATCACATGAACGCAAGTGTGAAAGTACCCTAATTCATGGCTGCCCATTTGTGCGATAGGGCCATATGTATATCATGTTTGAGCCCCTCTGAATAAGGCTCCGCAAAACACGGACACCGGCAATGTGCGATCCGCAATTTGCGGACTGCACATAGCCAGCACTATAATAGAAAATGCATTTTCTTGTCTGCAATTGCGGACAAGAATAGGATATGTTCTATTTTTTTCAGAAACGGAATTGCGGATCCTGAGAAAACGGATCCCGAAAAAAACGGATGCGGATCCTGAAAAAACGGATGTAGATCCCGAAAATGTGGATCTGCATTCGTTCCAGCCCCATTGAAAGTGAATGGGTTCGCAAATTGCTGGAACGGATGCGGACCCAAATTACGGACGTGTGAATGGAGCCTAGACTAAGCTTTGATGGAATCAGCACAACCGTGGTAATACATGGTTACCACAATTCCACCTGCATCAAAGTGCAGCAGCCCTTAGCCTCCCCTGGTAATAAAAGTCAATACCCTGGGATTTAAGCTGCAAAACACCTTGTGATCAGATGATCTCCAGGGGTTCCTCATCTAAAGAAAGCAGTTTCCAGATGGAACAACCCACTTAATGAATGTATTCTTACAAATTTAAGTTCATGGTACAGAATGTTCAATCACGATCCAACAGAGCAATATGTTCATATGGTTGAACAATGAAATGCAAGAAAATAAATGTAACCAAATATAGCTTAAAAATGCAAACAAATGACACAGTATTGTGAGTGTATGAAAAAATAATAGAAACCAGGGCGTAGCTATAGGAGGTGCCGAGGTAGCAGTCGCTACCGGGCCCAGGAGCCTGGGAGAGTCCAAAGACCCTTGTGGTGGATAAGAAGACACCTGTATTATAGAAAGTGCATGCTGGTCAAGTTACACCTCTGGCTCAAGGGATGGGGGTTAAATAAAGAATTTGGCATGGGGGCGGGGGTGCCGTTTTAATTTTTGCCTCGGGCAGCACGAAGGCTATATGCTTCCTGCCCCTGGCCACAAAGCACTGAGGGAAGGGGCCCCAACCTGAACTCTTGCACCATGACCCATTAACCTTTAGCTACGCCCCTAACCCTGGGTTCAGACCTGAGCGTTTCTGAGACGCGCGTTTTAGTCGTGCGTTTTCCGCGCGTTTTTGGCAATAGTAAACGCGCGTTTTACGCGCGTTTCTGTGATTGACTGCAGTGTTGTCCAATGACCAAATATCCCTGTCTATATGAAGTTTGGCCAATCAGAGTGCATTGCTAGTGTTGCAAATTCATAAACACGCGTTCGAACGTGCGTTTTCAGTGTCAAAAACGCGCAAAATACAAGCGTTGCGCGTTCCCATTAAAGTCTATGGGCCAAAACGCGCGACAAACGCCCCAAAAAAAGCTCAAGTACTTGTTTATGCGTCGGGCGTTTTTCAGCGCATTCGAACGCGCTGTAAAACGCGGAAATGTGAACCAGTCCCATAGGGAAGCATTGGTTTGCATCGGTTATGCGTTTTACAGTGGAACAAGCGTTCATATTCCCGAAATACATCAATGATCTGGCCGTATGGGGATGAATGATCACTACTACGATTGCTCATCCCTACAGAGGCTCATCCCTACCGGGCCCAGGAGCCTGGGAGAGTCCAAAGACCCTTGTGGTGGATAAGAAGACACCTGTATTATAGAAAGTGCATGCTGGTCAAGTTACACCTCTGGCTCAAGGGATGGGGGTTAAATAAAGAATTTGGCATGGGGGCGGGGGTGCCGTTTTAATTTTTGCCTCGGGCAGCACGAAGGCTATATGCTTCCTGCCCCTGGCCACAAAGCACTGAGGGAAGGGGCCCCAACCTGAACTCTTGCACCATGGCCCATTAACCTTTAGCTACGCCCCTAACCCTGGGTTCAGACCTGAGCGTTTCTGAGACGCGTGTTTTAGTCGTGCGTTTTCCGCGCGTTTTTGGCAATAGTAAACGCGCGTTTTACGCGCGTTTGTGTGATTGACTGCAGTGTTGTCCAATGACCAAATATCCCTGTCTATATGAAGTTTGGCCAATCAGAGTGCATTGCTGGTGTTGCAAATTCATAAACACGCGTTCGAACGGCGTTTTCAGTGTCAAAAACGCGCAAAATACAAGCGTTGCGCGTTCCCATTAAAGTCTATGGGCCAAAACGCGCGACAAACGCCCCAAAAAAAGCTCAAGTACTTGTTTAAGCGTCGGGCGTTTTCCAGCGCGTTCGAACGCGCTGTAAAACGCGGAAATGTGAACCAGTCCCATAGGGAAGCATTGGTTTGCATCGGTTATGCGTTTTACAGTGGAACAAGCGTTCATATTCCCGAAATACATCAATGATCTGGCCGTATGGGGATGAATGATCACTACTACGATTGCTCATCCCTACAGAGGTTCATTGTTTATTATCTGACATGTTTTTTACACAGGGCAATGTACTGATGACAAAAGATTATTTTGTGCACCACATAAACTGTCGGATAACCCAACAAACTAGCGCAAAGTCTGGCAGTGGGAGCACAGTTTGCTGAAAAGTTTACTTGTATCCTGGCAATTCCATCACAAAGTCATTGAGCATCTGTGCCTCGTAACTGCCAAGCATGTGTGTCTCATTTTAGTAACCACCAAGCATCTGATGAATCTTTAGTAACTATCAAGCATCTGTGCATCATTTTAGTAACTGGCAAGTATCTGTGTCTCATTATAGTAACTGTCAAGCATCTTTGCATCATTGTAGTAACCCCCAAGCATATGTCCATCTGATGCATCTTTTTAGTAACCATCGCTAGAACCCAGCATACAAGGGCAAGTGCCGGGGCCCACTGCTTCTGGGGGGGCCCACTGAGCTGCTATGAGCACTTTCATCAATACAGATGGAAGAACTCATTGCTGGAGCTGCTGTCATTTCACTTACGCAGTACCCCTTCTGTCTTCTAAAGGGACCTCTGATAGTCAAATGAGGCTGCTGCAGAGACTCAGACACGCCCCCTCTACACGTGCTGTGAGGACAGGAAGGAGAGAAGATCAGGATGGCAGGGCTGTGAGTAGTGAGTCTGCACTGTGACTGCCTCTGGGACAGGGAACTCTTCCAGGTGCTGCTGGATGTTGTAGTAGACAAGCAGCTTCATGCTATTTGTTTTACTGCTTCATGAAGCAGTTTGCCTCCATGACATCTTCCCCCCTCATATCCTGCTGTGTTCTTTCCTCCCTCATGTATCCAGAGCTCCTGTCTCTATTGCTGCCCTGCAGAGACCTCCTGACACTACTTCTTTAATGAATCCCCCTCAGCCCCTTCCACCTACTTGCTGTGTTCACCCCTCCTGTCCATCCATGGCCCCGGGCCCCTGTGTCACTCCTCTGCCTCTCATTATGGTGGCGTCTAAACCACATTCACCATAAGGACCTTCTAACGTCACAGGGTCACCTGTACTGCGCCCCTCACCCCATATTGTGCTCCCTTAAACCCTGCATTGTGCCCTCTTACCACACCCTGTACAGTGCCCCTAGTCATTCCCTGTACTGTGCCCTCTTATACCCTTTTAGCCGGTCACAGTATGGCGGTGTCATTATACTGTGTGGGGGGCACTGGGGGTCATTATTCTGAATGGAGGGCCACTGTGGGGTCATTATACTGTGGGGACTGGGGTCATTATACTGTGAGGCTCCTTACACAGTATAATGACCCCCAGAGCCCCCATTCAATATAATGACCCCAGTGACCACTATACAGTATAATGACCCCCAGTGCCCCCTCTATACAGTATAACCCCCAGTGTGGGGACTACTGGGGGGTCATTATTCTGAATGGGGGGCGACTGGGGGTTATTATTCTGATTGGAGGGCCACTGTGGGGTTATTATACTGTGTGGGGGGTCACTGGGGGTCATTATACTGTGTAGGGGGGTCATTATACTGTGTGAAGGGCCACTAGTGGTCATTATACTGTGTGTGGGGCCACTGGGGGTCATTATACCATGTGGGAGCCACAGGGGTACATGAAAATGTAAAAAAATGCCTGAAGGGGGCCCACTGAGATTTATCGCCCAAGGGCCCAAATTAACCTAGAGCCGGCCCTGTATCTGTGCCTCAATGTAGCAACCACCAAGTTTTGAACAAGAAATGTATCAGTTAAAGGGCTTCTGTCACCCCCCTTAACCCATTTTTCACTAGCTGACATTAGCTATTTGCTAATGTCAGCTGAGTTGAAATATATATTTATTACCTTGTCCGAAGTTGTAATTTACGTGAAAAGGCACTTTATTATATGCAATGATCTTGCTACCAGCAAGTTGGCGCTTACTTGCTGGTAGCCGCATCTCGATGAATTATGCACGCCTCTTCCTCGCTTGATAGACAGGGCCAGCGCTTTCTCCTCGCACTGGCCCTGTCTGAAGATAAATCCGCGCCTGCGCCGTACCGCTCAGTAGTCGGCGCAGGCGCTCTGAGTGAAGGACGCGAGCTTTGCCGCTCCGTCCTCAGTGCGCCTGCGCCGATTACGTCACCGCTACACCCGGAAGGGAAGCGGGTGTAGCGGTGACGTAATCGGCGCAGGCGCACTGAGGACGGAGCGGCAAAGCTCGCGTCCTTCACTCAGAGCGCCTGCGCCGACTACTGAGCGGCACGGCGCAGGCGCGGGATTTTATCTTCAGACAGGGCCAGTGCGAGGAGGAGAAAGCGCTGGCCCTGTCTATCAAACGAGGAAGGGGGCGTGCATAATTCATCGAGATGCGGCGGCTACCAGCAAGTAAACGCCCAACTTGCTGGTAGCGAAGATCATTTGCATATAATAAAAGTGCCTTTTTCACGTAAATTACAACTTCGGACAAGGTAATAAATATATATTTCAACTCAGCTGACATTAGCAAATAGCTAATGTCAGCTAGTGAAAAATGGGTTAAGGGGGGTGACAGAAGCCCTTTAAGCCTGTGTATCACTCAGTAAGGTTACTGTTCCTGCATCCTTCTCCCTGCCTTTTATACTTGTGCAACTGAAAGGTATACACTTTGTAGCCCCTTCACTGTGCTGATCAATGGTGATCCCAAGAGTTGGAACTCCACCGATCAAAAACACTTGGTCATCAATGAAAAACTATTTTAAAACTAAATCGGTGATTGCTGATCAATGTCTCGCAGTGTCCAGCAGATTTCTGAGCTGGACGCCTTCTACAGAGCTTATATTGAGTGTAGACGATGAAAGAATATATATAGTGCACTGTGTACATAACACAAGGAATTGCGAAACTAATCATCTACTTTATGTTTCTGCCGTGACCCGTGACGTCAAACAATCCAATTATTTAACACGACAAGACATATATAGAGCTGTGATTTATTAAAGTGCTGTAGTGTAACTGGGTTATATGGAAATGTGCTGTTTGTGCAGCTGCCGGGTATATTTCAAGATATTACCTGCATTCAAAGCCATTAAGAATGGTCTGGAGAAACAAACGTGTACAAAATAGAAATATCTGCTAAAGGAACGCCACAAATAAGGCTACTTTCACACTAGCGTTTTTGCTGGATCAGTCATGGATCAGCAAAAACTTTCTGTCTTGATAAGAATTGCGGATCCGCAAAACACGGACACCGGCAATGTGCGTTCGGCATTTCGTGGAACGCACATCGCCGGCGCTATAATAGAAAATGCCTTTTCTTTTCATTTTTTTCAGGAACGGAATTGCGGATCCGGAAATGCGGATACGAACAGCACAGTGTGCTGTCCGCATCCGTTCTGGCCCCATTGAAAATGAATGGGTCCGCACCCGTTCCGCAATTCCGTTCCCGAAAAAAAATAGAACATGTCCTATTCTTGTCTGCAACTGCGCACAAGAAAAGGCATTTTTTATTATAGTTCTGGCGATGTGTACGGTAAACGAAATGCGGAACTTACATTGCCGGTGTCCGTAATTTGCGTATTCGCAATCTTGCGGACCGCAAAACACCTACAGACGTGTGAATGGACCCTTAATACAACCGTCTGCATCCGCCATGAACGGATCTGGTTGTATTATGTCTGAAATAGCCATAACGGATCCGTCATGAACTCCATTGAAAGTCAATGGGGGACGGATCCGTTTTCTAGTGTGTCCGAGAAAACGGATCAGCCCTCATTGACTTACATTGTGAGTGATGACTGATCCGTCTTGCTCCGCACCACATCGCGGACAGAAAAACGTTGCTTGCTGTGTTATTCTGTCCGCAATGGGAACGCAACCAAACGGAACGGAATGCATTCTGGTGCACTTTTATTCAGTTCTGTTTTGTCCCCATTGACAATGAATAGGGACAAAACGGAAGCGTTTTCCTCCAGTATTGAGATCCTATGACGGTTCTCCATAGCAGAAAGTGAAAACGCTAGTGTGAAAGTAGCCTAAGGAACAGACTTCTTAGTAGGCTCAGTCTTGCAGCATGACCTTGGTTATTGTATTAATATTGTCCAGTCCGGTTACTATATCCTTACTGTAAACATCCTGCTGGTATCGGATGCTATACGTGGATGGTAAGACATTCTGTCATTTCATGGCTCACGAAGTACGTTTTCTGCCCTTGTCATGTAATTGCATAGTAAAATGTCCATGACCTGGAATGCGAAGACAACATGTAAGGGGATCCGCCACCAGGAAATTCAGTTATACCAGGCACGATGATTGTAGGGCTAGCTCAGCTGAATGTAATGATAGAATTCACCATTGATTCCTTGCTGAGAAAATGTACTTTTAATTCACATGCAAATGAGCAGTTAGGTGCATTGAAGGCGGGTCCAAATCAGTCTGTGCACCATTGCTTCTCCTGCTTCCTCAGCTAGCCCCATCCTCTCCTTCTTGAGGTGAGATGACTATGCAGGGACCTAGCCCTGTCAAATCAGGAATGAGAGAGAGTGTCTAGAAGAGGAATCAGGAGGAGCAAGGGTGCACTTAACTGGTCATTTCCATATGGATTACAAGCACTTTTTCTCCAGAATGAAGCAATGGATCTCTGAGTGTAAGGTATCATTACACTCAGCTGAGCTACCCCTACAAGACATTGGGCACGGACTTCCTGGTGACAGACTCCTTTAAGGAAAATAAATAATAAGGAATGGCCAAGTGTAAAATTTCTAACAGGCCCGCATCTGCTGTGTGCCAGTTATAATGCTGGTGTCATCTTACCAGGGGCGTAGCTAGAAATGACTGGGCCCCATAGCAAAATAAATTTATGCCTCCCCCCCTGGATCTCCCACCCCCACATACCTATCAGACCTCCCACCCCTTCCAGAGCGCCCACACAAACACCCCTCCAGGACCTTCCAGGACCTGGCGTAGGGCCCCATAGAAATTGCTATGGCTGCTATGGCGATCCCTACGCCACTGCATCTTACGTAGCAAAGGGTCCTTTAGTCTCCCCTTATGTACCAAAACCTCAGTGCAACTGCTATACTTATCCCACACGTTTCGGCCAGCAGGCGTCTCTGTTGTCTTTTTCACCATCAATGTTTAGGATTGTCTATTGGAAGCTACCATAGAAGACAATGTCTCACTCGTGAAGTAGTGTCAGAAAGTTGGTAACTGTACGGTACGATCAGCCCATTAGCAGCTGATATTAATTATGCTATAATTAACAAGCACAACAAGAAAACGAAAGACAGCTCACCAACTGCTAAAAAGAAGCCTCCACACACTGGCTCTGGTTTAATCAGTTTATGAAAGCGTTTTTGGGCAAAGTGCAACTTTTGGGGACTCGATTTGCACCAAAGTCGCAAGTCATGCAAAAAATAAACTAAAATAAGAAAAGTCACTTATTTTCATCGCACTAAAACTAAAACTTTCAGACAGAATTATTAAGTGTTGAGTGAATCGAAGTCTAGTTTAGATAATATAGGGTTATATTCACACAGGACCCGTACACAGCATTTAAAGTAGCATCAATATGGATGAAATTTTTAGTGTTGCAAGAGCATTTCCTGCAGCGAGGAGAGAGAGTCTGTGCTATGTGAGCACTTCTCTGTTCTCATTCTAGTGACCGGTGGGGGTTTCAGCACTTGGTCTCCCATTTTATTTGTCGCAATCTCTTCAAAAAATGTTTTAAATATCAATGACATGTTGAGAAATATCCACAATCTGCAGAAAAAAAAATCTGCTGTATATATTGACCTGCAGTGCAGATTTCCACACTGGATTTCCCACTTTGCAATACACAGCATGAAATGCAAATGAATTAGTACATGCAGATTTGGCCCAAATTCTGCAGTTTTGGTACAAGCACAGTTGAAGCCCCTGTACTTGCAGTGAAACAATGGCAATTAGTGGTAATCCGCAGTGGTTACAGCAGCACACCACGTACAGGTCATCATTCCAGACTTCTTCTCACACTTTAGGGCCCCTAAAATGCCAGGGCAGTATAAATACCCCACATGTGACCCCATTTTGGAAAGAAGGCACCCCAAGGCATTCCTTGAGGGGCATGGCGAGTTCATAGAAGATTTTTTTTTGGCACAAGTTAGTGGAAATTGACTTTTTTTTTTTCTCACAACGTCTCCCTTTCCACTAACTTGTGACAAAAAGTTAAATCTTTTATGGACTCAATATGCCCCTCTGCGAATACCTTGGGGTGTCTTCTTTCCAAAATGGGGTCACATGTGGGGTGTGTTTACTGTTCTGGCATTTTGGGCGGGGCTAAATTGTGAGCGACCCTTTAAAACCTAAAGGTACTCAGACTTTCGGCCCCTTTACGCACCTAGGCTGCAAAGAAGTGTCACACATGTGGTATCGCCGTACTCAGAAGAAGTAGGGCAATGTGTTTTGGGGTGTATTTTTACATATACCCATGCTGGGTGGGAGAAATATCTCTGTAAATTGACAACTTTGTATAATTTTTTTTTTTAAAGTTGTCATTTACAGAGATATTTCTCACACCCAGCATGGGTATATGTAAAAATACACCCCAAAACACATTGCCCTACTTCTCCTGAGTACGGCGATACCACATGAGTGACACTTTTTTGCAGCCAAGATGCGCAAAGGGGCCCTAAAACCAATGAGTACCTTTAGGATTTCACAGGGCATTTTTACGCATTTGGATTACAAACGACTTCTCACGCATTAGGGGCCCCTAAAATGCCAGGGCAGTATAAGTACCTCACATGTGACCCCATTTTAGAAAGAAGACACCCCAAGGTATTCCGTGAGGGGTATGGTGAGTTCATGTAAAATGTTATTTTTTGTCACAAGTTAGTGGAATATGAGACTTTGTAAGAAAAACAAAACAAAAACAATTTCCGCTAACTTGTGCCAAAAAAAAAAATCTTCTATGAACTCGCCATGCCCCTCACAGAATACCTTGGGGTGTCTACTTTCTAAAATGGGGTCACATGTGGGGTATTTATACTGCCCTGGCATTTGAGGGTCTCCGCAATCATTACATGTATGGCCAGCATGAGGAGTTTCTGCTATTCTCCTTATATTGAGCATACAGGTAATGAGATTTTTTTTTTCCGTTCAGCCACAGATTTCTTCATTCGCATCGATCAATGTGGATAAAAAAATCTCTGCCAAAAAATATGCAAAAAAAAAAGAGAGGGGGAAGGACATAGGAGTGCTTGCGAAGTAAGGCCCCATTCACACATCCGCAAAAATGTCCGCATCTATTCCTGCAATTCTGCGGAATAGATGCGGACCCATTCAGTGTGAATGGGGCCGGCGGTGATGCGGAGAGTACACTATGTGCTCTCCGCATCAGCATTTGCGGATCAGCGGCCGCGAACTTCCGGGTTTCGGCCCCGAATCATCCGGCCGCAGCTCCGCAAAAGATAGAGCATGTCCTATTCTTGTCCGCAATTGTGGACAAGAAAAGGCATTTTCTATATAGTTCTGGCAATGTGCGGATCTGCAAAACACATACGGACGTCTTAATTAACCCTACAGGGGGTGATTAGTGACGGGGGGTGACAGGGGGTGATCAGGGGGGTGACATGGGGTGATCAGGGGTTAATCAGTGACGGGGGGGTGGAAGTGGGGGGGGGGTCTGTGTGGTGATTGGTGTACTTACATATGTTTCCTCTGGTGGTCCCAAGCAAAAGGGACCACCAGAGGAGCAGGCAGCAGGCATATCAGACGTTGTTAACAAAACAGCGTCTGATATGCATTTTTTTTAACTAATACAGCCTGCCAGCGCACGATCAGCGCTGGCAAGCTGTAGTTTAAGTTCCTCCCAACGTGATACTGTGAGCACGCGCCCGCAGGACGCATCCCTGCGTTAGGCGGTCGGGATGTGGTTAAATAAGTGTTTATGACCTCTCAGTAGTTGAGAGTATATTAGATGGCACAAAGTGAAAGTGAAAGTACCAGTCACACAGCTAGACAAACAGTTAACCCTTTGTGAAAGAACAGCTCAATATTTTTAATAAAGTTCTATTGAAAAAATGATTTTTAGCCAAAAATGAGTAACATGCAATCATACATGGCCTTTAACCGCTACAGGACCGCCTAACGCAGGGATGCGTCCTGCGGGCGGTCCTGTAGCTCTGATACGACGCATCGGCGCGTCATCTCGCGAGAGGCGAGATTTCCTGTGAACGCGCGCGCGTGCGCGCGTTCACAGGGAAGCGCGGCACAGCAGTTCGGCTACAGCCTGCCAGCGATGATCCATCGCTGGCAGGCTGTAGATGCGAATAAAATCGCATCAAACTGCTATATCAGACGCTGTTTTATGAACAGCGTCTGATATAGCTGCTACCTGGTCCTCTGGTGGTCCCATTTACTAGGATCGACCACCAGAGGACCAGGTAACTACAGCAAAGTTGCACCAAACACTACACTAACCCCCCACCCCCTCACCTATTAACCCCTTGATCACCCCATCTAGACCCCTGATCACCCCCTGTCATTGATCACACCCTTGTAAGGCTCCATTCAGACGTCCATATGTGTTTTGCGGATCCGTGGATTCACGGATCCGGCGGATCCGATCCGCGGATCCGATCCGCAGATCCTCAAAACACGGACACCGGCAATGTGCTTTCCGCATTTTGCAGATCCGCACATTGCCAGAACTATATAGAAAATGCTTTTTCTTGTCCGCACTTGCGGACAAGAATAGGACATGTTCTATATTTTTGCAGAACGGAAGTGCAGACCCGGAAGCGCGGATCCGTAATTCCGGATCCGAGCGGGACAAAGTCTGTCCCCATAGAAATGAATGGGTCCGCAATTCCGTTCCGCAAACAGAATTTTGGACGTGTGAATGGGGCATAAGGGTCCCTTATCACCGCCAGTTAGTTAGCTACTTGTTAGGTAGCTAGCGCCCAGCCCACCGCACCGCAGTCA
Organism: Bufotes viridis; assembly: GCA_033119425.1. Lineage (NCBI taxonomy): Eukaryota > Metazoa > Chordata > Amphibia > Anura > Bufonidae > Bufotes > Bufotes viridis. Next base: position 456,787,909 of record CM065591.1, on the reverse strand, counting down.
CTGATTTTGGCAGAGATTTTTCATCCACATTGACCGATGCGAATGAAAAATCTGTGCCGTTCATTTTTTTTTTTTTTCAGCGCAGAGGCTGAACGGAAAAAATCTCATTACCCGTATGCTCAATATACGGAGAATCGCAGAAACTCCTAATGCTGGCCATACGTGTAATGATTGCGGAGACCCTCAAATGCCAGGGCAGTACAAAAACCCACATGTGACCCCATTTTAGAAAGAAGACACCCAAGGTATTCTGTTAGGGGTATGGGGAGTTCATGTAAAATTTTATTTTTGTCACAAGTTAGTGGATTATGAGACTGTAAAAAAAAAAAAAAAAAAACAATTTCCGCTAACTTGTGCCAAATTTTTTTTCTGTGAACTCGCCATACCCCTCACAGAATACCTTGAGGTGTCTTCTTCCACAATGGGGTCACTTGTGGGGTTTTATACTGCCCTGGCAATTTAGGGGTCCTAAAGCGTGAGAATCCAAATGCGTAAAAATGGCCTGTGAAATCCTGAAGGTACTCATTGGTTTTAGGGCCCCTTTGCGCATCTTGGCTGCAAAAAAGTGTCACTCATGTGGTATCGCCGTACTCAGGAGAAGTAGGACAATGTGTTTTGGGGTGTATTTTTACATATACCCATGCTGGAGTGTGAGAATATCGCTGTAGCGACAACTTTTTAAGTTTTTATTCAAAGTTGTCAATTTACAGAGATATTTCTCTCACCCAATATGAGTATATGTAAAATACACCCACAAACACATTGCCCTACTTCTCCTGAGTACGGCGATACCACATGTGTGACACTCTTTGCAGCCAAGATGCAAGGCCTAAATTCCAATGAGTACCTTTAGAGGAGCATTTTTACGCATTTTCTCACGCTTTAGGCTCTAAATGCCAGGGCAGTAAATACCCACATGTGACCCCATTTTGGAAGAAGACACCCCAAGGTATTCGCTGAGGGCATAATGAGTCCATGAAAAATTTAACTTTTGTCAAAAGTTAGCGGAAAGGGAGACTTTGTGAGAAAAACAATAAAATCAATTTCCACTAACTTGTGCCAAAAAAATCTTCTATGAACTCGCCATGCCCCTCATGGAATACCTTGAGGTGTCTTCTTCAAAATGGGTCACATGTGAGTATTTATACTGCCCTGGCATTTAGGGGCCCTAAAGCGTGAGAAGAAAAATGCGTAAAAATGCCCTCCTAAAAGGTACTCATTGAATTTGGGCCCCTTTGCGCATCTTGGCTGCAAAAGTGTCACTCATGTGGTATCGCCGTACTCAGGAGAGTAGGGCAGTGTGTTTCAGGGTGTATTTTACATATACCCATACTGGGTGAGAGAAATATCTCTGTAAATTGACAACTTTGAATAAAAAAATTTAAAAAGTTGTCGTTTACAGCGATATTTCTCACCGCATGGGTATATGTAAAAATACACCCCAAACCACTTGCCCTACTCTCCTGAGTACGGCGATGCCACATGAGTGACACTTTTTGCAGCCTGGTGCGCAGAGGCCCTAAAGCCAATGAATACCTTTAGGATTTCACAGGCCATTTTTATGCATTTGGATTCTCACACTTTAGGGGCCCCTAAAATGCCAGGTGAGTATAAATACCCCACATGTGACCCCATTTTGGAAAGAAGACACCCCTAGGTATTCTGTGAGGGGCATGGTGAGTCCACAGAATTTTTATTTTTTGGCACAAGTCAGCGGAAATTGTTTTTTTTTTTTGTTTGTTTGTTTTTTTTTTTACAAAGTCTCATATTCCACTAACTTGTGACAAAAAATAAAATTTTACATGAACTCACCATACCCCTCAAAGAATACCTTGGGGTGTCTTCTTTCCAAAATGGGGTCACTTGTGGGGTATTTATACTGCCCTGGCATTTTAGGGGCCCCTAAAGCGTGAGAAGTCTGGAATCCAAATGCGTAAAAATGCCCTGTGAAATCCTAAAGGTACTCATTAGTTTAGGGCCCTTAGCATTTAAGCTGCAAAAAGTGGCACACATGTAGTATCGCCGTACTCAGGAGAAGTAGGGCAATGTGTTTTGGGGTGTATTTTTATATATACCCATACTTTGTGTGAAAAATATCTCTGTAAACGACAACTTTTAAAAATTTTTATACAAAGTTGACAATTTACAGAGATATTTCTCTCACTCAACATGGGTGTATGTAAAAATACACCCCAAAACACATTGCCCTACTTCTCCTGAGTAGGGCGATACCACATAAGTGACACTTTTTGCAGCCTAGATGCGCAAAGGGCCCAAATTCCAACGAGTACCTTTAGGTTTTACATGGCGGCTCACAATTTAGCCCGCCCAAAATGCCAGAACAGTAAACACACCCACAAATGACCCCATTTGGAAGTAGACACCCCAAGGTATTCACTGAGGGGCATAGTGAGTCCGTCTGAGATTTTTTTTTTTTGCCAGAAGTTATCAGAAATTGAAACTTTTTTTTTTTTTTTATCAGAAAGTGTCATTTTCCGCTAACTTGTGAAAAAAAATGAAATGATACATGAACTCACCAAGCCCCTCCGCGAATACTTTGGGGTGTCTTCTATCTAAAATGGTGTGATTTGGGGGGTATTTATACTTTCCTGACATTCTAGCATCTGAAGAAACATGACAGGTGCTCAGAAAGTCAGAGCTGCTTCAAAATGCCGAAATTCACTTTTTTGCACCATAGTTTGTAAACGCTATAACTTTTACCCAAACCAATAAATATACACTTATTGGATTTTTTTATCAAAGACATGTAGAACAATAAATTTAGAGAAAAATTTATATAGAAATGTAGTTTTTTGAAAAATTTTACAACAGAAAGTGAAAAATGTCATTTTTTTGCAAAAATTTCGGTCATTTTTGATTAATAGCAAAAAAAGTAAAAATGTCAGCAGCAATGAAATACCACCAAATGAAAGCTCTATTAGTGAGAAGAAAAGGAGGTAAAATTCATTTGGGTGGTAAGTTGCATGACGGAGCAATAAACGGTGAAAGTAGTGTAGTGCGGAATTGTAAAAAGTGGCCTGGTCATTAAGGGTGTTTAAGCTAGGGGGGCTGATGTGGTTAACTCCTTCCAGTCTACCTCACATACAGTAACAGGGGCAGATTGGCCATAGACTTTACAGGGAAATTTCCTGTTGGGCCGTTGCCCAGGCAGCCGCCTGGGCACCTTCTCATGGCCGGGCAGTGATCTGTGTCTTTAATATATAAGGTAGAAATAAATGGCGCTAATGAGCATATTACTACAAAGATAATGAGATATACAATCTCTAATAGTCACCAATAAATTAATATCAGTTATTAGATAGTAAAGTAGCGCCACGGGCACACAGCTATGTCAAATATTTACAATATTGCATCGGTAGTGTTGCTTGACAAATCAAAATAACCAAAAATGATATAAAAGATGTAATCACAGAAGATTAAGGCCTCTTTCACACGGGCGTCACGTTTGATGCCCGGATCAGAGGCGGGTGCGTTGCGGGAAAATGCGCGATTATTCTGCGCGAGTGCAAAGCGTTTTAATGCGTTATAAGGGAAAGGGAAATAAGGGAAAATAATAGCATTCTTAATACAGAATGCTTTGTAAAATGTGGATTGAGGGGTTAAAAATAAAAAAATTAACTCACCATATCCACTTGATCGCTTAGTTGCCGATCTCTCCTCACTTCTTCATTCATTAGCTGTCGGCTAAAGGACCTGTGATGAGGTCACTAAGCTCATCACATGGTCCAATCACATGGTCCATCACCATGGTGATGGACCATGTGATGTGACGTCATCACAGGTCCTTTAGCTGGTACCTAATGTTTGAAGAAGAGAGGAGAGATCGGCAACTACGCGATCAAGTGGATAAGGTGAGTTAATTTTTTTTTATTTTTAACCCCAATCCACATTTTACTAAGCATTCTGTATTGAGAATGCTATTATTTTCCCTTATAACCATGTTATAAGGGAAAATAATAAAGATCGGGTCCCGCCTCTTAGCAACCGTGTGGGAAAATCGCACTGCATCCACACTTGATTGCGGATGCTTGCGATTTTCCCGCAGCCCCATTCACTTCTATGGGGCCTGCGTTGCATGAAAAACGCAGAATATAGAGCATGCTGCGATTTTCACGCAACGCAAAAGTGATGCGGGAAAATCACTGCTCATGTACACAGCCCCATAGAAATGAATGGGTCAGGATTCAGTGCGGGTGCAATGCGTTCACCTCACGCATTGCACCCACGCGGAAATCACGCCCATGTGAAAGGGGCCTAAAACCAACATGCATGATTGCACTAGTATTCCAAATATATCATCTGTACAGCAACACTGCAGATGCATTCAATATACCAGAGAGTATACATATAATACGCCTCAAAGTGAAAGGATAGAACATAGATATCCTAATAGAACATACCCTGTGATTTGGTTCACTATAACCTGGAATATCGCCCCACGCACAGACACCTCAGCGCGCGTTTCACCCTCAAGGCTTCATCAGGAGGTAAACTCAGTCATTATCATTAAAATATCTCATTATCTTTGTAGTGATATGCTCAGTAGTGCCATTTATTTCCATCTTATATCTTAAAGGGTAACTGTCATGTTTTCATCAAAAAAATCTATTCTAGCATATGTTACTGCTGCAGCAGCATTATCCATAAAGCAATCTTTAGTTTCTTCACCGTTTTCCTTGAGTTTTTCCCTTAGTTTCGGCTGTTTAAACATTTACAATAAGAGCACCTTCTCAAGATGGCTCCTCTGCCAGTTCTGTGAGACCAAAACTGCTTTCCCTCACTTCCCATACAGACTTGTTGTAGCCAGCAGCTCCCTGCCAGCCAATCAGATTAGATTACTGAGAGACACGCCTCCTCACTCTGAAGCCTAATGCAGCCATGCAGTGTGAAGGACCGCCCCTCTGTCTTCTGTTTACACTAAAAGGAAGACAGACAAGCCCTAGCAATGGTCTTTTAAGGGAGCAGTGGAAAGGGACAGAGGACATTAATGAGAGCTGTTATTATAAGGTAATTACAGATCAAAAAAATCAATTTTAGCATATGTTACTGCTGCAGCAGCGTTATGCATAAAGCAATCTTTAGTTTCTTCACTGTTTTCCTTGAGTTTTTCCCTTAGTTACGTCTGTTTAAACATTTACAATATGAGGACCTTCTCAAGATGGCTCCTCTGCCAGTTCTGTGAGGCCAAAACTGCTTTCCCTTACTTCCCATACACACTTACTGTAGCCAGCAGCTCCCTGCCAGCCAATCAGATTGGATTACTGAGAGACACGCCTCCTCACTCTGAAGCCTAATGCAGGTATGCCGTGAGAAGGACCGCCTCTGTCTTCTGTTTAAACTAAAATGAAGACAGACAAGCCCTAGCAACAGTCTTTTAAGGGAGCAGTGGAAAGGGACAGAGGACATTAATGAAAGCTGTTATTATAAGTAATTATAGATCTTTTGACAATCATTGACAGACTAACTCAGGTATACATGCCTAGCTCTAATAAACTAGCAAATAAGAAATAAATATGACAGTTACACTTTAAGCTTTTTCAAAGATCCTCATTTAATAGTAGAAGTCCTGAGTCTCCTAGCCAACTACACTTTTCCAAAACTGGATCACAACAAGTGACCGTAAACTTCTAAGCTTATAAGACAAGAAAGATATGGACTAAACAAGTCAAAGACTACTGTAATCTGATATTCTAAATTACATAATGATCTTTTCTCTAAATGATAAAGGCCTGAATCATCCCTTTAAGAGATCCCCACATGTCATCACATGTTGCTGTTCTCTGGAGGTGATGGTAAGGCATGGTGAACCCAAATGGGAAGTAAGTCCAGAGAGTCAGGGCCTACAGTAAACCAGTGTGCTTTTTTTGCAAAACAATACAGGCAAGGCACTGAGCTTGCTTCTCCAGTCTTCTCCCGGGCAGAAGAAGGTTTTGTGCTGAGGAAAGACCTGAGCTAGTCCACCACTCTCTCAGAAGGTCGGTACCCTGGCCAAAGGCTGGTGGCGCAGGGTCTGTGGCTCAGTTGTCCAGCTGACTCCATGGTCACAGGGCTGGTGACCCAGGGTCTGTGGCTCAGCATCCTCATCTCAGTATCTTCTTCTGGTCACTCATACAGTCTGTCAGAGTTTCTCCTACTAAACACTGGTCTTTCTCTGCAGACCAGCAGAGTCTCTTCTACTGAACACTGGTCCTTCTCTGCATACTGGCAGAGTCTCTTCTACTAAACACTGGTCCTTCTCTGCAGACCGGCAGAGTCTCTTCTACTAAACACTGGTCCTTCTCTGCATACCGGCAGAGTCTCTTCTACTAAACACTGGTCCTTCTCTGCATACCGGCAGAGTCTCTTCTACTAAACACTGGTCCTTCTCTGCATACCGGCAGAGTCTCTTCTACTAAACACTGGTCCTTCTCTGCAGAAAGGCAGAGTCTCTTCTACTAAACACTGGTCCTTCTCTGCATACCGGCAGAGTCTCTTCTACTAAACACTGGTCCTTCTCTGCATACCGGCAGAGTCTCTTCTACTAAACACTGGTCCTTCTCTGCATACCGGCAGAGTCTCTTCTACTAAACACTGGTCCTTCTCTGCAGACCGGCAGAGTCTCTGCTACTAAACACTGGTCCTTCTCTGCATACCAGCAGAGTCTCTTCTACTAAACACTGGTCCTTCTCTGCATACCGGCAGAGTCTCTGCTACTAAACACTGGTTCTTCTCTGCATACCGGCAGAGTCTCTTCTACTAAACACTGGTCCTTCTCTGCATACCGGCAGAGTCTCTTCTACTAAACACTGGTCCTTCTCTGCAGACCGGCAGAGTCTCTTCTACTAAACACTGGTCCTTCTCTGCAGACCGGCAGAGTCTCTTCTACTAAACACTGGTCCTTCTCTGCATACCGGCAGAGGCTCTTCTACTGAACACTGGTCCTTTTCTGCAGACCGGCAGAGTCTCTTCTACTGAACACTGATCCTTATTTTCTAAGTGGACTTAATTCCCATTGGGTGCACCACACTTTACAACCCAATAACACAACATTTTCACTACTTTATGCACAGTATTAAGCAGCACATAGACTGAATGGACCTCAGCTGAATACATATAAAACTTAACTTTTACTTTTCAACAATAAAATATACCAAAACACCCCCTTATTGTTGTGGACAAATAAACGGTGCAAAAAAAAAGAAAAGAAAAAAAATCTAAAAAATGTTCATAGAACAGTACCTGAATTCTTACTAATGTATATGTATTGTCATGATGTATACACAGGCAGGTAAATACCTTATAATTGTCCTATGAATCCTGATAACGGAATAGAACAATAGCATAAAGTATAAATCTTGTAGCCGTCCTATATATTACAATAGCAGGATCCGTATAACTACTGTATTTCTTCGTGGGACAGATGCTAACTCGCCCTCAAATAAATGCCCTCAAACAATTGGTTGGGATAGGGGCTGCAACGTCCCTACCTAGCAGAAATACGGAGCACCCGCCCGATAGGGACGTCCCCGTCTGGAACCTTTCCCTTGTAGGGGCCTAGTCCCTCAACACATCCCTCACTCTTATGTCCCAACATGACATGTTTCGTCCCTTCCAGGACCCATCAGGGGATATTATTGTAGTTGGAGGGCAATGCTGAATACATGCTGAAAAATAAATCCGAATAGGACAAAAAACATAATAAGCACTACTGTCCCAAAACACTCTTCAAATAAACGCATATTACAGGAATAAATAGAAACTAACCAATTTCGCGCTTTACAGATGTCAGGTCTCAAAGGTAGTTCCTATAGAGGCAGGCATGGAAGTGACTGTGGTCAAAGCCTGCAAAGTGCCTGGGGAAGTGTCACCCAGCGCCCTCGTCTCACCGCCAGAAGTAACGGAGTGAAGCATGGTGATAAAGCTCTGACCCATCATGTTTAAATGCTCCCAGCCTTTGCGCCAAAAGAAGAGGCTCCTCCCACTTGCTGTGCGCACCGGCTGGAGCGCATGTGAAAAGCAAGCCAAGCCAGCGTTCCAGGAAGTAAGCGTGACAAGCATCATGTGATCGGGAGAACTTGCAATATATCGCGGCACTTACCGGGAGACTGGAGCGCAGCTCTACACATTCAATAGGCACCAGAGCGCTTGTGCAAACCTCTTTCAAAGACACCATCAATGACCTGGTGAACAGTTATTTAAATACCGCACAATTGCCGTTACAAGGATTTTAAGGCTGGTTACTCGAAGTTTGTATTTGAATTAAGAATAGAAAACACCATAGGATAACATGAGGGGCAAACGTACCAAATAAAGCATAATACCCATAATCCCTACAGGACCCAAAGCACTGTCAATCAAATAATACCACAACATTATCCTCCTTACATGTAATTGATTGCAAGGGAAATTTCAAAACAAAACATAACAAAAATATGCCCCTACACCATAAGGAAGATTATTTAGTCCACATATGCTAATATATAGCAATATATATGAGCCCCCTACAGATGTCTAAATAAGAGGGGGTCAAAATTACAAGATGAAAGGTGTGGGCAAGACCAAAACCTATATAACGGGTATAGTGGTAATCATAACACTTATTCAAAAGGGCATCATCACATAACCACTGAAGCGAATATGGAGACAACGCCACTCAGCAGGGCAAGGACAATAAAGTCTATATGTAATGTCCTAAACCAGGAGTGCACAACCTGCGGCCCGGGGGCCACATGCGGCCCTCGATACCATTCTGTGCGGCCCCCAAACATCTGGTAAAAGACATATAGGTCTATGTCTTATGGCTTCTTACATGTATCTTTCATGTATTCTCCTATTAGATGGGAGTCCTAGAACTGTAACTAGACATTTATAGTATATACTGTGTGTTCAATATGCCAAAAATACAGTATTTCAGTTGGTAATACCCCTTTAAGTTTTATTTTCGGCCCTTGGAATTGGTTCAGGCTGACAATGTGGCCCCCAACCAGAAAAGGTTGTGCACCCCTGTCCTAAACGGACCCCTACGTCTGGAGGCTTGCTACTTTCAGGTGGACAGTGGCCATCTCCATATTGGAAAGAATGGCCTATTTATAATTTGGGACACAAAGCAACTAAAGTTAAGCTGTTCATTTAAACCGCTAGGATGCATTGTTTTCAAATAATATATCCATTTGGCCTCACATTGTAATATTTTCTGGTCCCAGTTACCTCTCCTTCCTGTTGGTTTAATGAGATCAATTCCCATAAATTCAAGGTAGTCGAGATTCCCATTATGTTCATTTACAATGTGCCGAGCCACTGCTGTGTCCCTTTTGTTAATGACATCTCTGATGTGTTCGCCGATTCTGCGCCTCAACTCTCTAGCAGTTTTTCCAATATATTCTTTTCCGCATTTACAGAACATTTTATAAATGACCCCCTTAGGGTACTTTCACACTAGCGTTTTGATTCCGTTTGTGAGATCCGTTTCAGGCCTCTCACAAACGGTCCAAAACTGATCAGTTAACCCCCATTGCATTCTGAATGGATAAGGATCCGTTCAGAATGCATCAGTTCGGCTCCGTTCTGCTTCTATTCTGTTTTGGAGGCGGACACTAAAACACAGCATGCAGAATTTTGGTGTCCGTCTGAAGAGGCGGAGCCTAACGGATCCGTTTTAATTACAATGTAAGTCAATAGGGACGGATCCGTTTTCAATGACACAATATGGTGCATTTGAAAACGGATCCGTTCCCCATTGACTTTTAATGTAATTCAAAACTAGAGTTGAGCGAACTTGTATTTTAAGTTCGGCGTCCAAAGTTCAGGTTGGGGTTATCGAAGCATCTCGTTATGGATTCCGCTACCACGGACCATAACGGCATTTGGAATCCATAAGGGGATTCTTCAATGAACCCAAACCTTGGACAACACTAAAGACCTGGGGTGATGTCACTGTCATGTGATCAGTGCAGGGGGCGTGGCTCAGTACTGGATTAGATAAGAGGTGGTAGCCTACGACCTCTTCGATAACCCTAACCCGAACTTTGGACGCCAAACTTAAAATACAAGTTCGCTCAACACTATTCAAACGGATCCGTTTTGGACTTTGTCATTTTTCTTTTAACTAATGCAAACGGATCCGTTCTGAACGGATACAAACGTTTGCATTATAGGTGCGGATCCGTCTGTGCAAATAAACAGACGGAACCGCAAGTGTGAAAGTACCCTTAGATTTGCAATTAATCATACTCGTGATTGTGTAGGTTTTATTGGTAACATTACTTGTGAAGGTCTTTCCACAAAGTGAAAACTTACAGGAAACACACCCACCACATCCGATGCAACCAGTACTATCCCTTGCAGAGAACAGCAACACGTGGTAAAACCAATTTGGCATTATGAATAGGATATATTATGATAAACATAAAATGCAGTTCCACAATATAAAACAGTATAAGGGCACACAACAGCATAATTCACAGTGCAAGTTAACCCTTCCAAATGCAATAAAGTAGGGAGTTGATGGCTTTGCATAGTAGCAATAAGGACAAATGCCCATAGTCCACAGTGCCCCACTACACGTATAGAGATTAATAATTCAGTAATCTGTAGGAAGTTAGATCTAATATCGGATACTGGGGGGAAAATTTTTTGCTCTTGTAAGCAAGATCAACATCCATCTATGTTTACTACAACTTCCACGTAAGCTTAACAAATATGTGTAGATTCAAGATATACCACATATCTCCCACATCATTAGGAAAGTTAATCTTAATTACACATATGAGGCAATGATAGCTAAGAGCAATAATAAATGGAGCAGATTTACATTTAACTAGAGCCTTTGGATCGTGTCTACACACGCGAACCAACTTTTATTTTCGCTCTACCATTGTTGTGCACAACGTTTGATAAGGGATCTGTTGTTATGTTCCTCTTACTTTTTATACTTTGTTTTTTCATCTTTTGTAAATGCTAACCATATAATCTGCTTACCAGGCACAGATGTGATAGAGTGCCTAGAGGGAAGATAATCAATATCTCTCTGCACTATGGAAGTCACCATTATTAGTCTATAGCTTATTTAGTTTAATGCCATGATATTTATTCTGTGCAGGAGGACAACTTTATACTGTTTATTCTCCCCTTTTTCTCACTATGGTTGTTTCTCACACATTGGGGGAGATTTATCAAACTGGTGTAAAGTAGAACTGGTTTAGATGTCCATAGCAACCAATCAGATTCCTCCTTTCATTTTCCAAAGGCGCTCTGAAATATGAAAAAGTAGAATCTGATTGGTTACTATAGGCAACTAAGTCAGTTTTCTTTTACATAATTTTCGATAAATCTCCCCCTCCCCCCCGTGTGTTACGTCAAACTCTTTCCTGAGAATCAATAAGAATATATTGAAGTCGAAAAATGTTATGGCAAATTAAATTATGCATTTCAGTTTTAGGATTTCCATTTTTGTTTTATTTTTATCGCTATTACCTCCCATATTTTTATAGCAGTGGTATTTTTTCTCCCTATTTTTCTTGTTTTTTTTGCAGCTTCAAAACTGAAGCACAAAAGAACCCTAAGGACCCTTTCACACGGGCGTGATTTTCACGCGGGTACAATGCGTGAGGTGAACGCATTGCACCCGCACTGAATCCGGACCCATTTATTTCTATGGGGCTGTGTACATGAGCAGTGATTTTCCCGCATCACTTTTGCGTTGCGTGAAAAATCGCAGCATGCTCTATATTCTGCGTTTTTCATACAACGCAGGCCCCATCGAAGTAAATGGGGCTGCGGGAAAATCGCAAGCATCCGCATGCAAGTGTGGATGCGGTGCGATTTTCCCGGATGGTTGCTAAGAAACGATCGGGATGGGGACCTGATCTTTATTATTTTCCTTTATAACATAGTTATACAAAAGTAAAAGGGCAATAGAGGGTTAAAAATAATAAAAAAATAAACTCACCTCCTCCATTTGATTGCGTAGCTGCCGGTGTTCTGTTCTGTCTTCAGCTGGGGGGGGGGGGGTGAAGGACCTACAGTGACGTCACTGGGTCACATGGTCCAATCACCTGCTTCCATTATTTTTTTATTATTTTTATTGTCCTTTTACTTTTCATTCTCTATTGAGAATGCTATTATTTTCCTTTATAACTATGTCATAAGGGAAAATAATAAAATATACAGAATACTCAACCCGAAACCGGACTTCAGTGATGAAGTCCGGCTTCGGGTCTGGGTACCAAACATGGCAGATTTTTCGCACGCGCATGCAAAACGCATTAAAACGTTTTGCACTCGCACGGAAAAATCGCGCATTTTCCCGCAACGCACCCGCCTCTTATCCGGGCATCAAACGTGACGCCCGTGTGAAAGAGGTCTAAGGGTGCTTGTACGCGAGTGCAAATATCAAAACAGAAAATCTGCAGGATTACGCACACAAAAAAATACATGTGTTACTTGAGGTTTTTGGTGCAGATTTGATGCGGTTTTGCTGCAGATCTCATCCTTTGCATTGCAAAGTGTCAAATTAAAAAAAATAAAAAAGGGTGGTCATTTACTAATCTGAAAAAGGCCTGAATTAGGGTACTTCCACACTAGCGTTATTCTTTTCCACCATTGAGTTCCGTCCTAGGGGCTCAATACCGGAAAAAACTGATCAGTTTAATCCTAATGCATTCTGAATAGAGAGAAATCCGTTCAGGATGCATCAGGATGTCTTCAGTTCAGTCCCTCTTACGTTTTTTGGCTGGAGCAAATACCGCAGCATAATCCGGTATTTTCTCTGTCCAAAATTCCAGAACACTTGCCGGAATGCCAGATCCAGCATTAAAACTACCGCATTGACGGATCTGGTCTTCCGGTCTGCGCATGCTCAGATCATTAAAAATGTGAAAGAGATAAATACCGGATCAGTTTTTCCGGATGACAATGCAATGCATTTGTGAGACGGATCAGGTCTTAATAAATATGCCCCAAAGTGTACATGAGACTTGACTAATCTCATACACTTTGATGGTACTGTATTACGCTGTGTTTTCTCCCTTATAAATCCAGGCAGAAAAAACACGCGTAAGGCTAGTTTCACATTAACGTTCGGGAGATCAGGCAGGCTGTTCCGGCAGGGAATAGCGTGCTGGGTCTCTCTGGATCAAGCATTGCCAGAAGCTACGTGAATCATTAACTATCCTAGGGGCTGGCTGAGATTCGAGTGCAACCAGGAAAATATGCAGAGAATCGGCAGGACAAATAGCGCTTGGCGCAATCACTGATGGAAATCACTGATCAAATTGCTGACTGCGTGTGCTGTTTTCCTGCAGCGCCACTAGAGGTGCATTACAGGGGTTTTGCACAGACGTGCTGGTAACTTCAGATCTTTAGCTTCTCAGACAACAGATGAGAAATTAATTAATGGGAAAATGGTATAAATGAAATGCTGCTCTAATTGCATGGAGTCGATGAGACTTTTATCATTGATTACTATATAAAATCTCTGAAGCACGGATATAGATGCATCACTGTGTTCATCTATGCAAAGATTCATAGATATCCGAATTTTCCTGGTAAATGCACTGGTATTTTATACATAAAATGAATTCTTCAAGGTCACAATGAGCCGACACCGGGTTTGGCATTGTGCAACTGGAAACATGTTCTGTCCTGCTGAGTCCTGTCACCAGTATCCGGCTTTGGCTTTTAAGTAGTCCTGGTTGTTTTCCGTGTTAAATCCACTGCAGCTAACGACATCTCACACTTGGCGAACAGCACTTGAAATCCTAGGTGCAAAATCTGGTTAGACGGCAGCTAAAACCTATAATTAAAACACGTTCACCAGCTCAAACTGGTCTTTTGACAGCCATGTAACCAGTGGCTTCTCGTAAGATATGCTAATGTTACTGAGGAATTTCTACGCTTCACAGCTCCTCCAACTTGAAACATGTAACGAAGCTCGAGTGCAATTCCAATGAAAGCAAAAAAAATAGGTTGTTTTCTTCTGTTTATGGTCTAAAAAGGGTGAGGAAAAAAATGTTAATTTATAGAGCAAAGGTATCCAGTAGATGTGAAGGGTTTGAGGGCTTTGAAGAGGACCTGTCACCCTTCAGACATGCATGTTTTACTAAAAACCTGTATTTTCCATAAAATAATTCTGGAGCATCTTATCTTATAAACTTGTGTTGTGCCAGTCTTGTGATCCCTCACCCTGGGTTCAGACCTGAGCGTTCTAAAAACGCGCGTTTTTGTCGCGCGTATTTCAGCGCGTTTTTGCAAAATAGGAAACGCGCGTTCGTACGCACGTTCTTGTGATTGACTACTGTGGTGTCAATCACAAAACGCGCGACAAACGCCCCAAAAAAAGCTCAAGTACTTGTTTATGCGTCGGGCGTTTTACAGCGCGTTCAAACGCGCTGTAAAACGCTCAAGTGAGAACCAGGGCCATAGGAAAGCATTGGTTTTCATGTGTTGAGCGTTTTACAGCGCGTTTGAACGCGCTGTAAAACGCTCAGGTGTGAACCCAGGGTCAGAGAAATGTTGGGGGGTGCCTACACAGTCTAACATTGTCTAATCAGTGATGCCAGTGTTGGAGCAGCCCTTTGACAGGGGGAATGCTAGTGCTGGGTTGTGTAGTCTGGCAAAGTCTCTTCTACTAAACACTGGTCCTATCTGCAGACAACTAGGGGCTCGGACTGCTCCCCTTTAATGCAGTGTCTAGCTGATCTAGAACCTTCTAGTGGGAAGGAGGGAGTGTAGAAGCACAGCCTTAACAGAAACAATGTTGCAATTTTAGTCTATCATAGACTTGTATAGAGTTTCAATACAAATCTATGGGAATGACTTAGGGTCCCATTCACACATCCGCAACTGTTTTGTGGTCCACTAATTGCGGATCTGCAAAACACGGACACCGGACATGTGTGATCTGTATTTTGAAGACCGCACATGGCCGACACTATGATAAAAATGCCTTTTCTTGTCCGTGGCTGTTTGTTATATTTTTTTGCGGGGCCGCAGAATGCAAGTGCGGATGCAGACAGCACACAGTGTGCCATCCTCATCTTTAGCGGCCCCATTGAAAATGAATGGGTCCACACCCGATCCGGCCCCATTTTGCAGACGTGTGAATGGACCCTAAGGGTGGGTTCACATCACGTTTTTGCCATCCGTTTGCCATGTACGTTGAAAAAAAAAAAAGGGATACGGATGCTACTTTATATCATCTGTCTGAGACATCTGTTAATGTATACTTTTTTTTATACATTAACCCTTTCTACCCCGGGCCAGTTTTCACCTTCCTGCCCAGGAAATCTGACGTGTCACTTTATGTCGTAATAACTTTCAAATGCTTTTACCTATCCAGGTCATTCTGAGATTGTTTTCTCGTCACATATTATACTTCACGACAAAGGTAAAATTGAGTAAAAAAATTTAATTTCAATTTCCCTACTTTTATAATAGATAGTAATACCTCCAAAAATAGTTATTACTTTACATTCCCCATAGGTCTACTTCATGTTTGGATCATTTAGTGAATGCCATTTTATTTTTTGGGGACGTTAGAAGGCTTAGAAGTTTAGAAGCAAATCTTAAAATTTTTAAGAACATTTCCAAAACCCAATTTTTTCAGGACCAGTCAATTTCTGGGGATTACATACTAGAAACCACACATAAATCACCCCATTTTAGAAACTAACCCCTCAAGCTATTCAAAACTGATTTTACAAACTTTCTTTGTTACGGAAAATGGGAATGAAATTTCAAAATTTCACTTTTTTTTTGCAGATTTTAAATTTTTATAAAATTTGTTCTGCAACACATCAAGGGTTAACAGCCAAACAAAACTCAAAATCTATTACCCTGAATCTGGCGTTTACAGAAACACCCCATATGTACTCAAAAACTGATGTATAGGTGCACAGCAGGCTTCAGAGTGGAAGGAGCACCATAAGGCTCTTGGAGAGCGGATTTGGCTGGAATGGCAATTGGGAGCTATGTCGCATATGAAGACACCCTGAGGTGGCGCTACGGAGAGGAAACCCCAAAATTGTGACCCCATTCTGGAAACGACACCCCTCAAGAAATATTTCAAGGTAAGTAGTGAGTACTTAGACCCATCAGGCGTTTCACAGAATTAGGAAACACTTGGCTGTGAAAAGGAAAAGTTGCTTTACACCCACATTTTTCACTTTCACAAAGTCAAATCCATTCCGGGCCATGGAATTACTGAATATTGGAGTGTGGGGAGTGGTACATCCACACTCCAATACAGTCTAATTTCTGTTTTTTTAACAAGCCCCATATGCAGCACAAGCCCCCAGAAGATTTTTATTTCTGCTGCTGTAACTGGGGTCCAACCAAGGGGTCTTGTTTAGGGCGATGTGGGGTTCTGGGTAATAAACTGCCAGGCATATAAATTTGTTTGGGCCACGATAAAATTTACCTCTTGAAAAAATCAATTTCTATAAAGCCCGTGCAGTCAATTTGGAATCCAGAGTTTCCCACAAACTCTGTAATTTGGGGCTGATAATCGTCAGGGGGTGGGGTCCATATGGGCTCACTCTGGAGGGCTGCCTCAGCTGTTGTTCTGGGGCACCTTGTAAAGGGTCCCTAATCAGCGGATGATAATGATGATGAGGGGATAGAGGAGTAGAGGAAAGTGGCATTCTCTTCTCCCTCACTGGCAGACTCAGTATCGGAGGGAAGCATGGCGTATCCCACTTCAGCTGAGTACACTCTTTGGGAAGGATGGGCCATTTTTATTTTATTGGGGTGTGACGTGTGAAATGTGGAAACCTTTATTTAGTGTGAGGGGTGTGTATGTTGTGTTTTCACATATATATATCTCTAACTGAATATCACTAATATGTGTAAATGAGCATACTAGTGATCGGTGCTCTGCAGCACGCACGCACACAAATTGTGGTGCGTGCAAAAACTGTAGTATAAAAATTCACTACAGTGCTCTGCAAAGTGCACGCAGATGGTTCATTTGTGCAAAAACCTAAACTGACGCTAACTAAAATTTATATATAAACCAAAAAAGAATAAAAAAAAAAAACTAAAACAAAACCTCAAAAATGTGCATATGCTAATGAGCACACTTCTGGTCGGTGCTCTGCAGCATGCGCGCACACAAGTCGTGGTGCGTGCAAAAACTGTAGTGTAAAAATTCACGATGGAAGCAGGTGATTGGACCATGTGACCCAGTGACATCACTGAAGGTCCTGCACCCCCTTCCCGGCTGAAGACAGAACAGGAGACCGGAAACCGGCTGCTACGCGATCAAATGTAATAGGTGAGTTTATTTTTTAATTATTTTTTAACCTTCTTTTGCCCTTTTTACTTTGCATTCTCTATTGAGAATGCTATTATTTTCCTTTATAACTATGTTATAAGGGAAAATAATAAAGATCGGGTCCCCATCCCGATCGTCTCCTAGCAACCATGCGGGAAAATCGCACCGCATCCGCACTTGCTTGCGGATGCTTGCGATTTTCCCGCAACCCCAGAATATAGCGCATGCTGCGATTTTCACGCAATGCAAAAAATCACCGCTCATGTACACAGCCCTATTGAAATGAATGGGTCCGGATTCAGTGCGGGTGCAATGCGTTCACCTCACGCATTGCACCCGCGCAGAAATCACGCCCGTGTGAAAGGGGCCTTAGCGTAGTGGTAGGACCCCATGCCATGCTGAGCGACCTCGAGGTGGTGCATGAGGGGCTACGATGTGTTCCTGACAGGAATATATTGGCAAAAGTCTCAGCTTTTAATATCTGCTTGTTTGACTAGCTAGTATAGTCAGTGGCATATCCGTTTGGTGCCTTTTTTTTTCCGTGGGTGAACAAAATGATTGCATAAAAATGTGAGGAACTAAAGCATTTTTTAAACTCAATCCCTTCATTTCAGGGGCTCAAAAGTAATTGGACAAATTAAATAAGTGTAAATAAAATGTTAATTTCTAATACCTGGTTGAAAACCCTTTGTTGGCAATGACTGCCTGAAGTCTTGAACTCATGGACATCACCAGACGCTGTGTTTCCTTTTTAATGCTCGTCCAGGCCTTTACTGCAGCGGTTTTCAGTTGCTGTTTGTTTGTGGGCCTTTCTGTCTGAAGTTTAGTCTTTAACAAGTGAATGTCTGCTCTATTGGGTTCAGATCCGGTGACTGACTTGGCCATTCAAGAATATTCCACTTCTTTGCTTTAGTAAACTCCTGGGTTGCTTTGGGTCATTGTCCATATGTATTAAAGAACGCCGACCAGTCAGTTTGGCTGCATTTGGCTGGATTTGAGCACACAGTGTCTCTGAAAACCCCAGAATTCACCCGGCTGCTTCTGTCCTGTGTCACATCATCAATAAACACTAGGGACCCAGTGCCACTGGCAGCCACGCATGCCCAAGCCATCGCACTGCCTCGGCCGTGTCTTACAGATGATGTGGTATGCTTTGGATCATGAGCTGTTCCATGCCTTCTCCATACTTTTTTCTTTCCATCATTCTGGTAGAGGTTGATCTTGGTTTCATCTGCCCAAAGAATGTTCTTCCAGAAGTGTGCTGGTTATTTAAGATGTTTTTAGCAAAGTCCAATCTAGCTTTCTTATTCTTGAGGCTTGTGAGAAGCTTGCACCGTGCAGTGAACCCTCTGCATTTACTTTCATGCAGTCTTCTCGCTATGGTAGATTTGGATATTGATACACCTTTATACTGGAGAGTGTTAATCACTTGGTTGGCTGTTCTGAAGGGGTTTTTCTTCACCATGGTAATTATTCTGCAATCATCCATTTGTGGGCATCCAGGTCTTGTTGCATTGTTGAGGTCACCAGTGCTTTTTTTTTTCCTTTCTCAGGATGTACCAAACTGATACTGAGATTTTGCCACTCCTAATAGTGTAGCAATTTCTCAGATGGGTTTTTTCTGTTTTCGCAGATGAAGGATGGCTTGTTTCACCTGCATGGAGAGCTCCTTGAACCGCATGTTTAGTTCTCAGCAAAATTTTCCATATGCAAGCACCACACCTCAAATCAACTCCAGGCCTTTTATGTGCTTAATTGAGAATGAAATAATGAAGGAATTGCCCACACTTGCCATCAAACAGCCTTTGAGCCAATTGTCCGATTACTTTTGGTCCCTTTAAAAACAGGGTGCCACATGTAAAGGAGCTGAAACTCCTAAACCCGTCATCCAATTTTAATGTGGATATTCTCAAATGAAAGCTAAAAGTCTGGATTTTATTTCCATCATATAACTATAACTTGAATATGTTTTAGTAAACAGGTAATAAAAATGAAATTCGTGTCAGTGTCCAAATATATATGGACCTAACTGTATTTATATAAACCCCAACTACATTTTCTTCTTTTTGAATAAAAAAAAAAAGAAGGAAAAATTGGCAAAAATATCAACACAAATGTGGAACAAAAATGCAAAAAATAATCCCCAGGTGCTAATCAGGCAGGTATACACTGAACATCACTTGGCGGTCACAGCTCACACTCAAAAAAAAGTGGTGCAGTGCTGGAAAATGGTAAAAAATAAATAAATAAAAAGCACAAAAAAAGCGCACGGACCAAATGGCGTCCGTAAAAAAAGGACAGGAGGGACGGGGGGTGGCAGGAAGGGACAGGGACGGAGGGTGGCTTAGGGATTTGGAACAGCTGCAAATGAAAAAAAAATCAGTGCAGCAATTCCAGATGTTTTTCATCTTTCTTCTTTTTTTATTTTCAGCAGAAAAGGGGTTAAAATCGCAGTGGTGGTGCACCACAAGTCCCAGCAAGCCAACAGCAGCACAGAAAGGCACAAAACCTAGCTCAGCAGCTAGAATGGCTGCATGCAGGGAAGTTCAGCCTCTTCCTCTGCTGCTGTAGCGCTGCCGTTGGCTGGAGCGTTGTTCCAGCCAATAGCAGTGCTGGCAGGGGACCCCAAACACTGGAGTCCCCTGCCTGACCTCAGAGGAGACAGGTGCTTTCTAGTTCAGCACCGGTCACCTCCACATGATCCTGCCCCTCCCCCCACTACAGCGTCGTATCTCAGCCGGAGCTACTATGGGCCAGTCTATAGAATCCGGCCAAAATCAGCTGCAGGGGGTCAGAAATACCTCCCCCAGCCCTTAGTTAACATGGCTTCCTGCTCGGCAGAGCAGCCATCGCACCCCGGTTCCCGAGCGATTATGTCGGGGGGCCGGGTGTTCATCGCGCTGTAATAGTACGGCGCTGGTCGGCAAGTCCAGTCCTGCTGCGCCGTACTATTACGGCGCTGGTCGGGAAGGGGTTAAACGGATAGCAAAAACATGATGTGAACCCACCCTAAGCTGTTTTCCAGACATAAACAAGTCATCAGATGTAAACAACAGAGCTAAACCAAACAGTCAAAAGGTCGGTGTGTCTGTTTTTTCCCCTCCAAAACTTTACGTGGTCCCTTATAGCAACTGTAGAAGATTTCTAACATCTCAGTGCATAGATAAAAAGTCCCAAAGTCTCTCAATATTAGCTGGCTGTGCATTAACCCTTTCCACAGTGCAGTGCAGTTATAGTGCAAAAACAGTGCAAAAGAACGGGATATATTACAATAAACATAAAATCCAACAATATGAAACAGTAAAGTAGTGAGTCGATGGCTTTGCATACTAGCAATAGGGGAAAATGTCCACAGATGTCCATAGTCCAATATCCCCCAGCTCCAGGGCACTACACATCTCATGTGGATGTACCTTAAAGGGAGCCCGTCACCATGAAAATGCAGTGCAATCTACATATTGCATGTTATACAGCAGAAGGAGCTATCACTGATAAGACCTGGGCTGCAATACCAAGCACAGCCGCTATCCAATGTACATGTGTTTGGTTAGGCTATGTTCACATATCAGTTAGAGATGATGTGGCAGCCCGATCCGGCTTAAGTGCCGGATGTCAGACAGACAAAAACATCTCCACACAGCGGTATTTGTCTAGCCGAACCCGCCATTTATGGGATCACCACTCAGTCAATAGGGATCCAGCGGTGATCTGTTGAATCCGGCAGTGGCTGCCGGAAATGTTTACTGGAAATGTGAACCTAGCCTTCGTGGTGAGGAGGCCACAGCGCTCACTAGAGCACAAAGGCCTCTTCAAACCGCCGATTGGCAGGGGTACCAGGTGTCGGAACCCCACCGATCAGATATTGATGACCTATCCCGACAATAGGCCATCAATATTGAACTCCTGGAAATTAGGCTATGTAAATATAAGAAACTCTTCTACATCTATAAAACAGATGCTAGAGAAAGTAGTAAGAAGTCAGAAGTATGGCCTCCGGATATACTGGCATTTAATATACTCTAATTGTGTAAATCTATTTTGTGCAGATTTAGGGACATCACGTGCAAACGATTCTGTTGCAGAAACTTCTGAGATTGAAAAAAAATGTTCTATTCATCTGAATGGGGTTGTTACATAGTTACATAGTTAATACGGTTGAAAAAAGACATAAGTCCATCAAGTTCAACCAAGGGATAGGTGGGGACACGAATCCCAGAAAGAAAGAGAGACTCCGATTTCTACACATTATCATAAGCATTAATGTTGTTTACTTTTAAGAATTAATCTAAACCCTTTTTAACACCTTAAGGACTCAGGACGAGAATGCGCTTCCTAAATGGCCAGTACTTTGTGCCCCAGGACAAGCATTCTCATCCTGCGGTACTTCCACCCCCTATAAGCCGTGCCGCCATCAGCAGCAGGGGCCTGGCTGTTACTGACAGCCGGATCCCTGCTGCATCCACCACCATCGGTGATAACGCCAATGCCGGGGGATTGACCCACGTCATATGGGAGGTTTGCGCTCCCTCTCCTTAGCCATCGGGTCCCCGAGCTGCAGTGGCGGGGATCAGATGGTTGCCATGGCAGCCCCAAGCCATTCAAAGGCCTTGGGGCCTGGCATGTACGGAGGCCTATGAGGCCCAGGCCCCAGGCTGGGTCTTATAGGCAAATTGTCAGTGTATTACACTGTGTAATACACTGATAGTCAATGGTGTACAATACAGATGTATTGTGCTGCATTGAAACAGGGATCAGACCCTGCAATGTTGAAGTCCCATAATGAGACAAAAATAAAAAATAATAAACAAGTGAAAACAACAATGAAAAAAATAAAAGTTTCAATTAAAAAATTTTTAAAAAATAAAAAAAAATAGACATATTAGGTATCACTGCGTGCGTAACAACCTGCTCTATAAAAATATCACATGATCCATCCTGTCTGGTCAACACTGTAAAAAAAAAAAAAAAAGAGAACTGTGCAAAAAGGCAATTTTTTTCACCTTTCCTCACAAAAAGTGTAACACCAAGTAATCAAAAAGTCATATGTACCCAAAAATAATACCAATCAAACCGTCATCTTATCCTGCAAAAAATGAGACCCTTGCTAAGACAATCGACCAAAAAACAAAAAAGATATGGCTTTCAGAAAATAAGGACACTAAAACATCATTTTTTTTGTTTAAAAAATGCTTTTATTGTTTAAAACCAAAATATATAAAAAAAAGACATTTTATGTCATATTATGTATCGTCACATTTGTAATAACCTGCTCTATGAAAATATCACATGAGCTAACCCGTCTCGTGAACACCGTAAAAAAAAAAATCGTGCCAAAAAAAATCAATTTTTTGTCACCTTACATCACAAAAAGTGTAATAGCAAACAATCATAAAGTCATACGTACCCCAAAATAGTACCAATCAATCCGTCATCTCACCCCACAAAAAATGAGCCCTTAATTAAGACAATCGCCCAAAAAATAAAAAAACCTATGGCACTCAGACCATGGAGACACTAAAACATGATTTTTTTTTTTCAAAAATGCTTCTATTGTGTTAAATGTAAAAAAATAAATAAATAAGAAAATAGACATATTATGTATCGCCGCGTCCGTAACAACCTGCTTTATAGAATATCACATGATGAACACCGTAAAAAAAAAAAAAGAAAAAAAAAACTGTGTAAAAAAAATAAAAAAATTTTGGTCACCTTACATCACAAAAAGTGTAATACCAAGCGATAAAAAAGTCATACGCACCCCAAAATCGTACCAAACTGTCATCTCATCCCACAAAAAAATGAGACCCTACATAAGACAGTTGCCCAAAAATAAAAAATAAAATTATGGCTTTCAGAATATGGAGACACTAAAAAAATAATTTTTTCCAAAAATGCTTTATGTAAAACTGTAAAACTCATATTTGGTATTGTCACGTCCATAACAACCTGCTCTATAAAAATACCACATGATCTAACCTGTCAGATGAACATTGTAAATAACAAAAAATAAAAACGGTGCCAAAACAGCTATTTTTTGTTACCTTGCCTCACAAAAAGTGTAATATAAAGCAACCAAAAATCT
Source organism: Bufotes viridis (assembly GCA_033119425.1). NCBI lineage: Eukaryota > Metazoa > Chordata > Amphibia > Anura > Bufonidae > Bufotes > Bufotes viridis. Next base: position 456,764,555 of record CM065591.1, on the reverse strand, counting down.
TATGTACCCTAAAATAGTACCAAAAAAACTGCCACCTTATCCCGTAGTTTCCAAAATGGGGTAATTTTGGAGTTTCTACTCTAGGAGTGCATCAGGGGTCTTCAAATGTGACATGGCAACTTAAAATTATCCTTCTGTGTCCTGCCGTGTGCCCATACAGCAGTTTATGAGCACAAATGGGGTGTTTCTGCAAACTACAGAATCAGGGTAATAAATATTTAACAATATAGCAATAACACATGACAAAACAGGTGCACACTGCGGTCTTACTAAGCCCTCAAACTGATGTTAAAATTGAGAGATTAGTCAACATGTCCTGCAGTGGAGGACATGTCTTAAGCCCGAGCACCACGCCAAGGTTTCTCAAGTAGCTCGGGACCTAACACTCACCTACCTGTGCTAGATGGGCAATACCAGGGGCCAGTGGGCAAAATTACAGGAACGTATTAGGCCGACTCGCAGCAGACTCCTCAGTTACCTCCAGTATGTAACCATGCCTGCAATGGGAGGAGGGAGAAGGCTGTGAGCCCAACCCAAGACTGGCTGATATGGCCCAGGCCTCACAGGTGCACCTAAATATAGCCTGTGGATGGAAAAATATTTAGTTTTGTTTGGCTGTTAACCCTTGCTTTGTTACTGGGAAAAAATGGAAAATCTGCCAAAAAAGTGAAATTCTGAAATTTGATCTCCATTTTCCATTAATTCTTGTGGAACTCCTAAAGGGTTACCAACGTTTGTAAAATCGGTTTTTAATACCTTGAGGGGTGTATTTTGCAAAATGGGGTCACTTTTTGGGAGTTTCTACTCTAGGGGTGCATCGGGGGGTCTTCAAATGTGACATGGAAACCTAAAATTATTCCAGTGAAATCTGCACTCCAAAAAACATATGGCATTCCTTTCCTTCTGTGCCCTGCACTGTGCCCATACAGCAGTTTACAATCATAAATGGGGTGTTTCTGTAAACTACAGAATCAGGGTAATAAATATTGAGTTTTGTTTGGCTGTTAACCCTTGCTTTGTTACTGGAAAAAAATTATTAAAATGGTAAATGTGCCAAAAAAGTGAAATTCTGAAATTTTATCTACATTTTACTTTAATTCTTGTGGGTTAAGAAAGTTTGTAAAATCAATGTTGAATACCTTGAGGGGTGTAGTTTCTAGAACGGGGTCATTTTTGGGTGGTTTCTTTTATGTAAGCCTCACAAAGTGACTTCAGACCTGAACTGGTCCTTGAAAAGTGGGTTTTGGAAATTTTTTGAAAACTTTTAAGATTTGCTTCTAAACTTCTAAGCCTTGTAACGTCCCAAAAATAGAAAATGTAATTTACAAAATGATCCAAACATGAAGCAGACATATGGGGAATGTAAAGTAATAACTGTTTTATGAGGGATCACTATCTGTTTAAAAGCAGAGAAATTGAATTTTTCAAAAATTTGGGTAAATTTGGTATTTTTTTATAAATAAAAATAAAATATTTTTGACTCAGATTTACCACTGTCATGAAGTACAATATGTGACGAGAAAACAATCTTAGAATGGCCTGGATAAGTAAAAGCGTTTTAAAGTTATCACCACATAAAGTGACACATCAGATTAGCAAAAATTGGCCTGCTCCTTAAAGAGGACCTTTCACTGGTCCACAGTTTGTGAGGTAAATGTATATACATACAGAGCAGCATCCAGGGATGTCCCTGCACTTACTTGTATCCCTGGGTGCCGCTCCGTTCGTCCTCTGTAGCCCCCGGTACCGGCGCGCGCACTTCTCCTATTTTTGCCTGGGGCGGAGACATCTTCTTTTGCCCTGGGCGTCTCCTTCTCCCAAACCTGGAGCGCTGGCCAATCGCAGCGCTCAGCTTATCGCTCCAGGCTTGGGAGAAGGAGACGCCAAAGGGCAAAAGAAGATGTCTCCATCCCAGGCAAAAATAGGAGAAGCGCGCGCACCGGTACCGGGGGCTACAGAGGACGAACGGAGCGGCACCCAGGGATACAAGTAAATGCAGGGTCATTCCTGGGTGCCTTTCTGGATATATATACATTTGCCTCATAAACTGTGGACCAGTGAAAGGTGCTCTTTAAGGTGAAAAATGCCAAGGTTCTGAAGGGGTTAAAACTGTCCACTGTTCCTGCTGTGACCACGTCCTGAGGAAGTCTATTCCACAGATTGTTTTGGCGGGAAGCACATGGCATTCTGCAAGCCCCATTGCAGTAAATGCAACTGATTTTCCGTTGCAGAAGTTTCTGCATCATGTGAATGCACCCTTAGCCCCCAAGCTTTGATCTTTGACAGCATAACAGCGTGTGTCCCTTCACTATTGCAAGTTTGCAACTATAATAGAGCATCCTGATGCAACATAGCCAGGGATGTATAATACCAGTGCTGGCTACTATATGGATTTTCATAAGTAAACACGCCCTGACCCCCCCTGCCCTAGCACCTTATGAAGTAAACTATGGTCTATATAATATACTGTATGAATCATCCATTTGTCAAATGCTGAATTTGCAGTACATGTTCATGTACACCCTATGTATGAGACATTGACCTCACGTAACTTAGAACTACAGTGTTGACCAGATAAGTGATTTCACCGCATACAGACGGCCATTAATTCTGCTAACATGCCTCCCGACACCTAAGTAAACAGAGGATGATGGATATGTTTGTGGAGAAATAATATAATTGCAGCATAGGGCGGCAATAAGGTAAACTCCTCTGACCCCTGGGTGTGTGTCTGTGGTATGTGCATTGTTGTGAAATAGGCCACATTTGAGAAATCAATGTTCTTCACATATACTGTGTGTCATGGGGATTTGGAGGTACCATAAGCAGAAAAAATTGGATTTAGATTCCTGCTACCTAAGGGTACCGCCACTCGAGGGCCAACATCAAATTTTCTGCAGCAGATGTTTTTTCCACACCTAAATTCACATGAAAACTGCTCTTCATTCATCTCCCCTAGTTTTTAACGAGTAATTCGTGCTGTAGTTCATACAGAGCGGGTTTTTTTCCACCTGTGCTTCGAAAATATGCGTTGTGGCGTGGTTTCCGCATGGAAATTACCCTTGAAACCACTGGCAAGCTTAGTAAAAAAACAAATCAAAATCTTTGCAGAAAATAAAACAACAGCAAAAACCATGTTTAAAATAAACAGCGTGGAAACCATATGAAATTTTGATGCCAATTCCACTCCTACATTTTCAGTGCGGTGATACAACCACGTGGACATAGCCTATATTGACTTGCTGCGGATTTAAAGTTCTCACTCCATGTCAAGTTAGGTGTCATGCAACACGAAGATGGTGAGGTCACACCCTCACATCTAATGATAGTGAATAGGGTCATGATGCAACAGGCCACATGCTGCAGCTGCAAGACAAAAGGTGTGAAAAATTCAAAGCTGTCGGATTTTTGATCACAGGACGCTGATCAGATGTGATATTGCCATCTTGCATCAGTGCGCAAGTTGAATGAGACCTATAATTTGGCTGTCGCATGACAGCAGTGTAATTTCTGTCCTGTGTGACCATACCATACCCATACAAAACAAACAAACTGGTAAAACCACATTTGTGGTGATTTAACGGACTGTTAACGTAAGAAACATTACTGTGAATAGTCTGAAACTAATAAATCCCAGCATTGCCCAGATTTCAGATGCATCGTGTGAATGCAGTTATTCAGACGTCAGTTCAGCTGAGGGTGGTGTCCGAGGATGGTCATTATTTCTCTGTAGAATGCTACAGAGATTTAGGCCTCATGCACACGACCGTATGCATTTTGGGGTTCGCAAAAAACGGATGCGCAAATACAGATGACGTCTGTGTGCATTCCGTATTTTGCGGAAAGGAACATCTGGCCCCTAATAGAACAGTCCTATCCTTGTCCGTGATGCGGACAATAATAGGACATGTTCTATTTTTTTGCAGAATGGTCAACGGAATGCACACGTAACTTCCGTTTTTTTTTGTAGACCCATTGAAATGAATGGTTCCACATACAGTCCACAAAAAAAAAAAAACGGAACGGACATGGAAAGAAAATACGTTTGTGTGCATGAGCTCTTAGTGAAAGAATGCAACTGCCCCATCAGCGACTCCAGTTTGTAGGGAGAAAAGACATCAGAGTGTCTAGCAACATGCCAAAAAAAAAAAAGAAAAACTCCTGCCGGCTGGAACTTTAGATCGAGCTTCTCTAGATTTACCAACCATCCCTGGCCTGAGAATACATGCAGAGCTTGTGAAGATAAAGCTGTAGTAAAGGGTTCTCAGACAGCTGAATTGCAAAAGTCATGTAAATAAGGAACGACTAAAATCTCCTGCTAGTGAAGAGAGACTTCTGCTATAACATTGGTGAAGAATCTCGAAGTGTCCGACAGTCCAAACAAAAGAGCTTGAAAATGGAAACGGCATAGGACATTGTTTAGGTAAACTGCAGTTCTTAGTAGTTTCTGACAGTCTTTATGGATAGGGACTTGGTAATATGCATAGAACTACTGTACATGTACGTTAACCAACAATGATTCCCACTGGTACAAGACCCAATATCTGAAACATAGAGATCCAAAAGAATGATATCAGAGTCAAAAAATGAAGGAATATAAATAACAATACGTCTTTATTAGAACAATTTATGAAACATGATTGGTACAAAAAGTGTTAAAAAACAAGTAAAAACAATTACACAAAGAGCGACACACCACATAGCATAATCAGAGTATAACTGGTGAAAATTGATAGCAACTATGCGCAAATATCCTCAGTCAGTGCACACACCAAATAGATGATGGGACCCAACAAAACAGACAGTTGCTTCTCCCCTTGAGAAAGCTGACGGTGAAACGCGCGTCGGGGCGCGTTTGTTTGGCGACACTGCTGTGACCCATTGCTGGTGTGTATATTACTATGTTGTTTATCTTGTGCGACTATCCTCGTGTTTACTGTGGTTAAAACATCTATGGTGACCGGCTACTTAGCCCAAACTAGCAACTGTCTGTTTTGTTGGGTCCCATTATCTATTTGGTGTGTGCACTGACTGAGGATATTTGCGCATAGTTGCTATCAATTTTCACCAGTTATACTCTGATTATGCTATGTGGTGTGTCGCTCTTTGTGTAATTGTTTTTACTTGTTTTTTAACACTTTTTGTACCAATCATGTTTCATAAATTGTTCTAATAAAGACGTATTGTTATTTATATTCCTTCATTTTTTGACTCTGATATCATTCTTTTGGATCTCCTTACTGTACATGTATGGTCACCATGAAACAGTCCCGATTTAGAAGGTTAATGGTAGATTCGATAGTTTCTGTCTTGAATTTTTTGTATTTGATAAATTGATTCAAGTATTTCAGATTAATGATGTCTCTGAAGGCACCACTTGGCTTCCTTGTCATTAAGACTCAGGAGTAGAATTCTGATCTTCGATGAGAAGGGATTGATATTGAAATATGAACCTTGTTTTGCAGTAGAGGAGAAATGTCCATCTCTAAGGCTTTTTCAGAGGCAGTGTGGGGAAGTTGAAGGTCATCATAAACCTGTTAGATGAGGCGTTGAGGGGAGAATGAAACTTCAACTTCTAACCTAGTCGAATGACATCCAGGAACCATGAAGAAGAGAATATTTGTCTCCAGGTGTGGAAAAATAAAAGTAGTATTCCCCAAACTGGAAGATTGGTGTCACTGGCATTGATGACTGGAATAGTCAGGATTGAAGAGGAATTATTTCTTTTTACATTTGTTGGACTGATCCAAATAACTAGTGAATGGTACATAATACCATAATACCATAATACCAAGACCAAATAGCAATTCGAAATGGCCATAGTCATAGAAAATAATCGCACCAAATCCATGGAAGCATCAGATAGAAAATTTAAAGCTTGCATAAGATTTCTTCATCTAGAGTACCTGTGGAAAGACAAGCCTCCAACTGTCCCAAACTGACAAGGATCGGGCTATATACATGAAGTAAAGATTTCTTCTTTTCTATCATGGAGTTACATGTTTTCTTAGAAATTCTAGCCACATGGGGGATGTCCACAGGCATTTTATATATATATATATATATATATATATATTAAAAAAAACTGTGTGTCTTCTTCTAAAAAGGGTTACTTCCTTTTAAAGGGTTTCATGGTAGTCCTAACAGCTTTTATTAAAATTTTAGTTAGGAAAACAGAGAGAGCAATCTGAATTGTCATCTAAAGAGTCAAACTAACGATTAGAAAATAACTCGCGATCATCAAGATCAATTTCTATATTCGAATTAATCAGGATTAGGGGTCATGAAGAGGAGGCAGAGGCCCTAGGAGAGAAAGCATCCTCTGTTCTATAGCTGATTTAAACACTACCTTAATTATAGATCTGATATACAGAAATGAGGGGGATTGCTCCATGAGCATTTTTCCAGTATATTTGGGGTTTCTTATGTGTAGCAGACAGAGGCTTATTACATTTCTTGCTAGACTTTGGAGCTGATATTTCCTTGGCCTAAAACAAGTATAGAAAAACCCACATCAGGATCCTCATAATAACTGTAATAGACCCCTAACCCCAGCAAACACATAAGAGGCATCACATAATAGATTAAAGGGAACCTGTCATCAACTGTATGCTGCCCATACTAAGTATAAAGTAGAGACGGGTAAGTAGATTTCAGCGGTCTGTCATTTAAAAGTTAAAAGTAAGTGGTTGCCGAGAACCAACCTCACAATCATTGCAGACTGGGCCTGGAGAAGAGTCCGGCCACCGGAGAAGAGTCCTGGTTATTCATGAATTCCTGCTCTCCTGCCCATCTGCTGATGACTGACAGGCTTCTACCTAGTTTTCTCCCTTTCTGTCTAGGAGAGAACTGCCAATCATCAGCAGATAGGCGGGAGAGCAGGAGATTATGAATAACCATGACTCTTCTCAGATAGATTTGACTCTTTTCAAGGCCTGGGCTGTAATGATTATGATGCTGGTTCTTGGCAACCACTTACTTTTAGCTCATGGGTGACACACCGCTAAAATCAGCATTTCTGTCACCATTTTATGCTGCCCTAATTGAGATCGGCATAAAGTTGATGATAGGTTCCCTTTAAAAAGGTGAGCAGACATACCGAGCTGGGGCTTTTTCTGGATCAGCAGACCTACGAGGATGCTCAGTGGAAACTCTGGTGTTTGACATGCTGGGAGATATGGCACTGCAAAGGAGACACCATGTTTTCTGGCATACAAACTCCCTTTTAAATCTACTGCTCAATTTGAGAGGTGGTCCCTACCATAGTCCACCAACCAGATCCAAGTAATGGAATGCTGAAGAGGACACGTGTGAACCCAGCACCTTAATTCATTAGCATGATGATCCATGTATTCTGGCATCTGTCTCAACAGCAAAGTCTGATGCCAATGCTGCAATACCGCCATCATACAGTACGTGCTAAACGTCCAAATTGGTATGTGACATCACAGCTGGTTTGCCAGCGGAGCACAAACTGGCACCTGACATCACAGCTAGAACACCCAAGACCTGACACACAATTTGCCAGTAACATGCCTGTAACTGCCCACAGAGTAAAAGACTTGTGCCTAACAGCGGAATGGGAAAGCACCATGCCACCCACTCTCTAAAGCAGCCCATCCATCAGTAGCCAGGGAAGAGAACAAGCTAGGTGAGATCTTCCCTTCTGCTGCTGAGCTGGTCGAGATAGGCTTCTATAATATCTGATCAGCAGGGCCCAACACCCCACACACCTACCTATCAGCTGATCTTCAGTAGCTCCAGAGTTGGAAGTAGCCACCAGAACTGCACAACTGCTTCCACTGTGCAGTGGATGGAGCAGTGGCGTAACTAGAAATGACTGGGCCCCACAGCAAATTTTTGAACATGGCCACCCTAGAAACTTCTTTGCAACCCCCTCCTGACGTGCAACCCCCCACTTCTGTGGCTAGTAAAGATGGCTCCCTCAGATGAGGCCCGGCAGCTGCTCCATTCGTTTCCTATAGTGTCTCTGTATATAATGTCATTTTATAATACTGTTAAGGGGGCCCTGGCAATAAAATGTTTCAGTCCTCATTCTTGATGGGCCCTTTTTGAGTTTGGGCCCCAGAAGCAGCCGCTTCCCCCGTGGCTATGCCCCTGGGATGGATCTGGTTACTGCAGCACTGCTCCTGTTCACTGCGAACAGCTGATCTGTGGGGGTGCGTGGTATCAGAGTTCCATTCAATCAACTAAACCAGGCATGCTCAACCTACGGCCCTCCAGCTGTTGTAAAACTACAACTCCCACCATGCCCTTCTGTAGGCTGATAGCTGTAGGCTGTCTGGGAATTATGGGAGTTGAAGTTTTCCAACAGCTGGAGGGCTGTAGGTTGAGCATGTCTGAACTAAACCCTTTAAATTTGGTCACAGCTGTAGAGAAAGGAGGTATGGCATCTCCAAAGCCTCAGTTTTTGCAGTATTTAGCTTTGGGAAATAGGTCCTCCTTATTTCCCAACATCCAACTGCAGGTTTGTGATTTGTAATAGGGGAACATAAGGACAAGGCTGAGATACACTGGCATGCAAGTGAACAAATATTTAGCAGTCCATAAGCACTTAGAAAACAGTGTACTCTACTGACCACACAGATCATCAACTAGCACAAACGCGGGATGACAAAGACAGTAAAGATCCCTGTGCAAGAACAGTATGGAGCCATTGGTGAGGTCACAGAAGTTACCCGAGGGAAACACACGTGTGAAGTCATGTCAGCTCACCTGAAAGAGACACAGTGGTGTCTTACTCAACAGGAAATATACCAATGATGTCACAGTAGCTTCACAGAACTGAAACCTACTTGTGATGTCAAAGCAGCGTCACGGATGGAAACCCACTTGTGATGTCACAGCAGCGTCACGGATGGAAACCCACTTGTGATATGACAGCCGCTTCAAGGATGGAAACCCACTTGTGATGTCACAGCAGCGTCACGGATGGAAACCCACTTGTGATGTCACAGCAGCGTCACGGATGGAAACCCACTTGTGATGTCATGGCAGCGTCTTTGAGGGAAACCCACTTGTGATGTCACAGCAGTGTCACTGATGGAAACCCACTTGTGATATGACAGCCGCTTCAAGGATGGAAACCCACTTGTGATGTCACAGCAGCATCTTTGATGGAAACCCACTTGTGATGTCACAGCAGCATCTTTGATGGAAACCCACTTGTGATGTCACAGCAGCATCTTTGATGGAAACCCACTTGTGATGTCACAGCAGCGTCACTGATGGAAACCCACTTGTGATGTCACAGCAGCGTCACTGATGGAAATCCACTTGTGATGTGACAGCAGTGTCTTTGATGGAAACCCACTTGTGATGTCACAGCAGCGTCACTGATGGAAATCCACTTGTGATGTCACAGCAGTGTCACTGATGGAAACCCAATTGTGATGTCACAGCAGCGTCACTGATAGAAACCCACTTGTGATGTCACAGCAGTGTTTTTGATGGAAACCCACTTGTGATGTCACAGCAGTGTCACTGATGGAGACCCACTTGTGATGTCACAGCAGCGTCACTGATAGAAACCCACTTGTGATGTCACAGCAGCATCTTTGATGGAAACCCACTTGTGATGTCACAGCAGTGTCTTTGATGGAAACCCAATTGTGATGTCACAGCAGCATCTTTGATGGAAACCCACTTGTGATGTCACAGCAGTGTTTTTGATGGAAACCCACTTGTGATGTCACAGCAGTGTCACTGATGGAGACCCACTTGTGATGTCACAGCAGCGTCACTGATAGAAACCCACTTGTGATGTCACAGCAGTGTCTTTGATGGAAACCCACTTGTGATGTCACAGCAGTGTCTTTGATGGAAACCCAATTGGGATGTCACAGCAGCATCTTTGATGGAAACCCACTTGTGATGTCACAGCAGCGTCACTGATAGAAACCCACTTGTGATGTCACAGCAGCATCTTTGATGGAAACCCACTTGTGATGTCACAGCAGCTTCACTGATGGAGAACCACTTGTGATGTCACAATAGCTCACCTGACTGACACACTCATGTGATATCACAAATAGCTCACCTGAGGTAAACCACTTGTGATGTCACATTAGTGCAGCTCTGCATAGAATTCCACGGCACACACGATTGCGTAGGTATGAATATAAGTAGAAATTTTATTAGTGCAGCTGACACAAACAGAGCTGTCATGTCATAGCAGTTCATCAAACAGTGTTATAACTCCAGAATTGTTTGGCCCTGGCGATCCCAGAAACCCTGGATGGCAAGTGTAAGGCCAATTTTACATGAGCGTATTCAGTGCGAGAAATAGGCTCAGAGTGTCAGGGGTATTTCCTGTCCCAAATTCTGCTCCTAAGACGTGGACCAACGACATTATGTTTTATAATGCTGTCTGCTCCTGCCTGACCTCAACTCTAATGATTTGTATTGACCGCTTTATGTGAAGTTGGCCTAAGGCTAGGGCTACAGGGTGATATTTGGTTGCTTGCGAGTCACTATAAAAACCATGATAACATTGACAGCTGAGGCATGATGCCACAATGTCGCCACAACTCATTAGAAACCAAATGTGTCACGTAATGTATCCCTAGTCCTATACATCAATACATCCTCCTTAGCAAGAGTGGACATTGGTGCAGGCTGTGCCGCTGCACAGGGGCCTAGTGGGCAAGGGGAATCCATACCACTATAAAAAATCATAGGAAAGGACAAGGAGCTCTAAAATTAGCCCTTTACTTATAAATTAACAGCAAGGGGCCCACATTCTAATTTTGCACAGGAGCCCTCTACTGTCTAGGTCCACCCCTCTCCTTAGGACTTAGGCCGGGTTCACATCACCGTTTAGTTTTCCGTTTTTCTGATCCAGCAGAACAACAGAATAATAACGGCTCCTGTATTTTAAGCATCCGTTATGCCCAGTTATGAACATTTTGCATCCGTTTTAGCCATTTCCTTCTGAAATACTTTATTTTAAATTTAAAAAAAACTTTGTAGGACTTTTTTCCGTCTAAAATAATGGCTCTCAGAAGGAAATGGCTAAAACAGATGCAAAATGTGCATAACTGAGCATAATAGATACTTAAAATACAGGATCCGTTTTTTGACGGATCAGAAGAACGGAAAAAAACAGAAAGAACAGCCATGCAAACCTGGCCTTACTCGTAAGAGCAATGGCCACACCGTGCAGAGAAAGAAACAGCAGGGCACATTTACAAAGACCAGTGTTTTCACGCCCCTCTTTGTTTCCCTTGCGCTGCCAGAGGATGATCCTAATTTATGATGAGGTGTGTGCCTCATCTTAAATTTGGCTAAACCTCCGGCAGCCGTGTGCCTGGTGGATAAAACTATGCCGTATTAGTAAATTTGCTGGGGCAGGGGTACTGCGTAAGGCCTCATTCACACATACGTGGACCACTGTCCGTGAAAACCCGTCCTGCTGAGTGCACGAGTATTAATGTACAGCGGCGGCGGCACGAAGTGCACGGCGTCATAGCAACCAATGATGCCGTGCTTTTGGCAGGACGGGTTTTCAAGGACCGTGGTCCATGTATGTGTGATTGAGGCCTAAGATAGCGATGTCTAGCTCTCAGGTGGAGAGGTCAGGTGACTGTATTCACACCCTACAAACATGCAAAAAAAACAAAGTGGATCCAGCAAATAAAAACAAGAAAGTCTTTATTTTTTCTGTTTAAAATATATAAACAAATATATCCCTCCTGTAAAAAACTGATGCATTTCAACCTATACAGGTCTTAATCATAGATCAAGTAGTATGACTGCATTCAGGGGTACTGCCCCTGACACACCCCCAATCCGCCTCCATCCCGCCCAACTGTCGAAAACTTTATATTGTTGCATGGCCAGTCAAAAATTGCGACTATTTTCACATCTAAAATTGTCTCAAGTCCCTTGATAAATAACCACCTGCCTGCGCCACGTTTGGCCTCGTCAATTCAAGTCAATGAAAAAAAAAAAACACGGACATCACGTGTGCCATAGATGGTTGCTATAACACGAATGGATGACATACTGATGCCATACGGACGGTAAGAAATGGACAAACGGAAGGCAGTTGGAGACCATGTTGATTCCACAAGGATGGAAAAAATGGCCGTTAGTAGTGGACAGAACAAGAAGGAGTTTTACACCACTTTGTGTGAATAGACACTTATGGGGTCATTTATCAAACTGGTGTAAAGTAGAACTGGCTTAGTTGCCCATAGCAACCAATCAGATTCCACCTTTCATTTTCCAAAGGAGCTGCCTAAAATGAAAGGTGGAATCTGATTGGTTGCTATGGGCAACTAAGCCAGTTCTACTTTACACCAGTTTGATAAATGACCCCTATTGGTTTTTCAGGATTCTGGGAAAGCTGAGTCACAATCTCTGCTGTGGCTGTAATAATATCTGCATGTGTTGCACTTGTTACCCGTAGAAATGTATCTACATATGCCTGTATATATCCAAACCTATCACTACAGAAAACAACATAACTTAATCAACACAGGCCAGAAGTGAACAATGCGCAATGACAGAGAAATCTTTTTCGTCCCGGCGCTCGTTTGTACAGTCCGATGCCTCTTCCATCATCGTGAATGACAGCAGCAATCACCTGAGAAGTCTTCCAGGAGGTCACGTGACACCCCAGGTAACACCTGCGGAAAAGCCATAATTTATTCCAGTCTGTGCACCCGGATGGAAGATTATCTGTGTCTTTGAAGTGACTGCAAATCTTTGTCTGGATGTAATGGTTTTGGTTGTCGTCCCCTCCTCCTGTCCTTACCTGGAGCAGGGAGGTGCTGCTCAGTAATCCTACACCTGCTGGAGGCCACACCTGCCGCCTGCTAAACTTCCCAAACAAGTGCATGGACAAGCATGAGAACGCAGGCAGCACCCCGGAGGGAATTCCCTTATTTATACAATAATTGTCATTTCTGCTGACCACTTCATTCATGATCAGGCCACCATGGCCCTGGATGACTGCAACCTCTACGCCAGGACCAGGGGTAAACTTTGGTTAATCTCAAGTGACAATGCACTTTCAAGACGGTGCAGCCTTCCTCCAGAGCTGCTCTCAGGGATCGATTTCAAGGGAAGGATTCCGAAAAACTTGAAAATTATGGATCCCATTAGACGCACCAAGAAAAGACCTTCTATAATCCCAGGTGAGACGCTCACACGGTTGTGATCTTTATGACTCTTTGATCAGAATCTATATGATTATTACGTAGGTGACGGCGAGTATGGACAAAAAGTTAGTAAACATAGAGAGGGGTCTATTAAAGGGGTTGCCTTATCACAGATAATGCCTTTTGTACGGGAACCATATGAAGTCCAGCTCCTGAGACCCTACTAAACCAGGCTACTACAGGGGGAGATTTAATGTTCGGGTATGTTCACGTGTTGTGTCCATTGTAGCAATTTCCCTAAAATGCTGCCAATATGTGAAATCTGCGTGCAGCCAGTTCACGCCAACGTGTGGTGCGCGTGATTTTATGGGTAAAATTTAGGTATTACTGTCAAAATCATTCATCCTTTGGCTTGGACGGATTTTGGGTGCACGTGGATGCTGCAACCCATGTTCCTAAGGCCGCATGCACGCGGTGCGGATTGTAACTTCATGTGGAAGATCCACAGTGTAGTGTTTTCAGAAACTGACCAGCGTTGTGGAGTATGAAACCGCGGCATGTCAATTGCTTGTTGATAACAAAGGGTGAAATCTGGGGCAAATCCGCAAGTAAGACTACCTGCGTATGATGCGGATTACGTGCAGTTTTTTTCTGGGTGGAAGAAACACAGCATAGTACAGTACCAGCGGATGAGAGTAAACAAATCTCATCTACACTTTGCGGATTTTTTCGGTGTGCGGATTTCTAAATCTGCAGCATGTCAAATATGTTTGCAGTTTGAACAGTGGATTTCACCCTTTTTCAAATGAATCTACGGAAAAAACGCATCTAAGGGTGGGTTCACACTAGCGTTATGGTTTCCGTTATGTCTTTTCGTTATAACGGAATCCATAAGAAAGAATGCAAAACGGAAGCCTTTAAGAGGCATTCCGTTTTGCTCCGTCCTAATAGAAGGCTATGGGAAAGCATAACGGATCCGTTTGGGTCCCTTTATGCAAGACGGGAAAACAAAGTCCTGACTTTGTTTTCCGTCTTCCATAACGGGAACCAGACGGATCCGTTATGTTCTCCCATAGACTTCTATTATGACGGAAAGCAAACTGAATACCTTTTAATGATGGATCTGTCCTTCTGTCTTATGGATTCCGTTATTTTCCAGCCATAACGGACTCCATTACGCTAGTGTGAACGCACCCTAATTGGAAATTTGTGCAAATCTTACATGTAGTGTTGAGCGAACTTGTTTTTTAACATCTGCGTCCAAAGCTCAGGTTCGGGTTATCGAAGAATCCCGTTACGGATTCCAAATTCCGTTATGGTCCGTGGTGGTAGCGGAATCCATAACGGGATTCTTCGATAACCCGAACTTTGGACGCAGAAGTTAAAACACAAGTTCGCTCAACACTACTTGTGTTCACTTGCACCTGTGTGCAGGTAGTCTAACACATGTGGATTTGGTGCAGAAGTGCAGCAAAATCTGCATTGAAAATCCGTATGAACTACACTGCTGTGAGCATGTATCCCAAACAGCATGTGCACTCACTGGAGTTGAGCGAACTTGTGTTTTTAGTTCGGCGTCCAAAGTTCGGGTTCGGGTTATCCAAGCATCCCGTTATGGATTCCGCTACCACGGACCATAACGGCATTTGGAATCCATAAGGGGATTCTTCAATGAACCCGAACCTTGGACAACACGAAGGACCTGGGGTGACGTCACCGTCATGTGATCAGTGCAGGGGGCGTGGCTCAGTACTGGATTAGATAAGAGGTGGTAGCCTACGACCTCTTATCCAATCCAGTACTGAGCCACGCCCCCTGCACTGATCACATGACGGTGACATCACCCCAGGTCCTTCACCCCGTGTTCCAAATGCCATTATTGTCCGTGGTAGCGGAATCCATAACGGGATGCTTGGATAACCCGAACTTGGGATGCCGAACTTAAAACACAAGTTCGCTAAACTCTACTCACTATAGATGTAAACAGTAGGTCTATTTAGAACAGTATTGGAAATTTTTGTGAATTAATCCTCGCTGGCGACACTGTCGAGCAGCACCCACTTTTTCTAACAAATTCATGGTACACAACTTTGGGGATTTTGTGGAGAATGGCACATTTTTTAAATGTACTTATACCAGAAAAGTCCCATGAATACGTTAAATATGCTAAGGCCTCATGCACAAGTCCATGTGCCGGCCATGCCTGTGCTCTGGACCACAATGCACTGTGCCGACTGTGTGCCTGCAATCTGCGGACGCGGACCCATTTACTTGAATGGGGTCCGCAATCCGCACCGTAAAAAAGTAGTGCATACACTACTTTTTTGCAGCGCGGAGGCACGGACAGAAATCCCATAGAAGCACTCCTTGCCTCTGTTCTGCACTGCATCTTCCGGATTGCTGAGCCATTCAAGTAAATGAGTCCACATCAACGATACAGTGCTCACACAGCCAGTGCCTGTATATGCGCACCCGCTGTTTGCGGTCCGCAATACGAGCACGGCCGGCACACAGTCGTGTGCATGAGGCTTTAAGGGGGAAATTTATTTCATGCCAGTGTTTATGCCGGTCTTGATATTCCCTGCTCTGCCGGAAGATGCATCTCATTTATGTTGAGGTGCAGGCCTTGTCATAAATTTAGGCGTATCCTTTGGCAGTCCGCGCTGCCTTAGATTTCAGTTGTCTGTTAAACCAGAAAACTAGAGTAAGTCCTTATGCAATTGACGGTGTCCATATTGCAGTCCGCAAACCAGGGATCCGCAAAATTCCATCACTAAAAATGACTATCTTCCGCAATACGGACAAGATTAGTACATGTTGTAGAATTTTCGGAACAGACGCATGGATGCAAACAGCACACGGATGTCATCCATCCATTATTTTATTTATTTTTTCTTCACTCATAGAAATAAATGTGCAAAAAACGGGGGTCAGACATGGGTACAAAATACGGTTGTGTGCATGAGTCCTAAAAGAAGATAAACATGCCGAACCCACTGGCCCTGGCCTCTCTCCTGCCTCGCCACTCCCTCTCCTCAAAAAGTGGTGAGGGTGGAATAGAAACACCACTTGCACCTAGATTTAGGCACAATGGCGTTTAAAAAGCGACAACTTTTTTATGCCAGGAAACTGGCATGGGAGGAATGATAAATTCCCCTCAAACCCCTGGTCACAATGTTTTTTGTTTTCCAAAAAAAGGCTGCTTTCGACATGGCAAGGGTGAGGCTACCTCCGGCAGAGGATGTCGATACAGGGAAAAAAAAACATTTCCTCATGCATTCTGAATTGAAATAAATCAGTTCAGGATGCATCAGGCCGCGTTCCGACAGCATTCCATTTTTTGCGGTTTTGTGTCCGGTCATAAAAACGGGGAAAAAAAATGGATCTGGCACTGAAAACAATGTAAGTCTTAGGTGACGGATCCGTTTTTTTAGCAGCCTAAAAAAACGGATTTGTCCCCCATTGACTTTGAATGTATTTAGTGATGGATCTGTTTTTTTTTCCATTTTGATTTCCCACAACCACATCCTAACGGAACGGATGTATCCTGATGTGGAAAATCAAAAACGGATCCTCTGCCGGATCTCAATATCGGAAATTAATAACGCAAGTGTGGAAGTAACCTAAGAAAAAAGACTTGATAATATTTGGGGTACATTGATGGCTACCTTAAATTTAGGGAATCACTCCTGATCCTACGCCTATCTCTGCTGGGCATGCATGTGTTGTTACCCCATCCTTATCTCCCCAAACATATACAGGCAGGACAGTGGCAGTAGGTCTCCATATACATTAGATGGATGGCCAGTCTTCTGAGGTGTATGACCAGCTTTACAGCAGTGGTGTCCAACCTGTGGCTCTCCAATAACACTACAACTCCCAGGAGGACAATATGAAAAAGGCTCAGCGCTCTACTAATCTTCTTCTTTATTAAGATGATAGGTGACACGTTTCGGGCTGAACTGGTCCCTTCATCAGATCACATCAGATCTTTCCAAGCTGTGCTCGCTGTACCTGTTGTACTTGCAGTACGTGCTCACCCGCTCGCAGCTACTGACTGCATTGACTATCAGCCATTTGCGGTATACTGTATGTGTACATATTTTACCACGTGTCACTCTTTGAAGTTAATCAGCATGCTAAAGAACCACGAAAACCGTTCAAACAACAGTCCATAAACTTGCACAGACACAAAGAAAAAAAAAAAGGGCCCTAAAAGCATGATTATTTGGGCAGCAAGGGCATGTGGTCAGCCACGTGTATTCCTTAACCGCAGCACGACCATGCCGTGTGGTTTTCCCCTAATTGGTTTTAATTTGACCTGTTGGACGTGTTGTCAGCCCGGCCCTGTTGTGTGTAAAGCAGAGTTGTTTTAGGTCGTTTGCATAGTAATGAATGGGCTCCTGTTGTCAAATGCTGATTAACAAGGAATCTCGTTCCTCCTATCAAAGTCAATAATTAAGATAACGCACGGCTCGCGCTCGGTCGTTCAGTAACTGAAATAGGAGTTCAGATGTCTAGAAATATGTAAGGGTTAAGTGGTGTAGAGCCCAGTGTCGGACTGGCTATAGTTCTAAGGACTGGAGTCATTATCTGGGACTGTATAGATATGGCTGAACAAGCCGAGGACTAGACATGCTGTGAACTCACTGAGGGTCATTTACAAAGACCAGCTTTTTACGTCAGTCTTTGTTTCCTGTTTGCGCTGGCAGAGGATGCACTTACTTTATAACAAGGCGTGCTTAAGTGGAGTTGTTTTTTTGACTACTTTTATGCCTAAAAATGGCGTAAATGGGAGTACGGGGGCCGTGGCATATTTACTAACAGCATAAAAACACCCGTGTGACAAAATATTAAAAAAGTCGCAAAATGGGGTCTTTCCTTTTATTTTTTTTACACAAAGTTGCATGCTTTGTAAATGACCACCACTATATACAGTGAAACATATCCAAAATACCTCTTTGTGAAGACCACCTTTCAGTTCCGCCATATTTGCAAACTACTGATTATCGCCTTTGAGATTAACCCCCCCCCCCCTTCCCCTGTTGACTTATTTTTTAATACCCTTTTGAGTGGTCATCCCAAAGAGATTTCGCCGTACAATGTAAAATTTGGGTCCCGAAACGCATGTCTTATTGGCATGTTGTCCATATAGATTAGACATCTATACAGATGGCTATAGTTGCATCTTGTATGGCATATCTATGGACCAGACATCTCTAAATGGTTGGTTAGTCACACCTTTTTTTTTTTTAAATACGTTTATTAAGGTATTCCATAAATATATATTTTTAAATAATGTTATAGGGACCCCGTGGACAGAGACCTTCAGCAGCCATCATCTGGCCGTACAGATGCCAGTGGCTTCGTCACGTATAGCTGTTTATGTTGATGTAGCCCAGTCATAAGTGTGCCTAGAAAAAAACTGTGCTTCTCAACGTGGCCTTTCAAAAGATAGTTTTATTCACAGCCATTACTGAAGAAGATCAGATCTTTCCAAAAGTAATTTGTTGGTCTACACTAGGGATGAGCGAACTTCTGTTTTCAAGTTTGGCGTACAAGGTTATCTAAGAATTCCGTTATGTATTCTGCTACCATGGACTATAACTTATGGTCCATGATAGCAGAATCCCCAACGGAATTCTTAGATAACCCGAACCTTGTATGCCGAACTTCAAAACAGAAGTTCGCTCATCCCTAGTCCATATCATTTGGTAGGCCATGCTTTGAAGGATCTACTGGTAGACTGCTATTGGGATAATGCCTATTGTTTTAGAACATCTACATATTCTGAGTGCCTGAAAGCCCCTTTGGGACAATCAGGGCAAATATCTGAGAAAAAACGTTCGTAAGAACAATAGTTCCCCATAATTGCCCTGTGTAAGGCCTATATTACACCCACAGATTATCAGACCAATAGTTGTTATGTATAAAAACAGATCTGTGTGTGTATTTGGCCATCTGACCAATGATTGGTCAGAAAATCTGTTGGTGTAATACAGCCCTAAAGAAGCCTCTGATCACCCTGTGGGCGTGCTCGCATCACTGTTGCAGATACCTAAATTGTTGTTCCTGGGCAGCAGATCTTTCGGTGTAAAGGAGGATCTGTTGACCAGAAATAATTAAATCTCATGTGAGATCACCATAGTGATCGCTCTTTACCATACAGAGGAGTTGATTGCTGCTTGTATATGCAGTTCTGACCTCCTCTGACAAGCAGGCAATCATTGGGAACAAGAGGTTTGTTCCTGATCGCCTGTTGTGGCAGACGATGTAAAGCGGCCTTGAGTGCATCCCGAACAATGCACATTCACACATGACCCAAGCCTCCCTGGGTGGATTTACCAAGCGGTGGTGTTAGATAGTGATGTAGTCGCCTGTACTGATGAGCTGTTACAAGATTTATGATGTAATTATGACTCCACTGACAAGTAGCAACCACACAAAGGCGTTGTACAGGGCTGGAAATTTGCGGTTCTCCTGTATCATTTATATTTTGTAACCTAGTAAACATTAAGGGTGGGTTCACATCACGTTTTATGTCTCCATTTTAAGTATACATTACAAAAATTTTTTTTTAAAAAGCAGCACACCAAGGTCTTGTAAAATAAATAAATAAAAGGTATACTTTTTTTTTTTTTTTACAATGGAACTCTATGGTGAACAGATGCCACTGTATGGCATCAGTCTGAGGCATTCTTTTAGCGTTCACATTTTTTGTATATGTTAAATAAATGGGAAAAACGTGATGTCCACCTGCCCGAAGGCGGAACGCGGGAAACGAACAAGGATCAGTGACCAATACCAGCTTGGCATAATTCTGAATCGCTCACCTACATTCAGTACAAATAATACATGGACATCACAACATATAGTCGTAAGAATATATGCTCCAGGATGGTCATTACACGGGGAATGCAGGTAGTTACTAAAACAGACCTGTCAGGAGCGGAAACTGGTCCCCTTTAATTTGATCTGCTGAACTGAAATTTTTGGCTATGTAGTAACCTGCAAAATGTTACAATTAGAGTTTTTCTATTTTATTTTTTTCTCTCTTTCTGCTTAATCTGGCAATGTCTGTATGTGCAGAGGAATGAACATTTGTAACAGGATCAACTAAACGACTAAGGCTACTTTCACACTAGCGTTTAAGTTTTTTTTGGTGTTGAGTTCCGTCATTGGGGCTCGATACCGGGGGGAAAAGCGCTTCAGTTTTGTCCCCATTCATTGTCAATGGGGACAAAACTGAACTGAACAGAACGGTATGCTCCAAAATGCATTCTGTTCCATTTAGTTGCGTTCCCATACCGGAGTGCAAACCGCAACATGTTGTAGTTTGCTTTCCGTCCTGGGATTTGGTCCTAAAGCTGGGCGCTAACATTAGAATAATCAGGACAAACACAAAGATTTCAGCAGGATCGGCCGACCTTCTAATGTAAACGGGGATGTCTGATTTATCTCAGTCAGCAGACATTGAGTTAAAGAAGCTTTAGGCTTCTGGCATTGGCTTATTCCCCCACCCCGAGAGCCGAGCCAAGTTTGCGTGTGTATGGTGGACTCATTCGACTGACAGCGATCTAAGGTATATGGGTTGCGTTGGTTCCATTAAAAGAGCTGAGCTGCAGTATCACATACAGCCTGTGTTCAGGTGTGGCAGTGTTTCCAGAAGAAACCATGTTTTTCTAATCCAGTTGAATTAGAATGTCTGCAATGTAAGCAATACAACCGATGACTTAAAGGGGTTATCCCATGAATAATGTAAAAAATTTAAATCATACATTATAGTACATGACAAGCTCTTTCTACAAAGCTAGAACCAGCCAGAGATCTCCCCATTCATTGCTTTGCTAGATTTATATCAAGCTGACGGCTCTAGGGGAGTGTCTTTTCTGCTGCAGGCCAGGGGGCGTGTCTATGCTCTCCCTATCACAGTTCAGGGGCGTGCCCATGCTCTCCCTATCACAGCTCAGGGGGCGTGTCCATGCTCTTCCTATCAAAGCTCAGAAGGCAGTTGAAGGACAAAACTGAGCATGTGCGGCCATCTCAGTGAGCAGGTCAAAGAAATAAGAAAAAGAACAGCAGGTGGCGCTATACAGATGGGTTGTATTGAATAGCATCGTGGCTATGCAAACTTTTTAATTACATGCAATTACAAAAGTATTCAGATCCAGGGGCTGGTTTGAAAACTGTAGAATATTTTTTGGGGGATCACACAGTTAATGAGTACAGCTGAATCTAAGTGGTCTGAAGTGCTATGAGACTTTTAGACTTATAGGAGGGATCTACTGGACTTGGAACAGGACCTGGGGCTATCTTCAGCCTGACGGCTCTGTAGACTGTTTATTTTGGGATATTTCTCCTATTCACTTTTAGTGGGTTATCCTATAGATACCACATATAATGGGGTTTGTCTAGGAGCCTTTACTATACTACAAAGAAGGGAGGGAGAGTATATATTTTTTGTCCGCATCTGATATGCATTTTTTGCGGGTCGGATGTAGATCCATTCACTTCAGTGGGGCTACAATAGATGAGGACAGCACACCATGTACTGTATCCGCAAAAATATGGAACATGTCCTATTCTCGTCCACGTTATGGACAAGGATAGGACTGTTCTATAGGATGTGCCATTCTGCAAAATGCAGAACGCACATAACTGGTATCCGTGTTTTACGGACTGCAAAACGGGCTACGGTCGTGTGCATGAGTCCTAACCCTAATGTAGGTTTAGTAATCACTTAGGGTACTTTCACATTTGCGGCATAGCTATCCGGCAGGCTGTTTCGGTGGGTGAACAGCCTGCAGGATTCGTCATGCCGCAAGTACCCGTGCACTGCCGTGCTGCCGCAACGTCTCCATTGACTATAATGGGGCGGGGGTGGAGCTACGGCGCAGCACGGCAGTGTACGGGTACTTGCGGCATGGCGGATCCGGCAGGCTGTTCACCCGCCGACTAAAAAGTCGGACCTGCAGTACTTTTAGTCCGGCAATCTCCGGTCATGCACTGCTGTGCTGCGCGGTAGCTCCGCCCCCCGCCCCATTATAGTCAATGGGGACGGAGCGGCAGCTCGGCAGTGCACGGGTACTTGCGGCATGGCGGATCCGGCAGGCTGTTCACTTAAATGCTGCACACCTTATGTAATGACTTCCAGGAAGCAGCAAATAGACATATTTCTTTCCTTACATTTTTATGTTGTGTTTGTCGCTTTTCATTTTTCCTCCTCCACCCGCCGTGTTTGTCAGTTTATTTATATCAGGTACACTAAAATAAGCCGTTGTGCAGCAAATGTCTAAATGTGCTCGTGTTCTGGTGGATGTGGTCTGGGTAATGCGTCCAGGATATTTTTAGTCTCTAAATATACTAGAATGCAGCTCCTTCTTTAGCAATTTCTTTTCTCAGCATGCAAAACAAAGTCAAATATTGTATATGTGGTAAAAAAAATATATATATATATTGAAACTCTGAAAGATACATTTAAAGCATCGTTCACATCACCGCTCAGCCTTTCCGTTCTTCTGCTCCGTTTCGGAGCAGGAAAATGGAAAGGACCGAAAAGCCACATAACTGACACCAAACTGAGCAGAACGGAGCCTAAGGACCCCATAGACTATAATGGAGTCCGTTAGGTGTCCGCTCAGAAGATGATTTTTAAGCGGAGACAAAAGTCCTGCATGCACAACATTTGTCTGCGCTTAAAAATCATCTTCTGAGCGGACCCCTAACAGACCCTATTATAGTCTATGGGGTCCTAAGAGCTCCCTTTGGCTCAGTTTGGTGTCAGTTATGTGGCTTTTCCGTCCTTTCCGTTCTCCTGCTCCTAAACGGCCAGGAGAACGGAAAGGCTGAGCGGTGATGTGAACGAAGCCTAAAGGAGTTATGCCATGATGTCAAATATGAAAATGAGACACCATCTAGGACATGACAATTTCTATCTAACAAAGCTAGAACCAGCCCTGTACCTCACATGGATCCAGAGATCTCCCCATTCACTGCTTCAACTGCTCTGCTACATTAAATTCAGGCTGGCAGATCAGTCTCAGGGAAATATGGTGGCAGTTAAGGGTAGAACTGAGCATGTGCGTCCACTAGGGATGAGGAAAGATCAGTTTTTGTAGAGCATTAAAATGTATGGGCGAAATGAGTTCTCACCGAAGTCTCGCGAGACCAACACAGATCTGCCAAGCGCACGTGTAACATGTCAGCTAATTTCATAGGTACAAATCTGCTGACAGATGCCCTTTTTAAGTTTTATTTTATTATAATTTTTTACACCATACATTATATTGTTATTGTACAGGTTGTTATTGTTTTGGGTATTGTTATGGTTGTGGATATAGCTACTGATTCACAGGGACCTCTGTTACCTAATCGAACCCTGCCCTCATTTGTTACTCTTGTCTGTCCCATTCGGTTTTGGCTAAGGATTAAACAGGAGAGATCAGAGGTTTCTCTCATCTCTGCCATCAGAGCCGGACCGCGGCTGTGTTTTTTAGTTTTTGACCTGTCCTTGGTCCCATGGGTATAGTAGTGGTGCCCCCTAAAGCAGTAGGACTAACAAAGCTTCTAGGGGACACCGTGTACACTCTGCCTCCGTGCCAATGTGCATGAGCTCTTGTGGTATTGTTCCAAACTGGAGCTTCACTTCATGGATTTCAAGAGGTTAGGACTACATGATGACCTTTTAAAAGTCGTAATAAAATTGTAGGATAACCATACGTAAGCACAGTGTTTCTCTATGGGGGAAAATTGTACAACACAACTCATGCCTGATTAGATATCACTAGGGATTAGGGCTGAGCGGGCTTGTGGTTTAACTTCGGCATCTAAAATTTGGGTTCGGGTTATCGAAGAATCCCGTTATGGATTCCGCTACCACGGACCATAGCGGAATTTGAAATCCATAACTGACTGTTATGAATTCCAAATTTCGTTATGGCCCGTGGTAGCGGAATCCATATCGAGATTCTTCGATAACCTGAACTTTAGATGCCGAACTTAAACCACAAGTTCGCTCAACTCTACTAGGGATGAGCAAATCGACTTCGGATGAAACATGAGGTACCACTTAGAACCGAACGCGAGTTCGGGAAATGTTTTTTTTTTACAGTATAAATCAATTTCTGAAGTTATTATGCAAATAACTTCGGCTCATCGGAGCCAATACATTCTAACACCGCTACGGTGCGCGCGCTCTGTACAGTATTGAAACAAAGTTTTATGCAAATCGACTTGGATGTTTCATCCGAAGTCGATTCGCTCATCCCTAGATATCCCCATCTAGCCTAAACCTTAAAGGGGTTGTCCCACGAAAAATATTCTACAGTTTTCAAACCAGCCCCTGGATCTGAATCCTTTTGTAATTGCATGTAATTAAAAACTTAGCATAGCCACTGAGTTATTTAATGATATGCATCTGTACAGTGCCAACTACTGTTTTTTGTTTTCTTATCTCTTTGACCTGCTCACTGAGATGGCCGCACATGCTCAGTTTCATCCTTTAACTGCCTCCTGAGCTGTGATAGGGAGAGAGTAGCAGCAGAATGGACACGCCCCTGAGCTGCAGCAGAAAAGCCCTCCCTTTGAGCTGTCAACTTGATATAAATCTAGCAGAGCAGTGAATGGGGAGATCTCTGAATCCATGTGGGTACAGGGCGAGTTCTAGATTTGTTAGAAAGACATTGTCATGTATTATGCTAAACTGTGTTGGAAAGTAAAAAAAAAGGCAACCTTGCCTTACATATCACCCCGCCAATTCCATCCCAGCATGCCCGGTTCTCCACCCCGTGCCGGGACATAATTTCTTCAGCAGGAAAGGAGTGATGGACGATCATTGAGAATGCCTTTTTATATTTATTTCCAATGTGCCGACCTGTTTTAAACTATGTTATTTCCCTGGACATCCAATTTAATCACCTGAACTGACCTAGTTAGGAAGCGTCGACCGCTATTCTGTCCATAGAAGATCTCGCTTTAAAAAACCAACCCCCCCCCCCAATCAGAAACTAATAAGTGTTTGGGTTGCTCTTCCCTGTCTTCCCACCTCATTCATTCTATTTCTTTGATATGTTTGACCTGATTTACAGACTTGTCGCTTTTTGTCCGTCCGCTTTAGTGATTGTATTATGTCTGGGTCTCTATAGGTTCACTTCGGATGCACCTTAAAACATTGTGACCAGTCTATCCTCGATTCCTCATATGTGATTTATGATCACCGGTTTCCACTATATGTAATTTAGTACAAGACGAGCCTGGAGGTGATAAATGCTGTGGGACAGCGCTGGGAAATCTTCTCCTCTGTACACACATCTCTAGGGATGTCTTGGTTAGAAAATATTCCTCTTTTGTAGAGCTTTATTTTGAGAATGTACAAAGGTGAAGAATTCACATCTCCGATTTCTATTTCTACGGCCTTTGATATTCTGCTGTGTTTGGGATGTGATTTCCAGGTATTATGTAAGTGTTTGATGTTATAAAATCAAATGAAATCCCTATAGTTACCGTCTTTGTGATTGTGAAATCCATTTGTTTGGCTAAAAGTGACATTTTTTTGAGTAACAGGATGAGCGATATGTTACGTTCTTTTTCTTATCGGGCGGTCTCATGACTTGGCTCAGAAGATGTAGCATTGCACATACGGCTATTCATATAAATGATCAACCTTGTAATGTACAGTTGGTCCAGGTCCATTGGAGTTAAAGGCTATGGACACTTTCGGGGCAATTCTTTTATGATTGCATTTTACTCATTTTAGGCTAAAAATAATTTCTTCAATTGGTCTTTATTAAAAATATTGAGCTGTTCTGTCACAAAGGGTTAACTGTCTAGCTGTGAGAATCGTACTTTCACTTTATCTCTAAATTGCTAAAAGGTCATAAACACTTACCTATGCCACATTCTAACCAGTAAGATAAGAATTGAGCTATAATGAGATTAGAGGTCAGAGATGAGGAGCCATGATGGAACAGAGTAAAAATTCAGATCCTGCTACTGGAGAATCTCAAGGCTGCATGGAGAAAGGGGCTCCAAATTTTAATGGGTCACATGGCCACTGTAGCCAATGCTGTGGTGACTTGTCACACGACCCCATTACATAACCCATGGGCGACATCACCACTGCAGCCAGTGTCAAACCAGATGCTGGGAAAACCAGCGAGTGCTGGTGAGGAAGCAGAGGGCTGACACCCACTGGTAGAGGGGCAGGTAAGTATTTTTCTCTCTGCAGGTCCAGCCACATGGCAAATTTAGGGCAGTCGAATTTCACCATCCCTGATCTGTTTGCTCTCAGCTGAGATAAGCTTGGCATAGGCTTGAGTATGCACAGCTGCGCCAAGTGTGCATGTGTATGGGGCTCGGAAGGGGTAGATAACGGAGAACTAGCCATCCTATGTCCAGCCTTAGGGAAACTTTTCTTGAGTGTCTCCATGCTTTGACTTATAGAGGAGCGTCATAAGCAGGGATTGCCCCTTTTGTGACATCCATATGCTCTGAAGGAAGGGGTCATCTTTATGGAACAGCTCCTTTAAGTTAGTAAAAATTTAATTTTTCTAATTGCTTCTGGTTTCCTGGAAAGCTGAGTGACAATATAGCTGGCATTACAACGTCCAAAAATGAAATGAAATTGTGTCACTGAATAAGGGGTAAGCACAAGGCCATTGCCATTTTTGCGGTTCACGGGTCTGCAAAGCAAAGATACCGGGCAAGAGCCTGCCACGTTTATTTTTTTGCACTCCTTCGCAAATGTCCTATAGGTGTTCGCAAAAAGGACAAGAATAGGACATGTTCTATTTTTTTGCGGGACTGCAGAAAGGACTTATAAATGCGGACAGTACACGGGTGTGGCCCCACTGAAGTAAACAAGTCCGTAAAAAAGCAAATCAGATGCAGACAAAAACCACGACTGTGTGCATGAACCCTAACTAAACAGATTTGCTGCTCAAGAATCTGGAACTAAGAAATAGGTGAACAGACTTATTAGCAGTATGGCAGACAAGAACGTCTGCTCACGTGCACAACTGTATTACAGCTCTGTGCCAGACGTAATATGGCATGAATGTTCTCCTCTGCAGGTTTGTGTACCTCCATGTATACAGAGGTGTTTTCCTATATAGTCAGTGTGCCGCTGTATGGAAGAGAAGATTGTGCCAGCTCCAGTGATGTCATATGTGTGCTGATTCCTTCCCCCAGAAGTCAATGGAGACTGAAAAATCACAGTCATGCATATCTCCATTGGTGTACCAATTTTTCCACAAAACTTTAGGCAATGAAAAAAAAAACAGAAAGCAAAGTAGGACAAACCCTGCTTAGTCTCCTTAGTGCCCCCTCACAGTAGTGCTGCCCCCTTAGTGCCCTGTCACTATAGCCATTCTCCCCACAAAATACCAATGTCCCCAGAGGACTTTTCTGTTCTTCTATTATAGTACATACTTATATTCCCGCTAATTCAACAATTTTGGAGCATCCTTTCTAAAAACTCAGCATTTTGCTGTTCCTCTGTTATTCCTCATAAAAGAATATGAATACATTGACAATTGAGTGTTTCCAGTTGAGTCTGCCCTATATATGCTGATATTATCCAGTGGGTGCTAACAGTACCAGAATGTATTGGGACACACCCCTTTGACAAGGACCATTGTAATTTTATTCATAATTTTTTAGGAGTAAAAACAGAGGAACAGCACAACAGAGTTCTAGGAAAAGATACCGCAGAAATATTCTATTATGGGAACTTCAAGTTTTTACTGAATCAGACACGACAGGAGTGGTGACAGGGCCTTGTTAACACTAAGGCTAGGTCTACACGACGAGATTTGTCGCACGCCATTTTTTACAAAGGTAGTTTATGGTGTCGCATTGCGACATGCAGCGACTGTGCCACGACAGTCGAAAAAAATCCATTCAAGATAAATTTTTCTGCGACTGTCGTAGTCGCAGCATGTCGCAGTGCGACACCATAGACTACCATTATAAAAATTGTAGCGCGACATTAGTGCAACATCAGTGTCGCGTGACACATATTGCAGTGTAGTTGTGCTCGCACGACTTATTGTCGTCGTGTAGACCTAGCCTAATTGGGAATTATATTGCTTTTTTATAGATGTAATTCACACTCAGTGTACTCACATTTCGGTTGTTTTTTTATAGGTTTTTGATGAATTGTGATGTTAAAGATTATATAGTATACATTTTTTTTATCTGGCATCTTAAAGGGAAACTGTCACCCAATTGTGGACCATTTTCTACAGTAATACATGAGTAGTCCTGCAGAAATGGAGATGGAGTCCAGATCACTATTCTTTTTCTACTGACCCCCCCCCCCCATTTCCCTACTGTCGGCACTCAGAGGTGTTGAAATACATTGTCAGGACTGCTGTGCATGTGCCCATGAGTCCTCTACATTATGTTAGCATGTTAACAGTGTGTTTCAGTGCAGCTTTGAGTGGGGGCAGTAGGAAAATATAAAATAATGTATTACTGTAGATACATATTACATGTATTACTGTAGATAATAGTCCAAAATCGGGGTGACAGATTCCCTTTAAGACACTAGAAAATACACATATTTGTTTTTGTTTTTATTTTTTTTTAATATGGAATTTGAGCCAGAGGTCCCTAACAGAGCCATAAGCATTCGAAGATAGTCACAGTTAATTAACAAAACCATTCTAATTAATACAGCGCAATATTATAATACTAATGATAGACCTAGAGTTTTCTTAACTGCAATGAAGTTGCTTTGTTCTTTGTCCTGTAAGTTCATGAACCTTCTTCATTACCTCCTGCTGCTTTCCACAATGGACCCAGTACTCTACAGGAAGACAGATGTGCAAGTATACAAATATATAACCACTGAAGTTATGCCCAGATATAAAACCTTCTCAGCAGGTACCAAGCAGTCTTCTCAAATGTTCTGCGCCGCCAGAGAGGAGGATTATGGCTTCTTATCGTTATACACATCTACAAGTCCTGCTGCACCATGAGTTGTCCACTAACCTAGGCTTCATTTGCTTGATCCTTTTTGTTATTGAAAATTTAAATGTTTTTGTAGCATTTTTTTTCAATAATGTGTAAATATTTCTGTAGACTGTTGAATTATAAAATGAAAGTATTGCTAACATATAACTAAAAGGGGTTGTCCGGGTTCAGAGCTGAACCCGGACATATCTCCTTCTTCACCCAGGCGTCCTCTGTATCGGGCAGGGCAAGGGCTTTTTTTCCTTTACAAGCTTGCACTGCTAGGCAGAGGCTTCCGCCTAGCAGTGTTCCTGGTGACGTCACCGGCACTAATGGGCAGGCTTTAGTGCTGCCCTAGCCATTTTACACAATCCTATTGAAATAAATGGGTCAGGATTCAGTCTGGATGCCATGCATTCCAAACACGTGTCGCGTTCGCACAGAAAACTGGCTTGTGTGAAAGAGGCCTTACTTATTCTTTAAATATTGGACCCCAGTCTTTTCTTTGCTATAATCAGTTTGGCTGCAGAGGAGGGGAGAAAAGGGTGAGGCCCACTACAAAGCAGTCTGAGAGTTAAGGGACCTGTTGGTCAGGCACTCTTTTGGGCAACAGCTACTACTTCCGACCCTCCCATACACATACCTGCTCAGCATTGTCAAGTATACTGTCATTCTGAATAGGGAAAGAGGAGTAAGCCGCTGGCAGGTATCTCAGGCTATGGCTTGTCTCCTGTTAAAATAAAGAAATGGGCATGTTTAAATTCAACTGATCCTTCTTTCCTCCCACATCATTTGTCAGGAGAGTCAGAACCCTCCTATGCAGCTACGATACTGTGTCCACCAATCCCGCTGAAATAAACAGGTTCATCGGACTTTTCAAATTAGTTCTCATTCCAAAAAGAAATTAAAGCCTCTAATCCCACCAGGAGTACAGTTGCTATCCCATAAGCCAGGACTTGAGATTAGAATTATAGCTAAGCCAGTATCCCATCTGCAGTTAGCAGATTTTCGGCTGATTGCTCCTTATCAGTGCAGAGCAGAGAGAAATGGCTTAGTTGGATGAGAGACCTTTGTCAGGACCAGGGGAGACTATGTCTGCTTGTGGAAAGCGCCTAGTATGATTAAAGGAGTCTTATAGGCCATGCAATGCTTTTCTCGGAGAAAGGTATGCAAACTAGCTCTCTTTCTGAAAAGAAAAGCCACCAGATGTAAGGTAGCTATCCTATAAGACAATGTTCAGATATTGACTTGTAGGAAAGCTTTCTTACATGTCGTCTTTTCTTATAAGTCTGGATTGTGACATTCCTGTTATTCCTCGTAGAAATGCATGAATAAATTAACGACTGGGTGTTACCTTCCCCTTGTGAAAGGGTTGTATCCCTACACAGTCTAGCACTGTCATGGTTGATTGGTTAGTGTCAGCTTGCAGGGACATGTATCCAACTGGTAATACTAGCGTACCTTCAGTGGCGTACTAGCGTACCTTCAGTGGAGGCAGACCACACACGACTGAACTCCTTTCTCTTCTTGGTGTAAAGACACTTTTTTTTCATACAGCCACGACTAATGGGAGCTCAGCGCAAACAGATGACCACAGTAACTATGCCCTGAGCTCCCCATAGTGATGGCTGCAGCCATCTTTGTAATAGAAGGAAGCCGGAGATTCCTCTGTGGCAGTTGTCTGGTGTATATACGTTGGGAAATATGCTGGTAAGAATGAGCGCCATATTTCTGAAGCACTTGTTCAACTTTTTTGGACAAAAAAGTCAAATAATGCAGGTGAAACCAGGTGTGCCTTTTTTAATTGTTTTTAATTAAAATTTGTTCTGCTTAATTAAAAGAAAAACATTGTAAATTAGTCAGAAATGTGGGGCGCTGCATGGGAGTGATTGACGCATGTGTAGTTAAAAACTGGTAACTGACTGGTAACAGTTGTCATGTTATTCCTAGATTTCTAGGAGAAATAACAGAGGCACGGCCCAATGCAGAATTCTAAGAAAAGAGGCCCCAGAATTGTCATATTATTGTGAAATAATTTATTTACTAAAATGTATTAATTTATTTACAAATTTTTGCATGGCCGTACTGTATTCTGTCTCACATTTTTTACCAGACGATCTGTAGTTTTTATTGGTATCATAAGTGTGCATGACTGGTCATTGTGGTCTTCTATAACACCTCAGCAGTGCCATAGGCTGATAGCATCCATGTCACGCCGCACTGAGGGGCCCAAACCAAGTACTGAGTACATATGCATGATTATACTTTTTCAGAGGTCCTACATTTTTCTATTTAACATCCTTTTTTTATTGATTTCATGTCATATTCTAATTTTCGGAGATTGTAAAGTTGGGCTTTTCTTAAGCTGTAAGCCATCATCCAAATTGTAACAAATAAAGGCTTGAAATATCTTGCTTTGCATGTGATGAGTCTCTCTCATATGTTAGTTCCACCTTTTAAGTTGCATTACTTAAATAAATGAACTTTTGCACGATATTCAAATTTTTGGAGTTTCCCCTGTATGTCCTCTCAGAAATCCAGTTCACACATACACCTGTCAAAGATGCCATTGCCGGTCTCCAACCAGTCTGCCAGGGCACAACAGGTCACAGATAGTAGTTAGGTTTAATGTCCCTTTAACTGTGAAGAATTAGCCAGAGGTTTTGCTGTCACGTCTTGTGTGCCTGTTCTATGTCATTACTGGATTTTTCTAATTTTTGCATGATAATGACTTTGCCCAGAAGGAAATATTTTGATGTCCAAAAATTTAAAGTAACAGAAAAATAACCTGAAGCGATACTTTGTAGCACAGGCAGGATGTGGTATAAGTATGAAGCTGCCTTGAAGCCTCCCAGGAGCCATGTGTGTACTATGAGTATATCTGTAGGCCATATTCTCTCCCCGGCATACATAACGAACATGACATTTCAGTTCATTTCCATATCGTTATATCATAAACTTAGGATTTTTTTTTCTAATTCAATTAATTATTTGTACTTCTGTGTAGTGTTTGACTGGAGACCTTTAGTCCAGCAGAGGAAATTACTTTTAAGATGGCCATACACACAGACTACCTATTGTAGCTATGTTTCATGATCCAACCATACACATGCATACTCGCCAAGTATGCATGTGTAGTCCAAAGGAAGCAGGAAGTATACCGCTGTCAGAGTTCTCTGGTGGTGACTCATCTCCTCGAGAATACATGGATGGAAAATTGTGCACTTTAAAGGGGTTGTCCAAGTGTTTAAAACTGATGACCTGTCCTCAGGTCAGTCCTCAGTACTCTGGGCACCCTCACTTATCAGCTGTCTTAAGAGCCCATTTCCTAGGCCGGTGACATCATGTTCATCGGTCATGTGGCTTAGGTCAAGTGAATTGGGCTGAGCTACATTACCAAGCACTGACACTATCCAATGGGCAGCACTGTTCTTGGTAAGCAGCGAGGAGGTGGCTGATCAGACCCTCTCCAATCTGATATTGATGACCTATCCCTTCGGATCCTAGATCTGAAGTCGATTTGTTCAAATACTTCTATTTTAATGCTGTTTCCGCCGTACAGCATTAAAATGTATTGGCTCCGTGGAACGTGAGACTTCGGTGAATTACTTCTGTATTCATATCTGCATATTCAAAAACAATTTTAAATATGAATCCGAAGTGGGCTTTGGTACTGGCTGCTATTTTAAATTGCTGCCAGTGATGTCTGGCACTAGCTTATTACCCTTTCAAAATCTATATTAAAAACAAAATCCTGAAATCTTGCACTGGCCACTGAGCCTCATGTTAGGCTGACACTTCCTCTTCGGTAGAGATCCCTTTGGCAATCCCCTCCTTTCCCATTTGGCCAGACCTGTAAAGGAAAGATGACTTGCCTGTTTCCTTGCGCCGGTCTCCCATTACTTCTCCTCAAGGCCTGCGATACTTCGCTGGGCTCCCTCAATGTCAACATCCGGTTTGACCGCCACAGCCAATTACTGGCCACGGAGGAGACCGGTTCCTCTTCCGTCATGTGACCATTTGACAAGATGCAAGGGCAGTGCAGCAGCGACAAACATGAGGTTTACACGAAGGGACCCT
The DNA here is from genome assembly GCA_033119425.1 of Bufotes viridis. Classification (NCBI taxonomy): domain Eukaryota; kingdom Metazoa; phylum Chordata; class Amphibia; order Anura; family Bufonidae; genus Bufotes; species Bufotes viridis. The sequence goes on along the minus strand of CM065591.1, from coordinate 456,731,394 downwards.
GAGAAGAGCAGAGGCCAGGGAGCGAACGATTCTGCACCCAGTATCAGGGAACTGGTATGTACATTATAATCACTAATGCGGGTCCCTTTAGCCTGAGAGGTCTGGAAATTAGTGCACAACCCATTTACATTCTTCCTCAAATGCCAGATCTATGAAACAACGGAGAGATGAGAATACAGATGAGCCTACAGTGCTTCTAAAAAATATTACGAGGTCTGAAGCTGAGACACACGGTCTATTGAACTTTTTCCTTTAAGCAAATTCAGTCTCCACTACAATCCAAACGAGTCAAAGTGCTCTGCTCCAGTTTTAGTTAATTTTGTAAATGTCAGAAATAGATGTAAAACTTTCCATACTGTCAAAGTGGAAAAAATGACAAGGAAACCGTAATATACACAGTAAAAAAAAAAAACTGAGCGTTCTGTTTGTGGATAATCTACTTCATAACACTGTGGATACATTTGAAAAGTAATTTACTATGCCTGTAGATTGCGTAACTTAGACCGCCGGTCTAGACCTGCACAAGATTTATCACGGGTGCTCAGCCTGGATGATGATCTGGTGCAGGGACAGACCCTTTTCTCTGATGTTATACTAACTATATTTTACTCCAGAATTGTGGTGCAATTTTGGTACAAAACGTTGCATCTCGGGCTACGCCCTTTTCTTGCTAATCCCCACTCCTTTCGAGGCAAGTTGGAGAAAGTTGTAGATTACCTAGTCACACCAAATTTCGCCAAGTTGCACCGTTTTTATACAGTTTCTAAGCAGACACATTGATAAATCTAGGCCATTGTATTTAGGATTGGAGTAGTTTGTTTGTTTTCTAGGAGCATTGCCTCTCTTGTCCATGGGCTGCTTCAGGTATTGCAGCTCGGCCTATAAATCCTCGACTGCCCCTTTTAATTCGCAAATTCCTATCATTGCTATTAAAAATCACTCCATTTCAGTCTTTAAGGCTGGGTTTCCACGTTCTTTTTTTTTTTTTTTGTGTGCAGATTTTGAAACCAATGCCAGTTGGGAATTTAGAAACAGAAGGCTCAGTCGTTGCTTTGTGTCCTCTGTTCATGATCCATTCCTGGCTTTGGCTGGAAACCTAGGAATAATAATTTGTAGGCCTCAGTCAGCAATCGGGGGGTTGGGGGGGAGGGGGGTTACACACATGCAAGCAACTTTTTCTTCTATAACCTACATGGTAGAACGTCCCATAAACTATGATGCTTGGACCTGATAGAAAGCAGAGGTATTTACAAGCCAGACTTTTTCATATGAAGATGTGAAGCTGTTGGTGGTATCCTCAGCACCTGTGTAAAGATGGCCAGAAGCTCAACAAAATAACAAGGTCTGAAATGCGGTAGAGGCTCGTCAGCTTTCAAGTCAGTCCCTTTTTGCCTTGTCTCATTAGACAATTATTTCTAGTTAAGAGTCTTTTTATATGGGGCCATAACAAGCGCCAATTGGCAGTACAAGTCAGTCGGGGATCATGTAAAGGACCTTTACCCAAACCAGTTCAAGCTATATGGGGGATGAATGATCAATAGTACGATCATTTCTCCTCTATACAGTTTACTTATCAGCAGAACATCCCTTATTTACACAAGGCAATGTGCTGCCGACAACCATGCTGTTGCAGCTGCATAATAGATCTGATCAGCCCACAAACAAGCCGGTGGAGTCAGACAAGCTGATGAATGGCTAAATGAACCCATGTAAAGGGGCCTGAATTGATAAAGGATTGCCTCCTTCAACATAATGATTTAAAAAAAAATGGCATGCATTTTTTTCAATTTTTTTTGTGGCGTTTCGCAACTTTTTTTTTTTTTTTTTTAGCATTTTCCATCTTGTGCACCTTATTTTTTCAACTTCTACAAAGATGCCTGAGGGAAAATGCCTACAATAACTAAAACACACTAAAAATGCACAAACAAAATTCCAAAATTGCCATGCAAAAAATGATTTCTCTGTAGTGAATTTCATAATTCATTATAGACTGGGGTAGGGGTAGTCTGAGTTTAATACTGATGACCGATCCTCAGGATAGGTCGTCAGAAAGTAAACGGTGGGGGTCTGTTGACCGCCCCCGACGAGCAGTTGTTTGAAGAGGCTGTAGCACTCTACTGAGCGCAGGCCACATGACCGATGAATGTGATATTACTGGCCTAGCAAGAGGAGACGGGACTCATGGAGCGCCGCGGTCTCTTCAAACGGCTGATCAGCGTTGGTGCTGGGCTTTGGCCCCCCAACTGATCCGATATTGATGACCTATCCTGAAGACCGTGTTAAACACTTGGACAACCCCTTTAAAGGGCTTCTGTCACCCCCCAAAAGCCTTTTTTTTTTTTGCCTCACTAAAAAGCTTATAGGGCGATTATTCTAAACATATTCTTGTTAACCGTTTTTGTAGGTTAATTTTGCTATAAAACTTTATTTTATAATATGCAAATTACCTTGCTACCAGCAAGTAGGGCGTTTACTTGCTGGTAGCCGCTGCATCCCGCTTGTAAAAAAACGCCCCTCCTGTGGTTGATTGACAGGGCCAGCGAGCGCTCTCCTCCTCCAGCTGGCCCTGTCTCCGTTTAAAATCTCGCGCCTGCGCCATACCGTTCTTCAGTCGGCGCAGGCGCACTGAGAGGAGTACTCTCGCTCGGCCGCTCCTTCCTCAGTGCGCCTGCGTCTTCTCTTCCGGGTGCAGCTGTGACGTCATTGGCGCACTGAGGAAGGAGCGGCGAGCGAGAGTACTCCTCTCAGTGCGCCTGCGCCGACTGAAGAACGGTATGGCGCAGGCGCGAGATTTTAAGCGGAGACAGGGCCAGCTGGAGGAGGAGAGCGCTGGCCCTGTCAATCAACCACAGGAGGGGCGTTTTTTTACAAGCGGGATGCAGCGGCTACCAGCAAGTAAACGCCCTACTTGCTGGTAGCATGGTAAGTTGCATATTATAAAATAACGTTTTATAGCAAAATTAACCTACAAAAACGGTTAACAAGAATATGTTTAGAATAATCGCCCTATAAGCTTTTTAGTGAGGCAAAAAAAAAGGCTTTTGGGGGGTGACAGAAGCCCTTTAAAGTAACATCTGGACAAATGGAAAAAAAAATGGCAATGCAACAAACAACAAAAATAAAAAAGCTAACAAATTTAAAATTATTAAAATAATACTGATTTGGTCGCCCCACTTCACTTGAATGCGGACAAGTAGTAGTGGTTCCACCACACCGCCGCTACAAGGGAGATAGCATGCAGTTAAATACTGAAGAGGATGCAGCTCTGGCACAAGCAGAGCAATCCCTCCAAACAGCTGATCGGTGGGATGCTGGCGGTCAGACCACTGCCGATGTGATATTGATGATCTATCCTGGGGCCATCCATATTATACTAGTGTACAACCCCTTTGAAAACAAGGAGATTTGCTTTAAACATTTACTATGTATGTTTATATATATATATATTCTTTCGACCTCTAAAAGGAGTTTTGCTTTTCTTTGCTGATTTTGTTTTTCGGGTTCGCCTAATGTATCCTGGAAATGTCATATCACGTTGCCAGGAGTCCTGTATAATATGACAATAGTCATTTGAATTGGGCAGAAGGCCAAACACAACATTCAGAGCAAATTCTTGCATTCTTTTATGTTTTTTGTTTTTTTTATGTTGGTATCCGGTTATAAATGCACCCTGCAAAGCAAGCTGTATATGACAGCAGGCATGTATTTTGTGATGGCGTTACATACCAAGAATATCTAATCATCCTGTAGATATGATGATTAGATATTTTTAACCTGGGTTAGGTTCAGATTAGTAATAGCGATATTTGCTGCCGCAGTTGATGTGGCATTTGCCCTCTTTGCTTTGATCTTATTTTAGGCAGCAGTTTTAGTCCGGCCTGTTTGCAGCATATTTGCAGGGTTGCAGCCGGATCTCAGCCGGTGCCCATTATAGTTAATGTGGCTGGAGGGCAATCAGGCTGCATCTGGCAACGCTGAATCCAGAGAGCTCCGGCAGTCTTTTCACTCCTGGAACAGCCTGCCAGATCTCTGTACACTAGTGTGAAACTAGCCTAGGAAAACAAGTCATTTTCTGTAGAAGGATCCCAAACCTAAAACGTGTGTGTGTGTGTGTATATCAGTGCTTCTCAATTATTTTCTGTCATGCCCCCCCTAGGAAGAAGAAAACATTTTGCGCCCCCCGCGCGACTGTAAGTAGTATCATTTGTCTATAAAATTGTTATAAGTACACCAATCTCCCCACAGGTGAGGGCCATTAACCCCCCCCCTCCCCCCCCCCAAATCATGTGCAGGCGCCATTAACCCCCCCCCCCAAATCATGTGCAGGCTCCATTAACCCCCCCCCCCCAAAATCATATGCAGGCTCCATTAACCCCCCCCTCCCCAATCATGTGCAGGCTACATTAACCCCCCCCCAAATTATGTGCAGGATCTCCCCCAATAGGGTCCAGGGTCCTCCCGCCCACCCAATACTTACCTCCCTGGAAGCACTGGATGCAGGCCTCTTTTGGCCTGTGTCCCGCTCTGCACTCTGCTCAGGCGGCGCGATGACGTCATCGCGCCGCCTGAACCGCTCTGATAGGCTGCGGGCCTTGTGCCGGCAGCCTATCAGAGAAGCAGGGGAGGGAGACGCCTATCCCTCCCCTGCCGCACAGCACAGCGATCTGTATCGCTGTCCAGATACTGTCCTGTATGCCTCCTGAGCTGTGATGGGGAGAGTAGAGACATGCCCCCTGAGCTGTGATAGGGAGAGCAGGGACATGCCCCCTTAGCTGCAGCAGAAAAGACACTCCCCTTGAGCTGCCAGCTTGATATAAATCAGCAGAGCAATGAATGGGGAGATCTCTGGATCCATGTGAGGTACAGGGCTGGTTCTAGCCTTGCTAGAAAGAGGTTGTCATGTGCTATAGGAGGTCTGATTTTTATCTTGTACATTAGTCATGGAATAACCCCTTTAAGTAGCTTGCACCAATTAGGATACATTGTTCCAAATATGATCACAATTCATAAGTCACAAAATTACAATAAAATTGGGAGGAAGATAAGATGGGGCTTGAAGTTCATCCTCGGAATTGCCAGCTCGGCAGTGGTTAAGGCAGCAGACAGATCTGACAACCCTTGATATAATGGGCTAGTTCTTATTGAAATATCTCGGCCAGATACAGCTGTCTTAGGAATGTGTCCAAATGATGCCAAAAATGTGCTGCTATCACTATCAAATTTAGTTTTAGATGAAACTGGGCATTAGCTCAATCATTAAAACAGTACTGAGAAATATCACTCTACATTACATTGTACAGTATGCAGCCTGGCTCACAATATAAGGGTACTTTCACACTAGCGTTTTAGATTCAGTTTGTGAGATCCGTTTCAGGGCTCTCACAAACGGTCCAAAACGGATCAGTTCAGCCCCAATGCATTCTGAATGGATAAGGATCCGTTCAGAATGCATCAGTTCGGCTCCGTTACGCTTCTATTCTGTTTTGGAGACTGACACCAAAACGCAGCATGCAGCATTTTGGTGTCCGTCTGAAGAGGCGGAGCCTTACGGATCTGTTTTGAATTACAATGTAAGTCAATGGGGACAGATCCGTTTTCAATGACACAATATGGTGCATTTGAAAACGGATCCGTTCCCCATTGACTTTCAATGTAATTCAAAACGGATCCGTTTTGGACTTCGCCATTTTTCTTTAAAACTAATGCAAATGGATCTGTTCTGAACAGATACAAACGTTTGCATTATAGGTGCGGATCTGTTTATTTGCACAGACGGATCCGCACCAACGCAAGTGTGAAAGTACCCTTAGACCCTACTGTCCAACTTACTGTATATTGGACTGGACTAATTTCTGTCTGGTTTCTGTGATCACTTGCAAAATGTGCACATAGATGCAGTGCTTGAGGATGTCATTTTTCGCCTAAGGGCACATGCACACGTGTCGCGTGGACACAGTGAATAGTGCTCCATGTGGAGTCCCTTCTGGACCATGGTTTGAACTTGTAGGTTCTCTTTGTGTCTCTATACAGCAATTCCATGAAGAACTGTATCCTCATCTATACCTTCGTAATGTGGCAGGCAATGAAAGCTGTAAGGATAAAAGCTCCACATTTCTCAGTATAGTATAGGCTGTAGAATTTCATGCGCATACTAGAGTCTGTGTTAAGGCTCAAACCTTCAAATCCTAATGAGAACTAAGTTCAACAGAACCAAGATGGTCTTCTTCTATATCAGGCATCCTCAAACTGCGGCCCTCCAGCTGTTGCAAAACTACAACTCCCAGCATGCCTGAACAGCCTACAGGTATCAGCCTACAGCAGGGCATTTTGGGAGTTGTAGTTTTACAACAGCTGGAGGGCCGCAGTTTGAGGAAGCCTGTTCTATATCCTTCATCAGATCCTTGGTCAAGATGGTCAGAGAAGTCAGAATACTGCTTCGGTGTGTGCATATGTGTGCAGAAACTGGTATGTAAACTGGTAGGAGTTGAGAACCAGAGCCAAAGAGTAGATGTTATGGCATCATCGTTCTGGCAGCAGATTGTCAGAACCAGCCAGATCCTGGAGGAGCTGTTGGCAAGTGGAGCTTGGTGCCCACCAGGAATGTACTTAGTGTTGCTGGAGAACAAAGGCAAGTTACAGTGCCTTGAAATAGTATTCATACCTCTTTAACGTTTCCACATTTTTTCACGTTACACTCACAAATCTAAATGTATTTTATTGAGATTTTGTGTTATTTTTATGTGTGAAGTGAAAAGAAAAAAAGAAAAGGATACACTGTTTTCAAAATTTTTAATAAATAAAGTGTGGTGTGCATTTGTATTCAGCCCCCTGTACTCTGATACCCCTATATAAAATCAAGTGTAACCGATTGCCTTCAGAAGTCACCTAATTAGTAAATAGAGTCCCCCTGTGTGTAATTTATTCTCAGTATAATGCCTCTTGCACACGACCGTATGGCTTTTTCACTATTTTGCAGTCCGCAAAAAATGGATCCGCAAAAAAAACGGATGACGTCCGTGTGCATTACGTTTTTTGCGGAATGGAACTGCTGGCCCCTGATGGAACAGTGCTATTCTTGTCCGTTATGTGGACAATAATAGGACATGTTGTATCTTTGAGCGGACTTTTTTTTTTTTTGTGGATCCATTGAAATAAATGGTTCCGTATACGGCCCGTATACGGAAGGCAAAAAATGAAACGGAAACGGAAAAAAAAACGTTCGTGTGCAAGAGGCCTAACTATGGCTGTTCTATGAATTCCTCAGAAGTTTGTTAGAAAACATTGGTGATCAAACAGCATCATGAAAACCAAGGAACACACCAGATAGGTCAGGGATAAAGTTGTGGAGAAGTGTAAAGGTTATTAAAAAAAAAAAAAAATATCCCAAGCTCTGGACATCTCTAGGAGCATTGTTTAATTTATCATCTGAAAATGAAAGGAGTATGGCACAACTTCAAAACTACCGAGACATGGCCATCCACCTAAACGAACAGGCCAGGCAAGGACATCACTAATTAGAGATGCAACCAAGAGGCCCATGGTCACTGTGGAGGAGCTGCAGAGACCCACAGCTTGGTTGGGAGAATCTTTCCACATGATAACTATTAGTCATGTACTCCACAAATCTGGTCTTTATGGAAGAGTGGCAAGAAGAAAGCCATTTTTGAGAGCAAGCCATAAGAAGTCCTCGTTTGCAGTTTGCCACAAGCCATGTAGGGGACACAGCAAACATGTGGAAGAAGGTCTAGAAGCAAAATGCTATGTGTTGCGGAAAACTAGCACTGCACATCACCCTGAACACACCATCCCCACCATGAAACAACATCATACTGTGGGGATGCTTTTCTTCAGCAGGAACAGGGAAGCTGGTCAGAGTTGATGGGGAGATGGATGGAGCTAAATACAGGGCAATCCAAGTGGAAAATCTGGTAGAGGCTGTAAAAGACTTAAGACTGGGGCAGAGCTTCACCTTCCAGCAGGACAATGGCCCTAAACATATAACCAGAGCTACAATGGAATGGTTTAGATCAAAGCATATTCATGTGTTAGAATGACCCAGTCAAAGTCCAGACCTAAATCCCATTGAGAATGAAGATGGGGCCGAATTCAAATACATAGCACACTTTCCAGATTTTTATTTATTAAAATTTTTGAAAACCACATTTAATTTTCTTTGCTCTTTATTTGCTACATAACATATCACATAAAATCCCAATAAAATATAAAATACATTTAAGTTTGTGGGTGTAATGTGAAAAAATGTGGAAAAGTTTAAGGGGTATGAATATGAATCTGTCAGCAGATTTGTACCTATGACACTGGCTGACCTGTTGCTTGTGACCTTGACAGCTGAAGACATCTGTGTTGGTCCCATGGTCATATGTGCCCGCATTGCTGAGAAAAATGAAGTTTTAATATATGCAAATGAGCCTCTAGAAGCAATGTGGGCCCTGCCCTCTCTGCAACGGAAGCATCCTCTGCACTTTGATTGACAGGACCAGGCAGTGTAAACGTCATTACACCTAGACCTGTCAAAACGGAGAGGACGTGGCAGTTGCAGAGAGAGCAGCGCCTCTAGGTGAAATGGCAATGCCCATGTTGCTCCTAGAGTCTCATTTGAAATTAAGAAAACTTAATTTTTCTCAGCAATGCGGACACATATAAACCAACACAGATGCCTTCAGCTGCCAAGCGCACATGCAACAGGTCTGCCAGTTTCATAGGCACAAAGTTGCTGACAGATGTCCTTTAAAACTTAAAGGGTTTTTATCACCAGATTTAACCCTATTAAGCTAGCTGACATTGGCGATGTGCTAATGTCAGCTAAACCTAACTAGCCTTTTCCTACTTTTCTCAGTGCCCCCGTTACGCTAAAAATCTAACTTTTATAATATGCTAATGACAGAAACCCGTTAAGACTTTTGGATATTAAAGGTGGCCATACACATTAGGCTAGATTCACATCAACATAGTAAATTCAGTAGCCAGTTCACCGTACCTGGCATTGCTGGATATGACCGTGTACTTCTGAATCCCCATTGACTGTAATGAGATCCGGCGGTGATCTGGCTGGTTTCCGGCATAAATGCCGTCTTTTGGCTGGACAAAAACATTGCATGTGATATTTTTGTCCATTCAATAGCTGGCATTTATGCCGGAACAGCGCAGGACGTCCAACTTCAACTATGAATACAGCCTTAGTCTACAATTGATCAAAAAGGACAATTTCAACCAAAAAGAATGTTCATTTTAGCTGACCGAGGACAAACCATTATCATCTCAAAATAAGTTGGCTGTGTTTAATATTTTCGTCCAATAGACGAGGGATCTTTCTTTGAAAGAACGTTCCCAAAATGATCTTTTGTCTATCGCCTGGTCTCGTTAAACATGTATGACCAGTTTGAACAACTGTAATGGCTGATGTGGACTGCAAAAAGATTGTTCACCAGATGTTCAACCATCAACCAACTTCTATCTAATAGAAGAAAAAAAAATATGTCTTTAGTACGTTGCCTTTTTGCGTCACAGGTCCGAAAATGAAGTGGGTAAGTTCACATGAATCAGTCTTATTGTAGCTTGTACCTATTGTACTCCAACGGCGCAGGTAAGCACCTAGGTGGCAGCGGGCTGCGAGACCATCCTCTCGCTTCCCTCTGTCCGAAATGCAATTTATTATACTCACAATGGTAAAACAGGTTAAGACATTGTATAAAAAGTTCTCAAAGGGTGTTTTATCCTTGAGAACTTTTTATACAATGTCTAAACCTGTTTTACCATTGTGAGTATAATAAATTGCATTTGTACTGATTGACAAGAAGGTTCTTCACTATTGCGGCTATTCTTTGGTTTCAGAAAGAGGGAAGCGAGAGGATTGTCTTGCAGCCCGCTGCCACCTAGGTGCTTACCTGCGCCGTTGGAGTATCGAAAGGATCTTTTCGGTGGTGTTTGCTACATCTATTTGGAGCAGCGCGGTCCAAGCTACAATAAGAACTTCTATCTAATGTGTACGGCCACCTCCAGTCATGGTCTAAATGGAGAGGTGGCCATTCGTGTGTTTGCCTGTCTTTTCTTAGCTTCACTTGCAGTATGATGGCTGGTGTTAGAGTGGCTGACCCCTGACCACCCAATACCTTTGTACTACTCACCTGTGTTTATTTTCTCCAGAACTAGAGATCAGCCTGTTGACTCTACTTGCTAATCCATGGCAGGTTGATCATTAGGGAGATCATTTCACCAGTCAGTCATGTATATGCCAGTTGTCAATTAAATTTGCTGCTTTTTGAGCCTGAAGAAGGACATTCAATCCTTGGCTGAAGTTCTTCATATGTTGTTACCTAAGACATCAGTAAATGTTATGCATGGTAGAGATGTGTTCCTGGTCAAATAGACAGGAGTCAGGACTAGACCTATGTGATGTACAGAGGGATGCCGTGCATGGAGTTTACCGCCAATTAACTCCAATAATCACGGTTTAAAGCCTTTAAAACCGCCTTAGAACTTGTTCAACCATCATGTAATCTTCAGAAATTCTTAAATTAAGAGGAGTCTTGCTTTATTATGTTAAGCGTCTCTTATCTGATGTTCTGGCTTTTTTCTCTGATAATCTATGGGTTCTATTTTTACAGTTCTTCATCTGGAAAAAAAAAAGTAATTAAAAAAAATCTAAGAATTTCATCTTACCAGATCTTCCGAGGGAGACGTGATGTTCAGGTTCTGCTGACTTATTTAGTAAAAGTTGGTTTAATTGAAGTACAGAGTGAACCTGTTAACAACAGATTACAGAATTGCTTAAATTGCAATTCCGTAAAATAGCTTGCTTTAGATGTAGGAGTGTTCTGGTAAAGCACATGCATGCGAGTGAGGTGATGTGGAAGGGTGCACTTTTCTTCCCATCAGAGCACTCCCTAGTGTTGAGGGTTTTCCTGCCTGTTGTAGGTTTGGAGTGACCTTGGCGTTGAGGGTTTTGAGGTGCAAGAAAGGATCCCTCACCACAGCTGGAGGATGGATGGCGTGGGTGCAACGTAGTTGTGCGAAAAATGAAGATGGCAGGTTTCAGAAACCAGTTCTTTTACTGAAATTTCAAGTTCTGACATTAGTTTCAGTATGCATTGATAGGCAGATGTTACACACGTCCAATTTCCCATAGTTCTTACAGATGACAAGGCTGAGATTTGAATTAACAGGCACAGTTGTCTCTTTGGAGCAATTTTCCTTACACTACACTTCTCTAGCTGACTTTTACATAAGCATCCAGGCATGGGGTATAACACTTATTTCATGCAACCAACAGGCTGGTCCCCTAATGTCAGACTATGTTCTGCACCATTTTTTTGATGGGTTGTTGTACTTATAGTACACTTCCACAAAATCCGCTGTGGGATTTGGATACTTCTCACAGTTGACCAAGCTGCTTTTGGATATGTCCAGACCGGAAGAAAACTCCTGAACACGGATGCTGTACAGCCAATGCATCTTTTTAGACAGGTTATTTCTACTGTGCTTTCAGTACACCCTTCTTGTACATCTGGCCTACTATTGAGGGTTCATCTGGTCTTTCTAGCCATGCCCTGGTTGGCCCCTGAATCCAGGACAGCTCCTCTCACTTCAGTGTCTAGGCATCGACTGACCCTACACAATGCTGACTCACTCCTGCCTAGTGGTTAGTGAATACTGCCTGTTATCTCAATTTTGCTCACTATACAAATACACAGTAAATGGCAGTTTTTGTTTTTCAACAGTATAAATGTAGGAAATACACATCAAAAACAGTTTGCAGTGACACTGCCATAGCAATGAGACACTGCATGCGCATGAGGCCTAAGGCTTCAGTCATTCATATCTTAGCCAGAGGATCAATCTGTTTTGGTTTTAAAGGAAAAGTAAGCCCGGCCGGATGGGAAAGACAGACCATTATCTTTTCTTCTGCCTCTCTATTGTCATCAGCGGCCACAAACCTTGATGCAAGAAGACCAGGTCTTTTAGTCACAGATTTGGTTTCCTTCGAAAATAATAGAATCTTTAGACTTTTTTTTTTCCATCCGACTATCAATAACAAAAGTCTGAGGGATTTGCTACATTTACGTGACGTTGGAAATATGCTGGGTAGGTATTTAGTTATCTTTGTATGAAAAAAAATGTGCTTCTATATCTACAGCAAGATCTATTCTGCGCCTAGAAAGATTTTTTATGTTTTTATCTTATGCTGTGATTCTCCAGTATGTCATTTGCTTTTCTCAAAACAGCTCTTATAGGGAACTTGTCACCTGGTTTGGGGGCCACTAAACTACCAGTATGTTGATATACAGCTGGGGTTTAGGGTCCAAAATCTGCCCTTTGCAAACCCATTTGTCCCTGCAAAGAAAAGCAAATGAAAATTGAACTTGCTTGGAGAAGAGTCCAGGACTCTTTGACATCGGGCAATGAAGCCAGGTATGGTACACCTCACTTTACTGTACATGCACTGCTCTTCAGTAGACTTTTACCCTCAGTTTACACTTTAGCATTTTTACGCGCGTTCGAACGCGCATAAAAACGCACAACTGTACAGTACCCATGCATTCCTATGGGCCTGGTTCACACTTGCGCGTTTTTATGTGCGTTCGAACGTACGCTAGAACGGCCGACGCAAAAGCAAGTATGTTTGCGTTTTTTGGCCCGTTTAACGCGCGTCCCCATAAACAGAGTTTAATAGGGACGCGCGTTAAACGGGCGATTCCTATTTTGTGCAGCGCGATTTAATTTGCGCGTTAAAAACGCGCGAATTAAACGCGCTGCACGAACGCCCAGGTCTGAACCCAGTGTTAATTTACTCTTCTGTGCAGGGACAGATGGGATTTCTAAGGGTTGGGAAGCTAAACCCGAAACGCATAACAACATAGTGGTGGTTTAAAGGCACCAAACCAGGGGCTGGTTTCCTTTAAGATGCAGCAGCTTCCCCTACATGCTGTCAGGTGACAGGATCAACCCCACCAGGCAATATGCCTGGTTAACCCTTAGGATACTGGAGTTTTTTTTAGTTTTTGCGTTTTCATTCTTCCCTGTCTTCCTGGAGCCATGACTTTGTTTTATCTTTCCGTTCTTATATCCAAATGAGGGCTTGGTTATTGCGGGACAAGTTTTACTTTCTAGTGCCACTATTTAATATGACCTACAATGTAGTGGGAAGGGGGAAAAAAAATTCCAAATGGGGTGGAATTGAGAAAAACAAAAGCCATTCCTCCACAGTTTTATAGGTTTTGTCCCTACGGCGGTCCGTGCTGCAAAACTGACCTGTATGTACCCTTCATTCTCTGGGTCAGTACTTACAACAATACCACGTATTTTGTCTTTTTGATCACATTCACCGCATTGGAAAATATTATATTTTAACTTTCAATAATTTTTATTGAATATATCATAAAGATAAATCATAAAAATACAGTTGAGAATACATACAGTAAATCCTTGGATATAATAAGATGCAGTAGCGACATAGGGATACATATATTTTAATAGTACAGGCGTTTTCAGATGTGATAATGCCCATGGTGATTATATATATTTTTTATTATTTATGTATTTATTTTTGTATTCTAAGGAAAGGGGGTGATTTAAAAAAAAAATTTTCTACAATATTTTTTGTAGCCCCTCTAGGAGGCTACAATGTCCACTCGTTTTTTTTTAAGATTGCTATTCTACCCATAGGAGTATAGTAAAATCTCGAATTGCTGATTCCTATAGCAGGCCAACATAGGAACTGCAGCTCTAATACCCTGGGTCTCAGAGACTCAGCGTATCAGAGTTAACAACCGGCATCACCGATCGCCGCCCCCACCCCGCTCGCCTGGGTTTTTCCGTATTTATATGCTGTGATCAACTTGAACACGACGTCTAAAGGATGTAATTACCACGATCTGCATTATTGCCGGTTGCGGACATTAGCCGTGGACCTCTGCTGTTTCAAACAGCAGAGACCCGCCGACTGCCATGTTTAAAGACCCTACCAGCACCATACATGTATGGCGCTGGTAGCGAAGGGGTAAATAGGGTTGATCTTCTGACTGGCACTCTTTAATGAAATAACAATTCTGGAGCATCTTTTTTTTCATAACTCTATTTTGTGCTGTTACTCTGTTATTTCTCCTGTACATTCAAGTAAAAAATTGACAGCTGGATATAATCCCTCACATAAAGGAGTGTGTCCCTAAACAGCCTGATTCTCTCAGCACTGATTGGACAGTGTCGAAGCGTGCACACACCAACAACTGGTAATACCCAGCTGTCAGTTTATTCATACATTTTTTGGAGGAATAACAGAGGAGTGGCACAATGCAGTGTACTATGAGACGATGCTCTGGAATAAAGGAGAATGCAACTATTTACTAAAGAAGACATGTCAAGAGAACTACATGTCCTTTAAGGATGGATGTTTGCACCAATTTAAAGTGATTGTCCAGTGGAAAAATATTCCTAGAAAAACTGCACCGGATAAAAAATAAAAAAGTCCTCACAGATCCACCACTGTGGCCACATTCTGTGCTTACCGGGTCCTCCACTGCCCTTATTATTGTTGCCTCTCCCAACACACCGGAGAGGTCTGCTCAGCCACTCACTGGTTGGGGTGGTCACTGCTGTGACTGGTGATTGGCTGACCATTTATTTCCTGCATGTGGAGAGGCATCAGGGATGTCGACTAGCTGTGTACCTGGTCGGATCGGCCATGGTGAGTGGAAGGGTGAAGTGTGTATTGCTTGTTTTAATTTCTCAACCCATTCTGCCCCGTTTTTAAAGGTATTAACCTGAGATTTAGATATTGATTTCCTATCCTTTGGCGTACAAGGTTC